>CAJGYO010000016.1:61153806-61753806 GCA_904845875.1 Miscanthus lutarioriparius
CAGAAGCAGGGCCAAAGAAGAAGAAGAAGAAGAAGCCCAGCAGCGGCTCGGCAGCCTCTGCGCCTTCGGACGAATCTGCAGATGGCCCGTCTGCCGACGACTCATCTGACGATGCCGCGGACAAGGCCGCCGCTGCGCCGTCGTCCCTGTTCGCCCGGTGGGTGACGATCGCCGTGGCGCTGGCGCTGGCGTTGGCGGCCTAAGGTGTGCGCTCATGTGCTATGTTTTTTCATAACTTATTTTGGACCCTATCTTCTTTTCTTTGTCCAATTCGTGTCCCTTCCTTGTTGGTGCAGAAAATAAGAAGGGCTATTTTTATTTATATATTTATTATTACCGCATTCCATAAAAAAAATAGAGGTGTGTGTGAGTGATGTAACTGTTTTGGTTTTATTCATTGGGTTGTGGTGATCATTTTGTAATGATAGTGGCCAATGGAATTGGAGAGTGGATTAAGTTTTCACATATGATACTATATATAAGTCATCATATGGAGTTTAGAGGTGCAGCAGTGTTTGTTGTTTGCTTTCAACCTGTCCGTCTTTGAGCTTTCGGAGTCACATGCCCAAAACTATCCCAAAACCCTCATGGAAAAGTAACAAAAGGGGTACAGAGAAGACATTGGCATGTGGTGGCCTTGCTTCCTCGGGTTGTAAAGGGATATATGCCTATGTGATTTAGTCACTTTAGCTGCTACGATGATCTGTTCTCATGATCACTGAAAAACAAAAAGAACAAACACGATCCTCATTATCTGACAAGCACCTTGGAAAGGCAGGTGTAGGAGTTTTACTTTTTCAAGGTGAAGCTTCAGAAGGCATGCCTCAATAAAACATTGCAATCAGCACCATGTCAAGCACTTCCTTTCATGCATCATGTTTGCTTTGCAGGACCATGCACACTACTTGCAGCCTCTATGCCTCATGGCAGATCACTGGATTGGAGCATCAACCCGTCATCTTCTCATTCTATCACCACCTGTTCCTAAGCTGACACTTTAAGCATCTTCTCTTTGCTTGTTCAGGCAGGCATGACCAGAGCCTCCATGCTTGATCATGGGTACAATGACAGTTGGATCACCATTACCTTCATTTCTTTGAACCAGTGAACCTCAGCTCTTGTCGCCATGGCAGCCTTATTAGCACCAGTACTGCAGGGCCTCCGATCCTGTTGTAAATGTGTACCATGAGAAACCCATGATCCTGCCGGATGTGTAGGAGAAAAATGTCAAGTTTGAGACAATCAAAGCCTCTTACAATACTTCCTACATACACCAAGATTTTTTGCAACTCCCAAATAGTCGATGCAGCTGTTGTCAAGCTGTACAGATTTATAATGTCACACTGTCTTGCATGTTACATATTCACATGATAGAATGATATGTTGTCCAAGTGAAATAACTTCAGTAGGTGAATCACATAATCCAAGAAATTATCGGCATGAGTAGCTTGATGAATAACATTTTTCTAGTAAAAGACAAGAGTAAGCGTTAAGGGAAAAAAAAAACAAGTACTCATTGAAAACAATCCGATGACGAGAACAGTAAAAAGGTGATTCTGACCATTCCAAGGCTTCTCAATGGGAAAAGGTACATAAAGTGGTTCTCCATTGAAGTTGCCAAAAAAAACCCTTCAAATTTCGTTCCATATTAGTTCAGGCTACAATAATCATATTATAATAAGCCAATCTTTTGTATCAGTCTATTTATCTTAAATTATTATTATATCCTTAACAGCCACAAAAGCTCTGTTTTCTTCTTTGAATTAGCTACTTAATAAAAAGTATATTAATTAAGAACTAGAATCTACATAATTTATGCATACAAGTTTAATTCAGTGTATGTGTACTAATATATAGGAGACATGCTGATGAAGTTGTTCTGTCATCAATATCGAGCAGTAATTTCTGTGTGAAGAAAATGAAAATGTGCCACATATCCCTCAATTCTTCTAACCAGTATCATCTTCTTTGAAACATACAATGGAACGTTGGAGGAATGAGGACACAAAAAAAAGGACTGCACATAGACTACGCTGTTTTGGGCCCCAGGCTCTTAATGCAAATCTTGTTCAAGCCAAGTAAGTGTAAATCTTTAAACCAAAAAGAATTGCCGGCAAGAGAAAAAATACCATGGGAACAAAAACTGTAGATTCAATTCAATAAATCTAATTTCTAGGAATCTTAGAAGATTATATAGGATCTCCACTGCTCCCAATGTGACATGAAATTCAAAAGGAAACAAAGAGAGAATCTATTGTTGGCAAAAGGGCAGCAGAACAACTTCAGCAACCCTCGGTGATAAATCAACCATAGCAGCAGTGATCGATCCGAGTGCAGCACTTCCCGCACCAGTGCGAACACAAGCTTCTGTTGGACAAAATGCTTCTGCAATTCCCAGTGAAAAAAATCTTGATGAGAATGGCAAGAACAAGGCAGCCAAACCATCTCCTGATGATCCAAGAAGCATGCTCCTAATTACACCAGGAAAGCTTGCACCAAATCCAGACACACAAACCGTGCAACTTCAGGTACAGAGTTAGTACTGGAAAAAAATTGCTTAATCTCATAATTGATCTGATGAATTACTGAAACTGCACCTTTGTTATCTATGCCGAGCTGCACTGACCATTGCCCAACAGAACATAGAAGCATGCTCCTAAGCAGTTACCTCAAACAAGGCACCAAAGCTTCACAAAAGTATCAGCTCTAAATTTCTTAATGTGTTTCATGCACAAAATACCCCAACCAAGTCTTAGTATTTAAGAAAACTATTCTGCGTTTCTGTTGCCACTATCAATTTACACTCCTAAAATTGTTTCTCATATAGCAGGAATGTAAGAGACTGTTAGGAGCCTCTTAAGGAACAAATTAGATTTAGGTACAATGCTAGTTTAGACAACTAATATAAGTTGGGAATGAGATAAGAACTAGCATAGCGATAGGGGGGAAAATTGCTCATTGCTTCAAATGGCCGCCTGCCCTCTGGGCCCTCCGTATTTAAAATGTAAACTCTCCTCCACTCTTCTATAACTGTTCTTAGGCGCAAGACTTTGGGCTGCGACTCTCTCCTACGGAACTCGCATCGGCATCCATGGTTCATATATTCGGCAATGCTACATCCGGACGCCTGCGCCTGCACCCCGTTCCTGCACCTGCACTCCGCGTACCGCCCGACCCCACGTGGCATCTGCGCCCCACCCGACCCCACGTAGCGTCTGCGCCCCACCCAGCAGCTGCAGTAGGTGGGTAACATTGCAATACGTGCGACACCCGATCTACTTTTGAAACATTCGGATACAATACTTGCAACATACGTCTAACGACAAATGAACACTTAAAAACATACGCCTGAAACACTCGCAAAAAAATCACCTGAGAACACTTGAAAAAACATTGAGAACATACGCAATATCAAGATAAAGCACCTGCAACATATGTGTGAAACACTCGCAACACACATCTAAAAAAACAGATGAAACATTGGAAACAGATATTTGCAACATACGTGTACAACCATTGCAACATAGGCAACATCTCGATCTACTTTTGCAACATCGATATGAAACACTTATAACATACCTCTGCAACATATAAAGCACTTAAAACATACGCTTGCAACATGCACTTTCAGCGCAACATCTACTTGCTGCCTTGGACGAATGGAGGAACGTCGACGCGGAGCTTGATGCCGGCGTGGAGCTCGATATCACGGAGTGGAGCGCAGCTCCGGTGGAGAAGGCGGCGGGCGCGGTGGAGAGCGCAGCGACGAGCAGATGGTCCAGTGGAGAGGAAGGATGGCGGGCTGCAGCGCTGGAGCACCGTGGAGAGAAAGGATGACAGCCAATCGGGAGAGGTGGAGAGCGCTGTGGCGGTGTGGTCATGCTGGAGCACGCCACGGCGGCATGGACGCGAAGGTGCGGTATGGAGAGGAATGGACGATGGGCTCACGAGCAGACGTAGTTGGAGGAGAATAGATGAGTGTATAAGAGTGTTGGGTTGGTGTTGCGACCCACCAGTAGAGACGTCCCGACAGACGCACCTCCTTAGCTCAGTATCACGGTAATATACTAGTTGAGGACCGTTTGTCCCTGTCGTCCCATCAATCAAAATCAATTATATATATATATATATATATATATATATATATATATATATATATATATATATATATATACACAGGTGCATATGCACTGGGTGCAATGTAATGCACCTAGGCCAATTGACGTGTCTTGTCTAGGCAACCGGCCAAACTAACCCACTAATCAGGCGCGGGCCACAAACCTCTACCCTCTCCCACGCCAACACCGCCCCACCAGGCAGCGAGGCAGACATACAGCGAGCGTGTGAACGAGTTGTAATTTATGTACGACGGAAGTTACAATCGGTTGAATGAATGAGTTGCAATTTATGTACGACTGAAGATGCAATCGGCTGACGGGCTGAGTTGGAACTTGTATACAAACGGAGCTGCAACCAGCCGTCCAGGGCAGTTGCAACTAGCCGACCCAACCGGAATGCAACTGGCCTACCACCAAGGTTGCAATTTGTATACGATAGAAGTTGCAATCGGTTGAAGGGATGAGTTGCAATTTATGTACGACTGAAGATGCAATCGGCTGACGGGCTAAGTTGGAACTGGGATACAAACGGAGCTACAACTAGCTGTCCAGGACAGTTGCAACGGGCCTACCCAACCGGAATGCAACTGGCCTACCACCAATGTTGCAATTTGTGTACGACGAAAATTGTAATCGGTTGAAGGGATGAGTTTCGGTGAGGGCGCGCCGGCCTGTCTGAGCTTGCTCATGGGTCTCGGGATATACATGCGTCTTGGTCAACTGGTTGGACTCACAACGCCCGATGATGGGCTTCAAGGCCGCCGTGCTCCAGCAAGGCGTCTCATGGCTGGGTGCATTTGCTATAGAGAATACACCCAGGTGCATTTTAGCCTCATCGTGTGTGTGTATATATATATATATATATATATATATATATATATATATATATATATATATATATATATATATATATATATATATATATGTGTGTGTGTGTGTGTGTGTGAAAGATCTTAGCGTCTAAAAGGGAGCGAATTGAGTGCTGAATTAAAACCTTAATCCTAGTAGGGCTCAAATAAAAATAATATTAAAAATAATACAATGTAGGAGTAGTTCTTGGTACGACGTGCGCCTAAGATTTTTTTTTTCTTTTAATGGATAACACAAACTCCCTTCGAGTTTTTTTTTGTCCTCTAGTCTCTGGAGCCACTTATGACATCATGTTTAGGAACAAGCAAAGCATGCCATGTAGTACGTACGTAGTTCAATATTATTCTGTCGCCAAAAAACATCAATGAATTAATAATAAAGCAGGAAATTAAATAAAGGCAGTCTGAGTAGACATGACGACTGATTAATATCATTATTAGGCTGAGGAGACTTCGGCAGCGAGGGCCGCGGCTCCGGCCTTGAGCTTCTTGGCAATGCCGGCGAAGTAGGTGCCCTGGTGTCTGGCGATGGCGAGCTCCGCCTCGGTGGGCGTCCTGCTGCCATCGGCGCCGGCGAAGGTGCCCGCGCCGTAGGGGCTGCCACCGCTGACCTCGTCAACACCGGGCATGCCGGCGCCGAAGGTGTAACCCAGGGGCACGAAGGAAGAGCATGCCGTGGTGCGCGAGCTGCGTGACGGCGGTGAGCGCGGTGGTCTCCTGCCCTCCGCCCTGCGTGCCCATGGCGACGAACACGCCCGCGGGCTTCCCCGCCAGCGCCTGGTCCCGCCACAGCCCGCCCGTGGCGTCTAGGAACGCCTTCATCTGCGCGGCCATCATGCCGAACCGCGTGGGAAACCCCAGCAGCACGCCGTCGGCGCCCGCGAGGTCGCGTGGGGAGATGACGCGGTGGTCCTCCCACGCCGGCGCCGGCGCCGCGCCCATCTTCCCCAGCACGTCCTCAGGAAGCGTCTCCGCCACGCTCCACACCTGCTCTGCTTTGCTCTGTTAGCTGTTGTTGTGCTCTTCTCTCATGTGGTGATGGACTATTTATAGGGGCCGGGAGGGCAGGAGGCAGGAGGCAGGAGGCAGGAGGAGGGGTGGTTTGACCACGATGATCGATGGCTACCTACCGTGTTATCTCTGTTCTCCGAGTTAAGAGTCGTTAACCCTCGGCGGCTTAGATAGATTGATTTGGTTTGCCACGTTAATTAATTCCAACAAAAGCTAGTAGTAAGTAATTAAGGCGCCAGACGCTATATCATGGCGTCATCCTGACCTGACGTCGAGTCCGGCTGCCTCGTTTCGTACGGTAGCAGATGCAAATGATAAGTTCAAGGGATTCAGCCTACGATAGGTGGTGTGGCTCTGATTAAACCAGATCCACATACCGTACGACATGTTTAATATATGAAACAATGCAATTCTAGTACATTATCATGTGTTAGTACCTTAATTTTAACCAATTATAGATTAAATAAACAATTTAATTAATTGTGTGTTAAAAAAACAATTTAATTAATTGTGAAATGTGTTTTCATAATACATTAATTTGAGAGCCATAAATGTGAATATCATTTATTAGAAATTTGGTCAAACGTGAACCACTCTACGTGGCACGTAACCCATAGTTACATTCTTTTTGGGATGGATGTAGTATTAGTTGGGCTAAAAATTAGCCTAAATTAGTTATGAATAGCTAGCTAGTTGGCTAACAGCCAGTTAGAGACTTGGCTAAGAAATCTGACCACCTATTAGCCCTCTTGTCGGGCCCTGGTGGCGGTGGAGGCGGCTGGACCAAATCGGGGCGGGGGAACCCCATAGCCATGGTGGAGCTCCAGCGAGAGAGCGGTAAATTTCTCAACATCAATCAGGTCACCTACACCTATTCTGGACCTCCTCGGGCCTCGGCCAGTTGCTCGACTTTATCTGAAACCACTCAGATAAGCTCGGACAGATTGAACATGTCTAGACTGAATATGTATGCATCTCCTGTCTGCTCAAACGAATAATGAACAATACCAAGATAGGAATATTAACATACCACTAACAACTTTCCTAGCAAATCCTTCAGAAACTTTATACAATGGGGCCAAGAGGTGGTTAGTGATTCATCATTGTCAAGAGCTGATGAAATCGTACTGAAGAAATTGAGCACGATCTTAATTTATCTGCATATGGACAGAAAGTATATTACATATCAATTGCAAGCTGCCGTCCTGAGACTCAGAAACATATAGGGAAATGACATAGCTGATGGAATGCAGATACCTGTTTGATTCGCTAATGTCAAAGCTAGGTCCAGATATATCACAAGATGTCGAAGTACAAAGGACAAACGTATTCTTATTCCCCTTTTTTTGAACCAAACAATTCAGAACCCTCAAGAAAGGCACCACAATCAGAACCAATGCTAGACCAAAACTGATGTGTTGAGGTCGATTGCCTAATCAACATATGCAAGTTGCAGACTAAGTAATCAAGTGTACAATCAGATTATTTGCCGTAGTATCACTCAGTTCAGTCCTCAATTATTTCAAGAAGGAAACAGATATAATGAATAGCCTGCTTGGTTGAACAAGCAAGCATGATGTGGCATCCAATTTCTGTTCATGTTTCCTCTTCTCCACTGTAGCAAAATATGATGCTTGCAGAAAGCTTAAAATACTACACAACATTGAAAGGGGATGGATCAACAACTTGCATACTATTATCCATATGTCCTGCAAATTATAGCTGTGTCATAAACTTGAGGTTGCAAGGGATATGACCAGTTCAAGGCTTGAAATAAAGATAATGTTTAAGAACAAATAAATCTGAGGCCCCAATACTAAATAAGTAAATGGTTAATAAGTGCCTTGAATACTTAAATCTAGCGGTACAAATCTCACTAAATGGGTAAAAAGACATGGCTGCAAAAAAAAAGAATATGATTGTTTGACAACACTGAATATACCTTATCTGGGGAACAGGTCTCTTCTCTTCATCAAAGTCTACAAAATTCTCCGTGGTCATATGCCTGTCCATCCTATTTTCAAATGGGTCTGGAAGTGCTCGTCGAAGCCTGGTCCTGCCGGGTCTGGCTGCTCGTGCTCAGCCTCGTCCTCGCAGGTGGGCGGAGACAGACAGCTCTGGTCCTGTAGCTAACAGGTTCGACCCAACCATCCCATTTCGGGGTGATAAAGGGCATAAAGGGCCAACCACACGTGTTTATCTCTCCAAAACAACCGAAAATTACATTATAATGCATGTGGTGTCCAGCAGCTGATGAACTGAAGATTTATAATGGTACTCAACAAACACTACAAATAGTGTGTTAGTTAGCCAATTTCACCTAAGAATGGTGTCCCGCAACAAAATTTGCCTAGATATAGCCCCCTTAACCGACCATGGCCACTCTCTTGGCCAAAGAGAGGAGGGATAAAAGAATAGATCGTGGATGGATGGATTGGATTTGTCTCCCTAACCCTTTGTTGTGATAAAGAGTCTCATGAGCCACATATATACCTTATTATACACTTTAACATATCCAAAATGCAATTTACTCCTTCATTAAGGAGTACTGAAAACACATTTGGTAACAATTAATTATCTTTTTCGCGCTGTGTTACTCCTCCAACTTCCTCTGCATTCCCTTTCTGTGAACACAACCACAACTGCATAGACATACAGGGCACGAGACCCTGATAGACATATGCATGCCTTCTTTGGAGTTGGGACCTACGAAAGTGCCGGCAGCTCTGTCAATTCGTCCATCAGTCCCGCGTTCCGGATTGGAAGATGAGGAAAGCCGTGAGGACGCCGACCACGGCGGTGAACGCCAGCACCAGCGTCGGCAGCGGCGCGGTCAATCCCAAATTCTGCGGCAGACAAAAATTAATTAGCCCGTTAATCAACCATGAGAATTTAGGGCTTGTTAGATCCATTAGCACTAAAAAATTAGCAGCTAAAATTGGAAGTAGTGAATCAAAAAAGACCTGCTAATTATTAGATTGAGGACTGCTAACTATTAATTCCATTAACAGGTTTAGAGTTGCACATCCAACTCACTGTCTAACCACCTATTAGCAGCAGGTGGATTCAAATAGCCCATGCTAAAAATTACTACCTCCGTCACGAAAAGAATGTATCTATAGGTTATGTGCCATGAAAAGTTGTTCACGTTTGATTAAGTTTACAGTAAATAATATTCATATTTATGATTTTAAATTAATTTATTATGAAAATACATTTCGTAATTAATCAATGATATTTATTTGGTATTATAAAGATTGATACTTTTTATCAAAATTGTCCATTCTGTCAGCCAAAGCAAAGCAAGAAGCCAAGAACGAAAGACAACCCACACCTGAAGCACGCCTTTGCCAGTGGTCAGCTCCACAGTGACCGCCCCGACGAAGCCCAGCATCGCGCCGCGGCTCAGCCACACGTCCAGCCCGCCGCCGCCGCCCTTGGCTCCCTGCTCGCACCTCACGCTCAGGGACCTCACCCTCCCGCCTGCCGTACATGAGGAGAGGCCGTGGAAATCAGTAATAGAAGTACAAAAGATGGAAATCAATGCGGAGAGGCGGCTTCGATACCTCGAGCAGCTGGGCGTGCTGACGCCACGCACAGCCGGGGAACGCGGTTCCCTTCCCCTGCAGCTACAGGGGGAAGACGAAGACGCCAACAAACAAGCGCGGCGGACGAGAGGAGGGGATGAGCCGCCATGGATGGAGGCGGAGAGAGCAGACGGGAGAGCGCAAGCTTCTCGATTCTTATCCACGGTGGCTTGCGCGCGTGCCTTATCGTCTGCCATCCAATCCAATATGATGGGCTTTTGGATCTCATAATACGTACTGCGTGTCTGCGTCACAAGTGCACAAGGCCTGTTGGACCGCTTTTCCTCACTCGGTCCTCATCCCGCCTCTGTTTCGGGTCCATCCGAACGCTCTTCGTGTAGACTTCTTCTCGGCACCTATCAATGAGGTCGCTCTTATTCTGGAACCCCGCGCCAGTTGCTGGACTTCATCTCAAACCACAACAGCATTACGATACTTTTTTTTTTTTTTTAAGAGGACGGCAAAAGCTTCGCCGCGATTTCTAGATGAGTGCCCGCTTAGTTTTTTTAATGAAAACTGGGCTTGAAAATCGTACAACTCAATACGATACTCATAAGCTATGACAGGCAAGTAATTATATGTTTAATACACATGACTAGTTATTAGTTAGACTAAAAATTAACCTAAATTAGTTATGGCTAACTAGCTAGTTGGCTGGCAACTAATTAAAGACTTGGCTAAGAAATTTGTCTCCCTATTAGCCCTCTTGTTTAGAGCTAATTTAAACTAAAATTAGCTAGTTAACAATTAGCCCATGGTATTCAAACATGCCTTTAAGTTAGACACTACTCATCCTACTTGTATAGTTTTAGGCCCTGTTTGGTTTCCCCCTCCTAAACTTTAATCATTGGGTTTGGTTTGGGTGGTTAAAAGAGACTAAAAGAGGCTTTTTAGTCCCTTTTAGTTAGGATGTTTGGCTCCAAAGTGAATAAAAAATGAGGTTTAGTCCATTTTAGTCCCTTCTAGCAACAATTTGGTGACTAGTTGGCTAAAGCCCATTTAATCCCATTTAGTCATAATGTTTGGGTGAAAAGTCACTAAATGAGACTAGATTTAGCTGATTAAACTTTAGGAGAGGCTAACCAAACAGGCCCTTAGCCTTTAGGTAAGAAATCTAAGCTAAAGACTTAGAGCTAAGGGCATGTTTAGACTAAAAACGGCTCGACCAGTCGTATCTGCAGCAGCTACTGTTCATGAAGGTAAGGTAGCTTGAGCACCGACGGGACAACGCGTGGATATGGTGACCTCTGGGCTCCGGTGAGGCGGTGACGGCGGGTGGTGACTGCTGATAGGTGCGTCCATGGACAACGGTTCCCCCTCCTGCCGCTCTTGGGCTGACGAGGCCGATGAGGAGCATCCCTCCCTGAGATCCCTGGGGGCGGGGTCGTCGGGCCTCCTCTCGGATGTGGCCGCGCTCATTGGGAGCCCCTCCGCCTCCTTCCAGGGGGAACGTGTGTCATTCACAGACTCGGAGAGCTACTCTGACTCAGAGCCCCCTTCACCATCGCCTCCGGGAAGGGGCAAGGCCGTCGCGGGGTGCTTCCGGTCATTGTCGGCGCGCGCGTCGCCGGCGTCGTCGCCCCAGGGTGGTCGATGCGTTCATGGCGGCGGCCAGGCGCGCACACCCTTAGGCCACCTCGATGGCCGTCTCTCCGCCTACCTCGCCGCGTCGTCCCACTTCTCCGTCTGCGCACCCCGCTCGCGCCCTCGTGGTGCCGGATGCGGACGGGTTCTATGAGGTTCGCTGGCGCCGTCGCTCACCGCTGAGGGAGTCACGGCCGGTCCCCATCGAGCTGTAGGGGCTTTGCTTCAACTGTCTTGCTGCCAATCATGTCAAGCGGGATTGCGTCTTCCCAGCGTGGTGCTTCAATTGCCACCAGGAGGGCCATCGCTCATTTGCCTGGCCCCTTCCGTCGGGCCGAGGCAAGCGGGCCCGCTCGCCGCCGTATGCGGGTCATAGTCAGAGGGTCGCTGCGCGCTGACCTGCCCAGTGACATCGGCGTGTAGGTCTGTGGGCACGGCATCCGCACATTCTGTCTCGACTGGCCACTCCCCGTCCGTGCCTAGGTGTTGTGCCCCGCCGACTCTGCCCCCTCGGCCCTCGATTGAGTCCCCACCCCCCTGGGGGGCGCCCCTGGTAGCCGCCGCAGGGGAGCCTCCTGGTGACCGCTTGGGTCGCCTACGTCGCACTGAGTTCGTCGTCATCCCACGGTCTGTGGAGTTGCAGGCGGCTGAGGACGCACTTGGCCTTGCCCTCATCGCTGCAGTCGGTGGCACTAGGCCCATGGTGTCACCCGCCATGGTCACCCGCTACCTCACCGAGCGGTTTGACATGACGACATATGACGCGGAGGTTAGTCGCCACGACCCGGAGGATTTCGTCGTTCGCTTCCGGCGTCGGGAGGACAGGGACCGTGTCCTTGCCGCCCCGGTGATGGGTGCCCCACTTCCTCTAGTCTGGCAGCCATGGAGGCGTACCTCGATGGCCAGTGCGGGCTCCTTCCAATTCACTATGCTGGTCAGCATGACTCGTGTCCCCCTCCATGTGCGGAGCGCCACCGTGTAGACGATCCTCGAACCTTCTTGCGTGGATGTCGAGATTGTTCGTCCGGTGGATGTGCCAGCCGATGATGACCGTGAGTTCTTCGTCTCGACTTGGTGCCTGCACCCTCAGTTTATCCCAGACGAGAAAATTATCTTCGTCCCAGAGCCGCGCGTCCATAACCTTGTCGAGGGTGCACTGGAGGAGCTCCTGGGCTTGCGATATCTGGTGCGCATTCGAGTAATTGCGTTCCAAGACTGGAACCCCCCGCCGTCACCACTGGACTTGGAGGGGCCAGAGCCTGATGATGACGATGACAACGGCTCTCCCGATAGCAACATCAATCGTTACCACCCAGGCCTAGACGACCGGTCGTGGAGGTCCCCTTCTAGCGACGGCGATAGCCCCACCAATGATGATGGCGGCTCGGGGGACAGCAATTGCAACCATTTCCACCCGGAGATGGACTATTGTCGCGGCGCCGGTTCACCGTCGGTTCACGAAGCTATGCCGTGGCCAGGGTCCGATGTCGGTGGCCCTATCCTAGCACCGGCCGTTGGGCCCACTCGTAAGTTGCTCATGTCACTGATTGTGGGCTCTGTCCCCTGTCCGTTGCTGAGGAGCGGACTCGTGGGTGCTGGGCCAAAGGACTACACATGTGGTCCGAGTTCGGTGGCCGTGTGTTGCGAGATTCCGGACGTCCTGTCGGGCTCCAACCCTACACCTGCTCGCACGCCTGTACACGCCGAAAGTCAACTAACACCCTTTTTAGACAGATGGGTCCCTCAGGGGGTGTTGGACTCCACGCCCCGTGTTGGCTCTCTGGTGCCCACCCCGCCGCGCGGGGACCCCATTGAGCTAGAGGCGAAATTGGGGGCACGAACCCCACGCTGGGCTCAGTGTCGGGTATTTGATCTGCGTTCCCCCCATCTCGGTCCGCTTCGTCTTTCTTGGCTGAGCGGCCCATGTTTGGTGAAGGCCATCATGGACGCAAGCCTAGGTATGAGGGGGATCGGGAGCTCTTGAGGCCCATCTACGAGTTGGACCCGACACTATTTGGTGATGCGGCTGCTTCTGACTATGGTGGGCCTGACGGATGGGACGTTATGGCACTCGAGTTTGCCAGGCCTAGCAATGCGCACGGTCCCAACCCACCGATGATGCTTCTAAATCTACCGTTCGACGACGTGCTGTGCTCTGGGGGGCGACGCCAGCTAGGCGTGACCCCCCCGGGCTCTATCGCTGGCGCACACGGCACGTCACAGCCGGTTGCCAGTCAGCCACGGGAGGAGCCCACCGCAACCCTGCCTGACTTCATCAGCTCCCTCTGACTACCGCTGCTGGAGCCTCTTGCGAACTCCACCCTAGTCGGCCGCATCTCCCACCGGGCCAGCCCCACGGTCCCACGGCGGAGTTTCCGCCTTGCGTCCCTCACACACTGCCGGGACCCGAAGCCGAAGGTCCAGGCGAAGCGGGTGTTGTTGAGAAAATGGAGGTCTGCGATAGACCCGCCATCACCTGAGGTGCCAGATAACTCATACTCCAAGAGGTTCCGCCAAGTCTTCAGGGAACCACTAACTGCCTCCAAGTGGTCGGCCATGTGGGAGCTATACCTGAGGCGTCGTCGGCGACGGTCCGCAGCGTCGGCCTCTGAGGTCTAGACCTGAGGTCTCCCTAGTCACGCCATTGTTCTTTATGAGTGGAGAACAATTTCTTATTTGGAACGCCCATGGACTCAATAGCCGGGCTCGGCGCACTTCTATTAGAGATGTCATTGTATTGGAGCGTGTCTCCGTGGTCAGTCTCTAGGAACTAAGGTGGTTGTATTCTCTGTAAACATGATCAATGAATTGCTAGATACGGATTTTGACTACTCCTATTTGCCTTTGGTGGGGGTCTCCGGGGTTGTTCTGGTCGGATGGCGTAGGGACAAATGGCATACCTCGTAGGTTGCTTTTGGCGTATTCTGTGTCACGTTGCACTACGGTGGATCAGAATGGCGATGATGGTTGCTGGCTCACAGTAGTGTATGGGCTGATAGATCACGCCCTCAAGGAGGGATTCCTTTCAGAGCTCGAGGGTCTGGCCGCAACCTGCACTGGGCCATGTCTTATCTGCGGTGATTTCAATCTAATCTACCAGGCACAAGACAACAACAATGCTAGATTGAACTATCGTCTCATGCAGCGCTTTCGGCGGACAATTGATGCGTTACAGCTGGCCGAGCTACACCTATATGGCCGCCTCTACACATGGAGTAATGAACGGACTAGGCCAACACTGGAGCGCATTGACCAGGTATTTGCCACGATGCCATGGCTAGAGAGTCACCCATTCCACCACTTGCACTATCGCTCCACCGATTGCTCCGACCACGCGTCGCTGCTGCTTGTGTTGTGCACGGAGCCATGGGCATTGCCCCGGTTCCACTTTGAGGCCTTATGGCCATCTATCTAAGGCTTTGTCGAGGTGGTCATGGGCGCTTGGACCTGCCCGCCCGGGCTTGATGCCTACAGGACCATCAACTATAAGCTGCGCAACGTGGCCAAAGCTTTGAAAGCATGGAGCACACAGAGGATCGGGAGTGTACGGTTTTAGTTGGATCTGGCTTGGGTTATCATTTTTGAACTTGAAGTCACACAGGACACCAGATAGCTCTCGCCGAAGGAGCTTGACCTATGCTGTGATCTCAAGGCAGCCACGCTAGGCCTATCATCGCTGTCTAGGACCATCACGCGACAGTGGTCGCGGCACCGCTACCTGAAGGATGGGGACGCGAACACCAAATTCTTCCATCTCCAAGCCTGCCATTGAAAGTGGAAGAACTTATTCCCACGTTGGTGCATGAGGGCCATACCTTCACCTCTGAGGAGGCTAAGTCTGAGGCAGTGTTCGACTATTACAACGCCCTTCTGGGTACGCATTTTTGTCGCAGTCATTGGATCGACCTAGAACGCCTCAACCTGCCAAGACTCAACTTACAGGCGCTGGCTAAACCATTCTCGGAGGCCATGGTCACCAGGATCGTCCTAGAGTCCCCACTGGACCGTGCGCCTGGCCCGGACGGGTTCACCGGCAAATTCTATCGGGCTGCATGGGCTGTCATCAAGGATGATATTTGCAATGCCTTTAACTGCCTTTGGTAGTAGGACTGGAGGACCTTCTACCTCCTCAATGATGCGTCTATGGTTCTACTAAGGAAGAACAACGCGCTTAACAGATTGAGGGACTACCGGCCCATTAGCCTAATCCATAGCTTCGGCAAGCTGGTGTCCAAGGGCCTGGCGCTGCACCTAGCTCCGTTTATGGGCTCGCTGGTCCGGCTGAACCAGACGACGTTCATTAATGGGAGGCAGATCCACGACAACTTCCACTCTATGCAACTCTACTACCGCTGGCTGCATGTTAAGCACCACTCCTGCATCTTGCTAAAAGTTGATATTGCCAAGGCATTTGACTCGGTGGCCTGGCCTTTCCTCTTAGAGGTCTTGGAGCATATGGGTTTCCCACAGCCTTGGCAGGACTAGACGGCAATGATTCTATCATCGACAAGCACGAAGGTGCTCGTCAACAGCCACCTCGGTTAGAGGATCTGTCATGCACGGGGCTTGCGTCAGGGTGACCCGCTTTCCCTGTGTTTACACCAAAATTTGGAAGAAGAATTGTAGGGACTCGAAAGCTCCCAAGATCATATCATCAAGGAATCGATTGCATGAAGGTCGGTATCAGCTGATTCGAATGCAACACTGGAATCGGCTTTCTTCAGATAGCGCCAGCAGATAACGACAAGAGCTACGATCGACGCCGAAAAAAACATGTTGGACTCTACGATCGCCCGATTGGGATTGATCTAGATCGGCCTTATATCCTGTTTAACCCATCGTTTATTAATCTAAATTGATCTAATCTGCACCTTAAACGATGAGTTATGTTTTATCGGTTGTTTTATGTCAATCTTGATCGTGCATAGTGTGCGGTTAGGACATGTTTGGTCTTGAATAGATCTATTGGCTAACGAGAACCGTTCCATGGCCTGTTATCATGGCCTGTGTGATTCTGCCTCACACCCCACTATTAGCACCGTAGAGTGGGGATCATTATTTGGTAGATCTGTTCCTGATAGGGCATGTCTTTAATTGTGCGCTATGCCTGAATCGGCTGTTTTAGCCAATATCGAGTTTTTTTCACATATGCAGTTCACGTCACGAGACCATTGAAGTAAAGATGGGTTGAAAGATGTGTTAGCCCTATGATCTTATTATTGTATTACGGCATGCATGATTCTGCCTCATGCCCCACTGATATTAGTAATAAGTTAGGGTCATTGAATTTATCACTGTTTCTACGGCTTGCATGATTCTGCCGCATGCCCCACTGGTCATAATGATAGATGAGATCTAATATGTTCATTAGATTTATCTCTATTAAATGGTTAAATGATGATGGGTCGTTTTTTTTATATAAAAAGGGATTCGGTTACTCACAGTCATTGGCTTAGCATAAACTGATTATTGTTGGCATACTATTGCCATTGACTAATATTTATCTAAATAACGATATTCATCCTGAATGATAACCGATTTTTCTTCCATAACTCCATGAGCTTTAACTGATTTATTCTTATGAGTATGCTGGAATTGGCTATTTAGTCGGTCTCCTTCCATATCGGCTCTCAGAGCCATACATTCGAGATTGTCTGGCAACACCGGCATGTTCCGCCTTAAATTACTGATTAGCTTTCTCTCCTTGTCAATTGTAGGGTCAAATTGACTAGCACGTCTTGGGAGGAGTGCGTAGGATCAATAATCCCTGCGTTGAAGCTAGGTGGATCTCCAGCTCCATCGAGCGGACCCTTTTGGCTTGCTCGTGTGCCCCGGCACGGGACGAAATTTTGTGCCGACACACGTTCTGGCACGCTCGGTGGGACACCACAATCGTCATGGCGGTTCACAACAACAACGACATCCTTATGGTACATTACGAAGACTTACCTGATGGAGGTAAAGATGTCATCGACAAAGCTATAGAAGAATTTCAGAACAAGTGTTTGTTGTCCTACACCAAAACACGTGACAATATAATTGTTCAGAAATATCCACTACCTAGAGTTCTGTTGCATGAGCAGACAGATGCAGATGAGACTGAAGATAGGCGTTTCTTCACGGAAGCTATAAATAAGTCTGTTCATGTTGCCATATCGAACCATAATGAAATTTTCTTGAACACATTCCATAACACCATGAAAGAGGTGTTTCATGGGTTTCCAGTTGATCAGGTTGGACCAGCTTATTACAACATTCCACATCCATCGACTCAAGAGACTAATCAAACCGGTACCAGCCGTCAAGAAGCAGCACCAGCTGGTAATGATGATGTCCAGATAGTTCAGAGTTCATCTGAACAAGCTCAAGGTGTTACTACAAATCAGATACAGTATAATCCTGGATCGTCAGTGCAGCATGTGCAACAGTTGGCGGGGCAAGGTCAAAACCAGGTGATTAATTTTGGCACATCAGGCCACATACCGTCGTTGACTCAAAAAATAGCACCATCAATTCAAATGATCCATAGAGATATAGACCATAATGTCTATAACCAGAGACTTCAAGCAGCAAACCAGCAAAGGACCCAGTAGATAGAGATTCCACAGAGGTATCATTATGGCATAGATTATAACACCCTTCATATGATTCCGAATCCAAGATATCAAGGCACACAAGATTTCAATCCACAGATGGGTCAACAAGTGTAGAGAAATCCAAATTCACATGCAGATGATGAAGAATCAGTTCGGTCTAAAGCCAAAAGGACTAACCTTCTCATACAAATGCCCATATCCAGAATGGTATGATTTGGTCACTCTTCCTATAAATTACAGGCTCCCAGAGTTTGCTAAGTTCACTGGCTAAGACAGCACAAGCACAATAGAATATGTCAGTCGATATCTTACACTGTTGGACGAAGCATCCGTTGAAGAGGCCCATCGAGTTTGTTTCTTCTCCTTGTCCCTGTCAGGGCCAGCCTTCACTTGGTTTTCATCACTGCCAATCAACTCTATTATCAATTGGGCTGACCTAGAAAAAAAATTTCATACATATTTTTATACTGGGACTAGAGAAAAGAAGATTACCGATTTGACAACTAAGGCAGAAAACTAACGAATCAGGCACTGAGTTTCTTTAGAGGTTCCGAGAGACTAGGAATTTGTGCTTCTCATTAAATTTGGCTGATGATCAGCTAGCCGCTTTGGCCGTTCAAGGGATGTTGTCAATATGGAAAGAAAAACTACTGGGACAAGAATTTGATAACTTGGGTCAATTAGCTCAACGAATGGCGGCGCTCAATAGCCAATTCCAGAGTATGCGCAGAGATACCCGATTCCAGAAGAGTACCATAGTGGCCGAAGCTTATAATCCATATTCGGTCGATGACGGCTATAAAGATGAAGAAGAAGAGGTTGTCGCGGCTGAATGGAATTGAGGCAAAAAGACAGTAATGGTGTCAAATTCTTAGGGAAGAGGAGTCGAGGAGAGCTATGACTTTGACATCACAAAATCAGACGAGCTCTTCGATTTCTTGCTTGAGAAGGGACAGATCAAGTTGCCCGATAATCATGTTATGTTGCCCCCTGATCAGTTGAAGAATAAGAAGTTCTGCAAGTTCCATAACGCTACTTCTCATTCCACTAATGAATGCAGAATTTTCTGGCAGCATATACAGGGGGCTATTCAGCAAGGAAGATTCAAATTTGATACACATCAGAAAATGAAAGTTGATGATAATCCTTTCCCAGGAGATCAAAACCTGGTCGATGCTAGGCTGCTCATAGGAAAGACTAAGGTCCTAACATCAACCAAATCAAGAGAAGCCAGAACAGTCGATCCCAAGAGGCAAATATCGGCTGACGAATATAGAGAAATTAGAAGACGTCACGACAAACAAAAGAGCCGATATGAGCAGGGAGAAACGTCAAAAGGTGAGGCGACAAAGCCGCGGGTTACATCTTGAATTCTGTTGAATAAATGGCAACGACAGAAGGAAAAGGATTTTCAGCATTGGTTAGAAGAGCAAGAATACCAGCGTCAATAGGAAAAAGAGAGGTATGAAAGAAAGAAAGTTGAATCACATTGGAATTGTCCTTTCTTTAGACATTGCTGGAACGAAGGTTTGAAGTTGCCTACCAGGAATAACTGTCCAGAGTGCAGCGATCAACATTGGGAATTTAGGCAATCTCAAGCCAACCATCGGTTTATCCATGCTCAAGATGCATATCATCATAATAACATGGATCGGCGCTTAAAGAATGGAAGTGTTCATAATCGGCTTGGAAAAAGGGTTATTGATCAAGACTAGGCTGATTATGAAAAAGAATATGTTTGGCAGGAAGGCCAATGGTGTCCAAGAGGTTTGACAAGAAGCTAGAAGAGAAGGGTGCAATGCCTAAGGAATAGAGAGTTTAAACAGGCTCAAGCATCCGGTAAACCTCAAGTATGGCGTGCTAAGCAAATAGCCGATAGAAGGCAACTATCGGCTGATATTCAAATGGCTTTTCTGTTGCCATCAGAGTTCAGAGCTCCGGCAGATCAAGAAGTTTATTTGGATTTCGATGAATCAGAGTATGAAGAGATAGTTGCCAAGCTGACGGTTATACAATAGGCTATATTTGATAAACCAGTCAAGCATCGGCACTTAAAGGCTTTATATGTAAAATGTTTGGTTGATGGGAAGCTGATGAACAAGATGTTAGTGGACGGAGGTGCTTCTATCAATCTCATGCCTTACACCACTTTTCGTAAACTTAGCAAGGGACCAGGAGATCTGATTGAGACTGACATGATGCTTAAAGACTTTGGGGGTAATGCGTCTAAGACCCGGGGGCAATGAACGTCGAACTAACAATCGGGAGTAAGACTCCGGTTACCACGTTCTTCGTCATCGATGGAAAAGGGTCATACAGTTTACTCCTTGGTCATTATTGGATTCATATGAACTATTGTGTACCATCGACCAAGCATCGGTGTTTGATTCAATGGCATGGAGATGATGTCGAGCTGGTTTGCGATGACGAGTCTGTGAGTATCGCAACAGTCGATCCGGTCTTTTGGGAACTAGGAGATTTCGAATGCTTTTCTGGCAAGTTATGGGAAGGAGGCTTCATTAAAATCAACAATGAAAGCCAACAGTCGATCCAAGCAATCGGCTCTGAGAGTTTGTTTTAGTAAATAGTCACAGCTTCACGTCGGGCATTGGATTAAGGAAGAATAAGCATTGGTCCTGGAGATAGGCTTAGGGCAATGTATGTGAACGCTAAGTCGAATCATAAGTGCAATTTAGAGTTGATAGATCTATTAAAGGAAGTTTTGTTTTGCTTAATGAGATGCTTGGCCTGGATTGATCGATCGTTTAACCTTTGGTCTAAAAAGTTCTGGTGCAACCTATCAGCAGCGATCGACGAAAAATATTTAAAGGGATGTTATCCTGGCATTTGATCAACACTTGATAGCCGATTCGTTTAGTCATCGGCTCTAATAGCAGGTACCTTGGATGTTATTCTTTGATGGATCATCATGCAAGCAAGGTGGTGGCATTGGTATTGTTATTATTTCACCTCGAGGGGCAAGTTTTGAGTTTGCTCTTCCAACTGAACCAATGATTACCAACAACCAAGTGGAATATGAGGCTATTCTTAAAGGACTTCAGCTTCTTCATGAAGTAAAGGCCGAAGCAATTGAAATATTCAGAGATTCACAGTTAATTATTAATCGATTGATCAGCCTGTATGAATGCAAAGAAGATACTTTGAAAGGATACTATGATGAGTGCCAAAAGTTGCTCAAGGAATTTCTTCATGTCTCTTTCCAACATATTCCGAGAGCACAAAACCAAGAGGCTAATCGTCTAGCTCAAAGTGCGTCAGATATCGGGTGTTTCGAGATGTCTTAAGTAGTGAAACCTCGAATGATGATTGGAGAGTCAAAATAGCCTATTACCTTAGAACTCCGTCACGTAAAGTTGCTAGAAAGCTAAGATACAAATCGACTAAGTATGTTTTACTGGATGATTAGCTGTATTACAAAACAGTCGATGGAGTATTGCTCAAATGCCTAAATCAATAGGAAGCTAAGGTGTTGATGGGCGAGGTGCATGAAGGGATATGTGGAGCTCATTAATCGGCTTATAAGATGAAATAGATTATTCGTAGAACTGGATATTTCTGGCCAACAATATTAGAAGACTGTTTTGAATATTACAAGGGGTGCCAAGACTATCAATGTTTTGGTAATGTCCAAAAATCATCTGCATCGGCCATGAATCCAATAATCAAGCCATGGCCGTTTCGAGGTTGGGGAATTAATTTAATTGGACAAAATTTTCTGCCCTCAAGCAAAGGACATAGGTTCATATTGGTAGCAACAGATTACTTCACTAAATGGGTTCAAGCAATTCCTTTGAAGACGGTAACCTCAAAGAACATGGTTGATTTTGTCAAGGAGCACATTGTGTATCGTTTTGGGATTCCTTAAACTATAACTATCTATCAAAGGACAATGTTCACATCAGAAGAGTTCAGAGATTTTGCTGCCAGTATGGGAATCAAGCTACTAAATTCTTCTCCTTACTATGTTCAGGCTAATGGGTAGGTAGAGGCGTCCAATTAGATTATGATTAAGCTAATCAAGAAAAAGATTGAGGAACAGCCAAGGAAGTGGCATTCAACGCTTAATGAGGCACTATGGGCATATAGGATGGCCTATCATGAATCGATTAAAACGTCGCCTTATGAACTTATGTATGGCCATAATGCAGTTCTTCCTTGGGAAGTTCAGACTGGATCGAGGCGTGTTACATTGCAAAATGATTTGTCAGTTGAAGTCTACAAGAATCTTATGATAGATGACTTAGAGGACTTGAGTTGCTTTCGGCTACGTGCTCTTGAAAATATCAAAGCCAATAAACTGAGGGTTGCAAAATATTACAATAAAAAGATCAAGATTAAGCAATTTTCTGACGGAGACTTGGTCTGGAAAGTGAAATTACCGATCGGGTCAAAGGACAGTAAGTTCGGCAAATGGTCACCTAATTGGGAAGGACCTTATTGGATCAAACATTGTGCGCCTGGTAATGCTTATATTTTGGAAACACTAAGATGAGAGGAAGAATTTGGCAGAGCAATCATTGGGAAATATCTAAAGATATATTACCCTAGCGTCTGGATTAATACTTGACAACCGATTTGTTCGGTCGTCAGCTCTAATAGCCGATACCAGAAAGGTATCACCTCTAATACAAAAATAAATCCGAAGGGGTTAAAGCCGGTACATTGTGTATCGCCTATAGGAGCAAAGCAAACACGAACAAAGTGATGCATATAATATGAAGTACGAAGCAAAGGAAAATCACTCAAGACGGAGAAATTGTTTGCTAAAAATCATCTATTACAAACTACGGACTGGAAAACACTTTGGTTACTATATCATCGGCCTGGGAAATAAAGGCTACGGAGTTGGTGGCACTGAAGAAATCCTCAACCAGGCGCTCATGATCCCCAGGGTGCGCCGGAGCTGGAAAACCGTGGGGAAGAAACCGAAGTTCGTGGCCAAAACGGGCTTGCGCAGCAGCCAACGCCATGGCGACACCATGACGAACGCCATGCAAAGTGACCTCCCTAACACAATTCGGGATGTCGTGCAGGCAAACCACCGGGACGGCGCCTCTGGCGTTGACGAATCCTGCCGCGTAATCCACAGCCAATCGGAGGCTTTACAGTTGAGCGGACAAATCTAAAAGATTCAAAGGGGAGATGATCAGAGTCTTGAAGATGAGATTGAGAGGAAGCAAAAGTTATGATAGATATCTCACCCGCGATTCTGGCCTCGGCCTTAGCCAACCTATCCTCCACCGAATCAGCCTCGGGAGGCGATCGACATCGGACCATGGCCAGAGCCGATTATGCGAGGGAGAGACAGTCGGTGAGATTCTGGCCATGCCTGTCGATGGAGGCGAGCAGCAGGTCATCATTGTCGACCCGCCTCCTCAGATAGCAGGGAAGCTGGTGACCCCACCTCCTCGGATAGCAGGGAAGCTGGTGGCGAGCTATCACGGAGTCGGCCCTATGCCCCGAAGGAGTGAGAGCATCACGAGTTGCACCCTCTTGGTGATGAAGGCGCTGGCGTGATGACACAGATCCATTGAGGGCCTCCTCAGCAGACCTCTTGCTGTTCTCCATGATCTCAAACCTATGGGAAAGTAGAAACCGCACTAAAACGCGAAAGGTTTGAGACAAAGTAGGATGTTTTTCGATCCACAGCCGTGGGCCCGTATATAGCACCCGAAAGTGAGAAGATAGATTTCACCGGGGGTGTGAAATTGAAGTCAGATACAGAAATAGATTGACACTCCGGAAATTCAGGGGACGCATAACGAAGAGATAACAGATTCGAACTTATTGCTTCCCATAATTACAAAATATCGTGGGATGGATACGAAAGATTTACATTGATCAGCGATCAACCCACCAAGGCTTCTTTTGATTGAAGGGAGTCCGAATCTCCACAGGGCCAAAGGTCATCATAAACCGAGTCACATCGGCCCGTTGATAAAATTATGCCAGAGAAGGGGAAAAACCGTCTGCCTAACAGATGCCCACCTGATTTCTCGGTGACTGGGAAACTGCGGGAAAGAAGCCTATGGATTTCCTGATGGGCATTTGATGGAGCAAACAAGGGGAAGGTGTCCACATATTTTAGCCCTTGCAAATACTAGAACAGCTCTACGAGCATGGAGAGAAGACTCAGGTAATATCATGAGAATTCTTCTAACCGTAGTAGCTGATCCTCTTGCTCGACAAGGCGCTAAGATGAGCAACACAATCACCCTATGCACAAGAATTCTTCTAATTGCTCAAGATCTTCATGGCAAAAAATAGACCGTGGAGGGTCCGATGGAGTTAGGGGCACTCGAGGAAGCAAATGGAAGAGAAACATAGTCGAATTGTTGAGTTGCTCTCGCCAGAGTCAGATAGATATTTTATAGTCGGCCTGGAAAGATGAATCCAAGCACCCATGAAGCAATGATGCTCTTGTAAAAGTTTTGAAGCATGGGTTCATGAGCTAACATAGATGGTGACAAACAGTAGACCCCAGATCAAGATTCTCTACCCATGACTGCAGACCTATCGGGGGTACAGACATGATAATTTTGGAATAAAATTACTTTTATCCTAAAATTGGGGGGCATATGTTTACACCAAAATTTGGAAGAAGAATTGCAGGGACTCGAAAGCTCCCAAGATCATGTCATCAAGGAATATATTGCATGAAGGTCGGTATCAGCTGATTCGAATACAACACTGGAATCGGTTTTCTTCAGATAGCGCTAGTAGATAACGACAAGAGCTACGATCGGCGCCGGAAAAAACATGTTGGACTCTACAAAAAGAAAAAGATTAGGGTCCAAGTTATCTTAAATTAGGAATGTTTTCTCTTAGGCCAAAAATTATGATGAGCCGTGCTTAAGTAGGAATCATGCGTAGGTTCCGGGTATAAATATTGGACCCCGACAATTGTAAAGGACACACAATCAATCAAACACAAGTTACTTACTTTTTTTGGCTCCGTCGATCCCTTAGGAGTAGGAGTAGAGTAGATCTCGGCAAGTTCTTCAGCGAGCAGTGCTGCATCGGTCCGGTCGACCTCCGGCTTGTCTGTAAGTACCGTCATGGCTTATACTTCTGTTCGTACGGCTGCATCGATCTGATCGACCTCCACTGCAACTCTGGTATAAGCTAGTTATCGACTCTTGTTTAGTATAAGTACGGCTGCATCGATCCGGTCGACCTCCACTGCTCGAACTAGATTAAGGTCAAGTTATTGGCTCTATCTAAGGGTGGCGTCCTTTGGATAGATTCATTAAGTTACCGATATTGCTTATTGCTTTCATTATTTATTTAATTACAACAATATCACTTCGTCCAACTGGGATTGATCTAGATCGGCCTTATATCTTGTTTAACCCATCGTTTATTAATCTAAATTGATCTAATCTACACCTTAAACGATGAGTTATGTTTTATCGGCTGTTTTATGTTAATCTTGATCGTGCATAGTGTGCGGTTAGGGCATGTTTGGTCTTGAATAGATCTATTGGCTAACGAGAACCGTTCCATGGCCTGTTATCATGGCCTGTGTGATTTTGCCTCACACCCCACTATTAGCAACATGGAGTGATTATTGTTATTTGGTAGATCTGTTCCTGATAGGGCATGTCTTTAATTGTGCGCTATGCCTGAATCGGCTATTTTAGCCGATATCGAGTGTTTTCACATATGAAGTTCACGTCACGAGACCGTTGAAGTAAAGATGGGTTAAAAGATGTGTTAGCCCTATATCTTATTATTGTATTACGGCCTGCATGATTCTGCCTCATGCCCCACTGATATTAGTAATAAGATAGGGTCGTCGAATTTATCACTGTTTCTACGGCCTGCATGATTCTGCCTCATGCTCCACTGGTCATAACGATAGATGAGATCTAATATGTTCATTAGATTTATCTTGATTAAATGGTTAAATGATGATGAGTTGTTTCTTTTATATAAAAAGGGATTCGGTTACTTGCAGTCATTGGCTTAGCATAAACTGATTATTGTTGGCATCCTATTGCCATTGACTAATATTTGTCTAAATAACGATATTCATCCTGAATGATAACTGATTTTTCTTTCATAACTCTACGAGCTTTAACTTATTTATTTTTATGAGTATGCTGGAATCAGCTATTTAGTCGATCTCCTTCCATATTGGCTCTCAGAGCCACACATTCGGGACTGTCTGGCAACACCAGCATGTTCCACCTTAAATTACTGATTAGCTTTATCTCTTTATCAATTGTAGGGTCAAATTGACTGGCACGTCATGGGAGGAGTACGCAAGATCGATAATCCCTACGTTGAAGCTAGGTGGATCTCCATCTCCATCGATCGGACCCTTCCGGTTTGCTCGTGTGCCCCGGCACGGGACAAAATTTTGTGCCGACACCCTGTTACTATTTGTGCTCGTTATGGAGGTACTCAACGCCATGGTTTGCAGAGGTAGACCAGCGTGGTCTACTATCCCCCCTACCCAGGAGCCACTTTGGTGGTTTGCAGAGGTAGACCAGCGTGGTCTACTATCCCCCCTACCCAGGAGCCACTTTGGCCAGTGTATGTCGCTCTACACAGGTGACTTGGTGTTGTTCCTAGCCCCTACACTGGAGGACTTCCGTTGCATCCGCGCCATCCTTGACCTCTTCGCGGGCGCATCCGGCCTGATCACGAACTTGGATATGTGTCTCATCTCACCGATCCGGTGCTCCAAGGAGGACATCGCACTCATTCAGCATGCGTTCCCCTGCCAGCTTTCTCTCCTACCCTGCCGCTACCTGGGCACGCCCCTCTCCGTCGGGAGGCTACGGTGCTCAGATGAGCAGAAGCTAGTGGACGCCATCGCCAGTCGTATCCCTACCTAGAAGGGCAAGCTGCTGAATGTGGCAGGAAGGACGACGCTGACCCATGCCACACTATCTGCCATACCGGTGCACGTGCTCCCTTTCTATGTGGGCAATTAGGCAGATCGACAGGCGCCGGTGTGCCTTCCTTTGGAGTGGCACTGACACGGTTGCCAGTGGAAGCTACAAGGTGGCTTGGCCGGTGGTGTGTACCCTGAAATGCTATGGTGGGCTGGGGTCCCAGAGCTTCAATTCTTGGGTTTGCACTCGAGTTGAGATGGGAGTGGTAGAAGAGAGAGCTCGCAATCACCGACCTAGACGCAATTGCCCTCTAAGCCCCACAGTTGGTGGATGCCATGTTCATTGTTTCGGTATGTGTTGAGTCAGGGGACGGGTCTCACCTAAGCTTTTGGACAGATGCGTGGTTGTCGGTGGACGATCAAGGCTTTCGCCCACTTTGCTTCGGGCCATGGGCAAACATTTCCTCAAGACTTCAAAGAAGGACGCCATCTTCCAAAGATAGATGGTGCGCCACATCTCTAGAGCTCACATCTGCGCCAAATGTGTGATACCTAGACCTTTGGGAGAAACTCGAATCCATTCAAATTCGAAGCCGCTGTGTGGCGACCGCCCGTATGGTGCTAGATTCCGGATGGCGCCTATTCGCTTCATCGTCCCCATCGATCGTTCTTCCTCGGCATATCATTCCTCTTGGGCACCAGGGAGGTATGGAAGGCCTCGGCGCCACCGAAGGTGAAATTAATTTTCTGGCTCGCGCTCCATCGGTGCATTTGGACGGCGGATCGTAGGAAGAGGCATGGGCTTTAGGATTCCATGAAGTGCGTCCTCTGTGGCCAGGAGGACGAGACAGTGGACCATCTGCTCGCTTCCTGCGTTATCACAAGGGAACTCTAGTTTTGCTTGCTTCACCCTAGCTTTTCGGAAGCGATTGTCACCTTCTCGCTCACTCTCTCTCTCGACGACCGTGGATGGATGGATGGTCGATATTCTGTGCCCGCGCAGCTTCGAAGGGGATTCAATTCCACCGTCCTCTTGGTCTCATGGCAGCTCTAGAAGGAGCGTAATTCATGTACCTTTGACAACTCTGTGTCCACGGTCCAGCAGGTTGCGAAGCTGGTGTTGGAGGAGACCAACGAGTGGATCACCACCAGGATCATGGTGATCGCTGAGTTCTTGGTCGTTTCTTCTATTGTCTAGTGTTTTCATTGCTCATCGCACTGTGCTTTTGAGATGTAATCCTCTATGCCTATGTCTGTCCAGTTGCTCGTTTCGGTAAGACTGTGAACTTTCCTATCCTGGCAACTCGCTGGGATAGCTGTTGTTTGTTTTGTTTACCCTTGTTAATGAAATACACGTGAAGTCGTGTTCTAGAAAAAAAATATAATAGACTAAACTAAAGTTGTTATTATTAATGGAAACAAACCAAAATCAGGCAAATAAGACGCAAATCAGATTGAGCTATTTATGACACATCAAACTTCAATCAGACAGTGGAAGCAAGTTGTTCACGCCGACAAAAGCGGACGGCCTTGTGCCTCCTCCTACCACACGATCACAGCAAACATAGCTCTCAAATGAAAGCGGCCGAGGTCAAGGGGCGGCTCGAGAGACCTATAGCTACTGAGAGCTCACCGGAGAAGGGAGAGTAACGGAGTGCGGGGATGAGGTGAAATGACGAGAGACGGGGAGTGGGGTGGCGAACTCTCCTTCCGGTGGCCTAGGGCAGGTGCCGGCGGCGATCGTGTACACTTGGGGCGGGGAAGGAGCAAGCACAGTCACCTTGGCACTTTTCATTGAAGAAAAGAAGGAAGACTCTTCATTGTACTGAGACCTGGCTAACAACTAAAGAACTCTGGACGTCAGAACACTAAAAAACTAACAAGCAAAAACAACTAAATCTGGCAACCAACCCAAAGCGTTGATGCCGAACACCACCATGGCTAGACGATGAGAGTAGGAAAAAGCCTTGTGACGCCCTAAAGAAGGAAACAACGCCAAAGATACCGACGTCGCAAGCCCAACATAGAAAGGTTTTCACCACAAAAACTAGCCGGGCAGGAGAAGTACGAAAAAGACGCCTCCAAAGAGGAAGCGACGCCCGCAGATGTCACCATCCAAGCTTTCGCCATAATCTCTCACGTCCACTTACAACGGCCCACCATTGCCCAACGCAAAATGGGTTAGTCTCGTAGGAAGGCGCCCGTGATGATCGCCGACATCCCTACCGACACCCGATGCCACCACACGTATGACTAGCATCCTCGCTGCATGTATGGCCATAAGACGATGCCCTCGACCCATCATGGAGACAGAAGCAAAGAACCAAAGGGGTCGCCCACCGCATTGAGAAACCAGAGAGAGCCACCACAGTGACCTATAAGCCAACACGAGGAGCTACAATGAAGGCATGACCGTTGCCCCGAGGAAGGATGACGGGTAGCACCAACCACTAGTTGGCCAAGAGAAGCATCGCACGAAGTCCGCCATAGAGGCTGCCCATCGCTGGATCTAGCCGAAGCTGGCCAGCAGCATGTAGATATGCCAGCATCAAGGGAGAAGGAAGGTGGTAGGAAGGACATGGCTGGGGGAAGGGAGGTAGAAGGCCCAACCGCTGAACTAGCCAACACCCACACCTCAGCCACACTCGACCGCCCTCCACGTGGATCCACCCTCCAGAAACGCGGTTCAGGCTGCGCCCCTCGCCGTGGCTCTTGCTTGCGTCGACACATGACAAGACCGCACCACCATGAGGGCAACGAAATCCCTACGGGCACGATTGAACCGCAACAGCATCGGCAGCAGCATGCAGAGCAACTCGCACACCGTGAACCGCACCAACGACATGGCCTCGCATACAGCTGCGAACTTGAGCCCGGTGTCCATGCCACCACCGGCATCCATGGCACGCTGTGGGGGTTGAGAGTGGTGGGATGGCCCCGTCGCCATCCTCCTTACTGCTCATTGAGCAGCCGACCAACACCTCTGGCAGCGGTGAGGGCGAGGTCAACGCTGTTCGAGTCCTGTAAGTGAGGCGCGGGCAAGCCACCCAATAATCGCAATATGTACTAGTGTTAAGTATTTTTGAAAACAAAAATATGTTGTCTAGGATCACAAAAATATTCTAGGAGTAATAAGAAACGAACTTCCCAAGAAAATAAAATATAATAAAAAATTGGATGAAAGAAATGACTATCTATCCATGTCAATCATGGCTCACGGGCCCTTCAAAGTTGAAGCCATAAATCACCGGGATGTGGTCAGCTCCGTCTCACTCTCCTCTCTTTGCCTCGCCATCGCTGCGGCCGCCTCCTCATCGCCGACTAGGGTTCCCGCGACACCGCCCCTCGCATCCTCGGGAGGTGCGTGCTCTTCACCGCCTCGGACCTCTCGATTCCTCTCATTCGTGTACACCGCCTAGCATTCATGGGGAGTTGCCGAGTGGGCTTGTCTCGCTTTTCCAGTTGGCGCTTGTTCTCCATGGCTTAATTTTTCGTGGATTTGTCGGGGTTTTTTTGGTTAATTGGATTGGTGCCATTACAATTCTCGCGTTTCTAAGAAATACCATTACTATTAGTCTTATTGTAAGCGTGCCATTACAATTACATTGAGTCTAAAAATGCCATTATGTACACTTGCATGCACACTGTGGCCCATATGCAGGTGTATACAGCTAGTACGTACATTCATATGGACCCTTTTGCCCCTAACTTCTCCATACATGCGCCCGTTTGACTGGATCGAGTCAATCCATCCATTCCCCACCGCCTCCTCTCTCTCGCTCGAACCCTAGCTCATTGGCCGCAAAGGCGACTACGACCGGCGATGGCGGCGACTACTGCTTGCGACGGCGGCGCCCGAGACCGATGGTAGTTGATTGAAGATCATGATGCAAGCTTGAGTACTATGGCGGTCATGTCCTCCATGGAGGACGAGGCGCATGGTAACCGTGCTACGGCAATGGACGACAGCATACCGATGTATGCATCTAAAATCATTTCAATCTGACATGACTTTCCATCGATGAATAGGCTAGTTGTTACTGCAATTTGTTGTAGAACTCATTGACTTGATCTGCTTACTTCCTGCTAGGACCGACCTCTTCTCGCTAGAGATTAAAGTTGAAGGTTTCAATACAAAAGATGCGTTGGGTAGGAAAGTTTACACCAAAGGTTCTGTGATTAAGTGGGATGTCGAGATAGGGTCATTTTCTTTAGACTTGTTGAGGGAAAGCTTGCGGAATGAAGTTAAATGGGCCTCTAACCAGTCTGCATCTCTGTGGTTCTTTGACAAAAATGTGCAAGAAGATGTCAGATTAGACAGTGACATTCAGATGATGGATTTGTTTGACATGTATAAGTCTGAAATGTGTTGCCGTGTGTTGGTAGGAGTCTTTGATAATGTTGTTTCTGATGCACTTGATTATGAGTTGTTAGAGCCTATATGTGTTATTCCACCTGATGATGGATCAGTCAACCCTACTGATTTCAATCCTGATGCAAATGCTTGTGCTGCTGCCATTCCAAATGCAAGTGCTTCTACTGTTGCCATTCCAAATGCAAATGCTTCTACTATTGTCATTCCAAATGCAAATGCTTTAACTGCTGCCATTCCAAATGCAAATGCTTTAACTATTGCCAGTCTAGATGCAAATGCTTCTTCTGCTGCAATTCCAAATGCCCAAGCTTCTACTGATGCCAATCCTTGTACTGCTGATCAGTCGAACGTAGAGCCTAATAGGGAGCCAGACATCTTTGACAATGAAGAGGAGTATGTTGGGGTTGATGATGAGCACATCTACATTTTAGTACCACCTACACACCCAGCCAACACTGATAGTGCCCAAACATCTGTTGATAATGCTGGTCCTGTTGTTGCTAATGGAGGTGCTCCTCTTGAGGCAAAAATTGATGATGCAGATCCCCAGAAAATAACTGTCCTCCACGATCCTAAAAATCCAAAGATTGTCAAGGGACAATTGTTTTCTAACATAGTAACATTCAGGAAAGCTATTAGACATTACGCTGTCAAGAAAGGTTTCGAGTTAGCTAAGTTGAAACTAACAAGACAAGATTTATTACACATTGTGATGTTGAAGGGTGCCCATGGAGAATTCATGCATCTAGGATTTTTGATAAGAAAACAATACAGGTTGGTGTTGTCCTTTTCTTACTATTTGTAACTTATTCAGTTATACATATGATATTCATCTTAATTTCTTATGTAGATTAAAACATTGCCTACTGAACATAATTGTCCCACTACAAAGCTGAGGGAGGGAAAGATGGCTAGTCAAGGTTGGTGTGTGTAGATAGGTTGGCGAATTTGGGTCAAGAAGAACCCAAATAAAGGAGCCAAGGAGGCAAAGGAAAAGCTAGAAGGAGACTATGGCATTAAACTGAAATACTCCAAGCCATGGTTAGGTTTGATGGTTGCCCTACAATAGGTTCATGGAAAGTATTCAGAAAGTTTTCAACTATTGTTCGATTGGAAAGCACAGATAGAAATAAGTTCTCTTGAAAGCATTGTAGAGATAGAGTTAGAAGGGAAGAAGAAGCGCTTCAAGAGGATTTTTTGTAGCCACTGAAGCCATGTATTGATGGCTTCTTAGCTGGTTGTAGGGCATTTATAGGTGTAGATGCGTCTATATATTATGTGGCAGATATATACAGATGAGTTGGCATCAAGAATCTGTTGTGGATGGGCACAACTAGTTATACCATGTGGCATATGGTGTTTTTATTCAAATGTAAGACAATTGGAAGTGGTTCATGAAGCGATTTGCATAGAGCAAAGGGTTCACCTATAGTTTAGTCATATGTACTGATGCTTGTAAAGGACTTGAGAAGGTCAGGGTGTAGTGTTCCCTAAAGTGGAGTACAGAGAGTGTATGAGGCATATGTACAACAACTTTATGAAGCATTATCAAGGAGATGTGTTTATCGACCACCATACCTCCGCAAGGAGTTACACGAAAGGGTTTTCAGTGGCACATGTAGAAGATAGTAGATTTTGCCCCGAGATGCCATTGACTTCCTTCAACAACATCACAAGTTGATATTATACAGTGTGGATTTTCGAGCTAAGTAAATGTGACTATTTAACCAATAATATTTCTGAGAGTTTTCAATGCTCGGATAAAGAAGTTGAAAGGACTTTTCTTTGCATAAACTGGTAGATGGGATTAGGGAACTCATAATGGAAAAGAGGTACTTAAGAAGATAGATTGGTAAGGATATGCAGGATGGTATAGTGCCCAATGTCATCAAAGACCTGAACACTATAAGCAAAAACCTCAAAGTTGTGAAGGTTGTAAGAAGTGATGAAGGCATAGCTGAAGTAGCACTTATAGATGACTGGAACAACCACAAGAGGCACATGGTTGACCTGCAAGGTCACTCCTGTTCATGTAGGGAGTGGCAAATCACAGGAAAACCATGCAAACATGCCCTGGCATGGATTCTTTCCAACAGAGGAATTAAAATAGAAGATTTTGTGCATGAGTACTACTCTGTTTAGAGATTTAGGGCTGCATATGCTTCTAGAGTTGAGCCATTGCTAGACAGATCACAGTGCCCACAGGTTGACCTAGGCTTCAAAGTTTTCCCTCCTCTGCTAGGTAGAGCTGCAGGTAGGCCGAGAGTGGTGAGAATTAGAGGTTGCCTTGAGAAAAATGCTACCAAGAAGAAGGTAAGGTGTAAAAGGTGTGGAGATTTTGGGCACTTCTCTAAGACTTGCAAATAACAAGAGTTAGGAGAAGATTGTGAAGTTGGACTGAATTCAAAGGAAAAAAAATAAAATGATTGGTATGTCTTTTTCTAATTCTTGTGACATTCCCTAGTTTTTGCTAATCATAATGTGCATCTGTAGGAAAAGGCAACAGCTGGAAGATGATGACAGTGCTGATGAAGAAGAAGAAGACAACACCTAAGAAGAAGGGTGCACCCAAGAAAAAGAAAACACCTAAGAAGAAGAAGACACCTAAGAAAAAAGCAAGAAAAAGAAAGTCATTGCTCCAAAGTGACTAGTGTTGTGAGAAGCTTTGAAGGACTTCTTAAACACCATGTGATATGTTGTGATCACAAGCATAAAATTAGTTTCTTTTGTGGCCTGAACGTTATGTATTGTAGGCCTTGAACTTGATGTATGGTACGGCCTGAACTTGATGTATGCTAGGGCCTGAACTCGATATCTGTTATGGTCGGCACTGAATGTTTGTTATGGCCACCCCCTATTTCTGTTTAGTAATGGCCTAAACTTGATGAATGCTAGGATCTGAACCTATTTGTGTGTTCTGGTTATGAGTGGATGTTTTATAATGAATCTGAACCACCTTGTGTGATATAAGCATGTAAATTATGGCCTTATTTATCCATGACGTGCATGGACAGTTGCTGCTCCAAACAGAAACATCTATTTATTCATCACAAATTCACAGATTGATCACAATTATAAGAAAAAGAAGCTATGTTGCACACATTGATAGATTCATCACAAATTCACATATTTACAAAACCTACATAAACATGCATTCCTTGATCACAGATACACAGTTGCACAGACATAAATAAACATAAATTAGTAGTAGCACTTGACAACCTACAGGCTAAGATCACTGAACTCCAAACTACTAGAACCAAGGTGCATACTACTTCATTTTCAAACTGCTGCAACTAAGAGGCTTATAAACAGATTTAGCATCACCACAACAACTAATGCATTGCCTAAGCTAAAAGCCTTGTTCAATCCTCCATTCTTCAATTCTTTCATCTCCTGCTTCAACTTTAAAATGTCAACCTTCAAGTCAATGATCTAAACCTTCAAGTCCATCATCCCAATCTTTGTGTCACTCTTCTGTTCTATGCCTTGAACCGCAGGAGCAACAAAAGGGCCCTGTACACCTTCCACTTCGACATCAGCTTGTCTGGATGATTGGCACACAGATAGGCCAGGTATTGATCCTCAAACCAATAGTTCGCACAAGTGTCATCGTTCTGCAATTGACAATCAAAACCTCAACCCACTTAACACTATTTGCAGCTGGACGAACATGGAACCCAACATCAAAGGAAAAGCAAGATAAATTACCGAGAAATTGTTGGGGCAAGTGTAATACATATTGCCAGCCTTGCTCTTGCGCCTAATGACCTGGATCTTGTATTTGGGGCAATCGATCCATGGGAGACCACCAACCTGGCTAGCACTTGAACTGGCAGCTGTGGATGCCATCTCCGCTCAGCAGATGGGGCGGGGAAGGAGCAGCAGTAGTCGTGGTCGACGCCGGCGCCTGTGGTAGTCGCGGTCGCCACCGCCGCGAGTAGTAGTCGCCGCCGGTCGCAGTCGCCTCCGCAGCCGACGAGCTAGGGTTCGAGCGAGAAAGAGAGGAGGCGGTGTGGAATGGATGGATTGACTCGATCCAGTCAAACGGGCGCATGTATGGAGAAGCTAGGGCAAAAGGGTACATACGAATGTACTACTAGCTGTATACACCTGCATGTGGGTCACAGGTCGCGGCAAGTGTACATAATGGCATTTTTCAGACTCGAGTCTAATTGTAATGGCACGCTTACAATAAGACTAATAGTAATGGTATTTATCAGAAACGCGAGAATTGTAATACCACCAATCCAATTAACCTTTTTTTTAGACAAACAGGAGGGGTGTAAAATCCATACTGATTTTTTATTAAAAAAAAAGAGGGAGAAAGAGTCAAGTACAAAGTTCAGGATTCGTCGTTGGTTGCTAGGTTTGTTTGTCTGATCCCTGCGTTCGTAGCGCGCGAACGCGTTGGAAGTTGGAGCTCGCGGCCTTTTTTGGCTTGATTTTTGTTTGCAAAATGCTGCTTTTTTGGGGCGTACCTTCGAGTCCATGTCAGGATGGAGGGAAATTTGTCCCTAGTAAGGGGCCTAACTGTGTGACTGTGACAGGGGATCATGCAAAATTAGGGTTTTGATTACATCATTTGTTTGTTTGCCGTTTGTCTTCGGGTCTTGTACGTGAATTTTGTGGATGTATGAATGTATGATCATTGTTCCATGCCACTAGTTTAGTCACGGGCTTGCGGCACGTGTAGTCTCTGCTGTTTCTGGAATCATCTGAAATGAGAGTTGATTAGTTTCTGTGCTCTCCGAGATTTTTATTTGTGTCTGATCATTAAAATTCGTCTTTTGGATTGATTTGTTGTGGTCTTTATGCTGCTTTCTCTTTTCCTTTTTTCCTTTGCCAAGAGCATTCTAGGATTAACGCAAATTTTGTTCCTAGCAGGGAGACTAATTGTGAAACGGGGGCCTTTCAAATTTATAGAAGTATATTCATGTGTGTTATGTATGGATCTTCAACAGTAGGAGCATGATTAGGGAAAACTAGTCCAATATTGAGGTCTATTGTATCAATCAGGTCCATGCAGGTTTATTTGCATGTTTCTGTGACAAAAGATGATATCTGTGCAGGTATTGCAACCTGACATTTTATTGTCTTGCAGTGCAAAATGCCTCGATACGATGATCAATATGATTTCAACGATCGATATGATCGCCATGGTCGACATGGAAGTAACACCAAGTTGTACGTGGGCCAAATTTCTCCACATACCCGGACACAGGATCTTGAGGACCTTTTCAGCAAATATGGGAGGTGAGTAAAGTAGTTCTGAGCTTTGCCTTTTTGTATTTGTAGCTGGAGTTGCTCTTGAATGTCATTCAACTGCTTGGTTTTGCCTGTGTTCTGGAAATCCATTATTATTATATGCAAATGATCTGCACCAGTTGGAACTGATTCTGAAAGCGAGTCTCATTATTATAGAAAAGCCCTACCTCTGTTGTTAAATATATGACATTTAGGACAAGCTATAATTAGTTCAAAAATGAACTAAATAGCTTTTGAACTAATTATTAGTTTGTCCTAAACATAAGAAGAGAGGGACTAATATATGTACTCTCAAGCTTCAAGCAATTTGCGCAGGCTATTTGTTCTGTAACTTGCAATTTGTAGATTAGCTAAGAGTACAACTTTTGGTTCTTCATCATTGGTGTAGCCAAAATTATAAACTGCTATTTTTTTTTATTACTATAATCAATAGTGTAACATTTTAACTCTATGCCTATTCACGTGCTCTATTTAGCTCACTTATAGAAAATAAAAAGGATGTTTCCTGTAGCTACATGAGTGCTTCACAATATTAGAGATATGAAGGCACGTCGTCTAGGCGGTCTCTCAGGGTGTCTACGTATGTTCTATATAGTTGGTGCGTTAGATAGAAATTCTACGACTCAAATGAAGCGCGTCACAACCAGCCTTCCTCCATGCATTCGGCAATAGATAGATAAAGCAAGTGGACGCATTCAATGAAGTAGATGAAAAATTGAATGACCATGCATGCAAGGACAATATAAACTGTAGGTGTACTTTGTATACAAAAAGTTACTACGGTAGAGGGATTTACATCACTGTGCTTTCACGTGTCCTTTATATAAAAAAAGTAACTATGACATAAGGAATTTACATCACATGTGCATTCTCCTTTTATATTAATGAATTTACTATCAATAGATACTAGGCAGTAAATTTTCATGCATGCACGAGTGCCTTCCTAAGCTATCCAGAAATTTACTCAGTAAATTTGAAAGCACTTGACATCTTCACCTATGCAGGGTGAGTCGAAAGCAGTTGGACACATTTAATACCTTCCCTCCATGCTACCATCAGATAAAAACAAGTCGGACAGGTGGACACATTTAATGTCTCTCCTCCTAACCATCAGATAAAAACAATTCACCAACTATGAATATTTGTACTTAAACATGTACTCCCTCCATACCCAAAAAACCTGACGTTTAGGACAGGATTGTGGTAACCAAGGAGTGATTAATTAGGGGTTAGTTTTCCTTCTTTGTCCCTAATAAATATGGTTGCGCTTGCTCTCTGTACGAGAAAGTTAACCAGCTCAACTGGCTAGTGCGTAGAGCCTGCATTGCTGCGCCCTAGGTTCGAATCCCGGCTGCCCCACCTTTTTTGTTGCCCATTTCATTTTGCATGGCGATGGTCCGTTGCATGACATTGTTACGCTCGCTAGCGTATGCTGCATGGACAGCAGAAGGCTTTCGGCGCTTTTGCATTTTTTAAGCTGGCGCGACAGCGATCTTGCATGCGCCACTGGGCAATTGTTTCATTTTCGTTTGGCACTTGTTTCATTTTCGTTTGTTGCTCGTGGCGCCGGATAGCACCGACGCTTGAGCTGCTCAGTACTCCACGCCACCGGGCTTATTTATGCGGCAACTTGCTTTCTCTCTTCTCCACGCCATTTGCTTGCTTGCTTAAACGCCTCTCTTCCTTCTTTCTCAACCATCTATTCTTGCCATCTTCTCTGTCCACTTAACCGAGCAATGAGTGCTTTTTTCCCTGCCTTTGATCTAAACGTTCGTTTGGAAGAGGATGACGACGGCAACCTTCCCATCGATCTCAACAAGCCGCTTTTGGAAGATGAGAACCACGGTAATGTGTCTTTCTCAGTTTGTTCTTTCTCATTTATATGAACAGCACCCCATGCAAATTATTTTCCTTTCTAAGTGTGGTCTTTCCTTTTCAACAGGAATAGATTTGAACTTACCATTAGATGAATTTGGAGCTGTTGACTTTGATTACGCATAAAACCTCACTTTGGTACAGTCCTCTCACTTTGTTTTTTTTGTTTTACTAGTCATGCCGCGCCCTAATTTGGAGCTGTTTTTTACTAGTCATGCCGTGCCTAATTTGGAGCTGTTTTTTTACTAGTCATGCCATGCCTAATTTACAGTCCTCTCATTTATATGAACAGCACCCCATGCAAATGATTGTTTTTTCCTATAATTACATCATGTCGTCACTAATTTGGACTGTAAATAAGCTTGCTGTTATCATTATTAAAATGATTGGTTTTTTCCTTTAACTACATCATGCCGTGACTACTTTGTACTATTAAAAAGCTTGTTTTTTCGTTTTGCTAGAACAAGATGGTGATGCTCCTGCTCCACTACACCAACCAAGAATGACTATTCGATCGTGTTAGACAACAAGTGTATCAAGCATTGTTGATGAGAAGCAAAATGGGAAACTAGGCAAGCATGATACAACAATTGTATCTAACCAATTTGGAGTAAAAATTAGATCAGTTCAAGCGCATATGGAGGCAAGGTAAAACCAACTTTCTTAAAACATTCGGTTAAGTGGTTCCTAATCTAAAGAAAGGTAGAAGTGGCCGCAAAGCAATCCCTCTAGATTTGGAAAAGTTATGGGATATTCCTCTCAAGCAAAGGATGACCATAGAAGATGTGTCTAGTAAACTTGGTATTTAGCAAATCTAGGATACAAAGGTATTTGAAAAGGGGTTTCATTAGGCGCCACTCTAGTAGCATCAAACCTTACCTCACTGATGATAACAAGAAGACTAGGTTGAAGTGGTGCATTGACATGATTGATCAAGGTTTGCTTGATGATCCAAAGTTCAAGGATTTGTTTGACTTTGTGTTTATTGATGAGAAGTGGTTCTACCTCACTCAAAAATCAGAGAGGTACTACTTGCTACCCGAGGAAGATGAACCACACCGCTTTTGCAAGAACAAGAACTACATCCCTAGGATCATGTTCTTATGTGTATGTGCTCGGCCACGATTTAGAAATGGAGTATGTGTGTTTGATGGCAAAATAGGTTGCTTTCCACTAGTCAATTTTGAACAAGCTATTAGAGGAAGCCACAACCGTCTTCGTGGAGAGGAAGTAATCAAACCAATTCAATCAATCACAAGGGATGTGATAAGAGATTTCATGATAAATAGAGTGTTGCCCGCAATTAGAGCAAAGTGGCCAAGAGAAGATGTCAACAAGCCAATATTCATTCAACAGGATAATGCTCCATCTCATTTAAAAGTTGATGATCCTCATTTTTGTGCGGTTGCAAAGCAAGATGGGTTTGACATTAGGCTTATATGTCAACCACCCAATTCTCCAGATTTTAACATTCTAGATTTGGGGTTTTTTTGAGCTATTCAAGCCATTCAATACAAGAAAGATGCTAAGACAATTAAAGATCTAATTCCAGCAGTGCAAGAGGTAAATGATCATCCATTCGATTGATTAAATTGATCTTGAACAACTAAAGTACTCTACTCACTACAATCTGTTTTTTTTAGGCATTTTTGGAGTCTTGTCCAAAAGAAAGCAAATAGGATCTTTGTCACACTACAAACTGTTTTGAAGGAAGCAATGAAGGTAAAAGGTTGCAACAAAATCAAGATTCCTCACATGAACAAACAAGCACTAGAGAGGGAAAAGAGGCTGCCATTGCAAATCCCTTGTGAAGCTTCATTGCTAGCCGAATCACTTGCTAGTCTTCCTGTAACAAATTAGAAGATGCAAGTTTATGCAAATTATTAGATGAGTGTATCTTAGGTTTGCAATGGCCAAATTGAGAGATGATGTACTGTACCTTAGTGCTCTTTGTTTGCTGCTTCTTAATATGCTCTTCCACCTTCTTCAAAACGTCATCAGTCAACTTGATTCTAGTACCATCCATTTCAAGTTTGGCCACATCAGGAATATAGAACTCGCAATCGAATTTGTCCATTAGATGGAACCACTTTACTGGCATATCGTAATCTTCGTGTAGAAGTCCACAACGGCCACACCTGCGTGCGTTCCGGCGAGCTTGGTAGCAAGCTTCTCCGAAGACACCGCCAGCGTGGAACGTGCCACAGCGAGGGCATAGAGACTCGACGGAGTCGGGCACCATGTCGACTGAGTCTGCAACCATGTCGACGGAGGCCGCGACCTGCTCGACGGAGTCCGGCACCTCTTCGACGTCCGCGAACGTCTCATCCGAGTCCGCGAACACCGACGAGGCCGCGACCTGCTCGACGGAGTCCGGCACCTCTTCGACGTCCGCGAACGTCTCATCCGAGTCCGCGAACACCGACGAGGCCGCGACGGCGAGCACCTCCTCCGCAACGGACTCCGACGAGGACGCGACGGCGAAGCGGCGAAGCGGCGAGCGCGGCGGCGGCGGCGGCGGCGGCGGCGAAGCGCCTGCGACGAAAGCGTCAAAGCGTAAGTGAGCGGCGATGGCGCTTCCGGCGAGCGTGTGGCGAGCGTCATGGCGAGCGTGCGGCACGAGTGATCCATTCGTGACGGCAAGGAACAGCAACGAACTCTAATAGCGAGTTGAGCGTGGAGAGGAAGATGAAGGAACAACAATTAATGGGGAGTGAAGACGGGCGGACGGCCGGACGGGCAATCGAAGCGAACGAGCGGCGTCGGCTAGGGGCAATCCAGTCCAAAGTTCACCCTGCCATGGCACAACGTCAAGCTTTGTAAAAACGGGCCAAAGGCCCAGAACGTCGACTTTTTTGAGTACGGAGGGAGTATCTATGAATTTAAGAGACGGTTTGTGTTGCGTGTACACCGCTCCCGAGGCGGTCGGTGGTTGGGGTTGGCATGGTTAAGATGCTCGGTGGTAACCCGTCCACATCCAAATATGTTGTTTTTTAGATACATTGAGACCCGCCCTTCCTTCATATCACAGTTCCTGAAAGCAGCACTGCTCCATCTCCTCCTGATGGCACTGTGTCCTCAGACTCATCAATTTCTGAATCCTCTTCGCTCGAAGCCCCAAACTTTCCAAACCTCAGATTCCTCTTGCGCGCAGATGCACCCTCGTCATCCTCATCTGACAAATCTGGTCTCCATTTCCTGCCAAATCGCCTCGCAGCCACAGAGTACAGGCTCTCCTGATTAAACAGCGCGAATGGTGTCTCCCTCCTTCCATTCCCAACCTCAGTAAGGCCTCTAGCAACCAATGGCCTCAGGTCGACACACGGTTGCCAACTCACGGAGCAAGGAGTCATCACCGAGTAAAACCTCCTGGGATCAACGAAACCGAGTGGCGCCAGATTCCAACGCGGGCACCAGAGCGCCACCGTTCGGTACTCTCTTCTCGGATTGAACGCGGCCAAGGTTGGCCCCTTTCCCCTGTCTAAAGGCTCCTCCGAGGCCTCGGTTGCTCCAGAGCGGCCAGGTCCTCCCAAATCGGTCCTCCGCGGGGCTTCCCAGAGTCCAACTGCTGCTGCCGATGCTGGACACCCGACGCGATCCCAGTCGGCGGCCGCTTCGCGTGGCGGAGGGGTCCGTCGTCCTCGTTCCAGAGGTCCTCGGCGCCGGGCCTGCGGAAGCGGTCGGCGAGGGCGCAGATGTGGGCGCGCGACGAGGTGGGCCCCTCGCACGGCGGAGCCTCCGCGGCGGCGGCGCCCGGGAGGCGGGAGGCGCGGATTTTGGAGCGGAGGCGGGCGAGGTAGAGCTGCTTCTCGTGGCGGAGGAGCCCCCGCTGCTTCTGTCGCGCCAGCTTCTCGTGCTTCCGCTTGTACTGCCACTTAGACAGCCCTCCCGGGAACGTGCGTGGCCCACCCCCCCATCGCCGCCGGCAACAGCGACTGCGGCGCTGTAGGGTTTATCGCTCGCTGCTAGGTTTTGGCGGCGGCGGACAAGGCAGCGCAATGCAACAAACTGTGAAGTGAAGAGAAGAGCAGTTAAGTTTCCGCTTTGGGGAGTCGAGGTTTCCGCCTCCGCCACCAGGATACGTATCCCTTTATCAACTGAAGTGTGGGACCCATGGCTCCGCTTCAATCCCGAGCCCCTTCCTCTTGCTTCCCTCCCTCGCAATCTCACGGAGGAGCGAGTTCACAGCAGATCTCTCGAGATGGCGGGGGAGGAGGAGAGGAAGCGGGTGCTGGTGGTGGGTGGCAGCGGCTACCTGGGCCAGCACCTCCTCGTGGCGTCCTCCGCCGCCGACCGCCTCGACGTCGCTTTCACCCACCACAGCCCCGCCCCGCCGTAGCCGCTCCTCGACGCGCTCCCCTTCGTCCGCGCCGACCTCCGTTCCGGAGACGGACTCGAGGCGATCTCCGCGTCCTTTGGCCAGGTACAATACGCGTCCGCATTTCCCACCGCGCGCAACTCTCTGCTTCATACGAACTTCTGCTCTCACTGATTTAGTGATTAACTGATTGGCGATTGCTTGGCTGGACATTACATGAATCACGAGATCACTACTACATTTCTCCGATAACATAGCATTGTAACCTGTACCTATTATGTTCAGCCACACGTAGTTGTCAACTGTGCTGCGATGTCAGTTCCTCGGGCATGTGAAATGGATCCACCTGCTGCTATGGCTACCAATGTGCCTTCTTCACTTGTGAATTGGTTGCTGAGTTTTGGGAATGACGACTCACTTTTGATTCATCTGTCAACTGATCAAGGTACAGCACTCACAATCCTTGGTGCCATACTCTGCTACTCAGACATTTTTATCTGTGGTGCATACTGCATGTATGTTCATCCTAGACTCAAGTGTACAATAAAATATGCCTCTCTTGTACTGACAGTTTATGAGGGGGTAAAATCCTTCTACAAAGAAGAGGACGAGACAGTGCCGGTGAACATGTATGGAAAATCTAAAGTTGCTGCAGAGAAACTCATTGTTGAGAAATGCTCAAACTATGCGATCTTGAGAAGCAACATTATCTATGGGCCACAAACAATCTCTCCTGTGGCAAAATCCCTTCCCGTTCAGGTAAAATGCACTGCTCAGCACTCATAAATAGTGTTATGTTCTTCTCCCCAACTATAAGTAAGTAGAGTCATGTTGCTAATGTTTCAGAATTGAAACTGATTCTACAGGACCAGAGAAGTGTCTAACTAAGAAAAGTACTTGCCATTTGGATGCAGTGGATGGATGGTGTTCTTTCACAAGGTCAGCAGGTTGAGTTCTTCAATGATGAATTCCTGTGCCCTATCTATGTCAAAGATACGGTGGACGTAATTTTGTCATTGACAAAAACTTGGTTATCAGGTATGAGTTTGACTTGTGCATTTGTGGAACTCAATCAGTAGCAATAATTTTTCTTGTGTTCAATCTATAAACAATTTTAACATGTTCCAGTTCATATATTACAACGCTTCAATATTAGTGTTTTCCTATTAGCAATTGTTTTCCATTGTGCCATGGTGACTGACATCAAAGTGCATGCTGCAGATGGCAAAAAAGTCCAGGTCCTCCTGAATGTTGGCGGTCCATATAGGGTATCAAGACTGCAGATGGCTGAGTCTGTTGCTGTTGTTCGTGGATATAACCCCAATATAATCAAATCTGTGTCTGCATCATCGGCATTATCTTTCCTCTGGAATGTAGCATTGAAGCATCCATATGATATCTGCCTATTTAGTGTTAACATGAGTACTATTAGAACACATTTATTCAACAAGCATGATGTTTTAGGTACAAGTTGGTCTTAACTTTACAACAGAAATAGTATCCAACATTGAGCATTGAGGTCCCTTTAAACATTTTGGTTCCATATGCTTATTTTTCCATCATAATATCTTGTAATGCCCGCATCTACCTGTTGCCCAGGTTAATCGAGGGGTAGCTTCTCCACCAGACATATCCATGGACATCACCAAGCTAACCCAGATTCTTGGTATCAAGCCAATCTCATTTCAAGATGGAGTCAGAAGTACACTTGATGCAGAAGCCAGCACATGACACTTCCTCAACAGTTTGCTTGAGTTCCTAGGGAGTTGCTTGCATTCAAATATGAAAGTGTGACATCAAAAATCACATTTAATTTGCGAAATTTTAGTAACGATAAATTTATGTTGGATCTATGTGAAATATGTAACTTTGTACCTACTAAACACCAATGGCATCATCGGTGTTACTGCCTGATTGTACTGTACCATTATGAATAAAAATGACATTCATTTTAAATCATTTTTTCCTAGAAGTATGTAACTGTATTGTGCATGTATATTACAATTTACAACTAATGTTACCCTCATGTATTTTTTTTTAGAGTTTAAAGGCTTTGCCCGTCTTAGCATTAAACAAAGACAATAGCATTCAATTGCAGCATTCAGGTGGATCTACCCTCGTGTATTTTGTTTGTTTGGTATTTTCAGATTTGTTGCTGCCTAATATTTCGCTTTAATTTCTAACCCTACCTTGGTGTTAGTATTCTATATAGTGTATAACCCTGTATTGGATTGAATAGAAGTGCTGGCTTTGCTAGTGCATTACTCTTTCTTTTCCTTTTAATGAAATGATACGCACGCAGCTCTCCTACGTGTTCGAGAAAGAAATATATGCTCCACCGTATAAATTGGAAGCTGTATAAATTTAAGTGTAGATTTGGAAGGTGTATAAGTTCTCTGTGGTCCTAATTGAACATATAACTTTGTTCTATCCAAATGAGTTCATAATTTAGAACTTCTCATATTTTGACAAAGAGTACGGAAATAAGCACCACACAAACCACTGAATAATTGGCAAACTCAAGTGGGTTACCAAAACCTTTTGTTTTATATTTGTTTTTTTACTATTTAGCTTGGATAAAAATTGTTACAAAAAAGGTTAATACAGATAAGTGATAGGCATGACTAAGTTTGAGACGGCCAATAGGGCATCAGTATAAGTATGTCACTTTTACAGGTGGAGCAGCATTCTAGGAATCTCAGAGCTATCTTGTGACAAATTCAAGGAATTGTGTATTGTGTAAATATCATAGACACAAGCACAAAAGAAAATATTAAAATAATTATTCTGAAACAATGATAAAATTGCATAGGATACACATACAGGCTAACAAGTATTATTGGGGGCCAGCGAGACTGGAAAACTATCTTCTAGATGAAAAATGGCCTTCTGAAGAAGCAAAGCCGTCACCTATACTGATCTTTTGAGATGATTTCTTTTCCTTATTCCCATTACCATCAAAGTATGGGAGGACACGGTGGTAGCAAGCATATAACCATACAAATGCATTATCGCTGCCATATATATGGTCTAAGTACTACCACGTTAAACGGTTCCACATAGAATGATACCCCACGGCAGAGTCAGTAAAAATAATATTGCATATTATAGCCACCATAGTATCCCTCGTAAATGTTAAAGTGCAGCCTGTCCGAACTTTATTTAGTTATTACTGACAAGGAACTCACATGGATACCCAGCACTGAAACTATGCTAGCTACGTAAAAACTTAACCACAATGACAATTGCAAAGGACCTCGCATCACAATATAGCTGGTATAGGAATTGCGCCGCTATTTATTTGGTGAATGTAAGAAATAACTTAATCATGCGTAGTGAAGTTGTGGACAGGCCCTATGCCTCGAAATTTGAATAAATCCACATATTTATTCAACTCTTCTTATTTCAACAACTATCTCAGGGCCTCTCGTAGGGTAGCAGGCGCATTACAGGGATATACAATATGATTGATGCCACCATAGTAGGAATTAGGATAGCAAAGATGGTCATGGTGAGCTCATCTTCATCTAAGCACATCTTGAGAGTGTCAGCTTCTTGCTTCTGACAATGTACTCCGGCTCCTGCTTGATGTTTTCTTCGATAGTCTCCAGCTTGCAGCACTTATCTCAGGCTTTTTCTTAAAATGTTGAAATAGGTTGGCATTTGAATAGGGGGCTTATGCGGGTGATTAGTGTTGAGTGTGGAGTGTCTTGTTGTGAAGGGGGAGCCGGGGGTCGTTTTATAGGCGATTGACGGTGGGTTTAGAGGGTGGGTGCGCGCCATTATCGGCGGCACTGAGCAGCAACGGGGGCTGAGGGAATCAGGTTTGTGTGGGACAGCAGCGACAGCATCGGGCCAATGGAGGTGACATCACGAGCGGTGTCGTGGGGCGGTGGTGCGACGTGCGGTGGGTGGCGGTGCAGAAGAGACAGCGATGAGACGCTGAGAGGATGGCACCAGTGTGTGGGAAAAGGAGCGCGGGTGAGTGGCCACTGGCGGTGCGCGTGGCTTTAATTTGCATGCGGTCTGCTGTGTGCTTTGCTGGTTGCATGGGTGTGGAGTAAATGTAGCTAACTTGGGCGCACCCAAGCAACCGGGAAGTGGAGGCGGCGTGGAAGGGAAACGCTGGCGGGTCACGAGGTGGGGAGAGCGTCGGCCATGGTGCGTTCCCTGCGCGAGCTTGAGTGGAGGGAGGAAAAAGGAGGGGAGAGGGGTTTGCTCGACGAGGGGGCGTGCGAGCGGCCGTGCCCCAAAAGAAGAAAAGGAGGGGTCCGGTATGGGGACGAGGGCGAGAGTCGAGAGCCGATAGGGGGCGAGAAAAGGAGAGAAAACGAACTGTGCGAGTGATCAAGGCGAGTGCGGCATAGCCAAACGAGAGCTGAACGCAAGTGGGTCCCGGTATCGACAGCGTCCACAGGTGTCGATGCGTGCGTAGCGTGGTCAAACCGGACACTGGGATTGGGACATGGCGTCAATTTAAGCGTTTCAATCACTCCAGACTACTAGAATACTAACTTTTCCTTGTTGCTCTTCTCTCTCTTCAGAAACCGTATTAACTCAGTTACTTCAAACAAGCACTACTTCATCAACCTGTTGTGGATTTTCTGTTAGACAACAAGGATATTTTTCCAAAGGAGAATATTTTGTTGCTAGAGAGATACGGTGGTGTAACTTGGCAAAGGTGCTTGGTTAACCACCTCTATACCAGCGCGTGCCGAGCAGCATCGCCATGTGGTAGTTGTTCCACAGGGGCCCTCGGTTTCATCGTGGCACCATAAGCATTTGACCAGGCAACTTTACCAACTTACACGCAATGAAAGCAGTGGGGTCACTCACCACGGAACCAGGGGAGGATTGCAAGGAAAGATTCAGACAACAAGGGTTCCTTTCACGGTAAGGGGCCAGGAAATCAAATCCCACAACGGATTTAATTTTTAAGGAAATTCAAGTGTTCTGCTGGGACATCCACAATTAGTTGATACAGTGATCTCTGTCATCCAATCATAGCTGGTCTGCTTGCATCTGAATGGTTGCTTTTCTTGTAACCCACTTGATTTTTGCCTCGAGAACCCTAAGTAAGTCTAACGAGATCTAAGGGTAAATCAACATAACAAACATAACGGATAAAGAAAAATGCACGTCCCAAACGCCCTTATACGGGTACAACATACAGGCACTCACTCTCCCATTCTCGACACATCGTTTACCTCCTACGACCCGATGATTCTTAACATCTATGGATGAAATACAATGGAAAGATTACAACACTAGAGGATGGCAATGAAAAGCACTACTAACTATGGGTACATGTCCCCTAGGACAACTCATCTACTTCGTCGGACAAAACGGCTTCATTCCCAGGCTCGGTTGGTTCTTCTTCTGCACTGGCTAAGGATCTGCCTCCTCTCGTGGTGGTGGCTGAGTGAGGGGAAGCAAGGACTCTACTTCTGATACCTCTGAGGGTGGAGGTGTTGGTGGTACTGCAACACCAGTTCTCCTTCCGGCTGGGTGGACAGGGATTCCCTCCAAGACCAAGGGTTCCTGCCTTTCTGTGTCAAGTGTCCTACGCTTGGCCCTTATGACCAGATAAGCATCCTCCAGCTGCTGGGTGTGTCGATCTTTAGCCTCCTTCAGGGCTTCCGCCATGGCAGTCTCATGACTTTCTGCGGCTGCCACATTGGCGTGTGCCTCAGCGAGTTGCACTTCGAGCATCCTGGAGAAGATCTTGGCTTCCTTAGCTCGTGCGGAGGCACTTCCTCGGCTCCGAGGCTGCCGGTCCATCATCTTTCATCATCGAGCAATCAAATACATGGCGAGATGTACCACAGTTGGGCTGTCTTCTTGTGCGTCCCGCCCTTGCAAAACCTCCATGCGAGCCCTCCATACCCGTCGATTCTTTTTCAAAGGTGGAAAGAACTTCATGGGGGTACGAGCAATGGGCTCTTCATAGATCTGACAAAGATGCCGCAAAGTTTTGCGGGCCACAACTTGGTAGGTGTCGACGAAGCAAAACCCGGTTGCGGTCACATTCCAGGCTTCAGTGATATCGAGGAACTCCTCACTCTTCCCAATGTAAATGGTGACCTCACATCGCTTAGTGCCATGTTTCTCATACTCATGACCCTCATACTCAGGGCGATCCTTGACTCTGAGTTTTTGCAAGGTGGCATATAGGATTTTGGGAAAACCCTCGGTGTTCGTGCAAAAGTCGCTAACCTGAAGCTCCTACCATCCTTGGTGGATGGTGGTTACAAGGAAGGATCGAGCGAGAAGTTTGCTCGAGAGAAAGGCTAGGTGAGCTGAGACTCATCGAGTGGTGGTACTAAGTGGCTAGGCTAGGCCTTTTGTAATGGCAGAGTGGTCATTGGTCCTGGCACATTCCACCATTGAGTTTGGCGCGGAGACCAATAAAAGGAAAGCGGCAGGATTTTTACGCGCAGGAGACGAGCAGTGTATGAGCCCATTCCCTAAGCTATCCAGAAATTCACTCCATAAATTTGACAGTACTAGATATCTTCACCTACGCAGGGTGGGCCAAAAGCAGGAGGACACATTTAATGCCTCCCCTCCATGCTACCATCAGATAAAAACAAGTCGGGCAGGAGGACACATTTAATGCCTCTCTTCCTTACCATCAGATAAAAACAATTCACTGACCATGCAGGAACATTTGTACTTACACATGCATCCATGCATCTAAGAGACGGCTTGGGTTGTGTGCACGTTGCTCCCGAGGTGGTCAGCGGTTGGGGTTGGTCGCCATTAATACGGCTACCATACTTGCATCTGTACCCATGCATGCAGAGGCGCCCGTTCCTCCTCCAACTGTTGCCTATATAAGCATTTGACATCCATTGCTTCATCGCACCCCTCCCAGCCCTCCCAGTGTCTCCATGTGTCCTCCTTGTAGTTCATATACGAGGAATCAATAGCTATAGCCTCATGTGTCGAGAGTACCCAATCGTAGCTGTATGTATATGACCCCTAGCTTTGTTAGTCAAACATTTGTATATTTTTAACCATTGATCCTGTCGACACAGAATTTTCGTCTCTGTGCCGAGGACACACGCAGCAAGCCGGAAGGGTCCGCTCGATGGAGCAGATCCGTCTAGCTTCAGCGCAAGGGTGGTCGATCCTACGCAATCCTCCCGAGACGTGCCAGTCAATTTGACCCTGCAATTGACAAGGAGAGAAAGCTCATCAGTAATTAAGGGCGGAACGTGCCGGTGTAGCCAGATAGTCCCGAATGTGCGGCTCTGAGAGCCGATATGAGAGGAAATCGACTAAATAGTCGATCCCAGTATATTCACAAGAATGAAACGGTTAAAGCTCACGGGGTTGTATAAGAAGAATCGGTTATCATTCAGGATAAATGTGATTTAAGCAAATATTAATCAATGGCAATAAGATATCAATGGTGATTGGTTTGTACGTAGCCAATGATTACAAGTAACCGAACTCCTTTTGTATAAAGAAACAATTCAACACCTCTTAACTATCTAAAAAAGATAAATCTAATGAACATGTTAGATCTCATCTATCGCCATGACCAGTGGGGCATGAGGCAGAATCATGCAGGCCGTAGAAACAACAATAGACTCGACGACCCTAACTCATTACTAATATCAGTGGGGCATGAGGCATAATCATGCAGGCCGTAATACAATAACAAGATCATGGGGCCAACATATCTTTCAACTTATCTCTACTTCAATGATCTCGTGATGTGAACTGTTCGTGAAAGCATTCGATATCGGCTAAACAGCCGATTCAGGCATAGCGCACAGTTAAGGTCATGCCTCCTCAGGAACGGGTCTTCCAACTAACAATACCCACTCCATGGTGCCAACAGTGGGGTGAGAGGCAGAATCCCACAGGCCGTGATGACGATCCATGGAACGGTTTTCATTAACTAACAGATCTGCTCGAGATCGGACATGCCTTAACCGCACGCTATGCACGATTAAGATTGACGCAAAACAGCCGATAAAAACATAACTCATCATTTAAGATGTAGATTAGATCCGTTTTAGATTAGCAAACGATGAGTTAAACAAAATATAAGGCCAATCCAGATCAATCACAATCGGGCAGAGTGATATTGCTGTAATTAGATAAACAATGAAAGCAATAAGCAATATCGGTAACTTAATGAATCTACCAAAGACTACCATACTAAGGTAGAGCCGATAACTTGACCTTGATCTAATTTAAGCAGTGGGGTGTGAGGCAGAATCACACAGGCCATGCTTGAATTAGACAAGAGTCGATAACTAGCCTATACCAGAGTCGCAGTGGGGGTCGACCGGATCGATGCAGCCATACGAACAGAGGTATAAACCATGACGGTACTCACAGACAAGCAGTGGAGGTTGACCAGATCGATGCAGCCATACTTGCTGAAGAACTCGCCGAGATCTACTCTACTCCTACTCCTAAGGGGTGGCCGGAGCCGAAAAAAGTAATTGACTTTGTATTTGATTGGTTCATCCTTTTACAATAGCCGGGATTTGATATTTATACCCGGAGTCTAGACATGAATCCTACTCGAGCACGATTTGTTACAATCTTTGACATAAAACGAAAACATTCCTAATTTAAGATAACTTGGAATCTAATCTTTCCCTTTTTGTAGAGTCCAACATGTCTCGTCCCAGCGCCAATCATAGCCTCTGTCGTTATCTGCTGGCGCTATCTGAAGAATGCCGATTCTAGTGCTGCATCCGAATCAGCTGGTTTCGATCTACCCGCAATTGATCCCTTGCTGATATGACTCTGGGAGCTCTCGAGCCTCTGAAATCCTCCTTCCAAATTCTGATGTAAACACGTGCCCCCCAATTTTGGGATAAAAGTGATTTTATTCCAAAATTATCATGTCTGCATCCCTGATTGGTCCACAGTCACGGGTAGAGAACCTCGATCTGGGGTCCACTGTTTGTCGCCGCTTGCATCCATTCATGAGGCTATGCCTCAAAACTTTTTACAAGAGCATCACTGTTTCACGGGCATTTGGATTCATCTTCCCGGGCTGGCTATAAAACGCTTATCTGACCCCGGCGAGAGCAACTCAGCACTTCAGCCATGTTTTCCTTCCATCTGTCTTTTCGAGTGCTCGTGACTCCGCTAGACCCTCCATGGTCTATCCTTTTGTTATGATGATCTCGAGCGGTTAGAAGAATTCTTGTGCATGGGGTGATTGTGTTACTTATTCTAGCACTTCATTGAGCAAGAAGACCAGCCATCGTGGTTAGAAGAATTCTTGTGATATCATCTGAGTCTTCTCTCCATGCTCACGAAGCTGTTTTAGTGTTTTGTGAAGGCTAGAATATGTGGACACCTTCCCCTTGTTTGTTCCATCAAATGCCTATCAGGAAAGCCACAAGCTTCTTTCCAGCGGTCTCCCAGTCACCGAGGAATTAGCTGGGTATCTATTAGGCAGGCGGCTTTTCCCTTTCTCTTACACAATCTTATCAATGGGCCGATGCGACTTAGTTTATGATGACCCTCGGCCTTATGAGGATCCGGACTCCCTTCAATCCAAAGAAGCCTTGGTGGGTAGATCTCTAGTCAATGTAGATTCTTTATATCCGTCTCACGATGCTTCGTAATTTGGGGAAATGATAAGTTCGAATTTGTTACCCTTCTGTTATCCATCCCCTGAATTCCTGTAGTGCCGATCCGTTTCCATTTCTGATTTCAATTTCATATCTCCGGCGAAATTGATTTTGCCTTTCCAGGCTATATATACGGGCCACGGTTGTGGATCGGAGAACAACTCGCTTCGTCTCAAACCTTCTACGTCCTTAGTATAGCCCCTGCCTTTTCCATAGCTTTGAGACTATGGAGAACAGTAAGAGGTCCGCTGAGGAGGTCTTCACTGGATCTGCATCATCGCGCCAGCATCTTCACTGCCAAGAGGGTGTAACCCAGGATGCTCCTACCATTCTAGAGCAGAGGGCTGACTCTGTTCAGCCTTTGGGGTTCCTTGCAGCACCAACTCGTCGCCCACTCCCCTGCTATCAGAGGAGGCGGATTGACAATGACAACCTTCTTGCCGCCATTGACCGTCACGGCCAGGGTCTCGCCGAATGTCTTTCTCTTGCGGAATCGGCCCTAGCCATGGCTCAATGCCGATTGCTTCCTGCGGTTGATTCTGTGGAGGATAAATTGGCTAAAGCCGAGGCCAGAATCGTAGGTGAGACCTCATAACCTTTGCTTCCTCTTTATTTCACCTTCAGGACTCTAATCTTTTTCTTTTTGAACCCTTTTAGATCTGTCTGCTAAACTAGAGAGCCTCCGATCAGCTGCAGACCATGCGGCGGGATTCGTCAATGCTAGGGGCGCGGTTCCGGTGGTTCGTTTGCATGACATCCTGAACCGTGTCAGGGAGGTTGCTCTTCATGGCGTTCACCATGGTGCAGCCACGGCGTTGGCTGCTGCACAAGCTCACTCTGGCCACAATCTTCAGCTTCTTCCTCATGGTTTCCCGGATGCAGTGCCCCCCGGGGATCATGAGCGTTTGATTGAGGAATTCTTTAGCGCCGCCAACTCTGTAGCTTTCAATACTTTGGCCGATGATGTAGTGAGCAAATTGTTCTCCAACCCGTAGCTTGTAATAAGTGATTTTTTAGCAAACAATTCCCTCGTCATGAATGATTATTCTTTGTTTCGCACTTCATATTATGCGTATTACTTCATCCATGTTTGCTTTCCCCCTATAGGCGATACGCATCGTACCGGCTTTTGTCCCTTTGGGTTCATTTTTGCACTAAAGGCGATACCTTTCTGATATCGGCTATTAGAGCTGTCAATCGAACAAATCAGCTATTTAAGTGTTAATCCAAACGCTGGGATAATATTTCTTCAGATATTTCCCATTGATTGCTTGGCCAAACTCTTCTTCTCCTCCTAGTGTCTCCAGAATATACGCATTACCAGGAGCACAACGTTTGATCCGAAAAGGCCCTTCCCAATTGGGTGACCATTTGCCGAACTTGCTGTCCTTTGACCCGATCGGCAATTTAACTTTCCAGACTAAATCTCCTTCAAAAAATTGCTTATTCTTGACCTTTTTATTGTAATATTTTGCGACTCTCAGTTTATTGGCTTCAATATTTTTGAGAGCGCGCATCCGAAGGCAACTTAAGTCTTCTAAGCCATCCATCATAAGATTTTTGTAGACTTCGGCTGTCAAATCGTTCTGTAACATAACACGCCTCGATCCAGTCTGAACTTTCCAAGGAAGAACTGTGTTATGGCCATACACAAGCTCATAAGGTGATGTTTTAATTGATCCATGATAGGCCATCATGTATGCCCATAATGCCTCATTAAGCGTCGAATGCCACTTCCTTGGTTGTTCCTCAACCTTCTTCTTGATCAGCTTAATCATAATTTGATTGGATGTCTCTGCCTGACCATTAGTCTAAGCATAACAAGGAGACAAATTTAGCAGCTTGATCCCCATACTGGCAGCAAAATCTCTGAATTCCTCTGATGTGAACATGGTCCCTTGATCGGTAGTGATGGTTTGAGGAATCCCAAAACGATACACGATATGCTCCTTGACAAAATCAACCATATTTTTTGAAGTTACCGTTTTCAGGGGAACTGCCTCAACCCACTTGGTGAAGTAGTCTGTTGCTACCAATATGAACTTATACCCTTTGCTTGAGGGTGGAAAGATCTAGCCAATCAAATCAATTCCCCAGCCCCAAAACGGCCATGGCTTGATTATTGAGTTCATGGCCGATGCAGGCGATTTTTGGACATTACCAAAACATTGACAGTCTTGGCATCCTTTGTAGTATTCAAAACAGTCTTCTAATATTGTTGGCCAAAAATATCCAGTTCTGCGAATAATCCATTTCATCTTATAAGCCGATTGATGAGCCCCACATATCCCTTCATGCACTTCGCCCATCAAAACCTTGGCTTCTTCTTGATTCAGGCATTTGAGTAATGCCCCATCGATTGTTTTGTAATACAGCTGATCATCCAGTAAAACATACTTAGCCGATTTATACCTTAGCTTTCTGGTAACTTTCTGTGACGGATTTCTAAGGTAGTCGACTATCAAAATTCTCCAATCATTATCCGAGGCTTCATTACTCAGGATTTCTTGAATCACTCGATAACCTGATGCACTTTGAGCCAAACGGTTAGCTTTCTGATTCTGCGCCCTCGGAATATGTTGAAATGAGACATGAGGAAATTTCCTGAGCAACCTTTGGCACTCGTCATAATATCTCTTCAGAGTATCCTCTTTGCACTCATATAGGCCGATCAACTAATTAATAATTAAATGTGAGTCTCCAAATATTTTAATCGCTTCAGCCTTTACCTCACGAAGAAGTTGAATCCCTTTGAGAATAGCCTCATATTCTGCTTGGTTGTTGGTAACCACTGGTTCGGTTGGAAAAGCAAACTCAAAATTTGCCCCCCCCCCGAGGCGAAATAATAACAATACCAATGCCACCACCTTGCTTACATGATGACCCATCGAAGAATAATATCCAGGGCACTGGCTCTACATGATTCATGCTTGGCTTATGATGTTGGGTGACGAAATCAGCTATTACCTGCCTCTTAACTGCTTTAGCCGATTCGTACCTCAAGTCAAACTCTGATAACGTGAGAATCCATTTTCCTACTCTCCCATTTAGTATCGGCATTGACAACATGTGCTTGATCACATCAGCCTTGGAAACAACCGTGCACTCGGCTGATAATAAGTAATGTCGTAACTTGGTGCAAGAGAAGTATAAGCACAAGCATAACTTTTCGGTGGGAGAATATCTTGTTTCTGGATCTAAAAGCCTCCTACTTAGAAAACCACTCGCTCTTTTCCTTCAAATTCTTGTATCAGGGCCGATCCAATTGTTTTGTCATCAGCCGATATATACAACCTGAAAGGCTTACCTTGCTGAGGAGGGACCAGCACGGGTGGACGCTTCATATATTCTTTTATCTCCTCAAACGCCTTTTGTTGTACGTCACCCCATCTAAATTCTTGATCATTCTTTAATTTCAACAATGGAGAAAACGACAGAACCCTTTCCGACAAATTCGAAATAAACCTTCTGATGAAATTAATTTTGCCAAACAAAGATTGCAACTCTGTCTTAGTAGTCGAGGGCACTACATCGTCAATTGCTTTCATGCTCTTCTGACCAACTTCGATTCCTCTCTCGTGGACCATAAAACCCAAGAATTGTCCAGCTGATACTCCAAAAGCACACTTACTAGGATTCATCTTCAGACCCTGTTTTCTCGTGCATTCCAGAGTCTCCTGTAAATCAGCTAGATGCTCTTCATATCCTTTTGATTTTACCATCACATCATCAATGTAGATCTCAACAATCATGCCGATCAACTTATGAAAGATATAATTCGTTGCCCTTTGATAAGTGGCACCAGCATTCTTTAGACCGAAGGTCATCACAACCCACTCGAACAAGCTGATTGCACCGCGGCACCTGAAAGCAGTCTTCGCTATGTCCTCCTCAGCCATGAAAATTTGGTTATACCCTGCATTGCCCTCCATGAAGCTAATAACCTTGTGTCCGGCTGATGCATCCACTAACATATCAGCTATCGGCATTGGATAACCATCCATGGGTGTGGCTTTATTCAGATCCCTGAAATCAATGCAAACCCTTAGTTTTCCATTCTTCTTGTATACATGGACAAGATTCGATATCCATTCTGCATATCGGCATGGTCAGATAAACTTTGCCTCCAGTAGCCTTTCAGTCTCCTTTTTAATATCATCAAGCATGTTCGGATTGAATCTCCTTGGAGCTTGCTTAAAGGGCTGATATCCAGGTTTGATTGGCAACCGATGTTCAACAATTGACCAGTCTAAACCAGGCATCTCGTAGTATTCCCAAGCAAAGCAGTCTTTAAATTCTTTTAATAAATCAATTAATTCTCGCTTATACTCCGGATCCAATTTAGCACTTACGTACGTCGACCTAGGCCTATCTCCAGAACCAATATCCACTTCTTCCAATTCATCGGCCGACGTGAAGCCATGTCCCAGTTTACCATCTGTACCATCTATTGGATCATCCATTAAAACAAATTTTCAAAGCCGACTGCTTGGATCGGCTGCTGGCTTTCGCCATCGATTCTGAATTCTGATGGCAATAGAAAGGCCATTTGAATAATTGCTTTGCACGCCGTACTTGAGGTTTATAGGATACCTGAGCCTGTTCCAACTCTTTATTCCTTAGGCGTTGCACCCTTCTCTTCTAACTCCTCGTTAGTCCTCCGGGGCACCATTGGCCTTCCTGCCAAATGTACTCTTTCTTGTTGCTTTCTTCTTCATGATCAGCCTAGTCTTGGTCAACAACTCTTTTTCCCAGCCGATCATGAATACTTTTATTTTTTAAGCGTCGATCCATGTTATTATGATGATGTGAGTCCTGGACATGGATAGACCAGTGGTTGATTTGAGATTGCCTAAATCCCCAATACTGATTGCTGCATTCTGGACAGTCATGTCTGGTAGGCAACTTCAAACCTTCATTCCAGCAGTATCTGAAGAAAGGACAATTCCAGTGCAATTCGGCTTGCCTCCTTTCATACCTCTCTTCTTCTAGTTGACGCTAGTATTCTTGATCCTCTAACCATCGCTGATAATCCTTTTCCTTCTACCGCTGCCACTTATTCAACAAGATTCAAGATGTAACTCATGGCATTATCGCTCCATTTGACGCTTCCCCCTGTTCATATCGGCTCTTTTGCTGATCACGACGTTTTCTAATCTCTCTGTATTTATCAGCCGATATTTGCATCTTGGGATCAACTGTTCCAGCTTCTCTTGATTTGCTCGATGTTAGAACCATAGTTTTTCCTTTAAATAGCCCGACATCAACCATATTTTGATCTCCTGGGAAAGGATTATCATCAACTTTCATCTTCTGAGGCATATCAAACTTGAGCCTCCCTTGCTGAATAGCTCTCTGCATGTGCTGCCGGAAAATTCTACATTCATTGGTGGAATGAGAAGTAGCATTATAAAACTTGCAGAACTTCTTATTCTTCAATGGTTCAGGGGGCAACATAACATGATTGTCCGGCAATTTGATCTGGCCCTTCTCAAGTAAGAAGTCAAAGAGCTTGTCCGATTTTGTGACATCAAAGTCATAGCTCTCCTTGACTCCTCTTCCCCAAGGATTTGGCACCATCACTGTCTTCTTGCCCCAATTCCATTCAGCTGCAGCAACCTCTTCCTCTTCATCTTCATAGCCGTCGTCAAACGAATATGGATTATAAGCTTCGGCTGCTGTGATACTCTTCTGGAATCAGGTATCCCTGCACATACTCTGGAATTGGCTATTGAGCGATGTCACTCGTTGAGCCAACTGACCCAAGTTGTCAAACTCTTGCCCTAGCAACTTTTCTTTCCACATTGGCAGCATTCCCTGGACGGCTAAAGCAGCTAACTGATCATCTGCCAAGCTCAATGAGAAGCACAAATTCCTAGTCTCTCGGAACCTCTGAAGAAACTCAATGCCCGATTCGTTAGTCCTCTGTTTCATGGTTGTCAAATCGGTTATCTTCTTTTCCCTAGTCCCAGTGTATAATTATATATGAAACTTCTTCTCTAGGTCAGCCCAATTGGCAATGGAGTTGACTGGCAGCGACGAAAACCAAGTGAAGGCTGGCCCTAACAGGGATTAGGAGAAGAAACGAACTCGATGGGCATCCTCAACTGATGCTTCGCCCAATTGTGTAAGATACCGACTGACATGTTCTATTGTGCTTGTACTATCTTGACCGGTGAACTTGGTGAACTCTGGAAGCCTGTAATTCGTAGGAAGAGCAACCAAGTCATACCATTCTGGATATGGGAGTTTATACGAATAGGTCAGCCCTTTTGGCTTCAGACCGAACTGATTCTTCATCATCTCGGTCACCTTCAGTAACAACTCGTCAGCTTGCAGATTTGGATTTCTTGGTACTTGCTGACCCATCTGTGGATTGAAATCCCGTGTGCCTTGATATCCTGGGTTTGGTATCATGTGGAGAGCATTATAATCTGTGCCATAATGATACCCTTATGGAATCTCTATCTACTGGGTCTTCTGCTGGCTTGCTGCTTGAAGTCTCTGATTGTAGACATAAGGATCTATATCTCTATGGATCCTTTAAATCGATGGTGCTATTTTTTTAGCCGATGATGGTATGTGGCCTGATGCGCCGAAATTGATCACCTAGTTCTGAGCTTGCCCCGCTGGCTGTTGCACATGCTGTATTGACGGTCCAGTACTGTACTGTATCTGCTTCATAGTAGTATCTTGAGCTTGTTTAGATGAACCTTGAAGTGCCTGGACGTCACCATTACCAGCTGGTGCTGCTTCTTAATGGCTGGTACCGACTTGATTGGTCCCTCAGGTTAACGGATCTAGAATGTTGTAACAAGTCGATCCAACCTGACCAACTGAAATCCCATGAATCGCCTCTTTCATGGCATTGTGAAATGCGTCAACGAAAGCTTCGTTGCGGCTTGATAGGGCATCATGAACATATTTGTCTATGGCTTCCGCAAAGAAACGTCTATCTTCAGCTTCGACGGTATCTGCTTGTCCGTGTAGTAGAACTCTTGGTAGCGGAAATTTCTGAATAATTGTGATGTCACGTGTTTTGGTGTAGGACAACAAACACTTCTTCTAAAATTCTTCTGTAGCTTTGTTGATGGTATCCTTATCTTCATCAGGTAGGTCTTCATAATGTACCATAAGGATGTTGTCGTTGTTGTGAACCGTCATGATGATTGTGGTGTCCCACCAGGCGTGCCAGAAACGTGTGTCGACACAGAATTGTCGTCTCTATGCCGAGGACACACGTAGCAAGCCGGAAGGGTCCGCTCGATGGAGCAGATCCGCCTAGCTTCAGCGCAAGGGTGATCGATCCTATGCAATCCTCCCGAGACGTGCCAGTCAATTTGACCCTACAATTGACAAGGAGAGAAAGCTCATCAGTAATTAAGGGCGGAACGTGCCGGTGTTGCCAAACAGTCCCAAATATGCGGCTCTGAGAGCCGATATGAGAGGAAATCGACTAAATAGTCGATCCCAGTATATTCACAAGAATGAAACGGTTAAAGCTCACGGGGTTGTATAAGAAGAATCGGTTATCATTCAGGATAAATGTGATTTAAGCAAATATTAATCAATGTTAATAAGATATCAATGGTGATTGGTTTGTACGTAGCCAATGATTACAAGTAACCAAACTCCTTTTGTATAAAGAAACAATTCGACACCTCTTAACACTCTAATAAAGATAAATCTAATGAACATGTTAGATCTCATCTATCGCCATGACCAGTGGGGCATGAGGCAGAATCATGTAGGCCGTAGAAACAACAATAGACTCGACGACCCTAACTCATTACTAATATCAGTGGGGCATGAGGCAGAATCATACAGGCCGTAATACAATAACAAGATCATGGGGCTAACATATCTTTCAACTTATCTCTACTTCAATGATCTCGTGATGTGAACTGTTCGTGAAAGCATTCGATATCGGCTAAACAGCCGATTCAGGCATAGCGCACAGTTAAGGTCATGCCTCCTCAGGAACGGGTCTACCAACTAACAAACCACACTCCATGGTGCCAACAGTGGGGTGAGAGGCAGAATCCCACAGGCCGTGATGACGAGCCATGGAACGGTTTTCATTAACTAACAAATCTGCTCGAGATCGGACATGCCTTAACGGCACGCTATGCACGATTAAGATTGACGCAAAACAGCTGATAAAAACATAACTCATCGTTTAAGATGTAGATTAGATCAGTTTTAGATTAGCAAACGATGAGTTAAACAAAATATAAGGCCGATCCAGATCAATCTCAATCGGGCAGAGTGATATTGCTGTAATTAGATAAACAATGAAAGTAATAAGCAATATCGGTAACTTAATGAATCTACCAAAGACTGCCATACTAAGGTAGAGCCGATAACTTGACCTTGATCTAATTCAAGCATTGGGGTGTGAGGCAGAATCACACAGGCCATACTTGAATTAGACAAGAGTCGATAACTAGCCTATACCAGAGTCGCAGTGGGGGTCGACCGGATCGATGCAGCCATACGAACAGAGGTATAAACCATAATGGTACTTACAGACAAGCAGTGGAGGTCGACCGGATCGATGCAGCCGTACTTGCTGAAGAACTCACCGAGATCTACTCTACTCCTACTCCTAAGGGGTGGCCGGAGCCGAAAAAAGTAATTGACTTTGTATTTGATTGGTTCATCCTTTTATAATAGCCGGGGTTTGATATTTATACCCGGAGTCTAGACATGAATCCTACTCGAGCACGATTTGTTACAATCTTTGGTATAAAACGAAAATATTCCTAATTTAAGATAACTTGGACTCTAATCTTTCCCTTTTTGTAGAGTCCAACATGTCTCATCCCAGCGTCGATCATAGCCTCTGTCGTTATCTGCTGGCGCTATCTGAAGAAAGCCGATTCTAGTGCTGCATCCGAATCAGCTGGTTTTGATATACCCGGAATTGATCCCTTGCTGATATGACTCTGGGAGCTCTCGAGCCTCTGAAATCCTCCTTCCAAATTCTGGTGTAAACAGATCCCCATCAAAATTATATAGATTCATGCCACTATTTATTTGGTGATTCTAGAAATTGATTTTATTGTTATACAGCAGAGGTAATATATTTTTAAATTAACTATGAGAAATGATTTCATAATATATAATTCATATATTGTGAAACAAAAAAAATATTTAATGATGGTAAATGATCATAATATTTGACTTAGAACAAAGCTAATGTAATATGTCAAATAAATAAAAGAAGTACCCTTGCGTCAGGCGTGAAGGTGTAACACCTCTAGTGTTACGAGCTCACTAAGCACTGAGATTATGACCTGAGAGATCGATCTATTAATATAGTTAGTTACGTAAATGGCTATATGTGTTAATGAAAAAAATCATAACGCGAAGAGTAGAATAAGTAGTTCTAAACATTGGCACGAAAGCAATTTTTATAAACAAAATAAAATATAACTTGTATTTAGTACTTGAATAAAATTTGGAGCGCAAGTTTAATAGATGGAAATACAACTTTTGTTTCGGTAAATAAAAGTCGTTAGTATTTTGATAGATCCTGTTTGTGCATTATAGTGCATGTATTGCTTGCAGATACACCATCCATAGGTGTCATGCGTGTCGTATAGTGCACGACTGACTCGTTCCTGTTCTGGAGTTAATGCTAAATTGTGGCTTTGTGCTTCGCGTTGCCTGTGATTCACGCCTACCGTGACCCGCGTCTCCCCGTACTCTTTTCTGTGCTCTTGTCGGAACCTTGTCTTGCAGCCATATTAGTCATTAATGACCTCGGACATCGCTCGCCTCGAACACACGAAAAATTCGGTCGATTCATTTATAGTGATCTCGTGCTGGAACCTTGGTGGACCGCGTCAGGACCACTGACCGCTCTGCCTTTATAAGCAGGGTCTGACTTAGCCATTTGTACCACCACTCGGTGCACTTTAGCTCGCATAGCTTTTTCTTTTGAGCTAGCTTTTGGCTTAGTCCTTCCTTGCAACCATCGCCAGCGATGGCAGGAGCCAGGGTTAGTAGTTACTGCCTAAACACTGAGGGTTTTCCCAAGATCCTGTATGCTACCCTGCAATAGCTCGGAGTCCAAGATCGTCCCAAGTATGAGGGTCATGAGTATGAAAAGCATGGCATTGAGCGGTGTGAAGTTACCGTCTACATAGGGAAGAGTGAAGAGTTCTCCGACATCACTGAAGCCTAGAATGTGACCGCAACTGGGTTTCGCTTTGTTGACACCTATTAGGTTGTGGCCCGCAAAGCCTTGTGGTACCTTTGCCATATCTATGAAGAGCCCATTGCCCGTACCCCCATGAGGTTCTTTCCACCTTTAAAAAAGAATCGACGGGCATGGAGGGCTCGCATGGAGGCTTTGCAAGGGCGGGATGCGCAAGAAGATAATCCTACCACGGTGCACTTGACCACATACCTGCTTGCTTTGGATGAGCAGTATGACCGGCAAGCCTCGAAGCTGACGAAGTGCCTTCGGCGAGCCGAGGAAGCCGAGATCTTCTCCAGGATGCTCTAGGTGCAGCTTGTCGAAGCGCATGCCAGTGTGGCAACCGCTGAGAGTTGGGAGACTGCCATGTCGGAAGCTCTAAAGGAGGCTGAAGATCGACATGCCCATCAGTTGGGAGAGGCCTACCTTGTCACCAGAGCCAAGCGGAGGACGCTGGCTGCTGAACGGTAGGATCCCTTGATCGTGGAGGGGATCCCTGTCCACCGGCCAGAAAGAAGAACCGGTGTTGTAGTACCACCAGCACCTCCACCCTCGGAAGTGTCAGAAGTAGAACTCTTGATTCCTCTCACTCAGCCATTGCCAAGAGAGGAGGTAGATCCATAGCCAGGGCGGTAGAAGAATCCGCCGAGCTCGGGAATGAAGATGCGTGGTCCAGAGTAGATTAGTTGCCTTAGGATGATGTACCCGTAGTTAGTAGTGTCTTTCATCGCTGTCCACCGATATTGTAATCTTTCTGTTGTATTTCGTCCGTAGTTGTTGAGGTAGTCCGATCTTAGGAAAGGTGAACGATGTGTCGATGGGAGAGTAAGTGCCTGTATGTTGTACCAGCATAAAGACGTTCGGAATATGCATTTTATTTATTTCGCTATGTTATTGCGTCCATCTACCTTAAGTCTCATTAGACGTGCTTAGGGTTTTCGAGGACGATGTTAAGTGGGTTACAAGAGAAATTATCATTCGGATGCCAGCAGACCAGCCGTGATTGGATAACACAGGACACTGTATCGACTAATTGTGGATGTCCCAGCAGAACACTTGAATCTCTTTAAATCAGATCCGTTGTTGGATTTGAAGTCCTTGTCCCTTGTTGCGAAAGAAACCCTTGTTGTTTGAATCTTCCCTTGCAATACTGCTCTGATTCTGTGGTCTATGACCCCACCGTCTTCATTGCGTGTAAGTTGGTAGTAGTTGCCTGGTTAATAGCTTATGGTGTCGCGACGAAACCGATGGCCCCTGTGGAATAGCTGCCACATGGTGACGCTACTCGGCACGTGCTGGTATCGAGGTTGTTGACCAAGTACCTTGACCAAGTTACACCGCCATACCACTTTTGATACAAATATTCGGGTGTTTGAACGGGAAATCCATAACGGGTTGATAAAATAATGTTATCTCAAAGTAAATAAGAGGAGGTGGTTTCGGAGGAAGCATGTATGTTGCGATCTCACTTCATACAAAGGTTGACGCATATTGTGGACAAGGAAGGGAAGGAAAGAAGAACATCTAGGAAAAGTTAGCCTTGGGTAGTAGGGAGTGCTTAGAAAAGCCTGAGTGGATGTCAAGTCCCAAGCATTGTGCCCAGCTCGACCACGCTACGCATGCCGGATCGCTATCACCGCGTGCCCCACGGACGCCATCTGTGTCGGGCCCATTAGTACCCTGTCCTCGCATGGATGTGACATCGTGCCACACTCGCCGTCCTCGTGCACTGTGCGCTTCTCCTTTTCCCGGCCTCCGGTCCGCTCTTGATCCTCGCCCTCGTTCCCGTACCGGACCCCCCTCCCTTCTTTCTTCTTTTGGGGACACGGCCGCCCACACGCCTCCCTCGTCGAGCGAACCCTCTCTCCTCTCCTTTATTCCCCCCCTCCGCTCGCTTGCGCAGGGAGCGCGCCATGGCCGACTTTATCCCCACAGCGTGAACCGGCAGTGTATCCCATCCATACCGTCTCCACTTTCGGTGCGCCGCGCCCCATCTCCGTTCACCACTATAAGATGCCCTTGGTCCTTGCTCTTCTTCTTCATCCCCATCCCTCTCGAATCCGAAGCAGAGCTACGAGATCTAGTCATCATTGTGGAACTAGGTTCGTCTGACAGAGGTGATGGTGTAATATGAGAAGAAGGGATCTGGTTTTCGAAGAAGTTCAAGTCCACCGTTGGTTAGTTTGGTCTTAGGGTTCACGATGTTTGACTTCTTAGTCTCCTGTTTCTGGATCTGTTGGTCATACGCCATGTTTTGGATAATTATTATCTTGTTGTTTCTCCATTGCCCTCGTCTATCCCGATTTCTGGAGTAAGCCTTGGTTGTACTAGGTTGCTCTTAACCATGTAACTTTAAATCTCGGTGTAATTTAGTGTTCGACGTCGTGTAATCTTTCATGTAATTCCATATTAACGAAATGCGTTGTAGTTTCGCCTAAGGAGAGTGGATCCTAATTCACTCTTTTGTAAACCCTCGCGTTAGGAGACGTACTTGTGTTGTAGTTTTTGCTCTTTCCACCTATAATGTAATCCTAGCCAATGTTGTGCTTTGAATCTAAGTGTGTTAGTTGCTTGAGCCCAACTCCATCAAATACTTCTTTCCACTAACATGTCATTGATTTGCTGGTCTAGAATAGACACCATGTAATGACGACCACCATCTATGTTCGTTTACAACATTGTATTGAAAAAAGCCATGTTATCTTTCCTTCCCATATTTTTTCATTTAATGTACCAAATAGACCAACCTTTCGTAGCAACGCGATGAGAAAACATATTAGACATATGAGCCATATTTCCCAAGATTTTTCCTATACAAGCACATCAACCGTTTCGAAGCGCGGGCAGCAATGGCTAGTATATATTCCCTTCTGGTCTACTGGATATGTTCCTCTTTAAAAAAAGGGGCCGGACTAGGAGAAATTATGTGGCTTTATGTTAAAAAGTTTATGGTTTTTTTCAATACACATCATCGTGTAAAGTGTATAAACAGAGTTGAATCTGCTTTTTGTCTTTGCTATCAATTGGAGAACAAAAGTTTATGGTTTTGGTATTACTTTCCTGGATGATTCTGCTGATACGTGGTGTTATTAGGAGTTGCATTTTTTTTTAATTAATGCTGCTGCATTGCTTGGTCCTTTGTTTCCCTTTTCCATTGTCAAATTTCCATCACATACAACAATCTCTTATGAGTTTTAACTAATAATCTTGTTGAAGGTTTGTGGGCTGTCACCCTACTTCAGTGTCCGTGGTCAGAGTGTGCCATTGGTGGAATTGGTGTTTGCTGGCCCACATTTTAGGCAGATTTTGGCAATATTTTTAAAATTTCTGCCATCCATTTTTTATGAAAAGAACACTTGGCAAAGTGGTGTTCAGTTTGACAACTGGCTGGTGTTACATTTTCATTACTTGAATCATGACGCATTACTGTTTCTGCCAACCATTCTCCCAGATTGCGCAATGTGGATCTGAAGAGGGACTTTGGCTTCGTTGTAAGTAAAATTAGCTACTCCCCTTTCGCTTCCCTCAAAAAAAAAAAATGTCACTCCCTAAATTTGCAAGATGTCCTCCTGTAACCTTTCTGATTAATAATCAGTACTTAATTATGTTTTTCACATTTAAGGCCACCCCTGTGTCTTGGTTTGCTGGATCTTACTGCAGGAGTTCAGTGATCCTCGGGATGCAGATGATGCAAGGCATGACCTTGATGGCCGAAGATTTGATGGGAGTTACATCATTGTTGAATTTGCTAGAGGGGTAAGCTGCTACTGTTTATCACTGTTCTCTTACTACAAAGTGAATGTTTTACTAAATTCTATGCCTTTGTTTTGTGTTTTGGAGCTAAACTAGAGCCTTACTGAATTACTGTCCAGGTTGATATCTTCCCTAGTCTAAGTAACATGTTTGTTTGATTTCCCTAGGCCCGACGTGGTCCAGGAGGTGTTCCTCTAGATGGCAGAGGACCACCTTTTCCTGGCCGCTGCTATAACTGTGGAATGGGTGGGCACTGGGTTCGTGATTGCAAAGCTGGTGAATGGAGAGATAGGTGCTTTCGGTGTGGAGAACTGGGCCATATAGAAAGGAACTGCAAGAACAGTCCTAAGGATCTGAAGTATTTCCTGGAATTCCCTAGCTACCTTGCATGTTCCCTTCTCTTTAAGTATCTACACGTTTTGACTGTAAGGTTCACCAATACAGGCGCGGGAGGAGCTACTCGAGGTCTCCATCTCATCACCATGGAAAGGGCCGAGGGAGAAGCTACTCGAGGTCTCTATCTCCTCACCAGGGAAGGGGCCGAGGAGAAGCTACTCGAGGTCTCCATCTCAGTAGCGTGGGAGGGGCAGAAGCTGGAGTAACAGGTATTGCATTAAACCTTGGTTGGTTATCGTGCGGTTATATGCTGCAATTGTGTATTGCATAGTTGCTTCTTGTTGTTATGGATGCAACTGAAGTGTGGAATATAATGCTACTGTGAGGCCTGCCAAGAGGGAAATTGCAGTCGGCCCTGTTCGCTTGTCTTATAATCCGTATTTTTCAGATTGTTTTTTCAATCAGAACAGTGTTTTTCTCTCACAACAAATCAGTCGGAACAGTGTTCCACTTGTTCTATATGTGTTAAGAAAGATACATCGATTTGACCAATCTTCTCAATTTTCTAATTGGTATCTGATGCTTAAGTAATGCTGAAGTTAACTGATTGTAGCATTATACTTGTTGCCTGTTAAACACAGCTGCATTATATGTAAACAAAAGTTTCCAAATAAAAACCTATCCTGCAAGGAAAAAAGGGCTGCTGAATTACTCTATACAATGCAAAGTATAGGATTTTGACTAAATATTCCTAACTTTATTTTTTCCCCACTAACAGTCGGTCGCTTTCGCCAAGAAGGAACAACTTTAAGGCTGATGGTGAAGAATTGCCACCAAGAACCTCTGGTTACAGCCGCAGCCCCAGGAGGAGCTCCCCACCAAGGGAGCGAGCTTAATGCAGTGGTTCATATCATGGTGATAGGCCCATGAGAGGTGAAGCTCAGGGGAAGTGCCAGTGACCTGGAAATTTAAGACTCGGGTTGTGAATTCTCAAACATTTCTTCTGAACCTTTTTGGTGACTATGTGCTGAGGCATGAACTTGATACCGGAAGAATGTTGAACGGTGTGTGTACCTTCCTGTGAAGCTGGGGTTGTGAATTCTCAGTGAAGCTCTCCTGAATGTTGGGAGCCGTTCGGCTGACTAAGAAGCCAGCTTGTTCGGCTTCTTTTTTTTATCCCGAATAGTATTTTTCCCTCACAATATTTCCGCGAGAACAGTGTTTTAAGCATGAACAGTGCATTTTTCACACGAGCCGACCGGGGCCTGGTTATATGCCGAGACAATGAGATCTGATGTCTGAAGAGTTTAGCGGATTGGTGTTTGTGTGTAGAACCTTGCCAGCACTTGATTAGGTTTCTGTAACCTTTGATGATGGTGCCTGCACTAAACTAATTTCAATGCAGTCGATGACATGCACTCAACTAATTCCTCTGTTCATTCGTATGCATTTCTTGACTAGCAATTACCGCAGCATCTGTGCGTCAACTTTAGCTGAATATGTAAACTGCAGCTTCGAGCCATCCAGAGTTGCGAGGCTCATAGCCATTGGCGAATGATAGTGTGTTGTATAAGCATATTGCCGAACTATCTTAGCGAATGAAGTCTGGCTGGTGTGTCGTGACAGAACTGGTACAACCATATTGAGCAAAAGAGAGAGTTACATGAGCAAAAAAAATTGGACCAGCACACTGAGATTGCAATAAAATACTCATCCTTCAAGAACACAAGTAGTTACAAGAGGCAAGCAAAATTTCAATGCAATTCATAACTTGGTGTTGTATATGTGAGAAGGGATACAGTGTAGTCAAGCAAGATGCATCTCTCTCTAGTTTTTGTAACTCAACATTTTTCAGTGTCTCGAACACTTCTATCCAGTTCACCTTCCTTCTGTATTTTTCAGTGCCTCTGGAACACTTCTATCCAGTTCACCTTCCTTCTGCATTGATTAGCTGTGAGAAGGCGTTACTTGTTGACATGTCGGAGTACTCGATCGGCATGCGGCCTTGATCTATAGTGCTGATATCCAGGGAGCTTACTCTGTTTGCATTTGAAGGGAGTTCAGAGATCTGATTCATACTGTCGATGTTGGACATGTCTGGACCTGCCTCCTGCAGCTGCAGCACAAACTCCAGGTTCCACAGCACATCCCCCATGGTAGGACGCTCGACACCATACTCTGCAAGGCATTTCTCCACCGTCTCTCCAAACTTCCTCAGTGCTTCAGGCCTGACTGTCCCAGCGATGCGCTGGTCAACAATCTGATCAAGCTCTCCCCTCTTTTGCCACTTGATAGCCCACTCCGCAAGGTTAATCATGTCCCTTGGAAGAGTAGGGTCGATAACCGCCTTGCACAAATCACCTCGAGCAGCACCACACCAAAAGAGTACACATCTGATTTGTCAGTCAGCTTCTGTCTCCGGAAGTACTCAGGATCAAGGTATCCGAAGCTCCCTTTCACTGCTGTGCTGACATGCGTCTGATCGAATTCAGGCCCAACCTTTGACAGGCCAAAATCAGAAACCTTGGCCAAGAGATTTTCATCGAGGAGGATGTTTGCTGACTTGACGTCACGGTGTATGATTGACTTGGCAAAACCGGTGTGAAGGTAGTGGAGCCCTCTTGCTGCTCCAATGCAGATTTCCAGTCTTTTCTTCCAGCTGAGAGGCGGCATATCACCGCCATACAGATGGCTCTTCAGAGTTCCTTTCTCCATGTATTCATACACCAAGATCATCTCATTATGTTCATCACAGTAACCAATGAGAGACACGAGATGACGGTGTCGCAGTCCTGACAGCAGTTCGATCTCCGTCCGGAACTCCCTCAGCCCTTGGTGAGACTTCTGGTTGCCCCGCTTTACTGCGAGTTTGCTTCCATCCTGCATCACTGCTTTGTAGACCTTCCCAAAGCCTCCAACTCCAATGACCATCTGCTCATCAAAGTGATTTGTCGCATCTTGCAGCACAACAAAAGGAATTCGGTAGCTCGTGTCACCCGAAGTTCCAGATGTAAGAGTCGCCCGGCTGGTTCGGCTGCCTGTGGTAAGGAAGCTAAGACCATTGAGGGGTGTCCAAGAACTTGAGGGCCGACTTGTTGGTGGTGGATGCGGCTTGTTTTTTCTCCTGAAGAAGATGCAGACAACAATAGCAATGCCGACAGCAGCCACAGCTCCGAGAACGGAACCCAATATGACACCGAGATGACTCTTTCCCCCTAGTGATGGTTGCACAACGGAAACAGACCCTGTACTGATGTTCATCTTCATGATCTCCAGGCCATTGAGGATACCATCCGGCACTGCTCTCTTTATGGCAGAAGGCCCAATGCTGACACTGAGCTTACCAGATGGATCACTTGATAGCAAGACAGCATCAATGTAAAATGGCGCAGCCAAGATGCCAAATGCTTTATCAGAGAGATCTAGATTTTTCACCACCGACCAGCTATCCACATATACATCAAACAAGAGCTGATAGGGAGCCTTGCTCACAATGTCACAGAAATGGAACCGAACGAGATAGCTTGAACGGCCATCGACATCAAATTGCCATGTCATATTGGACATGGAGCCAGTACTATTCAACCGCCTCACAGTATTGTAGACACTGTCCGGCGCATCCTCCTCTGTTGCCAATCCGTTCTGGAAATTCAGCTTTCCTGGGAAATTGAGACGTATAGTGGGAGTGGAATTTAAGAAGGAGCTCTGATCAGTAACCCATGTCCGCCAGAGCGTGTCATTCTCAGGAGTCACCTTCGGTCCCCCCACGTTGATCCTGTAGAATGTCTGCAAAGGCTGCGTTGACAGCCCGAGATACTGACCGACAGGGTCCAGATTAGGGGCTGAATCAGTTATGAGATCATCAGGAACAGAGATGACCTCGATGGCATTGACGAAGGCCGGCGTGTTGTTCCCAAGAGGCACAAATGTCAGGACGAGCATGTCCCTGGTAATGTTCAGGGAATACTCCTTGAACACCGGCGAAGAACTACTGGGCGCAGTGAAATTGTCAAGGAGCACAACGTCCTGTGTGGACACCTTGAAGGTTGCCGTGGTGAGATCATAACTCTGGTATTTGAATGGGAAGAAGTGAAGGCGGACAAAATGCCGGCCATGGCTCTTGAGCTTGAAGGCATAGGACGATGCTGCGGCGAATATCCTAGCAGTCTGATACAGCATGGCGCTGTCGAACCCCGAGACCGAATTCGGTGAGGTGGTCGCGGCAGTGCTCTGAGTGTTGGGGGTCGTCAGTATGGCCGGCCCGGAAGTGTCAGCCACGAAAACCCTCTGGTCGACAGTTGCATCGACCGTGGAGCCGCAGTTGATGAGGTAGTTGTCTGCCGGGGTGAAATCGGCATTGCAGGTGCCAGAAACCCAAATGGCCACAGAAAGGGCTAGCACAACCAGTTTGAGCCCAACAGTTGCGCTATCCATGGCGAGTTGTGATGCGGAGTTGCAGATTTGGGCTAGAAGGATGAAGGGGCCATGAGTTGCACGAAGATGCAGACAGGCAGGCTGGAAGGGCTATGTAAGAGGAAGCAGAGAGATGCTTAGTTTGTTTCAGAGACACAAGCAGAGTGCTGAAGCAATGAGTTGCAAGGACAGACGGGAATCGGAGGAGGAAAGGCAGGCGGAAGCTGAAATTTGGCTGGGGCTTGAGGTGAAGAATGGAAGGGAAGGGGCAACCTTGGTCACCAGGCGAGAACTTGGTGAAGGACAGGCAGTGAGAGGAGAGCTCCAAGTCCACCAACAAGAAGTCGTCAGGCGAGTACCTGGTGAAGAACACGCACTGAGAGGACAGCTTCTAGTCCACCACCAACAAGAAGTCGATCTGCGCAACAGTTGGGCACGAAATTGTCAGTTTCTTCTTGTCCAGCAGACCAGCACAGGGCCACACGGGGTTCAATTTCAATTCAAACAAAGAGGAACTGCAGCACAATCTGAGAATCGCAGTAACGAAGTGTGGATGGCAGAAATTCACCTCCGTGGAGCGCGCGGTCCGCAGGGAGAGGCGGCGCATCCTCTCCTCCCAGCTGGAACTGAAGAAGCAAAACCCTCCGGTCGGCGGCGGCGGCGCCACGCAGAGCCGAAGCTTTACGGCGGCGAGCGAAATCCAAGCGCGCGTGGGTGGGTGGTTGCACGGCCGGCCCGGGGAATGGATCCGGCCGGACGACCCTGAGGCCCGCGGCGCTGTTGGTGGTAGGAGCGGACGAGCGGTAGCGGGGAGAAGCGAAAGGAAATGGAAAGCGGCGGCAGCCAGGCGGGCGGGCCGCGCGACCTGTGCTGTGCTGTGGTGTGCAGGCTGGCTGGCGACTGGCGTGCGGCGGTTTCTTGAAGCCGGGAGCACGCAAGGCGAAGGCGACAGGTGGAGAAAGGACGCGGTCGCTCGCACCACGCGCCTGCGCTCGTGCCTGCCTGCCGTTTTGTTTTATGACGGTGGTGGTGGTGGTGGTTAGGCTAAGGACGGGCGAGAGGAGGAAGAGGTCGCGCGGTGGAGGGACGGGAACGGGTCAGTCGTCCTCCCTCCGGCTGGCTGCCAGCGGCGCATGGGGGCGGTGGAGAGGGTGACGAGCGGCGGTTTTGCGGAGGTGGCGTGTCCTAGCAGCGGAGAGAAGAAGGAAGGAAATGAATGCGGGGCGGGGCAGGGGTTGGGCCCACGCGGCAGAGGAGATGGGTCCGCGTAGCAGTAGATGGTGGAATGGAAGAAACAAGAAAGTTGGTGGGGGTTAGACTATCTCTATCCGAGTTTATCCAAACACGAGACCTTGACCGTTCGTTTGGATCACGCACTAGCGAAAAGAAAAACGCATTCAAAATTGGCGAACTTCAGCAGCAAACGCAAAAAGAGAGGCCTCTCGCGCCGCCCGCCGAGCGCCGCCCGCCTCCCTCCCCGCCGAGCGCCGCCGCCCGCTTCCCTCCCCGCCTCGCCGTCGTCGTCCGCGTGCAGATCTGGCAGTGCCGCCCACCTCCCTCCCTGCCTCGGCGTCGTCGTCGGGCCCGCCTCGCCGTCGTCGTCCGCGAGCAGATCTGGCAGCGCCGCCTGCTTCCCTCCCCGCCTCGCCGTCGTCGTCCGTCCCACCCCGACGCCTCCTACGCTGTCTGCCTGTCTCCTACGCTGTCTCGACGGTACAGATTTAGGTATGAGGAGAGAGACGACGCAGTTTTGGGTTCCCTCTCACCTTGAACGCAAAATAGGTACTCCGTTTGCCTACTACTTGTTGGTGGCGTTTTTTCCCTGCGAACAATGCATTTTGGGTATGGATAGCGTGATGCATAGCATGTTAGAGATGGTCTTAGCTGTGCGTGTGCCCGGGCAATCTCTGAGTCATGGGTGAGGCCAGCAGTTGGTTGGTGCTGTGCTACTAGCCCTCCGTCGCTATCCAAATACCAGCCTTCGTTTTAAGAAGGAATGCAATTATGGATCCAGCTCAAATTTAACCAAGGTTATAATAAAAAATAGTATTAGTATTTATGTTTCTAAATAAATTTACTAGAACAATATTTTTATAACTAATTTAATCGTACTTTCTTTGTATCAAAAATATTATTTTTTTTCCAAGTTCAACCCGTTTAGCTTATTGAAAAACGAGAATTGCGTTCTTTTATGAACGGAGGGAGTACCTATGTACGTGGACAAGACGTGTATGTATTTTAAAAACTATTTTTTGATAGTTTTATGTAATCAATATTTAGTATAAATTATAAGAAAAGTTTAAATGATAAAAGAGGAGTTTACATTAAAATTGTATTTTAGAAATACTTCCTCATGATCAAGGTTTTAATTAATATTGCCATGTTTTTTTATTATTATAATGATCATGTTTATAATTTGTTGTTATTATAGATTATATACTATAATAGAAATTAATGATCAAAGCGTAATCTTGGAGGTCGTATCAAATCAAATTGAGACCGAGATTGAGATCGAAGTGTAATCTTGGAGGTGGTATCAAATCAAATCGAGACCGAGCAAACATTCCTTTTCGCAAAATAGCGAATACTCATAGAGTTTTGAACGTAGTTTGCTACCATTTATATCCAGAAATCGAGGTAGAAAGAAAGAGAAAAGAAGAATCTTGGCCAAAAAGAAAAGACGGACGACGCCGTCGCCGTGCCTGCACGCGATGGCGATGCGGTCGACGACGATGATTTGTACTATACAGCTACGAGCCATGCAGGCAGCCATGCTGATGCCTTGGATCCATGGGTGCAATAAATATGGCTAGTATTGGTCAGTAATATTTGGTTTCTGCGGCCGATAAGTCGTCTAAAACTAATTTTTTGTAAAAGAAAAACATTGTTTTTATATATTTTTAAACGGATTTAAAAACGGCTGGGTGGGCCTCGACGCGACGTGGACAGTCAGCTTGTTCGGTTGGCTGGTTCGTTTCGTTGCTGGTTCGTGAAGAAGTACTGCTGACTGATTTGCGTGAAAGAAAAATATTATTCCGACTAAAAATTTACGATTATTTGTGACAAACCACAGCCAAATAAACAGGCTGACTAACCGTAGTGGAGCCAACGGTAACTCGGTAAAGCCTTGCCTCGACCATCAGCGGCCGCCGGCCCAACCAAACACGAGTTGAGTTGGTGAGAAAACAAGTGTGGATTGGATGGACATCCGTCCGACTTGCCAGGTCTCGGGTCGGGTCGTCAAGGAGCCGCGGTTTCACACGACACGGGCCCGCCCGCGAACGCTCGATGCCATTGGAGAGGGAGGGGGGCAATGCTCTGCCTGCTCTGCTCTGTACCCCGAGACGATCGCGCTATATGCATATGCACAGGGTCGGCGACGCTAAGGGTCTGTTTAGTTACAAATGAGTCATCTATTTAAAAGTGAAATAAGTGATTTATTTTGTCAAACACCACCAACTTATAAGTCATCTCTGTTTATAAGTTTTAAGTTAGTTCACCCCTACTTAAAACTTATAAGTCACCCTTTTCCACGTAGGGCCTACACCTTTAATGAGCTTATAAGTCATCTACAACCAAACAAACATGACTTATAAGTCACTAGTTTTTAGTCAACTGACTTAATAAGTCACCTTACTTACGAAACCAAACAGGCCCTAACTAATCCAGGTGCACCTCGCACATCGATCAGTGCATGCACCAGGCCGGCCGTCTTCCCTCCATGGCTCGATCGAGTAAAACATACACCACTCACCAACCCCCTCCTATCCCGATACGATAGGATTCACGGCATCCGTGCAGTACGGTTTTTCCCTTCTATACCCACAAATCGAGATACGCATATCCCGTAGGTTGGGTCAGGACCGTATATTCATGTATAGGGGCCACCTGATTGAGAAAGAAGGTGGCAGAATAAACATACGCTCGCTCCGTCTCACCTAGGAATGCACATCTCATCTCTCGTTTTATAACGAGTCAAATATGTAAGACTCCCTTCACAAAACATCGGAATAGAAAAAAAATAGGAATAAAATGCCCTAACACTTCAAATCACACCGGATTTCATTTCAGAATGGAGGAAAGTTTATGAAGATGACTTTAGAAGCAATGTGGGAAAAGCATAGAAAACAGAACAATGAGGTTGAGGCTCACGTTCAGTTTCCTCCGAAATTCCTCTAGGGCTGTTTGGAACCAGGGAATACAAATACAGAGGAATGTGGAAAAATACAGGAATAGGAAAGGAATACATGTGTATAACAGAGGAATGAATACGCAGGAATTCTAGAGGATTTGGTGTTTGGGACAAAGGAATATGGGCAGCCTGTTCGCTTGCTCGTAAACAATAGTAAATTTCCAGCCGGGAATAGTGTTTTTCTCTCACACCTAACCAGCCAACAGTAAATAATCCACGATACGATACGGCCTCCCGAATAGGCTGATGAGCAGCACAGATAAAGGGGCTAGTGGAAAACAAAATTACTTAGATCGTGTGTCTCCAATTAGTGAGTGTTTGGCTGTGTCTCCGTGAAAGCCAGCAATAACAAGTCAGCATTAGTGTGCATGAGTCTTGGACTTCATGAAGGAATTGAAACCAAGACGTGGAATTGGATTCTTTCTTTCCTTCGAAATGTACAAGCGCCCTTTGGAAATGAATTCGTGAATCCTCCGTTCCAAACACTACGACAGTGTTTTAAACTATAGGAGTCTGATTCCTTTAGAATTCCTTTGAAAATCCTGTAAATCAAACCGATCCTTAGAATGGCTCAATCCACAGTAATTCTAAGAGAATTGTCGAGAAATATTCCTTTGTTCCAATGGGCTTAATAAGAATTTTTCCTATAGAATTTGGATCCTTCAAAATTCTTATGTTTTCCTCCGTTCCAAAGGAGGGCTAAGTTAAGTAAAAAATAGTATCTATCTCTAAAATGTGGACAGATTAAAATTTTATTTTTTTTCTAATGAGTTCTATTCATCAATTAGCGTCTATTAGTTTTTGTTAGACCATGATCAGTTAATGTTTAGACCTTCTAATTGGCAGCTAAACAGGCCACAAATATGAAAAACATTTTTTTTATTCCTATGTCCCAACCCCTGTGAACCAAACGCCACCGGACTACTTAGATAGCTCCAACAATCGACTTTTACGGTAATTTTCTCATATTTTAATAGAAGGAAGAGAAAAACTAGCTCTTATCAAGAGCTATACTCTTACATGTATTTCAAAGTTATATGAGAGTGTCATAGAGTTATTTATGTTAAAAGTTATATGTAAAAAATAGTATTATTGAAAAAATCGACTTAGAGCTAACAAGAGCAGTCCCAACACGGCGGAGAAAAGTTGGTGGTTAGAAAAAGCTGAGCAGCATGTAGGTACCTTTCGAGCCTACAACACCGTGCAACGCAGGCAGTACATGCTAGCTCTTTATTTCTGGGTGCACTATTCTCTCGCGTACTCACATACGTCGCTTTCAACTGCTCCTCTTTCTATCCCATGTCTTTGCTTTTTCTGCCAAGCCATCTCTCTGATTCTCTCCTCCATCTGGCATTCGAACCTAACATACACCATGGAATCTTGGGCATGATCTAAGGCTGTCTCCAACCGACGGCGACCCATCGCGGAACTCAAATTTACAACGGGTCACTCACACAATACCTATGGTTTTTAATAGAGTTCCTATATAAAACATCAATTTTAGGTGTCAGGAGAGACATAACCCAAATCTGAGTATTCTCTCTTCTAGAGACCTATTTACAGAAATGATTATCTTTTGGGTCTTGTTGTTGAAGAAGACCAAAAATATATATTGAATCCTTTGCCTCTGGTGCTACCCAAAAGATAAATGAGTCTTTTATTTTGGGCCGCGGTCGTTGGAGACAATCTAACTGGCTCTAACTATTATTACAGGTGTGGTAGCCAAGGTACTAGGCGAGGCGTACTTGCGCGTGTCGCAGACAGACGCCCATCGCTGTCGCGTCCAGCTGCCCGAATTTTTTATTTTTTTAACTCTTTTTTCAAAAGATATTCATATTTAGACCCTGAAGGTTTCTTTTTGTTTTCTAGACCTTGAGCTTGGCGTCGTAACAATTGACGCCGAGGTTATACGTCTCGACTCCATAGTCATTGGCGCTGAGGTCCAAGGTTATTTTCTGTGTGGCGTTGACGTGGCTGCTGGCATGGTGTGGACGTGGCACCGGCTTAGCGCCACTTCGCCTGGCGCCAACCTGACTTGCAGGCGTAGCCCTTGGCAACTGCATGCAGATATGACAGGATGATAGACATACCTGTGGGCCTATCTGTTCAAAGCTAGAAGAGAGAGAGAGCACGGCTGCCTAGTTAGTCCAGCTGCACGGGCACGCCTGGAGAGTGAAAGAGGATAGGAGTCCTGTATTTGCACGAGCCTCTCGTGCACGCATATCGATGAGAGCTTAGTGTTGTGCATGGTGGACCGCGCAGACATGGCAGCACCTGCCCTGCCCCCGCTGTGAGCGTGAGCGTGAGCAGAGTTGAGCAGCTTGATTAAAGTTTCTAATGAATATACGGCCATTGTATCTGTTAAGTTAAATAGTTCATATTTAACTAAGTTTCTAGTGGATCGTATTTAAATTTATGACTTAGAATTAATTTATTATGAAAATATATTTCATAATAAATCTAATGATATTTATTCCAATACACCATGGACAACTAGACTGAATCGAATAGAACATACCAAGACATAAATCAAAGAGTGCTACGTGCACGAGCGAACAACGGCGGCCACCGAGACGTGGATATGGTGCAGCATGCTGAAAAATCAAGCTTGAGCCACCGTTGGGCGGCCGCGCACGAAAAGCTGCTAGGACAACTTGCTCCGACTAGCTAGGATGACGGGCGTGGGCGCGGCTGCCAGTTACAGAGAAGGAGCCATCAGGGGTTGCGTGCAGCCGCGTCCGCTGCTGCCGGTTGCGGAGAAGGAGCCGTGGGGGGGGGGGGGAAATCTTTCATTCTTTTTTGACCTTTCATTCTTTTTAACTAGGAGGAAAAATCTGTTTTATCAAATGTTTTTAAAAATATTGTGGTTACATATAATGTATATGACTTATATTTATGGGTTTAAAAAATACTGTAACGATGTTCATCTTATTTACGCTTGATCCGTTTTCTATCAGATGGAAACAAAATACTATATAAAATGATATTCATGGTTGATTTTGGCTAAATACATAACATCAAACAGTTTGCAGATAGTCCATTGTATGTCCTATGTTTTTAATTGTCTATGTTAAAATTTAAAAAATGCAGACACGAGGGATACATATTTTCTTGTTTTATTTCTACGGCCGAGTTGTCTACTTCTAACATTGTTTTCTATTCTTTTTTCTCCCTTCAAAATGAGGGGACTCTGATGTCTCAGATTTTGATAAAAAAGTAATTGATCTGAAGTTATATGAGCATGGCCCGCGGAGTTCAATCGCAGCATGGATAAATCTCCAATCTTTTCATGTTTGTATGAGTTAGAGCAAGATTTAAAGACGAATTGAAACACATGTCGCTTTAGTTAAATATATAAATTTCGAGCCAAAAGTCGTGTAAGTGACCATTCAATAAACTGTGTTCCATTACAACGTACGGGTATTTTTTATAATAAAATACTAAACACATGACACTGTGCTAGAATTATATTCTTTCTAAGATGGAGTGAGTATTTAAGTTAAACCATTTGATAGATCATTGAACCTACTTTTATGAGAAACTTATTTAGAGATATAAATGTTATTAATATTTTTCTTTAAACCTACTCAAATCCTTTTTTCTTTTGCTTTCATATATTTTTTTATATAAATTTGATTTAACTTAACAAACTTTAATATAACACTGCTCTAAATTATGCATGTGCATTGTTGTTGGTAGAAACTACAGAGTAGTAGAAAAATTGAAATAAGTAGTAGAAAGGTTGAAGCATGACATGCATACTACGTACCACTGTGCACAATAGGAAGGGTGAAAAAACTATCCTTGATACACGTGCACGAGAGGAATTTTCCACACGCTTGCAGCGGATGAATGTATGTTTGTTTTTTCGATGCTCGTGCTGGAACTCCTCTGCCCTCTCTCTCTCAAGTTGCTAGACGGCTGCACCTGCAAATCAAGTTGGCGCCAGTCGAAGTGGCGCCGAGCTCGGCGCCAAGCTGGCATCACGTTCACGCCACGCAAGCAGCCATGTCAACGCCATGCAGAAAATAACCTTGGACCTCGGTGCCAATGACTATGGCGCCGAGATATGTAAACTCAGCGCCAATTGCTACGGTGCCGAGCTCAGGGACTATTTTTTAAAGGATACCGCTAGGGATGTATTTGTGAAAAATATTTCAAAAAAAAGGGCCAAAAAGAAAAAAAATTCGGCCCAGCTGCCGTGACGCGTACAGTACAGATGCTGGTCCACAGCCAGTCAGCCATGCAGCGATGCGATGGCAGATGGCTACAGCCTGCATGTATACATACGGAGTACACATACAGGCAAACCCAACTTGTACACGCAAGCGTGGGCTACCAGATGCGGAAAGAAAGAAAGCGGTGTGCGCGGCTGCCCCATTCTTCTCCTCTATTAGCAGCAGTGGGATCGAACGAGTTCCGAGCCTCCTAGGCTCTTAATCTCTGATGCAGTCCAACCGAAGTCGTCTACACTCAGCATTGCACAGCCTCTCTTTTCTTGTACGGAGTACCTTCCGCACTCTCTTTTCTTGCTCGTGACTCGTGAGATATGTATATATGCTGGAACACCAAAATTACGCTCATCACTAGTATTTTTATATTACCACCCTCTGTCCTAAATTATAGATCATTTTGGCTTTTTTAATACATAGTTTTACTATGTGTCTAGATATACTATATATCTAGATACATAATAAAAATTATATGTTTAAAAAAATCAAAATGACCTATGAAATAGAATGAATGAAGTACTATTATGTTACTAAACTTGAACAAAGATAAATGCAGTGCTCCATAAGTTATTATTTATCATGTACTCTTTCCGTCCTAAAAGAGTGCTTCCTCTGTCAAAAAAAATGTCACATCGTATCAGTCAAACTTTTTAAAACTTAACTTGTAGAAAAAAAAATTAGCAACATTTATATCTCCAAATAAGTTTATTATAAAAATATATTCAACAATTTATCTAATAATACTAATTACACACCATAAATATTAATATTTTTTATATAATTGGTTAAAGTTCAAAATATTTGACTTCTCAGTAAAAAAAGAATGAAACTCTTCATGAGGACGGAGGGAATACAATAACTAGCTATAGCAACACTTATATTAGAATTATAATTGTTGATATCATTTCAATAAATTTAGTTAAATCTAAAATAGTTTGACTGGATCTACGAATTAATTGTACTCTTTTGGAAAGGATAACAAAAGGGATCAGTCAGGGACGGATCTGCCACCGGGGCTGTTCGGCCCCCTCTTACCGCGGCTGTGAAAGTGCATTTGTCCCATATGTGGGTTTTGATGTATTGATGACATCTAGATTAGGGACTAATGAGATCTTAATGAGATATATTGTAGCTTTAGTCCCTTGAAAGCTTTAAAAGAGTTGATCTAAGATGAAATGGTATCCCTCAATTCTTCAAATGCAAAAAGCGGATGAACCCAAAGCGCTCTCCAAAGCCTTTTAATTTATTTTAGGTTTAGGTATGCCGTACTATAAAGAGGGATGCAAGTTTTGGTGGTATGAGGAAGATAGAGTGCTCAAGTATAAAAGTAAAATCAAAAGAGAGACGCAAAATCACCTCACGAATACTTGGATATAGTTTGTGGACTTTTGGTAGTCGGAAGTCCCGACGTTTGGTGTCAGACGTTCCAGCGCTTGTTGACTTAGCCGCAGCTGCCTGCGCATCTTCGCCCGTCAAAAGTCCCAGCGGGAGTTGAGAGTTTCGGGTGCCGGAAGTTCTGGCTCCCTCCGGAAGTCCCGACACTTGACGACTTAGCCGCTTGCGCATCTTCGCCCGTCGAAAGTCCCGACGGGAGTCGGGAGTTCCGGGTGCCGGAAGTTCCGACGCTTTGGGACTTAGTCGTCTGGCTTACCATGTCTGTCGGAAGTGACGATGGAAGCCGGAAGTCCCGGTGACCGCCGGGAGTTCCGACGATATGCACGCAAGCCCAGAGGACTGTCTGTGTGAACAGTGTTTTTGCGTTGAGCCGGAAGTTTCGACGATCTGTGTCGGAACTTCCGACTCAGATCTGAATGGTTGGATTTGCCTTTGAGTATAAATAGCTCTCTCCTCTCTTCTAATTGATCACTCTTTCATTTTACTCACCAACCTTCGTCCAAAATAGCTCCCAAGCATTCAAGGCTCCCCTCTCCTCCCCTCTTTGCTCCAATCTTCGATTCCCCTAGGGTTTTGAGTGAAAGAAGAGTGGATTGAGTGAGAGAATCACTTTGGCAAACTTGAGCACTTGATTTCTTCATTAAGCCGGTTAGATTTGTGTCTATTACTATTGGGTTCTTGGAACCCCAGCCGGCTAGGCGTCGCCCAAGAGCTTCCATCTTGTGGAAGAGCCTTGGAAAGTTTGTATTACCCTTGATTCCTTAGTGGAAAGCTTGAGTGACCTTTGTGGTTGCTTTGATGGAGGCAAGGAGGCGGAAGAGACTCCGACCTTTGTGGTCTCCTCAACAACAAGGACATAGGAGCTCATTTGTGGGGTTGCCAAACCTCAGGATAAATTCTTGTGTCCCGCGTGCTTGTTGTTGTTGTTGTTGTGATTTGTGCTATCATATTTGTTCTTATTGGTTTGTCTTCCTCCCCAACTCTTCTCTTAGGGTTTGGACTTGATCTACGGAGTGGTGACCTTCTGGAGTCAAAGGAGCAACCCCAACACTTCATCTTACCACTAGGAAGTGGGGTTGTAAGATATCTTTCACTCAAAGTTCGTTTTAGCACTTGTAGTGCTATTCTCGTAGGTGCCGGAACTCCTGGCTGTTTGCGTCGGAACTTCCGGCTATTGGAAGTTCTGGCCCAAACTGTCAGGACTTCCGACTATCACTGATATTTGACTTTGAGATTACGTAGAAATTTTTTGGATACGCCTATTCACCCTCTCTAGGCATTGTTTAGATCCTTTCAATTAGTATCGGAGCGAGGTCTTCTTATAGCGCTTCACCATGTGAGAAGAAACAATGTCGAAGACCGACAAGATGCAAGCCGACGCCACCGAGATGGCCAAGAAGATAGCTGAAGAGTTGATGGCTACTCAAGTCAAGTTCTTCCAAGATGAAATGAAAAAGATGCACGATGAGATGAGCAAGATGAAGAAAGAATTGAATAAGTTTACTGATGCAATAAGTGGCAAGAATGATGGACAAGAATGAAGCAAACAAAGATGCCGCTAGTGATATTGGAGCCAGTGAGCATGCTCATGGAAAGGGAATATATTCAAACATGAACTTCGACTATGGACAACTCATCAAAGGTTCACCTCTACATACTCCTTCCATCAACATTGGCAAGCCACCTCACTTTGATGGAACAAGATACACCGATTGGTCCTACAAGATGAAGATGCATCTTATTGCCGTAAGACTTTGGGAAGTTGTGGATGTTGGTGTGATGATTCCTACCGATGAAGATATAGAGATAACTCTGAAAGAAGTGCATAATCTCCATCAAAATACACAAGCCGTAGCATTGCTTGTGTCAAGCCTAAGTCTGGATGAGTTTAGAAAGGTAAATGGAATGGAAAGTGCAAAGCAAATTTGGGATACTTTGAAAGTGTCATTTGAAGGAAATAAGAGCGTGAGAAAAGGCAATATTGAGTTACTTCATGGTGAATTGGAAAGATTTATGTTCTTGCAAAATGAAACAACACAATACATGTTTGATAGGCTCATGGCATTGGTCAACCGCATAAGAGCTCTTGGAAGCACCAAATAGGGTGATAACAAGGTTGCTAGAAAGATGTTGAGAACCTATAGAGCCAAGAACAAAATGCTAGCGTCCGTGATCATGGAAAGGCTCGGTTATGATGAGATGACACCCCAAGAAGTTCTTTCAAAGCTCAAGCATCATGAGTGTCTAGATGAAGATGCAATCAATGCTCACAATCAAAATCCTAATACAATGGTATACAACAAGAATGCAGCCCTAAAGGCAACTCAAGCTCATGAAGGCAAATCTTCTAGTTAAGAGAAGAAGAAGAAAGTGGGATGATTCCTCAAGTGAAGAAGAAGATTCTGATGAAGAAGTTGCACTCATCATTAGAAACTTTAGAAAGTTCATAAAGAAAAAGAGCAACCGGAAGACTTGCAGTGATGGGAAGAGAAGGAACAAGAAGAGATTTTTCTATGGTTATGGTCAAACCGGTCACTTCGTAGCCGATTGTCCTAATGAGAAGAAGCACAACCACGACAAGGATGAAGATAAGAAGAACAAAGGCAAGAAGAGAGGTGAAGCTCATCTTGGTGAAGAGTGGGAGTCAAATGATAGTGACTCAAGTGATGATGAGAAAAAGAAGAAGGGAGCCACAGACATCGCCATCCACCACTCTTCATCATCGACCATGATCTTTCCCGACTTGACTTCACCACCAAAACTCTTCCCCAACTTATCTTCATCACCAAGACTCTTCTCCAACCTTATCGACAACAAGTACTACACTTCAACTTGTCTCATGGCTAAGGGAGAGAAGGTACATGTCTCATCTGATCCCTCTAGTGATGAGTATGATAGTTGTGATGAGAACATAGAAAAACTTGAAGCAACCATGATAAAGAAATTTGGTAAAAAGGCCTACACTAAAATAAAAACGCTAATGAAGAAATTAGAGAAGATGGATAGATGCTTGGAGATGCAAGGAGACATAATCACTCAAGAGAGAGACAAGAACCTTGCACTTGAAGCATCTATCGCTGAGGAAAAGATGAAGGTTGAAAAGTTAACTGTTGAATTGTCTTTAGCCAATGACTCAATTGGGAAATTGACTAAGGAACATTCCTTGGTTAATGATCTAGTAGCTAGCCTCAAGAATGAGAAGAGTATAGCTCAAGAAAGCCTTACAAGCTTGGAAGAAAAATACCAAAACCTTGAGCTAAACTGTAGTACTCTTTGGGATAACACTTCAACTTCTCCTAAGGCAACTGAAGACTTTAATGCCTCAACTAGTAATGGTTGTAAAAGATGTTATAAAATTGATGTAAATGCATATGCAACTAACCTTGTTGAGCTATAGAAGAAAGACAAGGAGATTCATAGGTTGAAGATGATCTTGAAGAATGGGTGTAAGTGTTAAAAGCAATCCAACAAGACTATATACAAGTCATCAAGGCACCCATCAATCAAGAAAGGCATTGGCTACAATAGGTATGATGGAAAGGCCAATGGAAGGAACATAATCAATGGTGTGCCATGTGTGAAGTTCAACAAGGGTGTTGCTCTTGATGAGCTTATATGCAAGGCCAACAACAAGGTCTACATTCCTAAGATTCAACCTTCAAGTAACAAGACAATCAAGACGAAGCAATCCAAGGCCCCCAAGTCACAAGCACCACTTCCACGGTGCTATGCTAGTGATTACATGTATTGTTGGGGCAAGGATGGCAAGATCATGGTGAAGTATGTTGGTGCCCAAAAGAGGAATGAGATTATGAGGAGTGTTTGGGTACCCAAGTTTTATGTGACTAACCCCCTAGGACCTAAATCCATTTGAGTACCTAAAACAAAATCTTGATTTGTCTTTATAGGAATATTCCTCCGGTGGAACAAGTTGGGTGGTGGATAGTGGTTGCACCAATCATATGACCGAAGAGAAGAACATGTTCACATCATTCCAACCTAGTCATAGCCAAAGTGGGAACATTATGTTTAGTGACAATGGAAAAGGAGAAGTTCTTGGTTTGGGTAAAATTGCTATCTCAAATGATAATTCCATTTCCAATGTTTTACTTGTGAATTCGTTGAGATACAATTTATTGTTCGTTTCGCAACTTTGTGAGATGGGCTACAATTGTGATAAGGGTGTGGAAGTTTATAGAAGGGAGGACTCCTCTATTGCATTCACGGGTCATTTAAAAGGGAAAGTCTATCTAGTTGATTTCACATCAAAAACAGTAAATCCCGAGACTTGTTTAATGGTAAAATCTAGCATGGGTTGGTTATGGCATCGCCGACTTGCTCATGTTGGGATGAGAAACTTAGCCAAACTTTAAAAAGGCGAACACATCCTTGGACTAACAAATGTTTCTTTTAAGAAAGATAGGATTTGTAGCGCATGCCAAGCGGGAAAGCAAGTTGGAGCTAAACATCCCGTCAAGAATGTTGTGATAACTAAAAGGCTATTGAAATTGCTTCACATAGACATATTTGGACCCATCACTTATATAAGCCTTGGTGGTAATAAATATGGTTTCGTAATTATTGATGATTATTCTCGTTTCACTTGGGTATTCTTTTTGCATGACAAGAGTGAGGTACATGGCATCTTCAAGAAGTTTACAAAAAGAGCCCAAAATGAGTTTGATATCAAGATCAAAAGAGTTAGAAGTGACAATGGGATAGAGTTCAAGAACACCAACATTGAGGAGTTTCTTGATGAAGAAGGAATCAAGCATGAACTTTTGGTTCCATACACTCCACAACAAAATGGTGTTGTGGAGAGGAAGAACCGAACGCTCATTGAAGCCACAAGAGCAATGTTGGATGAATACAAGACTCCAACCAACTATTGGGCGGAAGCGGTTAGCACGGCATATCATGCTATCAACCGCTTATATCTTCACAAGAAAAGGGACAAGACCGCCTACGAACTTCTAACCGGTAAAAAGCCTAAGGTGCACTACTTTAGAGTTTTTGGATCCAAGTGTTTCATACTTAACAAAAAATCCAAAAGCTCAAAGTTTGCACCAAAGGTTGATGAAGGTTTCATGCTTGGTTATGGTACTAATGAACATGGATATCGTATTTTCAATAAAACCACCGGTTTGATTGAAATCGCAGTAGACGTGACTTTTGATGAAACCGACGGCTCTCAAAAGGAGCAAGTCAATGTTGAGATTGTAGGTAATAAAGAAACCCCACATAAAGCCATAAAGAAGCTTGCAATTGGTGAAGTAAAGCCCATCTAAGATTAAGATGATGACAATATTGTGCTTATTGATCTTGATCTAACCACTCATCATGTCTCATGCAATGAACATGGTGAAGCTTCCGCAACAAGAAATGATCAAGATGGAAGATTAAATGAAACACAAGGTCATTCTCATGAAGATGGTGTCAACAATAAGCAAGCTCAACCTCAACTCAACAATGAAGAAAGAAGTGAAGACAACCCTCTAATCGATCATGACCATGATGATGAAGATGATGGCCCCATCTAAAGATCAACTCAAGTGCCACATCCTAGAGTGCATCAATCCATTCAACGGGATCATCCCATTGATAACATATTGGGGAGCATCCAACGAGAGGTAATGACACGTTCTCATTTAGTAAGTTTTTGTGAGCATTACTCATTTGTTTCTCCTTTGGAACCTCGTAGGGTGGAAGAGGCACTTGATGATTTGGATTGGATGATAGCCATGCAAGAGGAGTTGAACAACTTCACTCGAAATGAAGTCTGGTCCTTAGTGGAAAGGCCCAAGCAAAATGTGATTGAAACCAAGTGGGTCTTCCGTAACAAGCAAGATGAGCATGGCGTGGTGACAAGGAACAAGGCAAGGTTGGTGGGTCAAGGATTCACTCAAATTGAAGGCTTGGATTTTGGGGAGACCTATGCACCAGTGGCTAGGTTAGAATCGATTCGTATTCTACTTGTCTATGCCGCTCATCATGATTTCATGCTATATCAAATGGACGTGAAGAGTGCATTTCTCAGCGGCCCCCTATCCGAGTTGGTGTATGTAGAGCAACCACCGGGCTTTAAAGACCCCAAGTATCCCAACCACGTCTACAAGCTTGACAAGGCGCTCTATGGGCTCAAACAAGCCTCTAGAGCTTGGTATGATTGCTTGAAGGATTTCCTATTCAAACAAGGGTTTGAGATAGGAAAAGCCGATGCTACTTTATTTACTCGCAAAGTCAATAATGATATCTTTGTTTGCCAAATATATGTCGATGACATAATATTTGGTAGTACTAATGTGGCTTTTTATGAGGAATTTAGTAGGATTATGACAAATAGGTTTGAGATATCCATGATGGGAGAGTTGAAGTTCTTTCTTGGATTTCAAATCAAGCAACTCAAGGATGGCACGTTCATAAGTCAAACTAAGTACACCAACGACATGTTGAAGAAGTTTGACATGGACAAGGCCAAGCCCATCAAGACACCTATGCCAACCAATGGACATCTTGACCTTGATCAAGGAGGAAAGAACATTGATCAAAAGGTATATCGCTCCATGATTGGATCCCTCCTTTACCTTTGTGCATCTAGGCATGGTATTATGCTTAGTGTGTGCATGTGTGCAAGATTTCAAGCTAATCCGAAAGAATGTCATTTGATTTCCGTTAAGAAATTTTTTCGATATTTAGTGCACACTCCTAATCTTGGCTTGTGGTATCCTAAAGGTTCCACTTTTGAGTTACTTGGCTATTCCGATTCGGATTATGTCGGTTCTAAAGTAAACTGAAATAGTACGACCGGGACTTGTCAATTTATTGGTAGGTCTTTAGTGTCTTGGAGCTCTAAGAAGGAAAACTTCGTTGCTTTGTCCACCGCCGAAGTTGAGTATGTGGCGGCCGGTGCATGCTGTGCCCAACTACTTTGGATGAAGCAAACTCTCAAAGACTTTGGTTGTGAGCTAACTAAGATTCCCCTTTTGTGTGACAACGAGAGTGCCATTAAGTTGGCAAACAACCCCGTAAACCACTCTCGAACAAAGCACATAGATATCCGGCAACACTTTTTGAGAGACTACGAAGCCAAAGGAGATATCGCAATTCATCATGTGAGCACCGAAAAGCAACTAGCCGATATCTTCACAAAGCCCTGAGATGAGTCAAGATTTTGTGCTTTGAGGAGTGAGCTAAATATCATTGATTCTCGTAACACGGCTTGATGCCTTGCACATAATTTGTTTGAACTCGCTAGGAGAAAAGAATTGAGAAAATATTGTGTGACACTTTCAAAATCTAATTTATAGTTTTCATATGTGACTATTACTTTGTGTTGAATGTTTGAACCCTAGCCACATGTGAAAATGATGTGTCCAACATATTTTTGCCCCATAAGGCATGGTGAGCTCGAGTTAGGAAGTTTCTAAAGTTTCCTACGTCGGAAGTCTCGGCCCCTCGGCCGGAAGTTCCGACCTAGATCTGACTCAGCGCCCCTTTAACCGCGCTATTTGACCTAGTTTTTCACTTTTTTAACCGCGGCCCGGCCTAGTTACTGCTTCATTTTTTTTCTCCCACCCGTCCCTGCCCCTGCACCGCCTCTACTCCGCCCACGCGTCATCGCCATCGTGTCCCCACGTCGCCTGCAACCGCCATCGTGCACGTGCCTCAAGAGCTCTAGCTCCGTCCTCGCCGTCAGGGGCTCCGCTCGGGACTCCCGGTGCCACTGCCTCCACTCGATGCCGTCATCTTCTCTGCCTCCCTATGCTCATCATTGCCCGTGGTGGTGGAGAGGTCGTCCACTCGTTGGAAGAGGTGCTTCCTATCATGGATTTCCTCGTTGGTGCTGCAGATTTGGTGTTTATCCTCTTCCTCTCTATTCCAAGGTACAATCTCTATGGCTAACCCTAACTTCCAATGTATCTTGCGATTTGATTCTTTTCTTCCTCCCTCGCTCATCCTCTACCTTCCTTGTGTGACTGGTTGCGTAGATTTAGAGCCCCATGTATGGATTGGCACCAAAGTGCGTCGGAAGTCCCGGCTCCAGGGCCGGAAATCCCGACCACCAGAAGTTTCGCCTCTAGGGCTGAAACTCTTGACCTCCGGAAGTCCCTGCTTCAGGGCTGGAACTCCCGATGACTGGAGTCTTAGTTTCTCTTTGTTTCTCTCTACAACGATGGCTTCTAGTAGTGATGACACTCCTCCGTGTCGTAGTGAGAAGCGTTCCAAGAAGAACAATGACCCTGCCGCATCCTCTCGGCTGACTAGACGCACCAAGGCATCCCTTCCTCATGATGCAACATGTGGTCATGGTGGTCGTGCTTGTGCTGCTCATGCTCAAACCCAAGCTCCGCCAGTTGGTGCTGCTGCTCGGGAGTTTGTTCCCGGCCTTGGTGATGTGCCTGCTGTTGATCCTGCTAAGGAAGCTCTTGATCAAGAAGGACAGACTATTGCTGATGATGTGTGCACCATGACCCCTTTAGCCTCGAGTTACTTTGGGATCTGTCAGTTGATTCCGTTCGATGGTCCTACTCCTACCATCCGAGAACCGCAGCGCACTCCAAATCTAGCTGGAGGTTACACACCTCATCTGATGGTTGATTATCATCGCCATGTGGCTGAGATTCATCGGCGGTGTGCCCAACCTCTCTATGAAGAGCCCAATGATTTGAGGATTGAGTATAGGTTCTGGCAACCATTTCACTTTGACTTCTATCATCATTTGGTCTATCTCCGCTACATCAACAAGAGAGAGGCCCCAGGGATTCAGATGAAGGCCATTGACACTTTTGAGCTTAGCAAGCTGTCTGGCTTGGACATGACGCAGCTGCTCCATGACTTAAGGAGTAAGGGGTTGCAACCACTGATGGAGTTCCACAAGCCGTGGAACAATGAGATTATCTATCAGTTCTATGCCTCCTATCACTTGGACACTCGGGCGGATACACATGCCATTCATTGGACCACCGAAGGCAAGCACTACAAGGTTGATTTCATTACCTTTTCATGCCTTCTTGGCTTGAACCGCAGGGATCGCACCTCCACTGCCATCTCTGAGATTTTAGCTCTTGCTATGGATGAGTATCAGTACATGTATTTGGATGGTCATCGTGCTGATGGGAAGACCGTTTGGCTGAAGCCCTATTACTATGTGCTCAACAACATTCTTTGTCAGATCTTGTATCCCAAGATCGGTGACTCTACCAATCTCCGTGAGGATTTCTAGGTTGTACTTGATTGCTTTGGAGATGCGTTCACCAAGTTCTCCATCAGTTGTTATATTTGGGACAAGATCTTCGTGGCTAGTGAGGATGTGGTGAAGCACTACCCCTATGCTCCATTCATCTTGCATATCATTAAGCATGTCTTAGGCATTCACTTCCCTTCAGATGCCCCTCACAAAGTTCTCAAGCTATCCAAGAAGACATCACTTCAGGCAAAGAGGGAGTTAGAGGAGGCCGCTCAAGGAAAAGGAAAAGGAAAAGGAAAAGGCAAAGGTGCCTTGGGCTCCTCACGTGCTTCTCCACCATGTGCTTCGCACTCTCGCCATGCTCATAGTGAGGAGCCTCAGTCCTCCTCCTTCGGTGCTAAGCCCCCCAGCAAGTTCAAGTTCTTCATGAAGTATATGTTTGGAGCTTGTTGTGCTAGTGCTGAGCGTGAGCAAGAGATGCTAGTGAGGATGCATCGCGTTGAGTAGAAGCTTGACATTCACTCCGCACCGCCTCGGGCCTTGGAACCACTTCATGATCCTTTCGGGCTTTATTATGAGGCTTGCAAGGACTACTATGGAGAGTCATCCGATCAGCCCTGTCCCCATGGCAAGTCGCAAATGGATGTCAATGATGAGGAGTACCGCGAGGAAGATGATGACGACGATGATGACGATGATGGTGGTGACCGTGACGATGACGAGGACTACGACGATGAGTAGTCGTTTCTTTCACGCGGCCTACTCTTTTTGGCACTTGTTAACAAAGGGGGAGTGTTAGGTTTTGATCTTATTATAATTAGTTAGTTGGTCGCTTGGAGCTTGTGAGACTTTAAAACTTTTAGTTGGTATGAACTATGTCGTGTGGTGGCACTATGTGATGGACATCTATATTTGTGTGTGTGATGGATGATTGTAGGACAAGTAATGCTTATCTACATATCTATTAGTCTCTACATGTGAATGGTGGATGTTATTTTTGATGGCCATGTGTTGTTTCAAGTTGTTACTTTGAGATCTTGGCCATCATATTTTCTTTTACTTGTTGAATGAATATAACATGTCATATTGCATTCTCGTTTTTACGGATATTCACTTGTTCACATACACTTGTTGCACCCCACGGATTGCAAAATTTAGGGTGAGTTTCTACCTTAATATATGCAAGTGATGTGTTGATGATCATCATTGAAATTCAAATTTATTGTATATATTAAAGGGGAGCTCTCTATAAATTTTAGAGTTCAAAATCTTTAAATTCTTACATTCTTATGAAAGCCTAAGTTGGTTGTCATCAATTACCAAAAAGGGGAGATTGAAAGTGCATTTGCCCCTATATGGGTTTGGGTGTATTGATGACATCCACATTAGGGACTAATGAGATCTTAATGAGATATATTGCAGCTTTAGTCCCTTGAAAGCTTTAAAAGAGTTGATCTAAGATGAAATGGTATCCCTCAATTCTTCAAGTGCAAAAAGCAGACGAACCCGAAGCACTCTCCAAAGACTTTTTATTTTGTTTTGGGTTTAGGTATGTCATACTATAAAGAGGGATGCAAGCTTAGGTGGTCTGAGGAAGACAGAGTGCTCAAGCATAAGAGTAAAATCAAAAGAGAGACGCAAAATCACCTCATGAACACTTGGACATAGTTTGTGGACTTTTGGTAGTCGGAAGTTTTGGCGTGAGCCGTGAGTTCCGGCTGTCGGAAGTCCCGACGTTTGGTGCTGGACGTTCCGGCGCTTGTTGACTTAGCCGCAGCCCGCCTGCGCATCTTCGCCCGTCGAAAGTCCCAGCGGGAGTCGGGAGTTCCAGGTGCCAAAAGTTCTGGCTCCCTCTGGAAGTCCCGACACTTCATGACTTAGCCGCTTGCGCATCTTCGCCCATCGAAAGTCCCGACGGGAGTTGGGAGTTTCGGGTGCCGAAAGTTCCGATGCTTTGGGACTTAGTCGCCTGGCTTACCATGTCTGTCGGAAGTGCCGACGGAAGCCGGAAGTCCCAGCGCCGCTGGGAGTTCCGACGATATGCGAGCAAGCCTAGTGGACTGTCTGCGTGAACAGTGTTTTTGCGTTGAGCCGAAAGTTCCGGCGATCTGTGTCGGAACTTCTAACTCAGATCTGAACGGTTGGATTTGCCTTTGAGTATAAATAGCTCTCTCCTCTCTTCTAACTGATCACTCATTCATTTTACTCACCAACCTTCGTCCAAAATAGCTCCCAAGCATTCAAGGCTCCCCTCTCCTCTTTGCTCCAATCTTCGATTTCCCTAGGGTTTTGAGTGAAAGGAGAGTGGATTGAGTAAGAGAATCACTTTGGCAAGCTTGAGCACTTGATTTCTTCGTCAAGACGGTTGGACTTGCATCTATTACTCTTGCGTTCTTGGAAACCTAGCTGGCTAGGCGTCGCTCAAGAGCTTCCATCTTGTGGAAGAGCCTTGGGAAGTTTGTACTACCCTTGATTTCTAAGTGGAAAGCTTGAGTGACCTTCGAGGCAAGGAGGTGGAAGAGACTCTGACCTTTGTGGTCTCCTCAATAACAAGGACGTAGGAGCTCCTTTGTGGGGTTGCTGAACCTCGGGATAAATTCTTGTGTCCCGCGTGCTTGTTGTTGTTGTGATTTGTGCTATCATATTTGTTCTTGTTGGTTTGTCTTCCTCCCCAACTCTCCTCTTAGGGTTTGGACTCGATCTACGGAGTGGTGACCTTCCGGCGTCAAAGGAGCAACCCCAACACATCATCTTACCATTAGGGAGTGGGGTTGTAAGATATCTTTCACTCAAAGTTCATTTTAGCACTTGTAGTGCTATTCTCGTCGGTGTTGGAACTCCTGGATGTTTGCGTTAGAACTTCCGGCTGACGAAAGTTCTGGCCCAAACTATCGGGACTTTCGACTGTCACTGACATTTGACTTTGAGATTACGCAGAAATTTTTTAGATACGCCTATTCACTTCCTCTAGGCATTGTTGAGATCCTTTCAGATTGAAGACGAAAGCCATGCTAGTATTCAAATTCTATGCTATTAGAAAGGCAAAACAATCATTTGCATTTGCATACAATCTTTGTTTTGTTTTTGCATACATGAAATAGTTACCAGAACCACTAGAGCTAACAGTAGATGAGCATGCACGTCGTGGTCTATTGGTTATGGGAGAAAAGAAAAGACACAGTAAGAATCAACATCATAAGTATGTGTTTAAGGATGATGACTTTAGGGCAGTTGCACAGAAGCAATGCCTTAATCACTATTGACAATACCTGTCAGTTCTTGGATGGCAACAATATCATGCTTCTTCCAAAGCCAACACCACAAAGATTAAAAGACTTGGGCTTATCTTTTTCCTTGTTGAAGTTGATGTGCTGTCGGCCAATTTGCAAGGTACGAGCTCGCCATTGGCGGAGCCAGGGGGGCCATGGCCCCCCAAGGTTGCTGATTTTTTTAACGCTCTTACTGTAGTTTCTTTGTGTTGGATTTAATTAATTTGATTACTTGCTTTTACTTACATGGGCTTGCGTTTAGTTGGACCTGGTTGCTAGTTTCGTGAGGCTCAGGAAACACACAACACAACGCGTCCGCTCGCCACTCACGAGTCACGAAAGTTCGCACGGAACGGAGACAGAGCAGGAGCACCCTTGCCTTGCCTCCTCGTCTTCTCAAAAGCTAAATCGATTCCCCAATTCAGAAATCAAAAATCACTGATCCTCGTGGCCTCTTCACTCTTCCCTATAGCACAACCGCATAGCTACACGGTGCAACCGCGAATCTGCGACGAACACGCCCAGCTGGGCTACGAACTACAATTCTACAAAGACTTATCACTATTAGGCAATCAGTAAGCAGTCATCAAGGTAACTTAATAATTTATAAAATCATTTTGGTTTGATTAATCACTTTTATTTAGTTTCATTATGATTGTACTTGGCTGGCTCTCTATGCAGAATTCCTGGCTCCGCCACTAGGATCAGTCACATAGGTCCTGTTCGGGCTTCGGACGGTCTCCTCTCATAAAAACACTGTAGCATCGCTGCAAACAAACATGCTGATACTCGTGGCCTGGGAGAGTTGCATGTCGTCCAAAACGCTACTAGTATAGATACTAATCTTCTACGACTAAAAAATACGTAGGATATCGTCTGCACTTTAACCCCCTCCGTTGATTATACACCGTACGAAACTGAACTCTGCATGTCCACACGCAAACATGCACGAAAAAAACACCCCTAGAGTCGGGATCGACTTCGTAAAATAGAAACGTCACATACTACAGAATAAAAAAAACATACTTTACACCAATAAAGTCAATTACTATAAAAATAAACATACTTTACACCAATACGTAATACGCGAGGACTTCCACCGTTACCAGGTCTAATCCCAGGCATCGGTAAGTTTTGTTGTAAAAAATCCATCTAATATCTTTTTTCATTGGGTTCCAATTTCAATTGCTAATCAATTTAAAAAAAAACAAATATCAGCACAGCTTATCATGTGTATCATCTAAAATCATGCAGTGAGTTAATGGTACCGAGGCAGAGGATCCATTGCCTGACGAAATATAAAATATAGGTCATAGGTGATAAAGATCATTAATTACAATAGTCTTAAAAAAGTAAAATCAATTATTGTTAGGCTTCTAGGGACTGGATCTATATGATATATGATATATGATATATAGGTGATAAAGATTATGAAACAGGCTTTATGTTTTTAATGTAATTAAATTCGAACATTTCTTAATATATTCGTATGAGTTGTAAGCCACGCTACATGACTTAAATTTGTGGTCTCCGTACAATGTACAAGCATACATCTAGTAAAAATAAAAAAATAAAAAAGAAGAAGGAACAAGTCTATGTGAAGTTGTGAATACACACGATGGCCCGGGGCCCGGAGCAATGCGTCGGATGGATGAACGTCCACGCTCCCCTTTCTCCTGAATGGTCGGGCCACAGTGACGTGGTGATGACGGAGACACGGCCACAGGGACTGGTTTGGTTTGCATTTTGATTTTGCTGACGTTATCAATCAACAAAAAAAAACTGCAGCTGCTGATGTCTGACAGGTGTCGATGGGCCCGTAGTGGTGAACGAATTCAGGTGCACCGCACCTCACCTCAACTGGCGGAGGATGTCCATCCCTAGTTTTCTTTCAACTTTTTTTATAAACTGGAGAGAAACTGTTTGGTGCTACACCTGCGTTTTTTTGTTTTTTTAGAAAACGAAATCTTTATTCTATTCTCTGAAAGACTTCAGCCTGCGCATGCGTTGCGGCGCAGGGGCCCACGGGTATTATCCCACATCGCCCGCACAAGGAGCATCTTCGTTCTTTATGTATAATCTTGTATACGGACACGAGGACCACCGTGCGGCAAGCATGCAGTGTGCATTATTGGTGGTTTGATGCGAGAGAAAAATATTATTTTAGTTTATAATTTATTATTGTTTATGACTAATTGTTTACAAAAATATCCATGTATATGTTTAGTTTCTGAAATAAAAATTTTTGATGTGACATCGGATGTTTCGGGGATGTCGGAAGGGATTTTCAGTTACTAATAAAAAAAACTAATTACATAGCTCGCCTAAAAACTGCGGGACAAATTTATTAAACCTAATTAATTCATTATTAGCGCATGTTAGTTACGGTAGCACTTATGGCTAATCATGAACTAATTAGTGTTAAAACATTTGTCTTGCGATTTCCAACCAAACTGTGCAATTAGTTTTTTTCGTCTATATTTAATACTTCATCATGTGCCGCAAGATTTGATGTGATAGTTTGAGGTGAAATTTTTTTTGAACTAAACCAGGCCTAGATTCTAGGTTCTGACACATACACAGTCAATTTGTCTTTGCAGGGGTGGCCCTTTTTTTTGTTGATCGTGTTTTTTTTCTTACTATTTTTTAATTATTTTTAATAAAACGAGAGCAATAGTATTTGCATTCTGTTGTTGGTGTTTTTTCTTATTATTTACTCTGTTCGCTGATGCTGAAATTTGGCTTATGCTGATGTTTATATTGAAATGTTGTCCGAAGAAAACACTATTTCATGGCTGAAAAATAGCTCTGAATAAGCTCGAGTGAACAGGGCCAATTATTTTTAATAAAACGAGAGCAATAGTGGCCCCGTTCGGCTTGCTAAAACTCGACTGAAAAACACTGTTCCGGCTAAATTGTTGTGAGAAAAAAATACTGTTCCGACTGAACAAATAAGCCGAATAGTGCGGATTATAAGGTAAGCCGAAGGGGCTCAGGATTGACAATTATGGCTCACAAAATTGCATATAAACTTTTTGGTGTTAGACCTGCTTAATTTTTTAAGTTTTTATTTTTAGAAAATAGAAATTTTCTTTGAATCTTTGTAAGAGTTCTGGGCACAACCAATTTATTATTACAAATCTAAACTACTTCAAAGATCGAAACCAAGCAAATGGGTGGCTACTTAAGCGCTAACCATCTTAAAAGACGATCACCTATGTTTTGATGAAAATCTCCATAGTCATGGAGTCCGGTGTGCGACTATTGCACTCCTTCGGTATGATGCTCTAAAACCGTGTCCAGTAAGTTTTCTTAAAATAACCTGTAAATACGAGTATAATCCTTCTTTTGTCAAATGCCACATCATTTCTACAGTGCCAGATAAACTAAACAATTGCACTTGCTCCTAGGTAAATTTGAGATCGCACATGCCAGTAGACTGGTGTAGTGCCCGAAAGTGTGCCATGCCTAATAATGCCGTGCCCAATAGTGCCAGTGTTGTGCTAGGGCGGGGCCGTCTGTTTGGCCATCTATACTCTCGTGGCATGTGCTAGCAGCTCTGGCCCTACAAGCGTGGATCTGACGTCTCTCAAGGTAGATCTATGCCTTTTGAGTTTCATTGTAGGACATGGGCGATGATGGTGGTTGGTGCCGTGCATGATAGTGTCCGCTCGTGGGCTCACAGGGCTATGGTGACTCACACCGACGACGCCTAGTTGCGAGCGTGTGGAGCGACAGTGCCGTGCTTACCATAACTAGAGATGTTAACGGGAATTCCACGTCGAAGGATAGCTCCCCATCCTTGTATCCTTGAATGCTCGCCAGGGAGATTTTTCTCCCATCTCCATCCTCGCGTGGGGAATTTATCCATGTGAGGAGAACCCGTTCCGTTACAAAATACAACATTTGGAGAGCAAAAGCAAATTAGTAGTGTCATATCAATAGAAATTGAACAAGCAATATTTCATATTACAAGAAACATCTAGTTTAGGTTTAGTTTACTATTTGTACCAAGCTATGTGTTGAGCTTTTAGTAGGATTTTAGCAAACGAATGACCTAATTTAGAGTAAGAGCATTTTGTGGGGTGGGTATGCAGGGACAGAGGCAGGAAATGTGTCGGGGACCGATACTAGGGTACTAGAAGAGGAGGAGCTACTGGTCATCAACATTGATTCAACCGAGCAGTCAAGAGCGCGCCTACAGCTCCAACCGACCCTCAGGTGCGTGGGCTCCGCCTCGCCCGACCTCTGGGGGCGGGCTCCGCCTCGCCCGACCCCGAGGCCATGATCTCCGCCTTGCCCGACCTCCAGGGGCGGGCTCCACCTCGCCCGACCTTGAGGCCGTGATCTCCGCCTCGTCTGACCCCGAGGCCGCGATCTCCGCCTCGCCCGACCTCCGAGGATGGGCTCCGCCTCGCCCGACCTATGGGGGGCGCTCTGCCTCACCCAACCCCGAGGCCACAGGCTTCGCCTCGCCAGACCCCTTGGGTGCGGGCTCCGTCTCGCCCGACGGGGACCCATACCACCGCCTACCACTCTAGGTCCAAACATATGGGCTTGGGTCAAAACTCTTACACCAAGGAAGAGACCGGCATGCCCCGATGTAACCCGTGGCCATGACAGGCCATACATGAGGATTCACATCAAGAACAGCGTCGGGCGTACCGGTGCTGTTCTACCTAACCCTCATATGAACACTGATAGGCGCGTCAGTTCATCACGACGTTCGCTAGGATGGAGTGGAGCACTATGACTGGGAGATGATGCCTGCGCATGGCGCCAGTGATGGATAGGACCGCGACATGGAGTCATCCCTGTTGACATGTACGAGGGCGGCGGGACCCGCATGAAGGAGAAGGACCCGACGATCCTAGAGGCCTTCCTCTATCTCGTTCTTCTCCTTTTCCTCCGCTATAACACGTGCTTTCCCTTGTCCTATTAAAGGAAAAGTAGGGTGCCCCATGAAAGGGATCCCAAACCGATCGACCCATCAAGATCCGATATAGATCTACACAAGAGCACGACACGAACGCACAGCTAAGCAGCGATCGAGCTCTCAGCACCCACTCACTCCTTTCACCAGAGACTTAGGATCCTTTCTCTCTCTCTCGCTCGTTTGTAACCCCTACTTACAAATTTTCGGTGCTAGTAACACGAGCAGCAGCGATGAACTGTACGTAGGGACTTTCTACCTGAACCAGTATAAACCTCATGTCCTCTAAGCACACCATCCGAGCCAGACACGTAATAATATAAATTTACTCGTCGGTGGTAACTCGAAACACCGGCAAAATGGTTCCCCATCCCTGTCCCTGTGAGATTCGATAAGGACTAATTTTCCTCATTTTAGTTCTCGTGTAGATTACATCGGTCGCATGCCTATCTCCTAATAGAGGAATTCCTCATGGGGAATCGATGGTACATCGAGGGACATTATTGCCATCTCTAACCACGACGCCAAGTCCATGGTCTATAACACAGTATGTAAACACCCATGGGTTGTATGTTCCCTGGCTATGGATGTGCGACGACAACAACAATATCTGGATGCAACATGGCATGGCTGTGGCGCGGTCCCATTATCATCAACAATAGTGCTACTATATTGGTCCCTTTGACCATCACTGTGGCAACCTCACCCTCTCCTTTTGGGATTAGTACACCAAGAGACATTGGAACATCTAAGCAAGCACTTCCTTGTTTGTATATATCAAAGAAATTTACATGGTGTGGAAGCAAGGGAAAATATTGAATTTTTCTTAGCCTTTGTCATAGTGATGCCTTGATTTTCCCGACACATTTTTGTGTCACAAAAATAATTGATTATATTCCCCCTATAGATTTTAGGAAAATACTAATGTTCATTGAAGAAACCTTATTCAATTTTTATCTTAATAGAACAAGAATAGTAGTACATGATTTCATTGAATATATAGTAGTGCAATATTGCTTGGTACATGAAGACTTTGCATATTCATCTTATAGTTTGAGAATTATGTCCAATTATAAATTGATGAACATGCTAGATGATGACCAGAATTGAGGGGCGCTAGATGCAATTTTGGTCAAGATGGATGTCAGTGAAACTTTTAGAGCCAACCTAGGAGATTGGGACAATGTAGTTTTATGTCGACAGAACCAGTGTATATTGTTATATTTGTAATAATGTCCCTTCTGTTGATGGAATATATGGTGCCCCAACATCATGGCCATCATCTAGCATGTTCCTCAATTTTTAGTTGAACAAAATTATCAAATTAAAGGATGCGCAAAGTCTTCAAGTACCAAGCAAAATATAAATCTACTTTTAGTGAAACCATGTAAACTACTATTGTTATTTTGTTAAGCAAAAAAGTTAAATCTGGTTCTCAAGTGAATGCTAATATTTTCCTAATATCCTCTAGGGGAAAATCTAAACATATATCTATTTAACACAAAAACTTGTTCAAAATCAAGAGGCCACTGTGCCAAAGATCAAGAAAGTTCAATATTTTCTATGAAAACCTCCGAAACAACACGCATCTAAATTGTATTGACGGACATAAGAATGAAATACTCGCTTAAAAGTTATAATGTGGCTCTTGGTGTACCAATCCCTAATGAATAGGATGATGCTGCAAAGAGTTGGTCAAAGGGATCGATGGCACAACTGCTGATAGTGATGGTATTGTGCAATAGTCACATGCAGCTACACGTAGATGACATTACTTCACATCCATTGTGGCTCGCCGAGGGTCGACCATCTGACAGCCTCATGTTTGGTTTTTTGGTAATTGAAACAACTAGTGGACTAAACCTTTTGCTGAGTGTTGATTAAGCTAGGTGAAGTTCACGCTAAGATGGAGAGTAAGGCTAGGAGTTGGATGGAGGTTGATCAATCCAAATGGAGCAAGCTCACACTTGGATAAGATGAAGATGTGAAAACAAGCCTGAAGGTAAAAGTATATGCTAGGGGTTTTGTTTTTGCTCGCTGAGACGCAATAGAGTGCATGATGGGGTTTAGTTATATATAGTCGTACTACTAAGAAGGGAATTCTAAAAGTAATCACAGTTATCTAGTGCCACAAGATGTTGATTTACATGCATAAGCATTAGACCTAGTAATGTGGTGAGTTACAAGCGAAAATGTTGTTGAAAACACATTGAAAATGCTAACTCAGTGTTTATATGTTAGGCAAAACATTTGAGAGTTGGCACGCTTGTAAAGTGGGTGTGCAGAGTTGCTAGTTCTGGCTTTTAACACCCACCGGAGCTATCCAGTGCACCACCGGAGTGTGCACCGGAGCTCATTAACTTGAGTTGCGGTGGCACCTTGCCTTCTAGGACTTCACCCAAACAGGGGCACCAAAGGGATCCGGTGCAAGCCTAGCCAAGCACAGGAGATTCAAAGGACCTTACCAATAATGTTCAGTGTGCCACTAGCCAGCACACCAGTAAATTCTACCAGAGATTATGTATTTGGGACACCTTGGAGCACTACATGCACTAGTGCTATATATCTAGTGTGCACCGGATATGCTCACTGGAGCTCAAATAGTGCTAATGGGTAGTTTCTTAGCCATTAGAATATAGCCGTTGGAGACATCTAGTCAGGTGCCCAACGGACCTATCCGACGCACGCGCAGAATTCTGCAAAGGGGGTAATGGTTGGATTTGAAGATGGGTCTATAAATAGACTTTGTGGTCGGCCTTGGCCACTCTATTGGCACTCCTTATACTTGTGCACATTCTTAAAAAAAGCTAAGAAACATGCTCTACTCACTTGCATCACTTTAGATCACATTTGGGTGAGATTGGAGAGGCTCTAGTGGCTTTGCATCATTGATTTTTGCATCTCATTGCACTAGTTGAGCATGGCGGCTTTGATTGTTTCTTGTTACTCTTGGTGATTGCCATCACCTAGCTGGCTTGGAGTTTGGAGGATAGATGAGGGGCTTGTGGTGAGTATTTTTTGCATCCGATCAAGTTATTGTGCTCGTCCCCGTGGGAGTTCGCAGAGAGCAACTCTAGTGGAATGCTCGTGACTAGTTGGGGTGCTCTTTGTGTTTGATTCTTAAGGCACTCAAGTTGTGGGTCTTGCGTGGCTAGTTAGTGTGCAAATCATCACTTTGAGACTCACCACAATGAGGACATAGGTTGTCAGCAATTAACCGAATCTTTGTCTTAACCACTTGCCTGGTTTAGTATTGTGCTCCACATTTGCTTTATTCATATATTGTACTTGTGTGTGGTAGTTGTTTGTATTGTAGCTCTCTAGCCTAGTTGTAGTCTAATTAGTTGAGTCACTAGTTTAGTTGCTCTTTTGTGAAACTAACTAGAATAGTTTTGTAGCTAGTAGCTCTTGTTTGGTGAAGTGAATTAGGGTAGAACTCAATTGCTACTAGTACTGTGTAGGGGCTTGCTTATTGAATTAAAGCTAGTACAAATAGTGCTATTAAAATTTATTATTTTACTAACTACCTTGCTCTAGTGTTTGTGCACTTTATAGAAATTTTTTTATAGGTTATTTATGCCCCTCTAGCCATCTAGATCCTTTTACCATCTCCATGCTTCATGTCCAGTGAAGAAGGTCACCAATTCTAAGGAGCCTCAACCATCGAGACAAGGAAGGGGCCCACTAGATGAGATGACAACCTTACTAGAGGTGCCTACCCCTGCGGCATCTGTGTAACACCCTCGGTGTTACGCCCTAAACCAACTACTAAATCATGTCACGAGCATCGTGTTTGTGTAATAATGCATATGATAGAAGGTGTTGATAAATTTCTTGTAGCCTAAAATAATCAATAAAAATGTAAAATCAATGTTGATGCAATAGCTCATGTATATCAAGTAGGGTTTAAAACCAGTTTTATTAAGCAAAAATACTATAGAACATGTGCATGATACTTAAATAAAGTTAGAAGTGCAAACTTTGTAGATGACAATGAAATACTTGCTGTTGAAAGATAATATTGCTTAGTAATATTCTCAATAGCTTAGAAATGCAATTTGAAATAGAGTTCAACTCAAAAAACTTAGAAAAATTCAAGCTTGTGTATAGCTGGACATTGCTAAGTTTAGTAATTTATTTAGAGAGATTGGGTTAGAGGGTGATGTGGCATTTTAGCTCGGCTAAGCATCCTCATGTATCAGTTTGACCGTGGTGAAGTCGGTTTTAGTTTAGAGGCAATGGTTTAGTGGTAGTCGTTGCTTTAAAATCCATGCACAACACGTTCTCGGGCTAGCCCTCTGGGCTAGGCGTGGTCACTAGGCTACGGGGGTGCGCCGTCACAGCGATGGTGCGCTCTATGTGTGCACACGCGCTGCCGTGCTTGGCCGGCCTGGTCGCCCTGACCCGACCACGAGAAGCCGCCGTTGTTGTGGCTTGCCCGGCTGAGCGGCGCTGTCGCGCTGTCGACCCACCTCGCGCCGCGACGTAGCCGTCGCCACTGCTGTTGTATCACATCACGCTCGCGCTTGCTTGCTACATCGTACTGCATCGCCTGCCGCTACACCACGCTGTATTGCTAGCCTGCTTTGATGCCGCGCGCACGAGGCCAGCCCGCCGTCGCCATGCCATTTGTGGCACTATGGCGCACGGGCCACGCAGGTCATGAGCATGCATGCCTATCGGTTAGCATTTAGCTGTGGGCCATGCTAGTTGCGTCAACCTCGTCCCGCCAAGGCTCACCTCATTGAGTTACCGGTCGTACCCCGTCTCCCTCTCTCTTTCCTTCTCTCTGCTGCTGAGCAGCGCCAACGCACCTGCCTTCCAGGGGTCGTCTCCCATCAATTCCATGCACCCACAGCTCCATCCTCATAGCCTCTCATCAACCTCCCCCACCCCACCTTTATTACGACCAGGCCGAGCTCCAATTTTGGAGCTTTGCTCCCGCCACCGCACCATTAAGGCCCAGTTCGCCTTACCGTGGCCAGCTCCAACCTCTCCATCTCGCGTCAAATTGACCGCACCACTAGCCCCGCCTAGAACCCCTCTTCATCGTGCGCACCCAAGGTATAGCCCTATAGCCACCTCCACGCCACTAACACGACCGTGTCGCTACGGTTCGCCATCGAGCTCGCCGCGTGCACACTGCCAAACTTGCTCGGGGCGTCTTTGGCCAGGCCACTACCACGGGTAGGATTGTGGTGCGTCACTGATGCTTACCCATCACTTCTATTATCTGTTGCACGCTGTGGCTCACCGAAACGTGGTTGCCACCGCTGTAGGTCACCCACCACCGGGGAGAGCCGCTCTGCTTCACCTCCGTTTGTGCAACCACCGCTCATCGTCGTGCGTCGGCCCATAGGTGAGCATCGGTCCCATAGCTAGGTCTGCAAGGGTCCCGGTTGGCCGGCGTAACGGGACCGTACCAGTCCATGCCGCGCCAGCGAGCACGGGGGTCACAGGGACCTCCCCGATGCGAGGACATATTCTCTCGGGGTCTTTCGTGCATAAGTGTTGACTGTGTAAATAGGACGAACAGTGGCTGTGAGAATAGAAGGAAGCTCGGGGGCATTTTCACTAAAACACTGGCACACGCAGGCTGCTCGCCATGGGCTACATCCGCACGCGGGCCGCGCCTCACGTGGGCCACGTTGTGTCGGATTCGGTTATCTTTTTCATTGAAAATAGAAATAGTTTTTCATTTTTATTTTTGAGCTAAACTTTGATAATTAATATAAAATGATATAGGTGTCCAAAAATTGTGAAATATATTTTGTTAGGTTCCAAAAATTGTGATCTATCTGCTAGTATATTTTGTTCACATAGTTTTGTAATATTTGTAGAAGTTATCTAATTAATTTAAGATGCTTAATATTATAAGATATAAACTTGTAGGAATTTTTGTGATGAATTGGTGATAGTGTTGGCTCTGTAACTTTTACAGTAAATCCCTAACATTGTTAGGTGCTCACTGTAATTTTTGTAGCTCCATAATAATTAGTTTGCTAATGTGCTAAATGAGCCCTAGTTTGAAAATATATATTTAATCAATAAAATGCCAGAGCACCTTAGGATTTTAAAATTGGAACATTTTTCCGGAGACAAAGTCTTACTTGATGACGTGGATACGTAGACTAGTACGTTACTCATTAAATCTGGCTCATTAGCTTGCGGAGCGTAATCGTATATTTAAGAGTTGCGGTTACCGTTGATTAATTGCGCCTGTACGTTGTTTCCACATATATCATAATAGGAACAACAATGGATCATGGAGTCAACTGGAGTAGCAAAAAAGATGATGCCTTGATGATCGTGTCACTATGATGGAATGCGAACTTTTGGTTATATCTTACCCAGGCAAGCCCCAGTGCATAAACACTATTATTCTGCACTTTATCTTATGCTTGTGCATTAAGTTTTAAGGAGTTGAATGAAAACCACTTTCATATATATATATATATATATCCTTATCATATGAGTCCTACTAGTATGTCAGGATCATGTAGATTGCTATGCTATAGGATCCGGTAGAAGTCGAGTGATTACCTGTCACTCGCGAGAGATAGAAAAATATTATTGTTGTTATTATATTACTGTCATATGGAATATATATGAATGATAATTGGGGACCGAACGGAATGGTACTTTAGATCTAGACTTGGTTAGGCATTCGAGCGAGGCTCGGATTGCACTTTGTTTTGCCTATGTCGATTGAGGACCGTCCATTGCTGTGGATGGTAGTCAGGTCACAGACTTATTATCCTGAGCACATACTTGCTTATGGGAGCGGGAAGGTTCGTTATGCTCTTGTCGTGGGTTTCGGCTCTTTTTGGACCAACTGATTGGAGGCGGGGAAAAGTGGAGGTCTAAGCACCATACTGAGACCGGGTCTCAAGTGTGGGGGCTTGGAGTCCAAGTTTGGACGGGGGACTTGGACCCCATGATAGGAGTGGAATGGGTTGGTCTTGTTTGTGCCTAGGGTACAAACGGGGCAAGTGTTTCAGGGTACCCAGTTGGGATACATTGGTTCGCAAATCGCTGTTTCTGTGAGATGGTACTGACTTAGCTATGGTCTAGCACCGTTGTAAGAACTAAAATATGAAAGATGGTAAAATGGTTCTGATTGCTTACCACCTACTTGAAAATAGCATGGGTGCTTACATAGAATGGATAGTTAATGAACTAACGATGACTGCTAATAAAATTGAATATAAGGACACACATTTAGTAATGCTTCCGTAGATGCCATAACGCACAAGCCAAATGAGCCTTGCATATCCTTAGAGTCTTTTGTTTGCGCCTATCGGGTAAGTCTTGCTAAGTACAATCGAGTACTCAGAGTTTTATTCCCTCTGTTGTAGGTAACCGGAGGATATGTAGAGCTGACTCTTGTGTGTGGAAACCTCTTGGTGGGCTCAGAGAGGATTCCTTTTATGCTATGACTGTAGTGTCTATTTATAACCCTCAGAAAGGTGTTTATAAGAAAAGATGTAAAATCTGCTAGCATCTCTTGTATAAAAATGTCCACTATGTTAATGCTCCACCATGTCCTTAAATTAATCCTACTTCCTCTGTAACTCTGATAACATTGTATTATTCCGCTGTTATAATAAATTGAGTTAATATTCTAGTACTGTAATAAAGTGATGTAAGAAATGACTTAAGAATGTTGTAAGCTTTCTTCTCTCATTTATGATCCTGATGGAAAAATGTGAATTTTCGAGTTCTCCTTTGAGGTGTGCTCAATGGAACTGTGTAGTTTAGTGTTCTTTCTTGAGTACTTAGTGTCTAATGGAAGACAAATACTCTTGGGAGACATTGGTTTAGGTGGTTCTGCCACATTTGGTATCAGAGCATAAATGAGGAAATAAAGCTTCAAAATACTTTTCTAAACTAAAATTTGACAACCTATTTTTGCAAAAACTTAGGCCGTTTAACTACGAAGCATATAAGTAGCCCTATTGCTATAATTGAACATCCGAAATTTGTTTAACTAGGTTCTCTTCGGTGGACTGACTCTTGCGTAGTATATGATCTTTAAGTTAGTCGCGCTAGTAATGCCTTAGTCATCATGACCGTATGGCTGGTAGATTCCCCTTCATAAATGTCATGTGTGTCGTAATGTACACGACTGACCTGTCCTTGTTCCGGAGTTATTGCTGCTGAAACGACCTGATTTCCGCAAAGGGAAATCCATAGAGTCGATGTGTAATAAGACCGTTGTAGATCATATTACCCAAATTCCAGTCAAATATCACATCCATACAACGATAATATCAGAGTACAAATAGAGCGGAATTACATAAATTATTACATCGCCGCATTGGCGGAATCAAAAGTAGCATTCATTCTGAACAGCTTGAAGATAAGATCGTCAAACTTGAGCATAGGAACGAACCCCTCAACCGTCAAACTCCTCGGAGCTATACTCCTCAGCAGAACCTGTGTGCCAAAATTTATCAGTACGATTTATACTAGCCACTCCCACCCTATGAGCATTGCTTTGTGGAAATTGGATGCAAGATGGATATAATCAAAAAGGAACCTATAAGGCTGGGGTTTCCTATGTTTTAGCATATCAAGTATATAAGATTAGTTGGTCAAGTTTTAACACCATTCCCACACCCATTCCACCCCACTTCTGTCTAGAGCCAGGTGAAGGGTCGAGATGGCGGACTAGAGGGGGGGTGAATAGTCTTTTCTAAAATTAATCGCGTCGGCTAACCGATATAAATGCGGAATTAAAACAATTGGTCTAGCCAAGACTACACCCCTCTATATATGTTCACTAGCACCTTGCAAAGATACTAATAAAGCAACTAAGGTGCCGGGCTAGTTAGAGCTCTCCTAAACAATTCTAGGAGCAAGGTCACACAAACCTATGCCACTAGTACTTTAAGTAACAAGGGAGCTCCTACACATGCTAGTAAGCAAAAGCACAAAGCTAACTAAGCTCACTAGCAATGCTCAATAACAAGGCAACCAACGCCTAATTAGAGAGCGCAAATACTTAGCTACACAAACTAAGCAATGTGACTAACAAGGTTACTAAAACCAAATTAGCCACGTGTAAGGAGCTACTTCTATGCTACACAAGCAAGAAGGTAATTAGCTAGCTACACAAGCTATCTAATTACAAGAGCAACTACACAAGCTTAAGATATATATATATAAGTAATTGCAAGCTTGTGTAATGGGATGCAAACCAACGGGAAGAACAAGGTTGACACGATGATTTTTCTCCCGAGGTTCACGTGTTTGCCAACACGCTAGTCCCCTGCCAGTGTCGACCGCTCACTTGGTGGTTCGGGCGGCTAATTAGCATCACCCGCTAAGCCCGCACGTCCGGGCGCCGCAAAGAACCTACCCCTTGAGTGAGGGTAGCTCAATGACACGCGCTTACTAAAGTTGCTCTTCATGACTCCGCATGGGCGAGCACAAGTACCCCTCACAAGCACTTCTCGGAGCGCCGCACAAGCTTCTTGCGCGCTTCGACGGAGACCACCACCAAGCCGTCTAGGAGGTGGCAACCTCCAAGAGTAACAAGCACCACCGGCTTGCAACACGACCACCTAGTGCCACTCGATGCAACCTCACGATGCAATCGCACTAGAATCGCTCACTCACACAATCGAATGATCGCTATCAAGTATGTGTGTGATGGAGGGCTCCCAAGCACTCACAAGCATGGACACTAAGTCTCTTGAGGTGCTCAGCCCCAGCCATGGCCGAGGGCCACTTCTATTTATAGCCCTAAGGGCTAAACTAGCCGTTACCCCTTCACTGGGCAACGGTCGGGCCGACCGGACGCTGCGGTCGTGTTGACCGGACGCTGGACCTCAGCGTCCGGTCGCCCGCAGACAGCCACGTGTCCTGATTCCAATGGTCACTTGACTTGACCAGACGCAGCAGCTTTCAACTGACCGGACGCTGAACCCCCAGCGTCCGGTCATTTCCAGTAAGGTACCGACCTCGACCGGATGCGTCCGGTCACACTTGATCGGACGCAGCCAGCGTCCGATCACACTCCAACTTCTGCGTCATCGTACGTCAGCCTGACCGGACGTAGCCTGCCAGCGTCCGGTGCATTCAGATCCAGCGTCCGGTCAGTTGACCGACGCCAGCATCTTCGCGACTAACTCGTTTTCACTTCTAACTTCATCACCCTTGCTCCAATGTGCTAACCACAAGAACTTGCATCCGGCGCAATAGAAAATAGACATTCTATTTTCCCAAAAGCGCCGAATGTGTATGTGTGTTAGCATTTTCACAATCATTTCCCAAAGGATGTTAGCCACTCAACTTGCCATGCCACTCGATCCTAGCGACAATGCAAAGTTAGATCACTCGAGTGGCACTAGATGACCGATATGCAAACAAGTTTGCCCCTCTTGATAGTACGGCCATCTATCCTAAACCCGGTCATAAACTTCTCTACACACCTATGACCGGTGAAATGAAATGCCCTAGGTTATACCTTTGCCTTGCGCATTCCATTCCATCTCCTTCAATGTCGATGCAACACATGCACCAACACGATCAACAATGATATGATCCACTTCATATCATCACATGATCATATTGGTTCATCGATCTTGACTCTACTTGCTCTTCACCGTTGCTATCGTCCATCGGCGCTAAGTCTTGCTCAAGCTTCACCGCCACGCGGTCCATCACTCCAAAGCCTTTGACTTGCCCTTCACGCTTGCAACCGGTCCATCAAGCCAAGTCTTGTCTTGATCTTATCCACCTTGATCACATGACTCAATGTCATGTCTCATGTGCAATAAGCTCCTTCATCATCACATGTGTGAGCTTTGCAACATCTCCAAGCCATTTTCACCTCCATGGCATATGTTGCTCATACACATGTACCTATGGACTAATCACCTGTGTATCTCATATAAACACAATTAGTCCACCTAGGTTGTCACTCAATTACCAAAACCAAACAAGGACCTTTCACCAGGTTTCAATCCTGGGATCGATATACCATCATCTCCACACCATCACCATACCACAACAATACCATCGCTCAGTCGACAGGCCAACTCCCTCTCGGCACTGTCTCAAGGCTCGTAGCCCCTGGCTACGTCCGAACACTCACTCCCAGGGGGAGAAGAGAAGGACTCATCTCACTATCTAGTTTAAGCGAAACCCAGAAAAGGTCCATAGCCGACAAGTCGGCATATGTATCGATCGATCAACCATACACTCTACAGAGGTTTTACATAACCACATGATCTGCCTTCCTCGCTGACCGTCGTCAACTGGGCTGATTCCGGCCGCTTGCTAGCCTAGGATAATGCCACTCTACCATTCAGCCCTGTTACACCCCAAGTCTAGTTTGGGGTGGCTGAAACTATGAGTCATGAGCCGGGTCCACAAGGTCTCCATGAAGTCTCGGAAGGGTGGGGGAATCCTCCGCGCCTGTACCTCCCCTTACATCGTCTGCTATCAACCTAGCAATGAGTGGCAATATCCTACCCAATAGTCCTACCGTCCCACGCACCATATAGGGCGAGTGGTACGTAAGGCTTCTCGGTGAATCTGAGTACTAGTAAGTCCTTAGGGATGACCAAGCCAAAATGTCTTCTTCAGGGTTTCCATTTACCGTGCCACCACAGCACCTCCACCCTGGGCTCCTCCCATCACAGGTTCACACCCAGAGCCACCTCATATACCATTTACCCACCACAGGTATCCATTCCAGGGGTGCCCAGGTAGCACCCCACGGCAAGACTTGCCCCAGGCTCATCGTATACTCTAACTTGGTCGACACAACCCTCACCCTCCACACACCCAAGTCACACACGCAGCACTCTCCCCACAGTCCAGATAACACCAGTTTCCACCACGCATCAATGTAGTGCAAGCGTAGTAGAAGTAATAAGCAATGAAATATAGTAGCAAGCGTGTGACTAGCCTAGCAGCAGGGTGAGCAGGGGTAAGGTTGCGTCAAGGTAAAGGCCATCAAGTAAGCATTCTACCATGCAAGTCCTATCATAGTGTGAATATAACAGTAAGGTAAAGCAATAGCAGTTCTATATTAGCCATGCGTAATAGGTGCTACGAGGTTGGGTGGGATGTGGCACCTTCAGTGTAGTCGTCTCCGTACTCCTCACGGTACTCACGATCCTCGTCCGTCCGGTTCTCCACCGAGTCTGCAAACGATCGCATTATAGTCGCGTTAGCGACGTCTATAGAATAGCACAAAGAAGCAATGAAAATTCAAAAGAGCCAAATTCACTCAAACATGGGTTCATTGCGTAGAGCTCGATTTTAGATGAATTTTGGTCCTGGTTTCATATTTTTCTGAGGTCGTATGAATTAGTTATGAATTTTTGAAGATTAAATCATCTCTGAAAATGGAAAAGGCTGAATTAATCCTGGGCTGACACGTGTCACGCTGTGACTGGTCCACGTGGCATGCTGATGTCAGCATGACATCATCATCTCGGTTCTGAGCTGACAGGTGGGGTCCAGCTGACGTCAGCATAACGTCATCAACGTCATCAGTTCTGACAGGTGGGACCAGGGGCTCTTGGGTCACTGACATGTGGGTCTGGTCAAAGTCAACATCAAGTCAACAGGTGAGTCAATGGTCAATGGGTCAGGGTCACTTACGTGTGGGGCCAGGGCTGCTGATGTCAGCAGCTGACGTCATCGTGACGTCAGCATGACGTCACCTTGGCTGTGATGTTACTAACAGGTGGGACCCGCGTGACGTTGTCATGACGTCAGCATGACGTCACTCACTGACATGTGGGTCCCGAGCCTCTGTGTCGCTGACATGTGGGGCCAGGTCAACCGTCAACGTTGATCGGTCAATGGTCAACACGGACCGGGTCCAAACTGGGCCGGTTGGGCCTGATCAGGGCTGGATTTGGGCTGAGCTCAGCCCACCACGTGGCATGCTGTGGCGCAGCCACGTCACGACCTTGGGCCTCCACTAGGCTGTGGTCTACGGCTCGTGGTCCACGGTGGAATCAGGAGCGCTGGTCCATGGAACGCAGGCAGGTCTACGGTGGACCGCGTCCACCCTTCTCTTCTCTCTCTGTGGTCCACATGCACCGGGTGCATGTGCATGTGGCCAGCGAGGGGAATTTCCCATGTTTCCTTCCTTGGCGTGCTCCCGCCGGTGGTGAGCTCACCGGCGAGCTCCCATAGTGGCACTGGTGTCCAATTGAGGAGGGGAAAAGCTCCCCCATGCCATGGCAACTGCGATGGTGGGGTCAAAGTGGCGGCCAGAGCTTCCTAGGGCTTTGGCCACGGTGATCGGTGGCTCGGCGGTGCTTGCCGGTGGTGAGGTCACGCATGTAGGCTCCCTGGTGGCTCGGCTGGGCGGATAAGGGCTTCTGCGAATTTGTGGGGGCACGGCGAGGGTGTCCAGGGACTCAAGGCGGGGCTTCGGGTCCCCATGTGGCTGGTAGGGGCTCCACGGCGTCCACGGCGGCATGGTGGCGACGACGAGGCATGCAGGAGCACTACGGGGCGCCGGTGGGGCGGTCTCGGCGTGGTCGCGGATGTGCGCGTGAGTGCGTGTGTACCTAGAGGCCAGAGACGGCCTTGGCCTACGCGCTCCCGGTGTAGAGCGCCAGGGCCGAAGCAGCATGGTCTAGCGACGAGCAGGGAAGGACCGAGGGCTCATTGTTGGTGTCGAAGGCGTATGGATGGTGGTGCAGTGGCAGGTCATGGCCGTGTTGAGTCGATGCTGTGCCGTGCCGAGCAGCAGCGTCGACGTGCTTGATCGGGGCGACGTCCTCCGCTCTGGCGACACCGGCGATGTCGCGCGGCTTTGGCGCCCCCCTTCTTCTTCCTCTTCTCCCTCTTCTCTCTTAGCTCGGGTGCGCAGTGGATGGCCACAAAGTGGCGGCGGGGCAATGAGAGAGCTTAGGGGCTCTCGGGGCCAGGGCTTTTATAGCCGAGCTCCAAGCTCCAATGGTGGACGGCTGGTGATGCGCCGAGCGCATCGGGCAGTTCGCGTGTGGTAGCGTAGGCGCGGTGCAAGGGTTGCGTGGGCGCAGCGCCAAGGGGACAGGGTCATGCTCCCAGCATGACCCCTGGCCCGCACCTGCCACGCCAGTCGGGGCTTGGTCAGAGGAGTGTTCGGCGTGGGAAGGAAGACGACGCTGTGGCTGGGGGGTGGTTAACGTGTGGGGCCCGTGTGGCAGCGACAGCAGGCGAAGCGGACGAGTGCGTGGGCATGAGCGGCGTGCTGGGCCGGCTCGTGGGTCGCGTGCACGCGCGCTGGGTGGAAGGCAGGCGTGGTTGGGCTAGCTGGGCCGCGAAGCCGAGCAGGCCGAGGCGGCTTGCGAGGCCTCCCTCTTCTTTTTCTTTTTCTATTTTGTTTTTCTTCTTCTTCGTTTTGAATTTAAATTTGTTTTAGAATTTGAATTCAATTCTGGTGGAGTTTTTGTTATACAAAAATGGAAATTGTTTTCTCTTTAAGCATTTATTCTTTGGTTTGATTAATAATTACTTTATGGTTTATTTCTTTAAAGGAGTTGTTAGGCATTACATAAAGCAAATAGAAATCCAAATCACCATTTGAGTTAACAAGGTATGATATATTTTATTTGTCAGTATCTAAATAAACAGAATTAACAAATGACATGCCATGTTCATGAAATTGTTTAGTTGGGTTACAACTAATGCAGCACCTAGGGTTGACTCCTACCGATATCACTTCAACATTGCATGGGATTTTGAAGAAAAATTTTGTAGTTGTGATTTTTGGTGTGTGGATTTTTGGGTTGTTACAGCTGCACTATGACTTCATGCAACCGCGTTCGCCTATAGTTCACGCCTGCCATGACCCACGTCTCCCCGTACTCTTTTCTAAGCTCTTGTCGGACCCTTGCCCTGTAGCCGTACTAGTCATTAATGGCCTCGGACATCGCTCGCCTTGAACGCGCAAAAAAAATCGGTCGATTCATTTGTAGTGGCCCGCACTGGAAACGAGGGTGGACTACGCCAGGACCACTAACCGCTCTACCATTATAAGTAGGGCCTAGCCTAGCCATTGGTACCATCACCTGGTGCACTCCAACTCGCCTAGCTTTTCCTTTTGAGCAAGCTTTTCACTCAATCCTTCCTTGCAACCACCCACCAGGAATGGCAGGAGCCTGGGTTAGCAGTTACTGCCTGAACACTGAGGGTTTTCCCAAAATCCTGTATGCCACCCTACAAAAACTCAGAGTCAAAGATCATCCCTAGTATGAGGGCCATGAGTATGAAAAGCATGGCACTGAGCAGTGTGAAGTTACCGTCTATATTAGGAAGAGTGAGGAGTTTCCCGACATCACTGAAGCCTGGAATGTGATGCAACCGGGTTTCACTTTGTCGACACCTACCAAGTTGTGGCCCACAAAGCCTTGCGGCACCTTTGCCAGATCTATGAAGAGCCCATTGCTCGTACCCCCATGAGGTTCTTTCCACCTTTAGAAAAGAATTGACGGGTATGGAGGGCTCGCATGGAGGCTTTGCAAAGGCAGGATGCATAAGAAGACTGTCCAACCGTGGTGCACTTGACCATATACCTGCTTGCTTTGGATGAGCAGTATGACCGGCAAGCCTCGGAGCTGAGGAAGTGCCTCCAGCGAGCCGAGGAAGCTGAGATCTTCTCCAGGATGCTCTAGGTGTAGCTTGCTGAAGCGCATCCCAGTGTGGCAGCCATAGAGAGTCAGGAGACTACCATGTTGGAAGCCCTAAAGGATGCTGAAGATTGGCATGTCCATCAGTTGGGAGAGGCCTACCTTGTCACTAGGACCAAGTGGAGGACGCTGGCTGCTGAAAGGCAAGATCCCTTGACCTTGGAAGGAGTCCCTATCCACCCGCCAGAAAGAAGGAGAACCGGTGTCGCATTACCACCAGCACCCCCACCCTCGAAAGTGTCAGAAGTAGAGCCCTTGCTTCCCCTCACTCAGCCACTGCCTAGAGAGGAGGCAAATCGATAGCCTGGGCGGTAAAAGAATCCACTGAGTCTAGGAATGAAGATGTGTGGTCTGACAAAATAGATTAGTTGCCTTGGGGAGATGTACACATAGTTAGTGGTGCCTTTCATTGCTATCCTCCAGTATTGTAATCTTTTCGTTGTATTTCATCCATAGTTGTTGAGATCGTCTAGTCGTAAGGAAGGTAAACAATGTGTCAACAATGGGAGTGAATGCCTATATGTGGTACCAGTATAAGAACATTTGGGATGTGCATTTTATTTATGTTGTTGTGTTTATTACGTCCATCTATCCTTAGGTCTCGTTGGACGTGCTTAGGGTTTTCAAGGACGATGTTAAGTGGGTTACAAGAGAAGTTACTAATCAGGTGCGAGCAGACCCAGCAGAACACTTGAACCTCTTTAACTCAAATCCATTGTGGGATTTGAATTCCTTGTCCCTTGTTACGAAAGGAACCCTTGTTGTTTGAATCTTCTCTTGCAATATTCTTCTGATTCTATGGTCTATGACCCCACCGCCTTCATTGTGTGTAAGTTGGTAATAGTTGTCTGGTTAATAGCTTATGGTGCCACGATGAAACTGAGGGCCCTTGTGGAATAGCTGCCACATGGTGATGCTGCTCAACAAGCGCTGGTATCAAGGTTGTTGACCAAGCACCTTTACCAAGTTACACCACCGTACCATTTTTGATACAAAATATTCTTCTTGGAAATATTCGGGTGTTCGAAAGGGAAATCCACAACAGGTTGATGAAATAGTGTTCCCCCAAAGTAAACAAGAGAATGTGGTTTTGGAGGAAGCATGTATGTCACGATCTTAGTTCGTACAAAAGGTTGGCGCATATTGTGAACAAGAAAGGGAAGGAAAAGTAAAACAACAAGGAAAAGTTAGCCCTCAGGTAGTAGTGAGTGATTAGAAAAGCCTAAGTCGGTGTCATGTCCCAAGCCCTGTGTCCCGCTCGACCACACGATGCATGCCGGTCACTCTTGCCACGTGCCCCGCGGACGCCGTCAATGTCAGGTTCCACTAGCAACCTGTCCTCGCATAACCACGACATTATGCTGCATCCACTGTACTCGTGCACTGTGCACTTCTCCTTTTCCCGACATCTGGTCGGCTCTTGCTCCTCACCCTCGTCCCCATACTGGACCCCCCTTCCTGTTTTCCTCTTTTGGGGACACAACCACTGCATGCCTTCCTCGTCGAGCGAACCCCCTCTCCTCTCTTTTTTCCTCTCTCCACTCAAGCCCGCGCAATGAGCGCACCATGCCTGACACTCTTCCCACCTCGTGACCGTTAGTGTTTCCCTTCCACGCCGCCTCCACTTCTGGTGCGCTGCGCCACACCTCTGTTCATCACTATAAGATGCCCTTGGCCTTTACTCTCCTTCTTCATCCCCATCCCCTTGAATCCAAAGCAAAGCTATGAGATCCAGTCGTTATTCAAGGAACTGGGTTCGTCAGTCAGAGGTGATTGTGTAATCTGAGAAGAAGAAGGGATCTTGTTTTCATCGAAGAAGTTCAAGTCTATTGTTGGTTAGTTAGTCTTAGGGTTCACAATGTTTGAGTTCTCAGTCTCCTATTTTTGGATCTATTGGGCATATGCCATGTTTTGGATAATCATTTTTTTATTGGTCCTCCATTGTCCTCGTCTATCTCGACTTCTGGATTAAGCCTTGGTTGTATTAGGTTGCTCTTAACCATGTATGTCTAAATCCCTGTATGGTTTAGTGTTTGATGTAGTGTGATCTTTCATGTAATTTCAGATCTACGAAGTATAATCGTATTTCCCCCTTCTAATTTGTGTTTCAAATCTCGGGACGAGATTTTGTTCAAGGGGGTAGAGCTATAATACCCTCAGTGTTACGCCCTAAACCAACTACTAAATCATATCACGAGCATCGTGTTTGTGTAATAATGCATGTGATATAAGGTGCTGATAAATTTCTTGTAGCCTAAAATAATCAATAAAAATGTTAAATCAATGTTGATGCAATAGCTCATGTATATCAAGTAGGGTTTAAAACCAATTTTTATTAAGCAAAAATACTATAGAACATGTGTGTGATACTTAAATAAAGTTGGAAGTGCAAAATTTGTAGATGACAATGAAATACTTGCTGTTGAAAAATAATATTGCTTAGTAATATTTTCAATAGCTTAGAAATACAATATGAAATAGAGTTCAACTCAAAAAACTTAGAAAATTTCAAGCTTGTGTATAGCTGGACATTGCTAAGTTTAGCAATTTATTTAGAGAGATTGGGTTAGAGGGTGATGCGGTGTTTTAGCTCGGCTGAGCAGCCTCATGTATCAGTTTGATCGTGGTGAAGTCAATTTTGGTTTAGAGGCAATGGTTTAGTGGTAGTTGTAACACCCTAGGTGTTAAGCATGCATTTAACCTTGACATTGCATCAGCACAAGCATCATTAATCATGAGCATGAGCATGAGCATCTCAAATAGTATCCCTTTGTTGGTTTATATTGCATGTGTTATTACTTACTTGCCTTACTTATGTTAGGGTTTACTTGTAACCAATGTATGAAATGCTTGTGTGACCTTAGGAGTACCTTAGACATGTTTAGGATATCACATGGAACAACTCTGGTATTCATGACTAAGGCTAGTTCGGTCTCTAAGTCCTAGTTATAGTGAAGTCATCATTTTAAAGTGGTATTGTCCACACAGAATTTTCGCCTTTGTGCCGAGGACACACGCAGCAAGCCGGAAGGGTCCACTCGATGGAGCAGATTCGCCTAGCTTTAGCGCAAGGGTGGTCGATCCTACGCAATCCTCCCGAGACATGCCAGTCAATTTGACCCTGCAATTGACAAAGAGAGAAAGCTTATCAGTAATTAAGGGTGGAACATGCCGGTGTTGCCAGACAGTCCCGAATGTGCGGCTCTAAGAGCCGATATGAGAGGAAATCGACTAAATAGCCGATCCCAGCATATTCACAAGAATGAATCGATTAAAGCTCATAGGGTTGTATAAGAAGGATCGGTTATCATTTAGGATAAATGTTATTTAAGCAAATATTAATCAATGGCAATAAGATATCAATGATGATTGGTTTATATTGAGCCAATGATTACAAGTAACCGAACTCCTTTTATTTAAAGAAACAACTCAACACCTCTTAACCATTTAATAAAGGTAAATCTAATGAACATGTTAGATCTCATCTATCGCCCTGACCAGTGGGGCATGAGGCAGAATCATGCAGGCCATAGAAACAATAATAGACTCGATGACCCTAACTCATTACTAATATCAGTGGGGCATGAGGCAGAATCATGCAGGCCATAATACCATAACAAGATCATGGGCTAACGCATCTTTCAACTTATCTCTACTTCAATGATCTCGTAATGTGAACTATTCATGAAAGCATTTGATATCGGCTAAACAGCCGATTCAGGCATAGCGCATAGTTAAGGTCATGCCTTCTCAGGAACAGGTCTACTAACTAACGATCCCCACTCCACAGTGCCAACAGTGGGGTGAGAGGCAGAATCCCACAGGTCGTGATGACGGGCCATAGAACAGTTTTCATTAACTAATAGATCTACTCAAGATCAGACATGCCTTAACCGCATGCTATGCACGATTAAAATTGATGTAAAACAGCCGATAAAAAACATAACTCATCACTTAAGATGTAGATTTGATCAGTTTTAGATTAGCAAACGATGAGTTAAACAAGATATAAGGCCGATCCAGATCAATCTCAATCGGGCAGAGTGATATTGCTGTAATTAGATAAACAATGAAAGCAATAAGCAATATCGGTAACTTAATAAATCTGCCAAAGACTGCCATACTAAGGTAGAGCCGATAACTTGACCTTGATCTAATTCAAGCATTGGGGTGTGAGGCAGAATCACATAGGCCATACTTGAATTAGACAAGAATCGATAACTAGCATATACCAGAGTCGTAGTGGGGGTTGACCGGACCGATGCAGCCATATGAACAGAGGTATAAACCATGACGGTACTTACCGACAAGCAGTGGAGGTCAACCCGATCGATGCAGCAGTACTCGCTGAAGAACTCGCCGAGATCTACTCTACTCCTCCTAAGGGGCTGCCGGAGCCGAAAAAAGTAATTGACTTTGTATTTGATTGATTGTTGTTTTTTACAATAGCCGAGGTTTGGTATTTATACCCGGAGTCTAAACATGAATCCTACTCAAGTATGACTTAATACAATTTTTTGGCATGAAGGAAATATTCCTATCTTAAGATAACCTGGACTCTAATATTTCTCCTTTTGTAGAGTCCGATATATATCTTCTTGGCGCCAATCACATCTTGTCATCGTCATCTGCTGACATTATTCGAAGAGAATGGTTCCAGTGTTGCATTTGATCCAGCAAATATCAATCTTTACTCTGTCGATTCCTTGATTGGCATAATTCTGGAAGCCTACGAGTTCCCGCGCTCTTCTCCCAAATTTTGGTGTAAACACATGCCCCCCAATTTTGGGATAAAATGATTTTATCCCAAAAATTCTGGTTCACTAGTTTACCATGCTGCAACTGCACCATCCGAAATATATGCGCGACTCCTGACTCCCTGGCCCGAGTTCTATATAACTTCCCAACAGTATATTTTGTAACTTACTCGACCTGTTCACCTTCTTCCTTCTTCTTAAGCCAACTTCAACAGCCGACGCCGTCATCGCCGAGGCCTCAAACCCTAGCAGATTATCTGTTCCAACGAGCCGCCGTCCAAGCGATCTTCACTAGATCCAAACCAATTTTCGACCATGATGTCGACCATCGACCACGTCCCTGAGGTATGTCCCCTAGTTCTCTAGTTTCTGAGTATCGGCCACCACCCCATATCTTCTTTCTTCTTGAATTTATTTTATCCGATTTCTAGGAAATGAGGAACGAGATCTTGATTCCATCAACTGTCGTCCCTAATGCTTACTTTCTCGGGCCTATGGGTGATTCTGATCCATTCGATTTTATCCGCCAAGAAACCAACCAGATCCCTTTTAAATAGTCTGTAGTGGATTCATCCTCCTAGAATAAAACTTCTTTCAGAAACTGGCCTAACGCACCTAAGGGATGGAGAGATTGGTTCTATAGGGTATCTGCAAAAAAAGGCGGAGACTAGGAGCGTTATGATCTGAATCAATGCTAAACACTTTCGTTGTCCAAAATGGAGAGGAATGATTCACTTTTGATCTCTGCTTCTTATTTCTGGTCTAATGCTCCGAATGCTTTCATTTTTTGTCACGGCCCAATGACCATCACTCTGGCCGACGTATACATGCTGACCGGCCTTAGGATTACTAGATCGGTACAACCTTATGAGTATTTGAGTGTCGGTCCCAAGAGATTGGCCAAAATTGTAAACTATACCGGATGGGCAAGTTACATTCTAAATCATATTGAAGATGGACCAGCCGTCAGTGAAAGGGAATACGTGGCCTTTTTGAACATGTGGTTGGAAAGATTCATTTTCTGCGGGTCATCTTGTGGTCCAACCTATAATCATAAACTCATGGCGGAGCACCTAGCATTAGGCAAGAATATCCCTCTCAGAAAATATCTGCTAGGAGCTGCTTATCATCTGATGTACCAGGTGGCTGCCCAATTACTGAAGAATGAGACGATATAGACTATCAGTGGTCCTTAGTGGCTGATACAATTGTGGCTCAATTTGTACATGCACAAGACTGTAAAGCCTGACCTTAGAGACTTGAGCTTTCCCTCCTCTAATTTTGGTGAGGAATATAGAGGCAAAGAAGGAAGAACTTGATGAGGACATCGCCACGCTGGACACACCGACGCCATGGTCTTTCCCAAGTTGCAATTCGTTCCCAACTCAGCTGCCACGTCACCCTCGGATTCAGCAGACACGTCGTCACTGTTTCGGTCATAACTTCCTCATACGACGTCGAAACGGGCCGTTCTTGGATGCATTGGAAAGGGGACGACGACGCCGTCGTTTTGGATCTGGTCCTAGCTCCAGAAGGTCCGTGGATCATTCTGTGTGACCACGACAAGGTGCCGCGTCACCTATTTGGGCCAACTTGGCCATGTATCGTGTCGGGCCTTAAGCCCAAGTTGTGGGCGTCCAACCCCTGGCCGTCCCCAACCCTAGGTCGAGTCTTAGACTATAAACACAGCCGCCACCGCTGCTACACAATTGGGTTTTGTTTAGAGTTTAGTTTTCCATCGAGAAACTGAATCGTTCATTGTAACTGTGGTGACAAATCCTTTTACAGTGATCCAAGGCCCCCGTTCTTGATCTCCTCCACTGTGTCGATTAGTCCTTTGGAACCGAGTTCTTGAACCTTCTATTGATATTCACGTCATTCATATTTGCAATTTCAGATTGCGTGTTTTACCTTCTTGCTTGTGCTCTTCGATTCGCTTGCAGGAAAAGCCTTCTTGGCGAGGTCAATCAAGTTGTGCTTGGTTGATAACCAACGGAGCAGTGGTGTAACGGTTGCAGGGTTCGAATCACGTCTGATTTGAAGCCGGATCGCCAACGTCGAGATCTCCACAAATCGAACTTATCGGCTACCTCTCGGAAGATCGGGCCTGTACTCATCAGAACTCAACAGTGTACGAACTATGGCGAGGCTACATCGGCCATAATAATCAACTCCGATGCTGGCCACCTCTTTAAAAAAATTTACAGAGGGTTTGATGCGGCCGTCCTGACTTGGCTACCTTATAATGAGGAGGATGAACTAATTTTTCCTTTCAACTTCCGATTTAAATCCGGCTGTTCGGATGAAATAGCGGCTGCGATCTTCAATTCTTTTATTAAGCCCTATGTCCTTCCAGCCGAATTTCGTCATGGTCGTGGTAAATTATTAAAGGCTCCTCCATCTCAGGCAATCCTCTAACCTATGAGTTTTACAATCCTTCGTTTGTGGCCCGTCAGTTCGGCTTCAGTCAACTCTCCCCTTGTTTGTTCTTCAAGAACACCCTAAAGCCGAGGGAAGATATCAGTGACGTGCTAGAAACTTCTAGAGTCTTCAAATTGGGATCAGACCTTCCTTCTTTTTCCTTGCACGACTGGGTCAGGGCTAGCTTTTCTTCCAATCTCTTTGACTCCTGGTGGCAACAATGACATTCTCATCTCTTCTGTGGGCCGGTCTATCCTCTGTGCATAGCCCTGGATGGGGAATTTGCTTCTGACAGTGAGGTAACCCCTTCATTCTCTTTTTGGAGAAATTACTTGGCGAATCTTCTTGCCAACTGTCCTAACCGATCCTTTCAGGATATTGAATTCGATCCTCCATGCTAGGATAGGAGAGGGCGTCCGATAGATTATCAGTCGTCATGCCCAGTTTCAAGGATGGGATCAACCGCACCTTCTTTGAAGAAGTTGATGAGAACCCATGCTGCTCCCATGATCATGACATGTCCATCTCCTAAGCGCAAAGTGGTTCCAGGGGCAACTTAGAAAGCCACTACTAGAAAAATACTCTATAGGACAAGACCATCAGCTACTCAGGTGAATGATTCACACTTTCCTCAAACTGACGTTCAATTTTTTATCCCATTTCCTCAGTTGTCGAGCATCGCATCTCAGTCCACTTTTGGCGTGGGACAGCTATCTTAGGCACTTGATCCATCACCAACCGAACCTTCATCTCAGGAGAAGCTGATTTTAGTAGAGGCAACCGATGCTTTCACGATGGCAAAAAATGTGAGTTTTATCCTTGATATTCGTTGGAGTACTTTCCTTCTAATTTCTTGATTTGCCCGGCTTTCCAACCTTTATTTAATCATTTGTCACGCTAGACATCTTCTGAGGAAATACCTGTGCAAGAGCAGGGGCCTGGCAGCTCACCTATTGACAACGATCCTGTCGACGCTGGGAACAGTCCCATTGTTGATACTCATACTGCCGATTCCCTAACTCGGCACACATCTGATAGTAAGGAAATCATATGCTTGGCCTATTCTTCTGTAATAAACATGAATAAAAATATCCTCTTGCCATTGCAGATATCAGCATTGGGAATCTAAAGCCAATTCAACCAGATGTTATTGGTGCATCACCAGCTATTTCCCCTCTTCTGATAGAGGCTACTACAGAGAAGGTACTGTATCTTTTCACCATCCATTTTTGTGACAAACTGATTCAAACCTCTTAATCAAGATTTCCCCTATATACAGGCATCCGATCCTCCAGCACAGAGTTGTTCTTTCAATCTTGAGGAGTATTTTGATGAAGATGAAATCAGATCATCCACCGCCTCTTCTGCTAAATCCTTGCTAGAGGAGACCAGAAATCGGCTAAAAGATATACTGCCTGTATTTGAGAAGAACACAGTCGATTTGGTCTAGGATACTGAATCAATGCAGCGAGTCTTCTTGACTATTCAGGGTGATCCATCCCCAGCTCTCTCCAAGGTCCTATCATATTTGCCTATTTTCGAAGATTAGGCCTTGAAGGTGAAAACAATCCAGAGGAACTTGTCCAATCGTGAAGCCTTGCTGGCCAAAAGGGACTCCAACAGGCAAGAGGTCAAAGAACTGACATAGTCGATTGATGCTCTGAAAAACTCTTCCCTCGGGACTGATCTAGAGTTGTCTCAATTGGAAGCCAAACGTGCAGAGCTTGAGAGGGACCTAGAAAACGTGAAGGCCACCATTGATCATCGCAAGTCTACTCTGGCTCAAATACCTGATGTCATCAAACAGAAAAAACAGGAATTGTTGGCCAAAGTGAAAGAAAGTAGAACTATCCGTAGCAGCCTTGAGAACGCCCCTAGAACAGCTGAAGAACGCGAGCGCAAGATCGCAGAGGCTAATGTTGTCCGGCTTGCAATACTAAAAATCATTCAGGATGTTCTGAATGTGTAATCCGTAGGTCGACATATATATCTTGTGTACAATAACTATATCTGTCTTGTTGTACTTCTTTCTTCGGCCGAGGAGCCGATTTGAAAACAGCCGATCCCAGATTTATGATCTTGATCTTCATTGAATCTGAAAACATAGCTTTTATTGAGAGAACCTCTCAACTTTCTGTCTTTAGTCGCCTGACGCCGCATTTTTCTCGGTATTTAGCGAGGCAGCGCTTTGCTTTCTATTAATTGTGTTTGCCTTTTGTACTTCCTCGAGGCGTCCGCCTCTTCGCTCTGCGGCTTCAAATACCAGCCGAGGGCTCTGGCCTCGAACACATCTGTACTTGCAACCGCTCCTGTTCCTTTGCACTTCTCCACCTTCGCAACCCTGTAGCGGTTTTCTTCCTTTCTAATAGATCCAAGCAACTTCATGGCTGGTGAGGACAACCACGGCAAGCGCGTGGCGGAGGAGACTCTGGAGGAGAACATGCCGGTGAGCCAGCACCTCCGACACATGAGGTGAGATTGGTGCCTTCCACTTATGGCGACAATTTGTAACTTTCTGTTCATAGGGGTGAACTCTTGTTCCTAGGTTTGTCATGAACGACAGGCTTCGTCGTCTTCCTAGGGCTGGTGAACCTTCCGATGCCATGTCCTCCGTGCCATCCTCATCATCGGATTCCTCCGATTCGTACAACGGCGACGATGCTCGGCGTTTCCTCTGGGAGTGGAGGGCAGCTTAGAACCGCTACTCTAAGGCGACTCGAGAAAATGGCCAACTCGAGATCCGTCTCGGGGCTTCTTAGGCCGCTTTTCATGCGGCCGAGGAGGAGGCCAGCGCCGTCCGAGCGCGGCTGGCCGAGTCTGACGCTATGGTAACAGGTAAGATGATCTTCAAGGATGTTTCCATTCTGATTTCTTACTGCCTTCATCTTGATAGTTTCCTCCTTTTCTGTGATCATCAGCCCTGACGATGCAGTTGGAATCTCTCCAACTGGCAGCGAACACGGCTGTTGATGCCGTCAATGCCCGCGACTCCCTTATCAATGCTCGTCTCCACAACATTTCGGCCCGTGTTCGGGAGATCGCCCTCCATGGTGTTCGTCATGGTGCAGCAGTGGCACTGACCACGACACAAGTTCAGACTGGGTACGAACTCCATGCCATGGAGGCTGGTTTTCCATTGGGCGATGGCCCTGAAGAACATGAGGACCTGCTGGAAGACTTCGTCATGGCAGCGGAGGCCATAGTGGACATCACATCCGCTCAAGATGTAGTGAACAAGGTCTTCGATTAGTTTGTACTTAGGGCAACCTGATGAACAAAGACTCTTGTTCTTTCATGAATGTATCTTAGTACAACGCTCCTGTGTACGACTGTTCTTATCCTTTTTTGTCTTTGCTCTGTAGGCGATAAATATCATATTGACTTTTACTATCTTCGAAGATCTTTTATTTTTGAACTAGAGGAAATACCTTCCTAGTACCGGCTATTGGAGCCGAGAATGAATCGGCTATGAAATTCAGATGTCAGAATAACATCTCTTCATGCATTTTTCATTCCAAAGATCAAACGATCGATCAATCCACATCCAGCATCCTATTAAGCAAAACAAAGCTTCTCTTAAGAAATCCATCAACTCTGAATCACACTTACACTTCAATTCAGCATTCATCTACGTCTGCCTAAACCCATTTCCAATACCCAATGTTTATTTTTCCTTAACTCAGTGGCCGACGCGACGCCACGATTATTGATTAAAATAAACTTTCAGAGCCGATTGCTTGAACTGGCTATTGGCCTTCATTGTTAATCCTGATGAAGCCTCCTTCCATGTTTTGCCAGAAAGGCATTCGAAATCTCCTAATTCCCAAAACACTGGATCGGCTGTTGCGATGCTCACAGACTCATCAGCGCGAACCACCTCAACATCATCCCCATGCGATTGAATCAAACATTGATGCATGGTTGATGACACGCAATAGTTTGCGTGAATCCAGTCACGATCGAGGAGTAAACTGTATGAGCCTTTTCCATCGATGACAAAGAACGTGGTGAGCAGAGTTTTACTCCCGATTGTTAACTCGACGTTTATTGCCCCCTGGGTCTTAGATGTATTCCCTCCGAAGTCTCTAAGCATCATGTCGGTCTCAAACAAATCTCCTGGTCCCTTGCCAAGCTTACGAAAAGTAGTGTAAGGCATAAGATTGACAGCAACACTTCCGTCCACTAACAATTTATTCATCGGCTTCCCATCAACAAAACCTTTCATGTATAAAGCCTTCAAGTGCCGATGTTTGACTAGCTTATCAAATATCGCTTGGTGTGTAACCGTCAACTTGGCAACCATCTCTTCATACTCTGATTCATCGAAGTCAGAGTAAACTTCCTGATCTGTCAGAGCTCTGAATTCTGACGACAACAAAAAAGTCATTTGGATATTAGCCGATGGTTGCTTCTTATCAGCTATTTGCTTGGTACACCACACTTGAGTTTTACCGGATGGCTGAGCCTGTTCCATCTCCTTATTCCTTAGGCGTTGCACTCTTCTCTTTTGGCTTCTTGTTAAACCTCCAGGGCACCATTGGCCTTTCTACCAAACATGTTCCCTCTGGTTGTTTCCTTCTTCATGATCAGCCCAGTCTTGGTCAACAACTCTCTTTCTCAACCGATCATGAGTACTTTTATTTTTTAAGCGTCGAACCATGTTATTATGATGATATGCATTCTGGGCATGGATAGACTGGCGGTTGATTTAAGATTTCCTAAACTCCTAATATTAATTACTGCATTCCGGACAGTCATGTCTGGTAGGCAATTTCAAACCTTCGTTTAAGCAGTATCTGAAGAAAGGACAATTCCAGTGCGATTCAGCTTGCTTCCTTTCATACCTTTCTTTTTCCAATTGACGCTGGTATTTTTGATCCTTTAACCATTGCTGATGATCTTTTTCCTTCGGCCGCCGACACTTATTCAACAGGATCCGAGATGTGACCCACAGCCTTGTCGCTCCATCCTTTGATGTTTCTCCCTGCTCGTATCGGCTCTTCTGCTGATCACGATGTTTTTTAACCTCTGTATTCATCAGCCGATATCTACATCTTGGGATCGACTGTTCCATCTTTTCTTGATTTGGCCGATGTTAGGACCTTAGTTTTTCCTTTGAATATCCCAACATCAACCATATTTTGATCTCCTGGGAAAGGATTATCATCAACTTTCATCTTCTGAGGCATATCGAACTTGAGTCTCCCTTACTGAATAGCCCTCTGTATATGCTGCTGGAAAATTCTGAACACATTAGTGGAATGGGAAGTAGCATTATGGAACTTGTAGAACTTCTTATTCTTCAACTGTTCAGGGGGCAACATAACATGATTGTCTAGCAATTTGATCTGGCCCTTCTCAAGTAAAAAGTCAAAGAGCTTGTATGATTTTGTGACATCAAAGTCATAGCTCTCCTTGACTCTTCTTCCCTAAGGATTTGACACTATTACTGTCTTCTTGCTCTAATTCCATTCAGCTGCAACAACCTCCTCTTCTTCATCTTCATAGCCATCATCTGCTGAGTATGGATCATAAGCTTTGGCTACAGTGGTATTCTTCTAGAATCGAGTGTCTCTACGCATACTCTGGAATTGGCTGTTGAGCGCTGCTACTCGTTGAGCCAATTGACCCAAGTTATCAAATTCTTGTCCTAGTAGCTTTTCCTTCCACATTGGCAGCATTCTTTGGACAGCTAAAGCAGCAAGCTAATCATCGGCCAAACTTAATGAGAAGCACAAATTCCTAGTCTCTCAGAATCTCTGAAGAAACTCAGTGCCCGATTCATTAGTCCTCTGTCTCATGGTCGTCAGATCGGTGATCTTCTTTTCTCTAGTCCTAGTGTAAAAATATGTATGAAACTTCTTTTCCAGGTCAACCCAATTGGCAATGGAGTTGACTGGTAGTGACAAGAACCAAGTGAAGGTTGGCCCTGATAGGGATAAGGAGAAGAAACGAACCCGATGGGCATCCTCAACTGATGCTTCACCCAATTGTGTAAGATACCGACTGACATGTTCTATTGTGCTTGTACTGTCTTGACCAGTGACCTTGATGAACTCTGGGAGCCTATAATTTGTAGGAAGAGCGACCAAATCATACTATTCTAGATATGAACGTTTGTATAAAAAGGTCAGCCCCTTTGGCTTCAAACCGAACTGATTCTTCATCATCTCGGTCACCTTCAGCAGCAACTCATCAGCTTATGGATTTTGATTTCTTGGTACTTGCTGACCCATCTGTGGATTGAAATCTCGCGTGCCTTGATATCTTGGATTTGGCATCATGTAGAGGGTGTTATAATCCGTGCCATAGTGATAGCCTTGTGGAATCTCAATCTGTTGGGTCCTTTACTGACTTGCTGCTTGAAGTCTCTAGTTATAGACATAAGGACCCATATCTTTATGGATCTTTTGAATTGATGGTGCCATTTTTTTGAGTCGATGACGGTATGTGGCCTGATGTGCTAAAATTGATCATCTGGTTCTGACTTTGCCCCGTCGGCTGTTGTAAATACTGTATTGACAGTCCAAGATTGTACTATACCTGATTCGTAGCAGTGCCTGGAGTTTGTTCAGATGAACCTTGAAGTGTCTGGACATCACCATTACTAGCTGGTACTGCTTCTTGATGGCTGGTACCGACTTGATTAATCCCTTGAGTCGAATGATCTGGAATGTTGTAACAAGTCGATCCAACCTAACCAACTGGAATCCCATGAATCGCCTTTTTCATGGTGTTGTAAAACACGTTAACGAAAGCTTCAATGCGTCTTGATATGGCATCACGAACAAATTTGTCTATGGCTTCTGTAAAGAAACGTCTGTCTTCAGCTTTAACTGTATCTATCTGCCCGTGTAGTAGAACTCTTGGTAGTGGAAATTTCTGAATAATTGTGCTATCATGTGTTTTGGTGTAGGACAACAAACACTTCTTCTGAAATTCTTCTGTAGCACTGCCAATGGTATCCTTATCCTCATTAGGTAGGTCTTCATAGTGTACCATAAGGACATTATCATTGTTGTGAGCCGCCATGATGATTGTGGGGTCCTACCGGGCGTGCCAGAAATATGTGTCGACATAGAATTTTTGCCTCTGTGCCGAGGACACACGTAGCAAGCCAGAAGGGTCCGCTCGATGGAGCAGATTCGCCTGGCTTTAGCGTAAGGGTGGTCGATCCTACACAATCCTCCCGAGACATGCCAGTCAATTTGACCCTGAGATTGACAATGAGAGAAAGCTTATCAGTAATTAAGGACATAACATACCGGTGTTGCCAGACAGTCCTGAATGTGCAGCTCTGAGAGCCAATATGAGAGGAAATCGACTAAATAGCCGATCCCAGCATGTTCACAAGAATGAATCGATTAAAGCTCATGGGGTTGTATAAGAAGGATCGGTTATCATTCAGGATAAATGTTATTTAAGCAAATATTAATCAATGACAATAAGATATCAATGATGATTGGTTTATACTGAGCCAATGATTATAAGTAACCGAACTCCTTTTATTTAAAGAAACAACTCAACACCTCTTAACCATTTAATAAAGGTAAATCTAATGAACATGTTAGATCTTATCTATTGCCATAACTAGTGGGGCATGAGGCAAAATCATGCAGGCCGTAGAAACAACAATAGACTCGATGACCCTAACTCATTACTAATATCAGTGGGGCATGAGGCAGAATCATGCAGGCCGTAACACCATAACAAGATCATGGGGCTAATGCATCTTTCAACTTATCTCTACTTCAATGATCTCATAATGTGAAATGTTCGTGAAAGCATTCGATATCGGCTAAACAGCCGATTCAGGCATAGCGCACAGTTAAGGTCATGCCTTCTTAGGAACAGGTCTACTAACTAACGATCCTCACTCTACGGTGCCAACAGTGGGGTGAGAGGCAGAATCCCACAGGTCTGATGACGGGCCATGGAATGGTTTTCATTAACTAATAGATCTACTCAAGATCAGACATGCCTTAACCGCACGCTATGCACGATTAAGATTGACGTAAAACAGCTGATAAAAAACATAACTCATCGCTTAAGATGTAGATTACACCAGTTTTAGATTAGTAAACGATGAGTTAAACAAGATATAAGGCCGATCCAGATCAATCTCAATCAGGCAGAGTGATATTGCTGTAATTAGATAAACAATGAAAGCAATAAGCATTATCGGTAACTTAATGAATCTACCAAAGACTACCATACTAAGGTAGAGCCGATAACTTGACCTTGATCTAATTCAAGCATTGAGGTGTGAGGCAGAATCACACATGCCATACTTGAATTAGACAAGAATTGATAACTAGCCTATACCAGAGTCACAGTGGGGGTCGACTGGACCGATGCAGCTAGACGAACAGAGGTATAAACCATGACGGTACTTACAGACAAGCAGTGGAGGTCGATCGGATCGATACAGCCGTACTCGCTGAAGAACTCGCTGAGATTTACTCTACTCCTACTCCTAAGGGGTGGCCAGAGCCGAAAAAAATAATTAACTTTGTATTTGATTGATTGTTGTTTTTTACAATAGCCGGGGTTTGGTATTTATACCCGGAGTCTAAACATGAATCTTACTCGAGTATGACTTAATACAATTTTTTGGCATGAAGGAAATATTTCTATTTTAAGATAACCTGGACTCTAATTTTTCCCCTTTTGTAGAGTCTGATATGTATCTTCTTGGCGCCAATCACATTTTGTCATCGTCATCTGCTGACATCATTCGAAGAGAATGGATCCAGTGTTGCATTCGATCCAGCAAATATCAATCTTTACTCTATCAATTCCTTGATTGGCATAATTCTGGAAGCCTACGAGTTCCCACGCTCTTCTCCCAAATTTTGATGTAAACAGGTATGTTTGACCTAGGTTGAACTATGTCATAGTCTGTGCATGGCAAAGCACCCTTAGGCAAAGTTGTAGTATTTGAGTAGAGCAATAACTTTTATTTTGGGTCATGAGCTCATTCAGTGCCTAGATTGGTCGTTTTGTGCTCACAAGAATGAACAATTCACTGTTTTTGTAACTTAGAAATTTGTCTAAGTCCTAATTGGTTTTGTCGTTTGATTTGCCTGACTTTGAGATGTTGTATCTTCCTAACCGTTGAGAATTAGACTATGATCATTTAAGCAATGTTGTAGCCCATACATAGCTCTACAAATCTTGTTTTAGCATTGAGCACTAAATCACCGTGGTTTAGGAGATTAGAGACGATGATTTGGCGCTGTCAGTCACCAACATGGCGCTCCGATGACCGTCGTCGCGTCGCCGTGGGTGGCCGATCGCGTTAGGCCGTTGACGCCGCGTGGTGGCCGTACAATGCTGATAGCCCGGCCGGACGGGCCACGATGGGCAAAAATGTGCCCCGCGCTCGCCCGTTCATGCCCGCACCTCTAGTTTCTCTCTGTGCCTCCCCTTCGCTTGCTTTCGCACCGCAGCAGCAGCGAAACACTCGCCGCCGACACCATTGCCAGCCACTCGGCTCCACACCGTGCTCGTGTCGCTCCTTCACCACAGCCATAGCTCTATTGTGTTCCCACCACCTCACCGAACCCCTTGACTAGCTAGCAGCACATGGTAAGCCTCCTATGCAGCGCGCGGCCATCACCGTCGTCTCGTCGCCATGCCACGCCACACGTGGCTGGACCGCCTCCGACTACCGTTTGCCGAGCTTGAGTGCACGCTAGACTCACCGTAGGATGTAGAAGCTCGACCGAACCCTAATTTGGGCTGTCTCGGCCAACTCTGGTGGCTCACCATCACCCCACGCCCACCGTGCCACCATGAGCGCCGCCGTCACCCTTAGCTCCAATAATCGATCCAGCTAGCTACCCTAGTGTGTGCGGAAGGTCTCTGGGATCATCGTGGTGCCAGTGCCATCGTTGGAGAGCTCACCGTCAGTGAACTCTGGCCGATCAGTGCCGGTACTCTATTTTGTGCCACTGATGTGCGGGCCCGGCTGACTCATGGGCCCTAGCTGTCAGCGGCTGTAGATTTGAATGCTAGTTCATTTATTTCAAAAATGTATGCCAACTTTAAAAACTCATAAGTTGAGTTATAGATGTCCAATTTTGGTGAACCAAATTTTGTTGTATTTCTCATGAAGTGTAGTATTTTATAAAAATATGAAATGTACAGTTCTGGTATTTTTCAAGGTGATTAAAATGTATCTAGATAAGTGCTTTTTGAATGTTTACAATCTTATAAATTATATATCTCGAGATAGAAAAGTGATAAAATTGTGTTTCCAATTTTGCTGGTCTTGTGTTGACATGCTCTAGCTAAAAAAAATAATAAACTTGGTGTAAACTTGATTGGAGTATGGTCTTTCTATTTATCTATTAGAAAAAAGCCTTTTTCTGAGGAAAAATTTAGGAATAAAAATGAGGAACATATTGCCATGCAAATTTTTGTACAGTAGTATGACACTAGTATAAAGCTAGGAAAAATATGAAATCTGTTGTTTGACACTTTTCTATAGGACTAACTATTTTCACTAAAATAGACCTTGCTAGCTTGTTATTTTTGTAGAGGATGCTATACATGTTTAAATTGTATGAAATTTTTATAGTAGTCTATTGGGAGCACTTGGAAGCCACTATAATTTTCTGAGAATTTATTGTGCACACTTGGTATATGTTTATTATTTCCCCTAATTATCTAATTAAATTAATAAAGGCATTTAAATGAATAGATTGGGCTTGACCATTATATTTTCTTGAGTGTATTTGATGTTCGTAAACTGTTGGTATAGTTGATGATATCACATTTTGAATGCTTATATGCAGTAAAAATATTGTTGCTCTATAATTCAATTTAGAAGTGTTTTCGGATAGATTCTGTTGTTGGATATGTTGCATAGTCAAAATGATGTTTGATGTAGAAATGGTTAATAACAAAGTTGTAGGGAACTTCTTCATCTATCTTGTGTTAAAAGTTTATGGCAATAGGCCAAAAGGTTTAGAAGTTATAGCTGTTTAAATTTAGTCTCCCGAAATGCATGTTCTCTGGAATTTCTGGAAAGAACTAGATAGATTATCTGTTTTGGTTAGGATAGATTGGGAATTAGCTTTTGGTAATTAAATAATAGTTGTAGAAAATTTTATAAGATTTTCATAAATTCTAAGATCACAGCATTTAGATAAGTAGAACTTATGTTATGATGTAAACTATTAGCTGCTATGTGTAGCTCTGAAATTATCTTGTGTAGAATATCGGTAATGAATAGAGAAGAGATATGCACCTACTCAGTAAACAAAGAGTTAGTATTGTTATTATTGTGTTACTTAACCTCATTGTCGCAACATGTACATTCCTCTATCACATCATCAATGATCCTTCTTATACATTCATGAGACTTACTTATGCATATGGATGCAATAGGTGCAACCGAGGAGATCATGTTGGTGGAGCTTGACATCAACCCCTAGGAGGAGAACCAAGAGGTGCAGCACCAGGAGGTTCCCAAAGAAGGAGAGCCTGAAGCCGATCACCTTTCTGAGTGCTCGGATCACTAGCCTACAACGTTCGTGAAAGGCAAGCCTCGGAGCATTATAAGTCTCCCTATTTTATTAATGTCACCTAAGTTACTCGTATTGATGCATTACGTAACAGGAGTTGTTTTGAAACACTTGCTGCATATTACCTTTCCTAGACCAAAAATATCTACCATGAATCCTATTTAAGTCCAGGAATGCTTATCATGCTTAGCTATGCTTAAACCGGTAGAAGTCGGGTGATTTCCTGTCACTTGCGAGCTATAGGTGATAACTTGATCACAGTTGGCTATATGATGCCATCATGGAACATAACCTGATGATGTTGAATAATTGGAGACTAGATGGAGTCTTGTGTTGTGGTAATCATAGTGATTCCGTCTGTGTTGTTTAAGGACCGGCCGTTGGAGGTTATCTTGTCATGTTGAACGCATGCCTCTCACATAGTTGGTCAGATAAGTCGTTCCGACCATGAAGCCGAGTAGCTCAACTCAGGCCGGGGACATAAGCAGTTAAAGTGCGCACCCTAAAGGCAGTAAGGATGTGCGAAGAGCTAATAGCGTAAGCCTAAGGGCGGGTTAGAGTCTCGAACTTCCTGGCAGATTGGTTGTATCTTTGAGGGTGCGGCATTGGTCCTACCCACGATTGTACTTGAGTTATCCCAAAGGTGACCTAAGACTACCTTGGTGCAGGTATGTCTGTGTGTGTGTTAGGAATAATTCCCTAGCTAGATAGGAATCGATTCGAATCACCATCTCTCCCGGATAGTGAGAACTTGACAGGAGTACACTTCATCGTAGTAATTGATGGAAGTGTTGGTTATGAGATTATGAAAGAACTCAACTGGATATGGTTATTATTGTTATGACTTAATGGTACCAACATGTTTGGCATAGGATGGATGCTAATCTAGTATGAGATATGATTAATAACTGGTGATTCACAACTTAAGAGATGTTGAACAACTTATGCTTTTTATGCAAATAATGTCTACCAGCTCTACTGATAAAGCCTTGCATAGTCCTTGGTGTCTTAGTATATTAGTTGGACGAGTAAGTCTAGCTGATTACCTTCTCGTACTCAGGGTTTTATTCCCATTGTTGTAGATAATGTTATGTATCACGGCTACTACAAGAACTGCTTTGATCCTACAGTGGATGAGGATTAGGACCATGGGCTTGGGTACTCTGTATTTCATCTCACCCTTGTGCTTTTGGTTGGAGATGACTATGAAACTAGCTATATATTAAACTACGTGTGATGTTGATGTCAAACTACTTTGCTTTCGCTACTTTTAAACTTGGCTTGTAATAACTATATGAACTCCGATGTATGTGAGATATTTGTGAACTATGATGTAACATGTGACTGGTTATGTTGAATCATTACGATCTTGGTTTGTATGTTGGTTGTTTGAGATCCTTTGAGATTTCATCGGCCTAATGGGTTCATATGGGCTCAAGTATGATGGTTTGATCGCTTCGATGATTGCTATTGCACTTATGCTCTTATAAATTGGATGGTTCTGTGATAGTAGTTGCTGCTTAAAAATCTGTGCACATCACGTTCTCGGGCTAGCCCTCTGGGCTGGGCACGGTCACCAGGCCACGGGGGTGCGCTGTCATGGTGTTGGCGCGCTCTGCCATGCTTGGCCGGCCTGGTCGCCTTGACCCGACCGTGAGGAGCCACCATTGTTGTGGGTTGCCCGGCTGAGCGGCGCTGCCCCTACCCCATGCGCCGTCGCGTCGCTGACCCACCTTGCACCATGATGCAGCCACTGCTGCTGCTGTCGCATCACGTCACGCTCATGCCTGCCTGCTGCATCGCACTACGTCGCCTACCGTTGCACCGCGCTGCGTCGCTGGCCCGCTTTGATGCCGTGCGCACGAGGCCGAACCATCGTCGCCATGCCATTTATGGCACTACGACGCGTGGGCCATGTAGGTCATGAGTATGCGCGCCTATCGGTTAGTGTTTGGCCGTGGGCCACACTGGTCGCGTCAACCGCGTCCCACCAAGGCTCGCCTTGTTGAGTCACCGGCCACACCCTGTCTCTCTCTCTTTCTTTCTCTCTATCGCCGAGCCGCGCCAACACACCTGCCTACGAGGGGTTGTCTCCCATCAATTCCATGCAACCACAGCTCCATCCTCACAACCTCTCATCAACCGGCCTCACCCCGCCTAGATTACGGCCAGGCCGAGCTCCAATTTTAGAGCTTTGCTCCCACCACCGCATCATTAAAGCCCAGCCCACCTCACCGTGGTCAGCTCCAACCTCTGCATCTCACGTCGAATTGACCGCACCACTAGCCCCACCTAGAACCCCTCTTTGTCATGCGCACCCAAGTCACAGCCCTATAGCCGCCTCCATGCCGCTGACACAGCCATGTCGCTACGGTTCGTCGTCGAGCTCGCCGTGTGCACGTGGCTAGACTTGCTCAGAGCGTCTTCGGCCAGACCACTGCCACGGGTAGGATCATGGTGTGTCACTGATGCTTACCCATCACTTCTATTATCTATTGCACGTTGTGGCTCACCGGAACGCGGTTGCCGCTGCTACAGGTCGCCCACCGCCGGGGAGAGCCGCTATGCTTCAACTCCGTTCGTGCAACCATCGCCCATCATCGCCCGTCGGCCCATAGGTGAGCATCGGTCCCATAGCTAGGTCTGCAAGGGCCCCGGTTGGCCAGCATAGAGGGGCCATACCGGTCCACGCCACACCGACGAGCACGGGGGTCACGGGGACCTCCTCGATGCGAAGATAGCTTCTCTCAGGATCTTTCATGCATAAGTACTGACTGAGTAAATAGGACGAATAGTGGCTACGAGAATAGTAGAAAGTTTGGGGGCGTTTTCGCTAAAATGCCGGCGCACGCGGGCTCCTCGCCGTGGGCTGCATCCACGCGCTGGTCGCGCCTCACATGGGCCGCGTTGGGCCGGAATTAGTTATCTTTTTCGTGGAAAATAGAAATAGCTTTTTATTTTTATTTCTGAGCTAAACTTTGATAATTAATATAAAATGATATAGGTATCCAAAAATCATGAAACAAATTTTGTTAGGTTTCTAAAATTGTGATCTATCTGCTAGTATATTTTATTCACATAGTTTTATAATATTTGTAGGAGTTATCTAATTTAATTTAAGATGCTTAATATTATAAGATATAAACTTGTAGGAATTTTTGTGATGAATTGGTGATAGTATTGGCTCTGAAACTTTTACAGTAAATCCCTAACATTATTAGGTGCTCACTATAATTTTTGTAGCTCCATAATAATTAGTTTGCTAAGGTAGCTAAATGAGCCTAAGTTCAAAAATATATATTTAATCAATAAAATACCAAAACACTTTGGGATTTTAAAACTAGAACATTTTTTTGGAGACAAAGCCTTACTTGATGACATGGATACGTAGACCAGTATGTTACTTATTAAATCTGGCTCGTTAGCTTACGGAGTGTAATCGTATATTTAAGAGTTGCGGTTACCGTTGATTAATTGTGTCTCTGCGTTGTATCCACGTATATCATAATAGGAACAACAATGGATCATGGAGTTGACTGAAGTAGTGGAAAAGATGATGCCTTGATGATCGTGTCACTATGATGGAATACGAACTTTTGGTTATATCTTACCCAGACAAGCCCCGGTGCATAAACACTATTATTCTACACTTTATCTTATGCTTGTGCATTAAGTTTTAAGGAGTTGAATGAAAACCACTTGCATATATATATCCTTATCCTATGAGTCCTACTAGTATGTCAGGATCATGTAGATTGCTATGCTATAGGATTCGATAGAAGTCGAGTGATTATCTGTCACTCGCGAGATATAGAAAATATATTATTATTGTTATTATATTACTGTCACATGGAATATATATGAATGATAATTGGAGATCGAGCGGAATGGTACTTTAGATCTAGACTTGGTTAGGCATTCGAGCGAGGCTCAGATTGCACTTTGTTCCGCCTATGTTGATTGATGACCGTCTGTTGCTGTGGATGGTAGTCAGGTTACAAACTTATTATCCTAAGCACATACTTACTTATGGGAGCGGGAAGACTCGTTACGCTCTTATCGTGGATTCCGGCTCTTTCTGGACTGACTGATTGGAGGCAGGGAAAGATGGAGGTCTAAGCACCATACTGAGACCGGATCTCAAGTGTGGAGGCTTGAAGTCTAAGTTTGGACGGGGACTTGGACCCCATGACATGAGTGGAATGGGTTGGTCTTGTTTGTGTCTGGGATACAAACTGAGCGTGTGTTTCGAGGTACCCAGCTGGGATACATTGGTTCGCAAATCGCTGTTTCTGTGAGACGGTACCAACTTAGCTACGGTCTAACACTGTAGTAAGAACTGGAATATGAACGATGGTAAAATGGTTCTGATTATTTACCACCTGCTTGAAAGTAGCATAGGTGCTTACATAGAATGAATAGTTAATGAGTTAACGATGACTGCTAATAAAATTAAATATAAGAAAGCACGTTTAGTAATGCTTCCGCAGATGCCATAACCCACAAGCGAAATGAGCATTCCATATCCTTGGAGTCTTTTGTTTCCTCCTATCGGTAAGTCTTGCACAATCAAGTACTCAGGGTTTTATTCCCCCTGTTGCAGGTAACCGGAGGATACGTAGAGCTGACTATTGTGTGTGAAAACCTCCTGGTGGACTCAAAGATGATTCCTTTCACGCTACGACCGTAATGTTTATTTATAACCCTCACGAAAGGTTTTTATAAAAAAAGATGTAAAATCTGCTAGCATCTCTTGTATTAAAATATCCATTATGTTAATGCTCCACCATGTCCTTAAATTAATCCTGCTTCGTCTGTAACTCTGATAACATTGTTATATTCCGCTGTTATAATAAATTGAGGTAATATTCTGGTACTGTAATAAAGTGATGTAAGAAATGACTTAAAAATATTATAAGCTTTATTCTCTCATTTATGATTCTGATGGAAAAATATGGTTTTTTTAGTTCTCTCTTGGGGTGTGCTCGATGGAACTGCGTAGTTTAGTGTCATTTCTTGAGTACTTAGTGTCTAATGAAAGAAAAATACTTCTTAGAGATATTGGATTAAGTGGTTCTGCCACAATCTGATCACTCAACGATCTATCAGGACATTAAGAAGATGCAACGGAATGAGAGAAAAGAGGGAGAATGATGATGAGGGACGGGGTGTGTGGAGGATGGATGGGATAGGTGCGTATATAATGACCTCACCCACCAGTATGGTAGGAATGGTAGGGTTGAAGCAAACAATGTGTAGCGGAGACACAAAGCACTCTAATAAGCTAGGCATGGTGTATATAGAAGTGTTGTAGTCCCATAGACACATGCATGCTAGCTTAGTGCGACCAAAAGGGTCTATCACATTGGAGCAGGGATGAACTTGAAGTAGAAAATGAAATTTTACAGAATTGAACGTTTGAGGATAACACTACTTATTTCATCTTAAATCTAGTTTGAAAAAATAAAAATTATAAAGAGATAAAATCTAGCTTGGAAATTAAACAACTTTTTCGCGCAAATATTGAGCAACATTAGCCTTGTAATTTCATCCAAACAAAGATCCAATTTAGAATACTACTCCATCCATTCTAAATTGAAAATTATTTTGATTTTTTTAAGATATATAGCTTTTATTATGCATCTAGATATACCATATTTAAATGTATAGTAAACATTAGTATAAATTAAAAAAGTCAAAATGACTTACGAGGGAGTAAGTTTAAAGGTTTCTTAGGATAGAGGCATGCAGCCCAATCACATGGCTTTAGTCTGATATTCAAGAGTGAACGATACCAATTTTTTTCATTGAAAAGGGTCAACTACACGATTTTTTTGAATGAACGAAAAGGTGAAAAATTAAAAAGGCCAGACAAATTGCAGGGTGAAATGGTAGCAGGGCCCACACAATATCCAAATCGAAGAGCACGTCGCTGACACACCACCTCCCCTCTCGCCGCATTCTCCACTCCACTGGTCTTCGCCCGTGTCGCCGTGGTCGATGCCTTCCAAATCCAAAAAACCCCAAGCCCTAGCTGTAGGCCGCCCCGCAAGGTCGCCGAGATGTCGTCGTGGCTGCGCAGCGCGGTGAGCCGGGCAGTGGAGGCCGGCGGCCGCAGCGGCGTCGCCCGCGCGGTCAAGGGGTACGCCGATGCCGTCGCGCACCACGCCGGCCAGGCCGTCGCGGACATCCTCCACGACCGCATGGTGAGATTGCTCCCCTCCCCTCTGTTAGCGCTCCCACTAGGCGTTCCCTTCTACTTGCCCAAATCTGAATGCGGGGCAGGTCTGGGGCGAGAATCGGACATGGCTCTATTAGCTTCGAGGGGCGAATTGGTTGAAACTGCACGCGAATGCGTTGTCGTTAGCTCTTAAGTTGTAAATTGGAGCTTCAGTTGGTGCGGTGGTGACTATGGCGGCCAGTGCCCCAATGTTGCTCTGCTTCGAACTGAAGTTCGGGGTGCTTCAGTGTGTCGAAAATGCCCCTTTCTTGCTTGTGCTACTGAAGTACTTGATGAGGGGCTGTGTCATTTTATACTCCATTATTTATGTATGGGTGGAAGATCACATAAACTTTGAAATGATAAATTGGCATTTTAGTCCTGGTTTTATCACAGTTCATAGATCTATCATATATGTTCAGAGTGAGATGATTTTATGCTTATGCTGTAATTTCCTGTGGTTGTGTTGTGAGACATGGAATCATTGGCATACTGAGGAAGGGAGAGTATAAGTTAATAATTCTTGTCCAAGTGTAGCATAGATGGACCATTGATGAGTCCTTGACGGCCTCCTCTGGTCTAATTTGGTTCTGTTACTGGGTGATCTGCAGGGCGCTCAGAACTATAAAAGTTTCAAGAAAACGGTAGCACGATTGGAAGAGGCCGCAGTGTCATGCCATGGGGGTGAAAGAATTGAATTGTTAAAACGTTGGTTGGGAGCATTGCAAGATGTTGATGCTGAACATGGAGGTTCAGATTTAAAGGCTTCTGAAGCTCATGATCCTTCGAGTGAAATGGACACTTTGAAAGCCCCAATGGTGAGTTTACATACTCACAAATTCAATCTCATGACTGCTTATTTCACATAGTTATTTGATACTGTTGAGTTTTCTCCAGTTGCTTGTACATATCTTAGCTGTTGTAGACTTTCTCAGTACACATGTCCTCCTTAAAATGAAAATTTGGAAGCAGGTTTTGTTCTATGAGGCTGATATTGATGGAGCACCTATGAATTTCCGTGACGTATTCTTGTACAGCCAAGCACTTGAAGGTATTACACTGTCTATGGTAAGTTAGTTGAACTATTCTCTCCTAGCAACGTTGCTATTGTTTATTCGCACTTAGGTTATTGCTAACTACTAATTATCTTTTGTATAATAAGATTCTTGAAGCTCCTTCTGAGGAGGAAGTTTCACTGCTTTTGGAAATATTCAGGTGAGTATATATGAAATCACCTGTTTGATATGTGTTTATCTTTGTTTTTTCTTTCAAAAGTGACAAGATTCATATATTTCTTTGTTCAGCATTATATTGATTAAATATCTGAATGAATGATTCAAACTTTTTTTTATGGAATAGCATGGCAGACTGGTAGTATTATTTTCATGAGATTCAAAAACATAGAAGACTTGCACTTATATATTAGCATCTTGATTGACTATTTGACTGTTTCATTTGCCTTGACAATTTTTTGATCTGCCCTCTGTATGGATTTTTGTATATATGCTGACTTGCAGCAATGATTGTACTGGTTTCTTTTTTTATAGGATCTTAACAAATGGTTGATTTTACATCCTCATTCTCTTTTTCCAAGATTACAGTGGGTTCACCATTTAAAAATGGGCAAATAAGCTTGCCTAGTTAACATTCTGCTGAAATTACATGCCCTAACAAAGGCCTAAACACTTATTTGTTGAAGTAAGACTCAGTAACATTAACTGATGGCTATAGTTTTTCCATGCATTTTATAATACTGCAATCTCAAGTACTTCATGCACGTTGCCTAGTTAACGTTCTGCTGAAATTACATGCCCTAACAAAGGCCTAAACCCTTATTTGTTGAAGTAAGACTCAGTAACATTAACTGATGGCTATAGTTTTTCCATGCATTTTATAATACTACAATCTCAAGTACTCCATGCGCCTTACGTTCCTGTTGAATCTTCTCTGACCAGTGAATATTTTGTAAATTACTGTATCAAAAATTTGAAATTCTGTTGATTCCTGCAGCATATGCCTTACTGGAGGGAAAGAAGTGAACAAAGAAATCATGAGTAATGTACAAGACATGTCCAAGGCATTTTCAGAATACAAAGATGAAGTCCTGGTATGCTTTTGGTTTGTGTTTAGGAGAATTTGTTGTCTTTAGAAAAAAATCATGACATTAACGTATGTTTTCTAATCGTTGAAACTAGCAGTATCTAATAATTATAGATATTTCTGTTACTTAGTTACCTAACTGTACCATTGTGGGATACAACCATTAGATGGAGCTTTTCTCCTTAGACCTGAGTTTTTTTAGCTTTTTTGCTTTTTGGTCCATTTATGTCATCCATGTTTTTGAGTCTTGAATGCAGGAGTGACAACCTGTGTTTTATTTTCTCCCAAAATATCTGCCTAATTATATACATTTTTTCAAAAATAAGTGTTTGCATACTCTTAACACCTGCACTCGCCTTTTCTTGAAATTGAAGTTAGTTTTAAGATACACTAGTCAAGGTTTAATACCATATTGATTTTGGTCAAGACTAGAGACTAATAGATACTCTGGTTTTGAGGTTACTGTATTATTTCTTTAGAATTTAGATTTAGTTATGTGATTGTTTTTATCTAGACTTGGGGCCCTCATTTACTCTCGATATTTGATCTGTGGCCAACTGGCCATACATCAACCGAGTCTCTAATGTCTGATATAAATATGGTTCTCAACTGGCCTTTCTCAATCCTCATAGCTGGGCTTCAAATCCTCATGTTCTGATTCCTAGCTTCAAAAACGGTGAAGCAAATGTAGTGCCTATATGGTTTATGGTTTCAGTGTTTCTGGGAAAGACTGGAGAAATTTCGGGATACTGTTTGTAAAGGACTTAAGCTAAAATAGATACATGTTTCTGTGGGGTATGATTTGTGAAACATTTCCTGAGATGCACAGGCACATATAGTTATGTTTTATTTTATTCTTTTGATCTTGTAAAGTGTCGAATGGGTCATTGTATCTGTGTGAACAGGTGAAGCGTGAAGAGCTGCTTGAGTATGCCCAGAGTATCATTTCAGGACTAAAGAGAAATGCTGACATTGTGAGGTGATAGAATCTGCTAATTACTTGTGAATATGTTATAATGAGTAGTTGCAGCTTCTTCTGTAGCTTAATTACAAGTACTTTATGTTGGAATACTATGCCTTAATTTTCTTGGAAACTAATCACAACAAAGGAATCAAGTGTACAACCTAAACAATAACCATACCTGAAGGCCTCTACCAAATCTCTGAAATATCAAATATCATGGACTGTATCAAAAAGAGTTGTGCATTCTGCAACAGCAAGAGGCTAAATACTTTTGAGATATACTTTTGTCTATGGTTTCAGGGTACATTAGCTTATTCTGCAGCTTATATTTTATTTCAGGATAGATGCTGAAACCCTAGAATTGCAGAGAAAACTAGACGAGAAGCAGAAATCACGATCTCAATCAACTGAAGATCAAGATAAAACATCAGATAAGATTGCTGTTGCAAATCTTGAGGTAATACCTACTTGTTCCGTTACATCTGGTGCTTCTTATTTTGGACATACATGTGGCGAAACTTTCTAAATTTGGTATACATTTCTGGAAATTAGTTGGAAAACATGAAAAACAGTAAAACACATGTAGATTTGTCGTTAGAAGTACTATCATACAACTACAAGTTTCTTAAATTTAAGCGTTTCTTTGTATGCATCCATATGATACACCTATTCACTGCCTAGTATCTGAATTTGTGATTGAAGTGTTCATTAATCTGTTTTAATTTCTTCTGCTGTTCTAGTGATATTTCCTTTTAAGGTCTAAAAGCAGATGATTATGATCTCTGTATTCTCCAGGCCTTCAAAGAAGCACTTAGTGAACTCCGTTTATGCTCTAGAGTTGAAGAACTTCTGCTGAAGAAGAAATCAATCACTCCTGGTGACTCCCTGGAGATTCATTCTCAGAAGGCATGTTCGTATTTTATCTTTAGATTTTTTCAGTTTTGATTTGTGGTCCCTTGAATTGTTATGGAGTGTAATTTTGTCTATTAATCATCGCAAGCATTAGGTTATTGAGGAATTTATTACATTTATTCGAACTTTCTTTGGCTTATCCTATGTTTTCAGTTGTTTATAGTGTAAAAGCACCCCTTTACTTTAGTGGAAAGGCTCTGGATTGTTAGCTGTAAATCTTCAGTGATCTTCTTAGAATCTGACTTCTTAAGAAGTGTGGACTTCAGGCCTCCATAGAAGATATGATAATAATAGGAGCGTGCAGTTTCCTGCTGATACTTTTATTGATTATGTGATGACTCCTACTTTTGATAACATAATTGGCAGACTTAAAAAAAAAGATTGACAAAAGCCACTTGTGTCTTCAATGGAACTGTCCCTAGTGTGGTCTCGGTATTGAGTTCAGTGGAGGGGAGAGGGGTCCCTTGGCTAGCTGAAGGAGAGCTTCTGGAGCTGCTGGTGATCTTATGGACTGGGACTTCTTGAGTTCATTATAATGTTCTGGTCCGGTTCATATGGACTGGGACTGGTGATCCGTACTTTGTCTCTTCCATAATGAAATGAAACACAGTGTCCTGCATTTTTGAGAAAAAAGGATCTATTCTTAGGTAGCTTCACATGGGTAGAGTTTATGTGGCTCATAGCTTTGTCTAGTTTTTTTACTTTTTGTTGGCTGTTGGTTGCTGTAAGACTTTCAGGTCTACCTAATTATTCTAGTAGCTCCTCATAATATACTCTGTTTATGACTGCATATCCATGGTCTGCAATGCTAACAGCACTCACAAATTATCAGGTGGATAAACTAAAGGTTTTGGCAGATTCCCTGGCAAGTTCATCCTCCAAAGCAGAACAGCGTATTTTGGAGCACAGGTTCTTCCTCTGATTTTTTTCCTGTATGAAATATTTTGTTATGGCACTTGCACAATATCATGTGAACAGAATATATTTCATTCTTGTATGTTTGCTTTGTTTTTATTCTTTGGTTGAAACTCTTTCTCCGTTGTTATATATTCATGCTGACAATTTCTTTTTATCATCAAGACTCAGTTGAAAATCAGTTAATTTTTTTGTGTGTCAATGCACCATGATGAAAAAACTACTACATTATGATTGCTTTGACATTATGAATTACTGAATTTGTAATGTGCCATACTCACCTGAGTCTCAGAACTAGCACATTTTTTTTTTATTGGTTTCTGGTGGTATCTGGACTTTTCAACACTTGGTAATTGCAATTAACAACTTATATTTGTATATATGATAGTTTGCTGATTATACATAATCTCTCCAGTCTTCACCATTTTTTGTCTGCTGCTAACTTTCTACGAAAGTGTCCTTGTGTAGTTCCAATTATCTTTTTCTGTAATTTTATAAACCCATTTTTCTTTGAAAATCTGAGATATCCAAGTCATGTTACCGGCAACTTGATGTGATTTTTCAATTGATCTTTTACCAGGCGTCAGAAAGAAGATGCTCTCAACTTTCGTGTGAAAAAAGAGAATGAAGTCAGTGCTGCTGAAAAGGTAGGGTGCTAGCTATTTTACACACAGATCTGGAAGGCATTGATGTACTTTTGGGACTTCAAAAATAGTGGAAATCAACAGAAGTTCCTTTTGGAGCATAGGACTCAACTGATAGGGAATTTCATAGGAAATCACACATTCACAGAAAATGCTTTACTTTCAAAACAGGACCCTGGTTTAGAACTTTAGATATATCAAATGCCATGCATCTGTTGAATCATATCTGTAGCTTCTTGTACCCATTTTATGCTATAGGGTAATACGAAAGCAGTTATGCATACTTATTTTGATTCTGTCAGGTCTCAGCACACATATCCACCTGCACAATATCAAATTTTCTTTGCAAATAATATTGCATGTATACTATTACTATGTAACAAACATGCATATGCTTTAGTGTTTATTTCTGTCTCCAAGCCTGTTTATAGTGTAATCAAATAAGGTGTCCTTATTTTACTTTCTTTGCCTGATAAAGGAATTGCTTGATGAGATTACTGATTTGGAAAAGCAAAGAGATGAGCTTGAGGCACAGCTGAAAAAGGTATCTTTTTCCTTGTTGTAATTTGTAAGATTTTGTGAAGATATGTGTTGTGTAGTTTCATTGTGTAGGAGTATTCAAATGCCTTGCCATATATGACCTACTGGTATTTAACATCATGTTGAGAATATTGGACTTATATTGTTGTATTAAATGTTGTTTGAACTTTGAACTCTCACCAATCTATTGGTATTATATTGTTGTATGAAATCTTGTCTGAACTTTGAACTCTCACCAAACTATTGATATGATTATATTGGTTCATTGGTAATTAATTGTGACTAATGATGAGAGGACCCTGGGAAAAGATCCCTGTTCTCAAATGCGAGCTGCGAATCCTGCAATGGATTGCCAAGACATTCAATTGGCGACACAGAATTTGATAATCTGGGCACAAGAGCTGTTCTTTTGTCTCTATCTAAGAAAATGTCTAGTTCTTTTCTGAATAGAAGAGCCATGAAACTCAAAATAGGAATACCCTCATGATAGGTCAGTTAGTTGTACTGCATGTGGTATTATCCCATTCTAATTACATTATTTACACTTGATGGAGAGGTTACAAAAAAATCACCAGACTAATGTATTGTTTCTCTTTAACTGCTCTGCAAAATTTGACAAGTTCGCTTTGATAATTCTGTTGAACTATGTCCTTTTGTAACACTATTCCTCCTTTGCAGGTCAATATATCACTAAATGCTGCTGCTGGACGGCTCAAGCAAACTAGGGAAGAGAGGGACCAATTTGACGAAGCAAACAATCAAATCATATTTAGCTTGAAAAAAAAGGTGCCGGTGTTTACTTTTTGTGGTTGATTGTCTTATTTGAATAATATTCTAAGAACTGTGCATTGCTGTCTTTCTCCCATGATACCTTTTCAACTTGTGGCGTGTTGATTCTTTTCCATCATATTTGTTTCTCAAGATGGTGGTTGTTGCATTTTCTTTCCAAATCAATTTAGGAGGATGACCTCTCGAAATCCATCGCCTTATGTAATGTGGAATCCAATGTTGTCAAGATCTGGATCAGTTTCCTTGAGGGCTCGTGGAAGCTCCAGTCCTCATACAATGAACAGAAGGACAAGAAAACATGGTATGGCAGTTTTTCCTGTATGGCTTTGTGGTTATTACCTTATTTGTTACTTGTCTTTAGTTGAACAGTTCCACTATGCAAACTACTCTGGATGAACTTATGTGCTCACCTTGTTTTACATTTGTAATATGTTGGCCTTCTCAGTGATGAGCTGGAGAAATGTGTGAGTGATTTTCTAAAGTTGACAAAGCATCATCTTTCAGCATTCAAGGTAAGTGAAATTTGTTATTCATGTCCGCTAGAGGCATTCATGCAGTATGGTATCTACTATCTATCCCTGTTTTGCTCTGTTACAATTATGTGTTTCTTTGTATTTATCAGGAAGTCCTAAGCCAATTTATTGAGAGTATCAAAACATATGTCGATAACTTGGCTATCTTAATCTCAAGGTATTTCAATTCTTTTTCCTCTTTTAGTCATGTACTTTGATGTCCAATTCGTTTGGTAGTTACGGTTTTTATTACTTGCCTTGTAGGAAAGAGGAAAAAGAACATGGGGATGATGAAGCATCTGAGAGGACAAATCCGCGTAAATCCCTTGAAGAGGAATATCTAGAAACAGAAAAGAAGGTTATACTCAGTCACCTTGCTTAACCTGGTCTCATAGTTCCTGTTCATTCTCACTTCTTTACATAACATGTTTGAAGGAGAATCCAAAGTCAAAGTGACATCTATCAGTCGCCATATGTATTATTTAACTAAAGAAACTCTTTAGTTTTATAGCTTATAAACTTGTCTGGCATCCTCCCTTAGAAAAACTAGACCACACTGTCTGATGATATTTACAAAATTTTCAGATTATAATTGCGTTCAGCATAGTTGATCACATAAAGAAGTTGTTTTATTCTGAGCAAGGGGCTAATTCAAGGTACCATCTGTTTCTGATGTTCTGTATTTGGTGGGTTATTTCAAGTTTGCACCAACGTGATCTTACTCCTTGTGACTTCACATGGTTATTCAGGAGAGATGACCCAGAGGTCAAGAGCTTAATTGAGGAGATTGAGAAAATGAGGGAATCGTTTGAATCTATAGAAAGGCCAACACTAAGCATAGAATCTGAGCAAGCGAAGCCACTACCTGTTGAGGGATCCAAACTGAGTCCTTCACCTCTTCAGGCACCTTCTACCCCGAAAGCTGCACACGTCGACTCACCGAAATCTCCCATGAAACCCGAGCAGCATTTCGATTCAGATGCGGAGCTTGTAACCCTGGGATCAGAGCTCGGGAAAGAGGACAAAGAGTACTCAGGTGAGGAGATCAGCGGGTGGGAGTTTGACGAGCTCGAAGAGGATCTTAAGAGCTGAGACCATGAATCGACCAACAGGACGCAATTCGATTCAGTTTGCTTCACTGACATGTATTATGTCTGAGCCTTGCGTGGACAAGAAACACACACTGGTTGATGTGTACATAGTGCTGTTTGATTGTACCGTTGCACTGTCAGTTTGTCACTGTTTTTAGGATATGCGGACTGAGCTGGTGTAACCTGGGCAAGGCATTTGCTATTTGTTTGTTCTTGCCATGAATATTTTATCTTACATGTATACCGAACACTGTTGTAACTGTTGTAAATGCAGAAAACAGACATTCGAACATTTGGCAGAGTTTGCTCTGTAGAACCTTGGATTGTTGGGTTTGAGATTTACATACATTTCGAACGCATGAGTCTATCAGGATTCAGGAGTCCGTATAAGCACGTTTAGTTCTGTAGCGACAAAACACAAACGATTGACACGGCTAATCTAGACTTCTACCACTCCACAAAAAAGGATGCTTCAGTTTTCTTTTAAAGAATTAGTTAGCTAGTGCACAGTTTATATGTTGCGTTCAGGGATTCATGGTAATTCTGGAGAAATTTCAAAACGGGAAGATGGGATCCTGTAGTGCTAGCCTGATTTTGGGTTTGGGATTTTGTATTAGTTAGCTAGTGCACGTTTTAGAAGTATAAGCAGTTTTTGTTTAGATTAAAAAAAATAAAGTAATCAGTTTGCACTTTGCAGTGTGGTCGAGGCCCACCAATGCGACAACAGGTTAGCCATTTAAACAAAAGGAGAACAAAAAAATCGACCACAGTGGGAGTCGAACCCACGACCTTCTGATCCGAAGTCAGACGCGCTAATCCACTGCGCTATGCGGTCTTGCGTGTCCATTGTTTAACGATATAATAAATGTTAGTAAAATCTAAAAGAAAATGCTCTGCAAATTTCATGCACCCTATTCTAAGGGCAGGTCTTGACGTCTCGAGTAGTGCCAAAACGAACTTCAAGGGTGCTTGATCCGATTTATATGTCGAACCAAAATTGAACCGATCAAAAACTAACAGAAAACTCGATTTGAATCCTAGCAATTCAGCTGGATAAAATATTCGGTGGAGGAAGGCAGGGCCTGAACATCGTGTACATGGAGATATGTTTGTCCAAGAAGAGGACCTTTGGATTCAAAAAAAAAAGGGGGCTGATTGATTTGCGACCAAAATTTACTATGTCAAAGATTTGGCAAGTCAAAGCTAGGTAAAAAAATTGCCATGGATTTGGCAAGCCAAATGTGAGAGGTTGGCAAGTTTTGGTAGCCAACCAAACACTATCCAAAATCATGGCTTGCTAAATCTTTGGTTTGGTAAATTTTAAAAGCCAACTAATCAGACTTTTTATGCTTCCTTTGATACTCTTTTGTGGTTCTCTATACGGTAATGCTCTCTACCGAGTGTCCGTTCGGCCGAACAGGACAGACCCGCTTGTCACCGCGCCTCGTGCCTTGTGCGCCTTACCCGCGCCGCGCTCCGCCGCACCTCGCGCCTCCCGCCCGGACTCGCGCTGCGCATAGCCAAGGTCCGACCTCCACGCTGTGGTATCGAGCTCCGTGCCAGCATCAAGCTCTACGTCAACGAGCGTCCATTCGAGGGCAGCAAGTAGATGAGCATATGTTGCAACCGTATGTTTCATGCGTTTCAGATGTATGTTGCATATGTTTCATCTAAATGTTGCAAAAGTAGATCTGGTGTTGCATATGTTGCAATATCTATACACGTATGTTGCAAGTGTATGGTTCAAATGTTTTAGCTGTTTCAAACATATGTTGCATTAGCTATACACATATGTTGTAAGTGTATGGTTCAAATGTTTCAGCTGTTTTAAACGTATGTTACCAGTGTTTTATCTGGATATTGCATATGTTGCAATGCCCATACACATATGTTGCTAATATATGTTGAAAATGTTCCATCTGTCTCGGATGTATGTTGCAGCAAATGCTTTATGTTGCAAGTGTTTCATAAGCCTGGACGGCAAGGGGGCGCAGGCGAAGGTGGTCTCCTCGGGCGTAGCGGTCCCCGCGTGCGCGCGGCAAGCGAAGTGGGCGCGACAACAAGCGCGGAGCACAAAGCTATATCCATGGGCATAGCAGCAGACGCGGAGCACTAAGCTGCATCCATGGGTGAGCAGTAAGCACGGAGCACGAGGCGAAGCAGAGCACGAAGCTACATACATAGACGCCCTGAGGATATTATTATTATTATTATTATTATTATTGAAAATGGGCAGACAGCATGTGCGGGCATGCGGACGGACGCTGCGTCCGTACGAAACGTGCGTTAGTCTCTCCGTTCTCAATATTGGATTTAGCATCGGCACCGAACTGTTAGCCACGCTGCCAAATGTGTTTCTGTTCAAATTTCTATATAAAAATGCACAAACATTTACAAACCAAACTAGATTCATTCGATAAACCATGTAACATATTTGATAGTGCATGTATTTGATAGTGTATATGTTAATGTAAATTTGGTTCATAGTTAGACACATTTGACTTAAAACAAAGCAAAAACACCTTACAATTTGAAACGGAGGTAGTGCTCCACATGGTTCTAAATTACAAGGCATTATACCTATTGCTTTGTCCATTCTAAAATTATAGATCATTTCAGATTTGCTCCAAGTCAATCTTTTCTAATTTTAATTAACTAAGTCTATAGAAAACACATCAGCATCTATAACATCGAATTACTCATTAAATTCTCCATGAACTTTGTCATAATAATTCATTTATTTAAACTTGTATTATTATCTAAAAACTAGACAAAGTTAGAAAGCTTGACTTAGTGTAAAAATAAAATGAGTTATGATTTGAACAGAGATGGCAGATCATTACGCATGTTGTATGTACTAACTTGTTTCCAAACACTTGTCTTTATTTTTTGGTCACTTTGCATATCTTGGAACTTGACGTCTCAGGAATCATATTTCCCATTTTCTCCTATATAAAAAATGTTGCATGGATGCCATAGAAACACTTTAAATACAAATTTGTGAGGGTGTCTTGGCTATCTTATCCTCAAAGTTGCCAAGTAGTATATTTGAAAACAGAGGGGATGTTTGGTTTCTGGTCACAATTTGCCATAAATAGCATTAGGCAAGTGTGCAAGCCACAAAAAAAAAATGGTTATAGAAAATTAAAAGACCACACATTGTCATGCCTAAGAGAATTTTAATTTTAATATGTTTTTATACTCTATTACATGTAGAGCTCAAATGAATTTTGTTTAAATTTAGTGAAGTATGGCAAAATATAGTTATTGGCAACCAAACACCCCTAATTTTTTCGTGAGGACGGAAAAACTTAAAGCCAAATATTGGTGCAGAGGAAGGCAAACGTCGTGCACGCTGAGCAATTTCCCAGGTCGAAATGCCGTACGAAAATGCATTATAATTTAATTATATAAAAATTAAAAAGTTCTGGATTGCCCACCGCCGCCGCTCCGCAATCCTGGAGGCTCCTGCTCCTTCCTGCACGGTGCTTCCTTTTGTCCGGGAAGTAATCGCCGGCGATGGCATATGAGTCACCGCGGTTCCCCTCCGTCTTCAACCCAGGCTTTTCTGTTGATTGGGAGAAGTGGATAGAGGAGATCAGAGATTTTCGGGAGCCCCACGACTCACGTCCGCTGCGCCGAATCCTACCGTTGAGATTCTCCCCCAAATCCCCCGCCCGCAGTCAGGTATTCCTCAATCCCCAATGATCCTTTCGACCAAAACCACCCAGTTACTGTAAGTTTTTGTAAGTAGAAATCCAGTTAACTTGAACTGCAAATGTATTTTCCTAGCAGTTTTATCCTTTTCATTCTCTAATAATGCATTGGTTAGGGATGGGCTTTCTTTTTTACGTATTGGATTCGACGACCATGATTCAGATTGACTGACCCATCTTGAAGAAAACCACTAGTAATTTATTGAACTTGATCAGAATGATGCGTCCTTATCTGCCGTCAAACTCTGCTTTTCAGACATAGGACCGCGTGACAGGTTGAACAGCTTTTGATATCCTAAGAGTTTTGTTTGTACTCCCTCGGTCCTGGAATATAGTGGATTTTCGGTTGTCCTAAATTAAGTCATGCTAAGTTTGACTAAATTTTGTAAACCAACAATAATATTTACAAATATCAAATGAGCTTCGTTAGATGCATTATGAAATGTATCTTCATAATTTATCTCCTTAATGTGGTAGATGATGTTGCCAATGGAGGAGGTAGGGAGCACTCACATGCACACTATCTGTACTGCTTGCTAATACATTTCATCTATTCTTCCTGAAATGTGAGAAAACTTTACCATTCCATAGCGGAGTTGATAATTTTTTTTTCCTTAGGCAATAGAGCTCAGGATGATTCATGGACCTCTGTTCATCAGATAAAAGGGAAAAGGTACCCAGTACAAAGTTATCTGGTTGAGCTGTAATAAGATTGCAGTAAACTGCAGGTACTTAAAATAGACTGTACTCATGTGGAGGTAGAGTTGGAATGACGACTATGCTAGATTTCTCATTGTTCTGTGCAAGAGTTTAAGGTGTTTGTCAGACACGAACTGTCTTATTCTATTTGACAGAGTGATTATGCATTAAAAAATGCTAAAAAATCAGTGCCTGAGCGTAATATATATCCATCTGCTGTTTCTATGATAATATTTCTATGTTTTAACTGTTGAGAATTAGGAACCGGAAAGGAACCCAGGCTCTCTGATACCATGTAGAGAATTAGGAAACACCTCACACCCATTAAGGGAGGGGTGACTTTCATATATATAGTCAAGATACAACTTGGAGTACAAGTAAGGTACATACATATCTCTAGACTATACATATCTCTAATATTAACATACACTCACCATGGCCTCCTATTCCACTTGCCATTGCTGGTCCTGCCTCTCGATCATGGTCTCCCATGACTCAATTTGAAATCTATGAGATAACCAAGTACCAACAAAGAGGAAGTGTTTTGTTTTGCTGCTCGTCTTTGTTCACATATTAATGCCAAGATGAGGCACTTGTCTCATCCAAGTCCTTCCAATATTCTGATCTCAAGTGGAACAAGATCAGGGGAGATTCATGGAGAAAACAATAGGTTGATTCCCTTTTCTGCAAATACGAAAGTTTTTTCTTGATGTCTAATATGTGTGCTTTTGTTTCTGCAGGTCTTATGCTTGAGTTTGATTTATTACATGAGGAAGTGACGATCTGTGATCGCTGCATGTGGTTGCACATTTCAAATGGATTGGTAGGTGCCTGTGCTCCTTTCAACCGCTGTAGACTGTTATATAAGTTATCTTTTTATTGCAGTAGGTTGATGATTACAAAAGATATGTCATAGCCTAACAGATCACCTGTCACTCAGTTCACCGGCTGGGTTTTGATTGAAGGGATGAAAAATTGTTGATGATGTCATTGAATTGCCCTGTTTCACTGGGTTCTGTCTTCTGTATGTACTCATCCTATGAGTGGACGAAAACCAGGATTTCTAGCTGAGTAACACCTTGCAGGTTTGTGATGGCTTTGTGCTCATTGAATCGACGGCGAACAAGATGTCAGATAAGAATATAATCCCCAACTATCCAATCCTCCGGCTCTTCAATGTTGTCGACCATGCCAAGTCAACCCTTGGAGTGCAGTGCATTTCTCTTCTACTGCTTCCCATGTACTCCCTCTGTCCCCAATTAACTGTCGCCGTTGGTTTCCGTGCCGAAAGTTTGACTCGATTTGTAAAAAATACGTGCAACATTTGTATCTCTAAATAAATTTATTAAAAAATTAGATTTAAATATCTATCCAATGATATTAATTATGTACCATAAATATTAATATTTTTTAATATATATTTCTAATAATATGAGGAAAGATAGAGGAAAACCAAAATTGACATGGAAGGAGACAAAAAAAGAGATTTGAAAGTTTAGAAAACAGCTATTGAAGTGCCTGAACCGTGACTTGGGGCTCTTGGTGGGTTTCAACTCTAGCCTATCCCAACTTATTTGGGACTGAAATGCTATGTTGTTGTTGTTGTTATTGTTGTTATATATATTTAGTCAAAGTTGTTTCTCGGGAAACGAAAATGACAGATATTTAGGGACGGAGAGAGTACTTGTCACTGGGCATTCTCATTGGCTGAAGATGATCTGTGCTTGTTATAATGAGACTGATAGGAATCTACATATCCAGCTTGTAGCTAAATACTCAGATTGAAACTGTCCTTCTACACGAATTATTCTCGGGTCTGAATAACTGTCTCAACATTGATCAAGGCATGCAGATGGCTAAATAATGAACTTATTTATTAGCTTCTGAAGCATACTAGCTTCTCCACCAACAAACAATGGGAGATACTATGTGAGCAGCCAAATTTAGGCCAACATACAGCCGAAAAATAATTTGGATACTTTCTGGAGAGCAAATGTTGGCCTGACAATCAGAAGACGCAAACAGACGTTAATCTACTTTAAACTCTGCTTCAAGTACCTAGGCAGGCATTACCGCAAAGGTAATTTGAAGCAACTGATGCCTACATTACAGGTAACTACACCACATCACACAGGTTCATCCTTGAGTTGCAGAACTCAGTCAAAGCATACTTTATAATATAGCACACATTACATAGAGCAAATTTGTGCACAAATACCACACTTATTACATGAAACTGTACAGGTGTTCGATACATAGGAGAGCGACACAAAAACAAATCCACACAACCATTTATGCTCAATCAGAGCAAAGCACATGGATACACTCAGTCGAAATTTATGCAGAACACAAACACAGTTCATTTGCAGTAGAAATAAATTAACAGACAGACAGAACAGATGGCAATCCACATTAGCACACGCAAACCACAACTTGGGATCAAATCAGAGGCTCTTCCGGCATCAAACCTGTTACTTCCAGCATAAAGAGAATATTCCAGCATCTTCATCATACTCTTGTTCATCTCCTTTTGCTTGGTCTTGAGTTTCTGGTTTATTATGTTTAATCTTAACTTTGTCTTTATTGTTCTTAATGACTTCTTCCACCACATTAGGGACAACGTCACCGTTGAATTCGAGCTCCTTCAACCTGGGAAGGTTGTCGATGCCGGAGAGATGCCGGAGAGAGACGTGAAAGATGACCACACAATCTTCTCGAGCCTTGGAGCAGATCCGGTGGCGAATAGGGATGAAAACGGATCGGATACGGACGGATATCACCGATATTATATTTGTTTTCATATTTCTGTCCGGATTCGGATTCGAATACGGATAGTGTCAACTATGTCGGATAGGATACGATTGGATATCGACATCATAAATATGCGATTTGAGTATTCGGATACGGATACGGTATCGGATGCTGGATATCCGGACTCGGATGCGGACAGATCTCAACCCCTCTAAACGGATTCGGTTTCAAATACGGTCGGAAAATATCCGTACCGTTTTCATCCCTAGTGGCGAAGACTATCTTGGTGATGGTAGAGCAGTCAACAACAAGAAGGTTGACCAATATGAACTCATCTTTGTTAAAGGTAATCTGGTTCTGTGTTTCATCAAAAGACTTGCCCAAGAGCACTAGGCAGCGCATATTTGGTTTCTTGGAGAGGATTCGTAAAGCATCTTGCTTCATCAGTGTACCACACAGTGGCGAATCTGGATTTTGTGTCAGGATATGCCGTCAAAAAAATTTCATATACAATTCGGTAAATTCATTTTAGAAATTCGGTAATAATTATAAAATTGACAACATGATTCGGTATATATGCACTAAATAACACAATAAGGCTTAAATTCATGGATTAAGTTCAAACCATCCATTAAGTATAATATAAATAGTTCAAAAGCCATATCAATAATTGAAATCGGGCATAAAAGAGAACATTGAGACTTACCATACTATTTTTGTGACTATTTTATTAATCCTCTTTCCGAATTGACATAAATGTGGAAGAGCATATCATCATCAGAGAATAGTTGAGAAAATATTGTAAATCAATTGCCAAGTCACTAACCAGGTCATCATGAAGTTTACTCACATCTTATTTCTTAACTTTATTTTCACATGATTCAACCATTGCGACATCCTTTCTAAAACTTGCGTTGCCACGGTGAATGATCAAGATGCAATTTGAGAGAGCTCATATATTATTAAAGGTCCATTCAAACCTTTGTTTCACATGATTTTCCAAAAAGAAAGATTTCAATAGGGATCGGGACCTTTGAACTATTGTTGGATGTCATAATAATGATTGGCTTGAGTATAGTATTAAGAAGGATGCAAATTTTGCTTCATATGCTATTTGTTCAAGAAGGGTACTAGGTCGCGTACATTCTATCATTGATGGTCAAATGAATTGGAACATAGGAGAGAAAGCACTTACAAGAAACATATGGGTTCTAAGGCACATATTGCAGATTAAGAGAGATACATTGGCTTTACAAATCCCAAGATAGCAATTGATTATAATATTGAGAAGTCGAGTGATGAGGATCTTCGCTTTTATAAGAAAAGGTTGACTTATTCACTTAGGTGTATCAAGTATCTTTTGCATCAAGGGTTGGCGCCATCGTTTATCATGATGAAAGTGAAGAATCTAGCAAAGAAAATTAGGGAACTTCATTGAACTTTTGAAATTTCTTTTCTTTGCCAAGTGAAGAAGTGAATTGAAGTATGTTTTGGACAATGCTTTGTAAACACATCGCATTAACTAGCCTGTATATACAAAAGCAAATTATTCATTAAAAAATGCAAAGAAAAAAAACTAGAAAGAAAATAATTGAAGAACTTGGTGATGAGCCCTATGCAATTTTAGTTGATGAGTCTAGTGATATATCACATAAAAAGAACAACTAGCTCTTTGCTTCATGCATATGTTGATAAATTGGGAAGGCCATGTGAGCATTTTATTGGAGTTGTTCATGTAGATGATACTACTTCTTTATCACTTAAGGATGCAATTGAAGCTTTACTTGTTAGTCATGGCTTGACTATGACTCAAACCCGCATTTCAAGGATATGATGGGGCTAGCAACATGAAAGGAGATATTAAAGGGTTAAAAACATTGATCATGCAAGAATCACCTTCCGCTTATTATATTCATTGTTTTGCTCATCAACTCCAATTGGTTCTGTTGTCAAAACAAGGAAAATACTAATTGCAAGACCTTTTGGTCAAATATGTATCTTGTTGAATATTGTTGAGTTTCCTAAGCGCCATGACATGCTTAGAAATGCTAGGAGTGAGAATGTCAAGAAAGCACTTGACTAACAAGTAAAATTGAATCTGAACCTTATTACATCAAGAGATGGGTTTGTTTAGGCTTGGAGATACTCGATGGGGATCTCATTACAAAATCAGATCCAAAGATCATTATCAACATATGAAGCAATCCATGATGTACTAGTTGATCTTGGGGATGATCCTGCATATAAGGATGATTGGACCAAAATACATTTTGTGGCTCATCAGCGTTTGAGAACTTTGAGTTTGTTTTCTTTGCACACTTAATGTATATTATTCTTGGATATACAAATGAGTTATCTGAGTATTTGCAAAGAAGGGACCAAGATATTCTTAATGCAATATCACTTGTTAATTTGGCAAAGAAAAGAATGCAAAATTGAGGTCCCTGGTTGGAATAATTTTCTTGAGAAGGTCACTTCATTTTATGCCCTTGATAAAACATGGTGTTGAAGTTCACCTATGGATGGTGATTATGTTCTTATATGGAAAATCAGCAAGGAAAGCTCGTGCTCAAAAAGCAAACCAATGATGACCACTTTAGAAGAGAAGTATATATTGATGTCATTGATCAAATAAGTCAAGAACTTGATAATCGGTTTGATGAGATTAATATGGAGTTGTTGTCTTGTATGTCTCCTTCAGTCCTTCCAAGTCATTTGCTTCTTTTGATGCATAGAAGCTACGTGAGCTAGCAGCTGAGTTCTACCCAAAGGAGTTCTCAAATAATAATTTGCTCAAACTTGAGTTGTAGCTAGATAATTATATTGATGACATGAGACATGATGATAGCTTCAAAGGTCTAGACAATATTGTTGACCTCTCAGTTAAGCTTGTTGAAACAAAGAGGCACAAAGTGTACGATATGGTTTATGAGCTCCTCAAATTGGTATTGCTTCTACCGTGGCAACGGCAAGTGTTGAAAGGGTATTTTCTACAATGGTTTTTGTGAAAACAAAGTTAAGAAATAAGATGGGAGATAGTCTTCTGGATGACTGTCTAGTGACTTTCATTGAGCTGGATATTTTCTTTGAAGTTGATGAAGATGATATAATCAATACATTTATGTCCATTCGAAAGCGTCGAATAAAATAGTCACAAAAATAGCATGGTAAGTCTCTGGTTCTTTTTTATGCCTGATTTCAATTATTGATATGGCTTTTGAACTATTTATACTATACTTAGTGGATGGTTTGAACTTAATCCATGAATTTAAGCCTTATTGTGTTATTTAGTGCATATATATCGAATCATGTTGTCAATTTTATAATTATTACCGAATTGCTGAAATGGATTTACCGAATTATATATGAAATTTTTTTGACGGCATACCCTGAGACAAAATCGTAGATTCGCCACTGTGTAGGTGGTTGCCACCGACGCACGCGAAAGTCGAGGCAGCCGAAACGGAAATTCTCTCGAGCGACGGCTGCAGCGCGGTGATGCCAATGCTTATCTTTTTCAGCCTGCTGAAGTGTGGACCTAATGGAGTTCCTGTGGACATGGGAGTTCATGTGGAGGAGGACAAACGGCTGATGGTCATCTAAATATTACTATGTTTTGTCAGCATTGCTACCTAAATGTATATGGTTATTAATTGTATTTAATAAACTTATCAATGTTGGTACCTACTTTGCTTTGAACTCAAATGATGTATCTTCGTAGAATTGCTTACATAATGTTTGTCACAGCTGATCCTTGTTTGTTTGTGTTGCAGTGTTTATTAAATTTCTTTTTCCATGGAAACTACTTGTACAAACTTGCTTGGAAAAGCTAGTTTCTAGAGGTGGAGTCCTGAAGGTATGGAAAGTTGGAAACTATGGTGGTTTCTAACATTTGGAGTAAGAATGTATGCACAAGCAGTCGTTGGGAGAGATGTGAGGAAAAAGGTTTAATAGGGACGATCCCATGGATCAATTATGAGCATCCACTACACGAAGCACATGGGAGATTTGTATTTTTTCCCAACTATTCCTCTTAAAATTAAACCACAGTTTTATGTATTGGATATATGTGTATGGGCACTTGCTGTGAATTTATAGTGGGTGTCCATGGTTGCTTTATGGCTATAGAACCGTCCTCACTGAAAGATATGATTTTCTTTTTAGAAAAACCGAAGATGTGATAATTGATATTCTAAATAATGAACCGGTATTGGGCTTTTGTGGTGTTGATGTTCAGACCACCCGCACATGGGCTTCAGTGTCCTATTCTACCTCATGCTGTTTTGGTGGCCAGGCATGCACGGATTTTAAAGGCGGTGTATTTTCCGAACGGAAATTTTGTTGATGCGACAATTGGAGCATCCCCTTCTAGAGTTTGGCGAGCGATCGTTGATGGCAAGGAGGTGTTGCAACAAGGTCTCATTCGGGGGATAGGCAATGGTGAGTCTACTGGCATATGGTCTATAAGGGCAGTCCTAATGGTGTATTGATGATGGTTTCTATCCTCATTAAATGACTTGCCACGTAGGCAAAATGCTGACATAGCATCGTAATTAACGAAGAAAGAGAGCAAAAATCCTAGAAATGGTTTTCTCATGAAGAAATCAGGTCTTCTCTTGACCCAATGTACCAAGAAACCATGAAATCGCCTTTGGGGAGAAATCACCAGTTTCCAGGAGGCTCGTGCCACACTCCCATTGGAGGAAGAAGATAGAGTTGGGAGAGAGAAAGAGAAAATAATTATTAGGGCAGTCACAATGGTGTATTGATGATGGTTTCTATCCTCATTAAATGACTTGCCACGTAGGCAAAACGCTGACGTGGCAACGTAATTAATGAAGAAAGAGAGCAAAAATCATAGAAATGGTTTCCTCATGAAGAAATCAGGTCTACTCTTGACCCAATGCACCAAGAAATTATGAAATCGCTATTGGGGAGAAACCACCAGTTTCTAGGGAGCTCGTGTCGCACTCTCAATGGAGGAAGAATATAGAGTTGGGAGAGAGAAAGAGAAAATAATTATTACTCATAGAAATTATGGGTTAGAAAGCAGTACTTTTTTAGTGCGGTATCCTATGTTATAGAAACTACTGGTTTCTTTCGTTGGGACTGCTCTTACACAAAGACATCTCTACTGTGAAAAGTAGTTTCTATAGATAAGTTTTTGTGCTATGGAAACCGCATCAGTTTCATTGGGACTGCCCTGAACTGGCTGCCGCGGGCAGGGTTGATGCGACCAATTTGTTGCCGGCGTGAGAACGACAGACCATAGCGAGTTAGTGATCTCATTGATCAGAAGGTGTGCAGTTGGAATCAGCTTCTGCTGGAGGAGGTCTTCACTCCGATGGATAGGAAGATGATTCTTAATATTCCGCTGATTACCAGGGAGCAGGACTTTTGGACGTGGCATTATGAGAAGAGCGAGATTTTTTTTTTCGTTCGGTCAGCATACCGGATGCTTGTCCTTGTCCACAATCGGGAATAGGCGAAGGCTGTCGCTAAGAATACGGCTGGGAGGTCGGATTATCAATCCGAGGAGGAACGGAGAAGTCTTTGGAAAACCCAGGTAAGTTTTCTTATGGAGGCTGGCACGACAGTCAATCCCTACATGAGATGTCCTCCATCACAGAAACATGGCAACTCGAAGTGTATGTGTGCTGTGCAGTTCTCCTAACTCCTGACCACTTGTCCCAAATCCCAATGTCAATGCGATGATGCAAGGGGGTGGTTCTCGTCGATCATGGCAGCGTTCAAACACCAAAACCTGACGAGGGCGGTGGTCACTCTCTGGGTATTAGGGTATGCTCGCCGCAACGTGATCGATGAACAGGTTTTTCAGAGTCCCTTTTTCAACGCATAGCTTTGTTGATAGATTTATGGAGGAGTTATTGGAGGCAGTTGCTTGCTGGGAATAGCTGGCATTGAACCTTGGCCTACAAAGGCTTCAGATTGCTTCGGACTGCTTGAACCTCATCAAGAGCATTGGAGGAGCAGGTATGGGTCCATCATGGCTAGATTATTCGGGAGCTTGTGTGTTTGTTTCTCCTTCTAAACTTTAGTCGTTGTTCTAACGGATATTTAACACATGTATAGAGTATTAAATATAGACTAATTACGAAACTAATTGCACAGCTTGCGACTAATTTGCAAGACGAATCTTTTAAGCCTAATTAGTCCATGATTTGACAATGTAGTGCTACAGTAACCATGTACTACTGACGGATTAATTAGGCTTAATAAATTCGTCTCGTGGAGTACCGACGGATTATGTAATTTATTTTTTTTATTAGTATCCGAACACTCCATACAATATCTTTACGTAACATCTTCTAAATTTTAGTCACCGAATCAAACACGCCCTTAATGAAGTTGTTCACGAGAGTCGTAAGTCCAGTGGGGATGCGTTGATAGCCTAGCAAAGAGCAGCTCTACGAGTCTAGTGGTAGATTTGTTTTTGGTCTAAGAAGCCACCAGAACACCGAACACGTTTGTTATCCCTACTCTCCTGTTAATCAATAAATAGAGGAGCGGCGAGTCTAAAAAAATCTCATGCTGTTGAGGGCAAACACGGTCTTTTCTAGTGGGTTTGGTTACTTGTATTCACGCCGGCCAGGCTCCATAGATGCATGTTGCATGTTTAACTGCTTGTTTTTTTTATAACTACTCCCTCTTTTCCTTTATTATTCAGTCCGTTCGAGAGACCGTATCGTATCGTGGATTATTTACTGCTGGTTGGTTTGGTGTGAAAGAAAAACACTGTTCCCGACTGAAAATTTACAATCGTTTACGAGCAAGCGAACAGGCTGATTGTCGTTTGTAATCCCTACAGCTTGGAGAGGTTGTCCCTAAACAAGTGTTGTTGGCCTACTAATACAGGCTATAGATAGGTCTGCCATCTATTACAGTTGCCCCGTATGGACATTTAATGCAATATGTTGCAATACCACCTGGAATGATTGGCATATAGGGGTATGCAGGTATTTCTTTTGCCTTCTTGGTATAAGCGTCCAAAGCTAAAACAACCATAATAAACGGTCGGAGGGAGTAGTTGCTTGGTTAACAGCTCGAGCTTGGCCCTGTGAGGGCGGAAGTGTCCAATGAGGCTGACTACCGGGAACCGTAGATGAAATCCGTACCTCTAGAGCTAGGCTTGTGGGACGCATTGTATTAGCAGAGTAATAATGATGATATTAACATATGATTGGCATAATTTAAGGCATATTATTATATTTCAACATAAATTAAGGTTTAATGGAATAAGAATATTGTTTGGCTGAAATTGTTGTGAGATAAAAACACTGTTCCGGCTGAAAAAAGAAGCCGAATAAACTAAATATAGGATAAACCGAACAAGACCGTAGCAAGGTAACCACACAGGAGCACTCTGTTCAGCCGAGTCTTCTAGATTCAATCAACTAAACAAAAGCAGTTTGCATCTCTGCAGCCTGTGCAGCCAGATCCAGATCCTGCTTTCCAGAAATGAGACAGGCTCTCCTCGTTGGTCTACGGACACCGCGCTGCTCGTGCTTCGGCTTCCGGCTTCCGCCTTGCGGCGTGCAACGATGCCTTAGAGCAACCACAATGTTGGCAAAACCAGTCCATAGAAAATTAAATATTTACTATCAGATAGCTAGTATATTGTAGAACTAGTCCATAAACAATCTATAGATAAAAGTCACCCATAATAATATGGGCAACCCAGAAGACAATAAAAAACGGTTTGTACACTGTAGATCTGACACACAACAATAAACAAGAAAGAGCCGTTGGCCTTCGGAAGGTAGCCGTTGGGCGTTGGGCGTTGGGCGTTGGCCTCCTCCTTCGTGTACATGCCTTCTTTGCTGAAGCCCTCTCTGCCTACAAAACTGAAGCTTCGTGCTGCATTCTTCACACATGAGCCTGAGATTTTCAACTCTAGAGCACAACAATGGAACCCTCGCCCAAAAACTTTTCTAGCCTCCTGAATCAAGGCTCTCCAACCCAATACTCAGAGAGCAGTGGCCAAATCTCACCACCTACACCCCAATCCTAGTTTCCCTTTGGAACATTCAATTTTCTGCAGAACTTCAATCCTTTTGGTCCTCCAGGAATCCACCCACTGTATGGCCATTCTCCTCTCAGATTTCAAGGTGTACAACAACAAGGGAGTTGGCTACAAGCTCCTCTACCTAGCTTTCAAGGATCTCATCTCCATGAAAGTTTGGGTGCACCTGCAGCCAATAGGCCTCCACCAGTTCTTCAATTTGGCCATTTAGGTGGAGCTGCAGCCAACACTTCTTCCCATAGATCCGAGTCTAGTTCTCGATGCTCTGCACAACAAGAGAAGCAATCAGTCAACATTGAAGATTTAAGTGATAGCAGTGAAGAAGAAGAACCAAAGAGGCGTCAACGCATCAATTGGAGTGAAGAGGAAAATGAGCGGCTTTTCCATTCGTGGACACATCACTCCGCTGATCCCGTAATCGGCATCGACAGGAAATGTGAGTACTATTGGAAAGCTGTAGCTACTGAGTTCAACGACAACGCGCCAAAAAATAGCCACAAAAGGCCAGTCAAATAATTGAAGACACACTAGGGTGATGTCAAGAGGGATATCACAAAGTTCAGTGGGGCTTATGCTCGAGCTATGAGTGCACGCAGCAGTGGGCAATATGATGACATGGTCCTGAAAACAGCCCATGAGATGTTCAAGGGAGGCAACAAGGGTAGGTCTTTCATATATGAGTACCTGTGGAAAGTGGCCAAGGAGATGCCCAAATGGCGTAGAATCATCCACGAGGAGAGCACAACAAAAAGGACCAAGATATCTAACTCAGGAGCGTACACTTCTTCATCCAACCAAGACACAGAGCGGGAAACCATGAGTAGAGAGGTACGTCCTGAGGGGCAGAAGAAAGCGAAGGCAAGGCTGAAAGGGACAGGAAAATCTGCAGCACCATCTCCTTTGAGCAGCCAACCAAGTCAGAATATGGTTATGTATCATGAAGCTATGTCAATGAAAGCAAAAACTGCAAGAGATAAAAAGTATAAGACATATTTAAAACTGTTGGCAATAGATACCTCAAACTTCAATGAAAAAGAAAAAAAAGGCATGACAACATAATGGACCAGATAGCAAAAGACTTGGCTGAGGAGTAGAAAGGCAGCAAGAGATGCATGTATCCCTAATATTTAGTGTAATTGTTGTTTTCAAGTTAATTAGTTTTTATGTATTAGGTAGCATGGTTGTACCACCAATATTTAGTGTAATTGTTATTTTTCTTAGTGCTGGCAGTGTATTTGTAAGCTTAATATGGCTGTATCCCACTATTAATGAAACCAGCAGATGGCTGTTGAGGTATGGACAAAAGCAAAATATAGCTGTTGAGAAAAGACAAACAAAAATATAGCTGTTGAGAAAAGACAAATAAAAATATAGCTGTTTAGGTCATGCCAGAAGCAGCAGATGGTTGTTGAGAAAAAGACAAAAATATAGTTGTTGCATACAAGTGGACAATAGCTACAAATATGACCACCACACCACTCCCTCGTTCACAACACTGCACTTCCTCATTCACTAGACACCAGTCCACAACCACTGCCTGATTCACACAAGACACCACTTCCTCATTCTCTAGAAAAAATGTCAACTAACTCAGATGATTCTATTGAGTCTGAGCTTGAAGCACAGATTGAGGCTGAGCTTGAGCAGGAGATTGAAGCTGAGATTGAAGCAGAATCAGCTAGGTCCTCTATTCGATGTGGGGTTATACAAGGAGGTACATCAACGAAATCATGAAGGTGATCACAAAGAGACTAGTTGGTAAATATTTTTCAGATACTCCCTTGTACACAGATAATCAGTTTTAGTGAGAAGATTTACGCATGAGGAAGCATTTATTTATGCGCATAGTTGAAGCTCTAGGTGTTTGGTCTCCATATTTTCGTCTACGCCGAGATGCATTTAGCAAAGTGGGTCTATCACCATTACAGAAATGTACTGCTGCCATTAGAATGTTGGCATATGGTTCACCAGCAGATCTTATGGATGAAACATTTGGGGTTGCCGAGAGTACAACAATGGAGTCTTTGATTCATTTTGTTCATGGTGTTAGAAGCCTATTCGGTGCACAATATCTACGCAAACCTACTAGTGAAGACATCCAACGCTTACTGCAAGTAGCAGACCAGCGTGGTTTCCCTGGGATGTTGGGTAGTCTTGATTGTATGCATTGGGAGTGGCAGAATTGCCCTGTTGCTTGGAAAGGGCAATTCACTCGAGGTGATTATAAGGTACCTACCATAATGCTAGAGGTTGTCGCGTCTTATGACCTATGGATTTGGCATGCATTCTTTGGAGCTTCTGGTTCGAACAATGACGTTAATGTGCTTGACCAGTCACCGTTATTCACAGAACAACTAGAAGGCAAAGCACCTGAGGTTCAGTACACTGTTAATAGGTCACAATACAACATGTGTTACTATCTAGTTGACGGCATCTATCTAGAATGGGCCACATTTGTCAAGACAATCAACCGACCACTAAGTCCTAAGCATAAATTGTTTGCAAGCTATCAAGAAGGAGAAAGAAAAGCTGTGGAACGAGCTTTCGGGGTGTTGCAAAAGCGTTGGGCTATCATACGTCACCCAGCAAGACTTTGGGAACGGGAAGAACTCGCCAATATTATGTATGCATGTGTTATATTGCACAACATGATAATAGAGGATGAGAGAGGCATCTATAACATACCAGATGATAACACATATGAGCAAGCGCAATCTTCTCCAAATTTAACCGGGCTTGCACATGGACCAATCTATGGATTCACAGATATACTAGACAAAGACAATGAAATTCGCAATCGATCAACTCACGTTCGTCTCAAGGAAGATTTAATAGAGCACATTTGGCAAAAATTCAGTACACAGCAGCATGAACCCGGCCAAGAGTAGAGTCTCATCCATGTAATTTTAGGATCGTGTGTTTTCTTAAATTTATTTGTACTCGTATCTGAAATAAGGCAATTGTACTTTTATTTCATTGTTCATTCATACTTTGCAAAAAGAAGTAGTACTATGCACGGATCGGAGGTTACGAACTCAACCTCGTTAGGCTAGTTACGCTACAAACTCCAACTCTCATTTTTACAACTATATAAAAGCTAAAGCAGCTGCTATTACTATGCACGGATCGGAGGTAGGAAATGATTATACCTGCTGCTGAGATGAGGAACGGGTCGGTGCCCCGTGAGTCCTGCTCCCCTGCCGTCCGCATGCCCCAGCTCGGGAGTCTGTGCATGCGCCGACGTCCCGGCCAGTGCCTAGCGAGATCTATGAGCCGAGTGTGCACGCGGGTGCCGCCGGACGGTGCACGCCAGGTCGCCGTGCCAAGCGTTCGCGCGGGTGCAGGCAGTCGGCGTCCCAGGTTGCCGCGTCGGCCGTCCACGCGGCTCCCTAGGTCGCCGCCCTGGGCGTCCGTGCCCCTGCAAGAAACGCCCGATCTGAGTTGGTTGACGCCCGATCTGAGCACGGAAGTTGGAGATATGAGGTGGAAGGGGAAGGCCATGGTCGGATTCAGTGCGAGGAAGGAGATCGGTGGCGGAGAAGACGGCGGTGGAGATAGGGGATACGGAGCTGCATCGAACAGATGGGGGAAGCTGGGGGTGTGGGACCTAGTCTTATGGACAGCCGGTCCAGATACATTGTGACCTCCAACTTAACTATAGACCTCTGCCGTGGGACCCATCTATACGGACCGGTTGGTCCATATACATTGACCTTGCTCTTAGCTCGGAGCTGAATCTGATGCAGGCACGCAGCGACCGAGGTACATGACACATGACAGTACGACACCACGCCAGTGACGCAACTCCGCCAGTCATTCTCCATCTGCCGTGCCGGTCGATCGATCAGGACCACTAGAGATTACGATCAGCCGATCTGGTAAGGGCAGACCACCCTAAGCTTATTTGTTTGTTTATTAATCAGTTCGTTGCTTCCTTAATTTTCTTGGTTAGTTTATGAAGAACCGTGAAGTGTGAAAGTAATTAAGCAGGCATGATGGTTGATTAATTTATGAATCACTCAGTTTGTCTCTTGTCTTTCGCTATATGTATCTGTTCTTACTTCTATATTTCATATACTCGGTGATATATGCCAAAGGGTGCCTACCTGAACTAGTTAGGTGGCCTCGGCGGCACTCCTCAGGTCCGAATTTCGGACTGGGGTTAAAAAAATCCCCTCGTCTGTTCCATGACCAAAGCGCCAGGTCAAAGGCCCGGCCCGGTTCTCACAGGGCAACGGTGCCCCGGTGTCAGGGTGGGGCAGGGGTTCGGGAGTTTTCTCGTTCTATGTGAGAATGTCTTCTCTCTTACAGCAATGCTGCCCGGGGGTGACTTACCCCCGTAGGTCGAGTTTTTTTTATATATATCCATAAACAACTTTAGCGTCTATTTGGCACGGCTCTGACTCCGGCTCCGATAGCAGCTTCTACGAAGAAGCCGGAGAAGTCATACCAAACACTTCTACAAAGAAACTGTTTTTAAGTGAACAGTAAAGGAGCCAGAGCCACTAAACGTAGCTCCTCCTCCTCAAGTGCTCTAGCTCACCCTTAGTGTCAAACGTTATTTTTCATTTTTTATTATCTATACACTTTGCCATACCTTCAAATTTTTGTGCCACTGCAAACTACTGTAGCATTTTGCAGTGGATATATTGTTGAGAAAGTATGCAATTTCGAGATTCAAACCAGAACATAAATCATGACGATCTCATATACTAGCATGTGAAACCCTAAAAGGCCCATAGACAAGAGGGAGGGAGGCGGCTCTGCTGATGAGGAGCCTTTGCTCAAAGGCACCCATAAGACGACGAGCGGTAACAGCCCTAGCGACGCTAAGGCATCCAAGTTCACCGGTGTCGGTCCACGCTGTCATCCGTGCTAGATCATGCTAGTCTTTACCATATTGTGATTGGGAGTGGGTTCGGTGCTAGGCAAAAGCCTTTGCCTTGCTGTTGGGCCGACGACGGCGATGCTCTTACCTCTACATTCCTCCTTGGAGGACACGACCGGCCAGTATGGGAGGTAGCCATGGGGAATTTTCCGCAATGGGCGAAGCCTGACGGAGCAATGTCGCATAGTGGAGGTGGAAGGCATATGGGTCGTCAACTTCTTTTCTCAGAGAAGAAACAATGACGATATTTGAGGAATAAGCATCGGCTAACCTGTAGATGGACCTTCCTCCTCTTGCCTTAGGGCATGCTACTATCGCCCTGCAGGGTCACCACCACCACCCATGGTCCCTAATGTATCGCTGGTCCATGTTGGAGCTCTTTGCTATGCTTGTATGTGCCTCATGTCCATCTTCAGAGTGTTATCTCCTATCATAGTGCTTGTTTGGGTTGTCTTATCTGGTGGAGGCTTTACCATCGTCTTTTCGCTTTCATGGCGGATGCTTTGCCACTATTCTTGTGCGTCTCTTTGCTGGTGGATACTTGGCGTTTGTTGATCTTTTCTCTAGTAGATGCTTTGTTGCTGAGATCGTGTTGGCTTTTCTATGGCAGATGCTTTGCCGCCGAGGTTGCTTTGGTCTCTTCTTTGGCAAATACTTTGTCGTCGTTGCTGAAGGAAGTTCATCTCGTCTTCTCTGTGTGGATGCTTTGCTACCGTGGTTATAACTTCTATGTAGGCAACCCTTGCGTCGATGTCTCTTTTGTTCTCACCGGTTCAGTTTGTTTCGTTTAAGATTGAGGGCCTCTCCCCTTGTTTTTTCCTTGTTGCTCTAGTTTATACCATGTCATTTATCACTGCCTCGGTGATTTTGTAACTTGTGCTACGAGGGTTCTCGTAGTTTGGCTGTGTAATTCTCTTCCTCTTAATAAAACATATGCTACGGCATGTTCACAAAAAAACTCTATAAATATGCATAATAGTGTATTTATTTAAATTGTAATATTAATATATCTCTCTAAAAGGTTACATTAAAGTTATAGAAGTTTAACTTAGAATAAAATTTAAATAAACTATAATTTGAAATGGAAGTACTAGATCATTGAACCAGTTATATGTACCAACTTTATTTTCAAATACTTACACTTTTGTTTGGCCACTTCCATATCTTGGAACTTTACGTTTCCTGAAACATAATTTCCCATTTCTTCTGTGAAAAAATATCGTGTGGATGTTATAGAAACACATAAATACAAATTTATGAGGGTATTTTGGTCATTTCATCCTTAAAGTGACCAAGTATATATTTAAAAACAGAGGTTATTAGTGACGGCAAATGCTGAATCAACATTGCCTCGAGATACCCTGTCTGCTTTATTAAACAAGGTATGACATTTTTTTAAGCTAGCTATATATACATTGCTCATTTAATTAATTAGTTTCAATGAATCCTAAACTTAATGGTGCTAAGGAACATGGTTATCAATCCAAGTTTCCACACATGAGGGATTATAACAAAGGTCAGAGTACAGTACTTGCAGCGCGTACGGCTTGCTTATTAGTCGTCATGTCGAGTAGCTGAGTAGATTGGCCAATGCAAGTGTATTCTATCGAAATGATCATCACAAGAACAATTAACTAGGTGGCATATGTCACATGAATATTTCTTTTCTTTACTTCCTTTTAAAGAATTGCGCAAATAATTCTTATTCTGAAATTCTATGGTGATAGTCGGATAGACGTCTCATCATCACTTCTGGTATTTCAACCATGGCCGGCCTTATTAATCAGGGGTTAGGTGATTGGAATGCCTTGAGGAGTTGGACAACGGGGGATAAGGTTTTCATGTCATACCGGCATATATACCCCAAAAGGTTTGACTGTTTGTGTACACACCAATCACATATAAGACGGCAGTTCTTAATAGTCCGTGATGGTTGCATTTATTGCATGCATGCATTTGAATGGATGATGTTCTTTAGCGCTATGCTTGCTTGCTCCGTGTGTCTTTCTTAATCAGCTTCACTGCATCATTTTTATTTTCATTTTCTTTCACTAGAGTGATACATAAATAACAGGCATATATCCCCTCCTTTCCCCTTCTTTGTGCTTCACGAAGAAGGAAAAGAACTACTCAATCTACTGAATTTCTTGGTATTCCCATGTTCAGTGGACATAGGTTTTCGTTTCAGATCATGATGACTTTGTTTGTCGATTGATAGACGAATCACAAGAGAAAGAAAAGGCAGACCGTTTCTGGTTGTTATCCAGGGCTGCGTGCATCGTCATGCAGCCCCCCGGCCCTTGGTCTTACAGACGATTTTTTTAATAAAGGAAAGCTCTATTTAGAATAATGTTCCATCCTTTGCGACAAGGCGGTACATAGAGCCATTACAAAAGAAATAAAAAAAGGACGAGATCTAGTATGCTATAAGCAACATTGTGTCAGATATGCTCTCTACATTAATTGCTCAGGGTAAAAGGTGATGGTCTTGTGGACGATGGATTGTCTATCTTGCAATATGCAGATGATACAACCTTTTTTTGGGCCATGATATGGAGCAAGCTAAGAATATGAAATTATTGCTCAGTGTATTTGAACAATTATCAGGTCTAAAATCAATTTCCATTAAATGAAATCTTTTGTTGTGGAGATGCTAAACTTTATGGAAATGAAGTATATTGAACTCTTTAGATGTCAAATAGGGCCGTACCCTTTTCGGTACTTAGGAATCCCTATGGACCACCATAAACTTTGTAATATGAATTGGAGTGTAATTGAAGAAACAAGCGTAAACTAAGTCCTTGGAAAGCCAAACATATGTCCTATGGGGCCATACTGGTTTTATTGAATTCAGTTCTTACCATCTTACCCATATTTATGATGACTTTTCTTTGAAATACCCAGAGGTGTTCTAAAAAGACTAGATTTTATCGATCGAGGTTCGATCTTTTAGCAAGGCAATGATGATAAGAAGAATTAGCACCTTGCTAAGTGGGACATCTTGTGCCATCCTAAAGATCAAGAGGGTCTAGGTATAACAGAGATCTCGTGACTAAACCATAAATGTCTTTAGTAAATGATCTTTTAAGCTACTCAACGAAGATGGCATGTGGAATAGCTTGCTTAGAAATAAATATCTAAGTACAAAATATTTGTCACAAGTTCAAATTAAACCTAATGACTCGCATTTTTGGAAAGGTCTTTCAAAGGTCATGGAAGATCTTATGGGGTGTTGAACTTTCAAAATAAGAGATGGTTCACAAACCAAATTTTGGGAGGACACATGGGTAGGTTATAAACCCCTTAAAAGGAGCATTTTCCAAGAGTGTATAATATAGTCAAATGCCCCCATAATACTATGGTTGTTGTTATGAACCAGGTGCCACTAAATATTTCGTTTCGAAAAGCTTTAGTTGGGGATAAAATGACTGCCTGGAATAAACTAGTAGCTAAAATAACTAATACCCAGCTTTCTAATGGGAGGGACATCTTCACTTGGGACCTACATAATGATGGTCATTTCTCAGTACAGTCTATGTATCAGTATTTGATGAACCCTTTCACTAATAAGTTCATTTAGAAGCTGAAACTTCCTTTGAAGATAAAATTTATTTCTTTGGTATCTTCAACGGGGAGTGATTTTAACGAAGGACAATTTAGCTAGAAAGAACTGGTAAGTGAGTCAAAAGTGTTGTTTCTGTGATTGTAATGAAATAATTAATCGCTTCAGGTCCTGAGTTCGATTCTTCATGGGAGCGAATAGTTCAGGATTCAATGGCGTTGTGCTTTCAGTGGTAGGCGACGTTCCCATCGACAAAGAGGCCCAAGTGGTGACTTCGTCATTCTCGAAGATTTGCCGGTCCAGTCTTCGAAGATGATCATAGGGGTAAGGTTTTGCATTGCATTGTGTAATTCTTAAAAAAATGTAAGACATTTGTTTATATGTCAAAAACATGTTTATGTTTTTTTATCTTTCGTGTGTTGGTCTTTGCGTGTGCAACATCATAAGAGTAACTCTCCATAAGTGGACACTGGCGTGGCAGACCTCAGTGGGCGCCTTGTGTTACATAGGAAAGCAATGAAAACGGTCAGGCAATAGTCGTCGTTACTCTTATCTCATGTGAAACCAATTCAAGTGCTGAATCGAGCATAGCCTTGTGTTACATACCGTGCTGCATTAACATGTGACCTGCTTTGAACTCACCCCAGCAACACCGTGTCAACATGAAAATTGTTAAACAAGGTAGGACCATGTTCGAGGCTAGTTACAGGCGGCTACACCAATAAATTAATCGTGTGTTAATTAATCCGTCCTAATCCTAATTCTGTTAAGAAATCATTCCAGTGGCGATAGTTTACTTGTGATGATGCACACACGGCTTATCCATTATATTGTCATGCATCGAGAGTTAAGTGATTAGAAAATTGGCTAACTATCCAAATGATTACGAAAGAAAAATGAATTTAAATTTGAAGATGTGTTGACGCTTCGGTTTTTCTTAAAAAAAAGTATGTAAGCCATATTTATCACATGATGTTAGACACTGCCTTTTTTTTGCTAAGCGGGAACTGCCATTCTGACCCTTCTTGGGGGATTCCATCCACAAACACAAAGTTTGTGGCTGACCGATATTGCTCATCATCATTTAGCTATTGCATTTATTTTTCTCATTGCCGGTCATATGTATCGAACTAACTTCGGAATTGGGCACAGTATCAAAGATCTTTTAGAAGCACATACTCCTCCGGGGGGTCGATTAGGACGTGGGCATAAAGGCCTTTATGATACAATCAATAATTCGATTCATTTTCAATTAGGCCTTGCTCTAGCTTCCTTAGGGGTTATTACTTCCTTAGTAGCTCAACATATGTACTCTTTACCTGCTTATGCATTCATAGCACAAGACTTTACTACTCAAGCTGCTTTATATACTCATCACCAATACATTGCAGGGTTCATCATGACAGGGGCTTTTGCTCATGGAGCTATTTTTTTCATTAGGGATTACAATCCGGAACAGAATGAAGATAATGTATTGGCAAGAATGTTAGACCATAAGGAAGCTATCATATCTCATTTAAGTTGGGCTAGCCTCTTCCTAGGATTCCATACCTTGGGCCTTTATGTTCATAACGACGTTATGCTTGCTTTTGGTACTCCAGAAAAGCAAATCTTGATCGAACCTATATTTGCCCAATGGATACAATCTGCTCATGGTAAGACGACATATGGGTTCGATATACTCTTATCTTCAACGAATGGCCCCGCTTTCAATGCAGGTCAAAACATATGGTTGCCCGGATGGTAATGCCATGATTGGCATGCAGCTGAATTTTTTTTCTTCGGGAAAAACATTGTCAGGGTTAGGTAGTAGTACTGTGGGAATGACTTGAGGAGTTCAACAATATGGAATGACATGAGGAGTTCAACAATACCGGTGTCACCAACAAGTTTAGTAGATGCGGTGGTGAAAATACCATCGACGAAAACCATTTCTGTAGTAGCGAGGGTTGCTCAAAATATTGTGCGATGATCCTTGCTGATCTTTTTTCATCTACTTCATGGGATCACTTTTATTTCATTTTAGTTTGTTTGTGACGTAGAACCCATTAAAAGCTCATATTTTAGGCGAAATCGATGTACTAACAACTAATAAGTACATGAACAGTTAAACACTAACGGGATTTCAATAAAGGTTCTCATGAATATCCAATTTAGGATTCAATGAGGGGAACTAGTATATATATTACCAACTTTCTAACTCAAGACAATAAGAGCAAGCAAAAAATCATCACCATTGGCAAATTTTACATGTTTATTTGTAATTGCATAATATCAAAGAGCTGTTTTTTTTCGCAACCATACCTAACCACATTTTTCATCAAGAGGAAATGAGAGTTACAACATACAGTCTTATAAGTAAGCTTAGGCTTATCAGGACTAACATGATCCTTGCAAAACAAGCTTCACAAGGATCTCCAACAAAGTTCATAAATAGTTAATTACATAGTATATTAGGTGTATTGCATAGTAAATCAAAGAGCTGTGTTCAATACCATAGTATATTAGGTGTATTGCAGAACTGGAGAGTGCCTTTGACCATAGCAACTACAACTAAGTCGATAGAGCTGGAGAAATTCACTGGAGAAGTACTGAACAAGGTGAAGAAATAGAAGAAAAATGGACTAGGAAAAATCACAGCCTTCTTTCAGTTTCAAGAGCTTTAGTTGATTCACTCATGTGAAGAGGCTTCCGATGACTTTCACCATCTGAACAAGGATCATCAGATCTTTAAGGCATTGTCAACCTACAAAGTTGCACATCCTAGTTAAGGTTCAACCACCAAATTAGTATCAGATATTTCAATATGCCTTGTTGTTTGATGATTAAATGTGGATCCAGTGAGTGACAATAGTGACCTAGCGATGAACAAACAAGTCAATAAGCTGCAGAAAAAAAAAACAGACAACTCACCTGTTTTTGGGCGAATATTCAGAGTGCCGATCCTTGATCTGACTATTTGAAAAGCTGCAGAAAGGAGCCGACTGCACAGCCCACTCTGTCTCTATCAAGTGTCTTCTCCAGTGAATTGCACTGCCATTTTCTACAGGCCGGTAAGCATCCTAACATCCTATAAAACTCCCCCGTGCCTCACCAAGCCATGCATCAGAGTCCATTCAGACAAGAAGAGCAGCAACAGGACGAGCTCTACGTACAGGCGTACAGCCATGACGACGACGAAGCGGCACTGCTTGCGCTTCGCCACCGTCCTGGCGTCGCTTCTCTCGGCCACTGCCGCCTGCCTCGACGTCGGCTTCTACGACAGGACGTGCCCCTCCGCCGAGACCATCGTGCAGCAGACTGTGGCGGCCGCGTTCACCAACAACTCCGGCGTCGCTCCGGCACTGATCCGCATGCACTTTCATGACTGCTTTGTCAGGGTAATATAAGTACATGCATGCAGTATATAGCTAGACATATTTTTTTCACTACTATACCTTTAAACTCCTTGCATGCAGGGCTGCGACGGCTCGGTGCTGATCGACTCCACGGCCAACAACACGGCGGAGAAGGACGCGCCACCCAACAACCCCAGCCTCCGGTTCTTCGACGTGGTCGACCGCGCCAAGGCGGCCCTGGAGGCTCAGTGCCCCGACGTGGTCTCCTGCGCCGACGTCCTCGCCTTCGCAGCGAGGGACAGCGTCGTGCTCTCCGGTGGCCTCGGCTACCCGGTGCCCGCCGGACGCCGTGACGGCCGGATATCCAATGCCACTGAAGCCTTGAACGACCTGCCTCCGCCGTTCTTCAACGCCACCCAACTGGCAGACAGCTTCGCCTCCAAGAACCTCAGTATTGAGGACTTGGTCGTCCTCTCCGGCGCGCACACCATCGGCGTCTCGCACTGCAGCAGCTTCGCCGGAATTGGCAACCAGGGCGACCGGCTCTACAACTTCAGCGGCTCAGCTGACGGGGTTAGCTAGCATAACACTTCCCTCTCTAGAAACTAAGCATAACACTTCGGTTAGTTCTTACCCAGTACGTTATCCATATCCACTGCTGTGGTGTACAGATTGACCCGGCGCTGAGCAAAGCCTACGCATTTCTCCTCAAGAGCATCTGCCCATCCAACAGCAGCCAGTTCTTCCCGAACACGACGACGTTCATGGATCTCATCACGCCGGAAAGGTTCGACAACAAGTACTACGTCAGCCTGACCAACAACCTGGGGCTCTTCAAATCAGATGTGGCGCTGCTGACCAACGCAACGATGAAGGCGCTGGTCGACTCCTTCGTGCGCAGCGAGGCGACTTTTGGGACCAAGTTTGCCAGGTCCATGCTCAAGATGGGGCAGATCGAGGTGCTGACCGGAACGCAGGGCGAGATCAGGCGCAACTGCAGGGTCATCAACCCTGCTAATGCCGCTGCTGATGTTCTCGCTGATGAATCGGGTTCTTCAGGATTCACTGGAGTGGCGGCAAGCTAATAATCGATTGTCAGTACATGTATGTGCATTGTGCACAGTGACGTCCAGTGTGAATGTGTGAAAGTGCAATAAGTAATGAGCAGGTTAGCTTGGTAAGCTTGCTTGTTACAGGGGTAGGGAGAAACCACACAATCTATATGACTGAACAAAAATGACAGCACGATCTCTCTTGTAGTCTGTTATGAGTTACTTTGTTGTTCATTTATGCAGGGAGTTTGATTGTGAGGAAGAAGTGGATCTGTGCGACCGTGCCAAAAGTTTGATTAGTGAAACCAAAATTTGATTTGGTCATGGTGAGTGTCTTTTACAAAAACAACATGCACAGGCAAATAGTTCTACAAAATCCATGCAAACGTATTGTCAATACCAACTGGGTGGCCAACCCTCCTTGTCCAGTTATTATCCAAAATTCAGAAAATCTGCAGAGCATATACCTTCCTTATCCAAATATGCCCAAAGCTTAAGGCGATAAACATGGAAGGTGTCAAGGGCAGCAAACCCCTGACTGGCTGGACCGCGGCTACGGAGCTCGTAGCCGTCGGCCGTCTTCTCCGGTGAGGTTATACCCCTCTTCCGTAGGCTTACAGAGAATAGAGAGAGATTAGGGATAACTTTATTGCTTGATTGATCATGACCTCTAGTACAGTTTATATAGGCCCATGGGCCGCCACACTTGGCAACAATAAAATAGGAAATAACTAATTAGGGATGAATCCCCTAAACTTTAGGCCAATCACTTATCTAATCAAATCAGCCACTTTCCTTAGCCGCACCTTCCTCCTGATCACCCGCGCCTGCTGCCTCAGCGCGTGCTGCGGCCCGCCTGACATCACGGGCCCTTCGCTGGCGTGCGTAAGTGCGGCCCCACATGACATCTCTCCCCCCCTCGAGAGTCAGCTCGTCCTCGAGCTGGAAGTCTGGAAACTGCTCGCGGAAGGATTCAGCATCTTCCCATGTGGCCGACTCTGGAGGTTCGCCGCGCCAATGGACGAGCAGCTGACGAACGCCTCGCGCCAAGCGAGCATGCTCAACCCTGCTGGGCTCTGGAGCCACCGTACCATGGTGGATGTGTGGCAGAGCCGGTGGAGCGTCCGGGGGGGTGCCGGCGAACTTCTTGAGGGTACCGACATGAAACACATCATGTATACGAGCTTGCGGGGGAAGCTCCAGACGCACAGCCACATCGTTGATGATCTCGCAGACGCGGTAGGGCCCGATGTAGCGCGGCTTCAGCTTGCCGGTCTGCGCCTGAGGAAGGGACGCCATGGTGCGCTGTCGAAAGCGCAGGAGCGCCCAATCGCCGACCTGGTAGTGCACCGGGCGATGCTGCTGGTCGTAGTGGCGCTTCTGGACACCCTGTGCTTGCTCCAAGCGGTAGCGAACATCAGCTAGGAAGGCCTCGCGCTCCTCCATGTCGCGCGCCACTGCCGCAACTCGCGTCTCACCAGGCTCGTATGAGCGGATGGTGGGCGGGTCGCGGCCGTACACCACGCGGAACGGCGTCTCCCGAAGCGAGGACTGATAGGCCGTGTTGTACACGTACTCAGCCCATGGAAGCCATCGCAGCCACTGCCGGGGTCGGTCACCTGTAAAACAGCGTAAGTACATGACAATGACCTTGTTGGCCGCCTCCGTTTGGCCGTCGGACTGGGGGTGGAAGGCGGAGGTCATGTGCAGCTTGGTGCCCATGAGGCGCATCAGCTCGCGCCAGAACAGCGAAGTGAACACCGGGTCACGGTCGGACACCATGGACTGCGGCAGGCCATGGAGGCGCACGATGTCGGTGAAGAACGCCTGAGCCACTGTCTCAGCAGTGTACGGGTGCGCCAGGGGTATGAAGTGGCCGTACTTGCTGAAGCGGTCGACGACGGAGAGGATCACCGACTTTCCATTCACCCGGGGCAGCGCTTCCACAAAATCGAGGCCAATGTGGGCCCACACAGCTGTGGGAATGGGCAGCGGCAGTAACAGCCCGGCTGGATGAAGATGCTCTGACTTGTACCTCTGGCAAGTGACGCACTGGCGCACAAAGTCCTGCACACAACGACTCATGTTGGGAAAATGGAAGTCGCGGCGGAGACGGTGCAAGGTGCGCTGGACACCCTCGTGCCCATCGTCGTGGACGGCTGCCAGGATCTCTTGCAGTAGTGGCGATGACTGCGGAATGTAGAGGCGTCCACCGTAGGTGACCATGCTGTCGGCCAATCCCCAGGGGGCGGCGCGGGAGCCCGTGCGAAGCTCGTCGTGGATGGCCACCAAGGCGGGGTTGGTTGCCTGGGCCTGGCGTAGACGGCTGATGAAGTCGAAGCGAGAGCCCGAGATCGCCATGAGGGCCACCGCCGGGTCCTCGTCGGTGTCGCGGCGCGAGAGGGCATCAGCCACCGTGTTGGTCGCCCCTGACTTGTACTCGACGGAGAAATCGAAGCCGAGTAGCTTCCCGACCCAGTGATGCTGTGGGATCGTTGCGAGGCGCTGGTCGAGGAGGTACTTAAGGCTGTAGTGGTCCGTCTTGACGAAGAAGCGACGTCCCCACAAGTACGGCCGCCAATGCCGCACAGCCAGGACAAGGCCAATGAGCTCCCGCTCATATGCCGCAAGGGAGCGGTGTCGTGGCGCCACCGGCCTGCTGAAGAACGCAATCGGATGCGCCTCCTGGATGAGGACCGCCCCGAAGCCGTAGGTAGACGCGTCGCACTCGACGACGAAAGGCTTGCTGAAGTCCGGAAGTGCCAGCACCGGGGCGGACGTCACAGCCGCCTTAAGGGCGGTGAAGGCAGCCGTGGCGTCGTCGTTCCACGTGAACCCCTCCTTCTTCAGGAGCGCGGTTAGGGGCGCGGCGATGGTGCCGTAGTTGTGGACGAACTTCCGGTAGTAGCCCGCCAGGCCGAGGAAGCCGCGTACAGCACGCGCGGAGCGAGGCTGTGGCCAGTCGTGTATGGCCAGGACCTTGGCGGGATCCATGGCTACGCCGGCCGCGGAGATGATGTGGCCGAGATAGCTGACGGAGTCGACGCCGAACGAGCACTTCGACCTCTTGACGAAGAGGCGGTGTTGGCGCAGTAGAGTCAAGACGACGCGGAGGTGTCGGAGGTGGTCCGCCCAGCTGGAGCTGTAGATCAAAATATCGTCGAAGAAAACAAGCACAAACCGGCGGAGGTAGGCACGCAACACGTCGTTCATGAGCGCTTGGAATGTTGCCGGGGCATTGCAGAGGCCGAATGGCATCACCAAGAACTCGTACAGGCCGTCGTGGGTGCGGAACGCCGTCTTGTGGATGTCCTCGTGCCGCATCCGCACCTGGTGGTAACCTGACCGGAGGTCGAGCTTGGTGAAGAAGCGAGCCCCGTGCAGCTCGTCCAGCAGCTCGTCGACGACGGGGATGGGGAAAGCGTCCTTGATGGTGACGGCGTTCAGGGCGCGGTAGTCGACGCAAAACCGCCACGAACCATCCGCCTTCTTGACGAGGAGGACCGGCGAGGAGAACGCCGAGTCGCTGCGGCGGACGATCCCCTGGGCGATCATGGCGGCGCACTGCCGCTCGAGCTCGTCCTTGTGGGCCGCCGGGTACCGGTAGGGGCGGACGGCCACTGGAGGTGCGCCAGGTTGGAGGACGATGCTGTGGTCGCGGGCGCGTGGCGGTGGCAAGCCCGTGGGCTCGGTGAAGACGTCGCTGAATGTGGCCAGCAGCTCATCGAGGAGGGACGCGCTCGGCGCCTGTGCTGTCGCGCGTAAGGCTGGCACCGAAGGACAGGCCACGCCGGTCCACGCGACGGGGCGCCCGTGGCGCTGGAAGGTCATGCGCCGGCTGCCAAGGTCCCAGACGATGGGCCCCAACTCACCGAGCCACCGGGTACCGAGGACGACGTCGTACCCGGCCAGCGGCATGACGTAGAGATCGGCCGGGAACGCCTCGCCATCGACGAGTAAGGGCGCGTCGCGGATGACCCCGGCGCAGGCGACTCGTTCACCATTGGCGACCAAGGCGGTGAGGCGAGGCCGCTGGTGGAGGGGTAGACCGGAGCGTCGAGCTGCCTCCTCCGAAATGAAGTTGTGCGTGCTTCCGGAGTCCAGCAGGGCGACAAGGGCCGCGGTCCCGAGAACCACGGCGATCTGCATAGTGCCCGCCACGGGGACCCCAGCCACTGCCTGTAGGGAAAAACAGGGCGCCGTGGCGTCGTGTTCGGCGTCGTCCGCGGCGTCCCGCGCGTCCTCAATCTCCACGCCGTCCACGAAGAAGATACGCCTGCAGAACCGATTGTGGCCACGTGTGTATTTTTCATCGCAATTGAAACACAGACCCAGACGACGCCGCTCCGCCATCTCGTCCGGGGTGAGGCGCCGGTGATTGCCCTCAATGCGGCCCTGCTGGGCGGCCGCTGGTGGAGCCGGGAGCGCCAGTTGCGCCGGGGGCGCCGGAAGTGCTGGTCGTGGCGCGGGCGCAGGCATGATGCCGCGCGGTGGCGCGCGAGCTGGGGCCGGCGCCGGGCGGGCGGCCTCCATCAGCTCCACCTGGCGGGCCAGGCTCATGGCAGCCGCCAACGTCTCCGGGTTGTGGATGCGGACGGCGTGGTGAGGGTGGCGAGTTCGCCGGTGAAGAGCCGGACGCTACCGTGTGTGCCTCCTCGACGACGACCGCACGCGGCGGAGGGCTCGAAGCGATTGAGTACTCTCGACCGCCTAATACGCCGCACTCGGCGAGCTCGAAAACAATGGAGCCGAACGGAGGGGAGGCCCGAACCGGAGGTTCAGAGGTCCTTGAAGCGCCCCATGGTGGCGTACCCTCATCCTCTTGAGCCGGATGTACCAAAGCCGGGCGACGTCCCTCCGGGTTGTACGAGGCCATCCAAACGCGCTCCTCGCCATGGTACGCTGCTGGCGAAAGTATGATTCGCATTTGTTGATGAAGAGCAGCGGATCAGTCTTACCATCGTAACGGGGAAAATCCAATTTCTGGAATTTCGGAGGGCGATCAAGATCGCGCGCCCCGTCCTGGCGGCCGCCGGCGCTGCTGTCCGTTGAGGATGACGCCTTGTCCTTCATGGCCGCCATGTCGGACTTCATTGTTGACAGTTCCGAAGTGAGGGCCTTCAGCATCTCCATCACGTCGGCCATAGTCGGCTCACTCATGGTGGTCAGTGCGGCGCGACGACGCGAGGATGATGGTGGTGATGGCGGAGCTCTTTGGGATGGTGGGCGGCGGTGTGGTGGATTGGGTGGGGCGGGTGGGCGAGGATTGCCGGAATGGGAACGCTCGAGGTCGATACCGAGTTGTCAAGGGCAAGCAAACCCCGATCGGGTGGACTGCTGACTCTGAGCTCAGAGGCATTTCGGCCGCCTTCTCCGGTGAGGTTATACCCCTCTTCCGTAGGCTTACAGAGAATAGAGAGAGATTAGGGATAACTTTATTGCTTGATTGATCATGACCTCTAGTACAGTTTATATAGGCCCATGGGCCGCCACACTTGGCAACAATAAAATAGGAAATAACTAATTAGGGATGAATCCCCTAAACTTTAGGCCAATCACTTATCTAATCAAATCAGCCACTTTCCTTAGCCGCACCTTTCCTCCACGATCACCAAGCGCCTGCTGCCTCAACAGCGTCTTGCTGCCCGCCTCGACATCACGGGCCCTTTCACAAGCGTCGTAAGTCGCCCCCACATGACAGAAGGCATCTATTTTAAGAGTCTTCTAGATTAAGATGACCCGATCCAGTTGACCCAGTTTATCCCTAAGTACTCTGCAACTGAGAATGACTATTGATTCAATGCCACTGTTTTTGGGGAAAAATAAAAAATATTAATCCAAGTACTGCAAATCCTAAATATTACTGTGTTTAATAACCATCTCGCCAACAATATGTAGAGTATTCCACCCTTCCAAAAGGGAACTTTATATTTCAAAGTGCTAACGTGAGCTGATGCATGCCCCATTTGCAAAAAGTTAATGATACAAAGTTAAAAAAAATATGAAAATGCTATCTGAAATATATATCACACAAAGTTACGAGAACCAACAATTTTTCAGTATCTGAGGTAAAGACGCTTTCCATCTTAAATAAAATACAACCCAAAACCATTGAAATGCTTGCGGAATGAATGTCATTGTAGTATACTTGAGCAGTTGTGTTAATACAACTAATTAGTCAGCACCATGTCAGACTCTGGTTATAAGGTCCTTGTAGTTTTTAACTTAATCACAACATGGAACAACAACTACAACTAAAGAAAGCTTAACAAACAAGCATATGGAACTTGGTCCAATTAGCCCTTTGTCGTTTCTCATCAGTGACGTTCATATAAAAATATGGACCTAGTTGACTTGACTGAGCACTCATCCGGTAATCCCAATCCTTTCTGACAACAACAGTAGTTAGGTAGCCTTAGATAAATTTTTATTCCCAACAGGCCAATAGCGCAACTGTAGGAGAGCAACTGGTCCATATTGATGTAAGATGTAACCAAACATGAAAAAATTATGGTGCAGATAAGTTTTCTGTTTGCATCAAAAGATTCCAAATCCACACGTCGTTGTTCTCAAAGGGACAAGGAAAAGTAAAGTCAATGCCGGGATCATGTTTAAGGTTTTCGGCCATGTTCGGCTCGTTGCTACAGCGAAAGCCAGGCTACAGTATTTTACCCTCACAATAGATACAGCAGCAGCTAGTTGAGTCTAGAAATGTGACTCATAACATTGAACCTGTATTTTTCTTGTGACTAGAAGGGTTGTTTTTCATTTTCATTTCTGTTCCTTGCGACCTTGCCCTATATCACCATACCTTCCTAACTTCCTGCACAGGTATCAATACATGCAGAATATATGCATGATTTTGTTTCCTAAGTTACAAGCAACATATTGAAGATGGGAAAAATATTGAGGTGAAACCCCCTCTCGATCCAGACACTTTTGACTTTTGAGCTACAGTTTCCTGAAGATGAGATTTATTTGGTTGTGCATAACAGTAACAAATGATCTTTCTATATTCCATTTCCACCTATTCTCATTTCTCAACCCCTGTTTTTTTACATATATAGTTATTATGGTAATATGAAACCCTTGGCCCTTGAATTCTGAAAGAAAAAATAACGATAGCTCGACCCAAAGTACATATGTAAGGTGAAAGCATACCGTTTGAACAGTTGCAGTATAAATTTGACATTAACCACCACAGCACAATAGTGCTTACTGCTTAATAACAGTGCATTCTAGCTGGCTCCTTCACAAATAACCTGCTGACAGGAACATCCAGAGAAACAATTCAACTTGAAATTTTTCCAGTAATTTTTTTTAACCGAGCATGCATATAGAGAGTAATTGCACAAAAGATGACATGGATCAAGGATTACATGAAGCTACTTCTACTCTCTCGGAGCTGGGCGTCAGGGCATGACAGCACAATAAGAATGGACACTCCATACCTGCATATATTTTTTTAAAGTGCATGTAACATAACATTAACATGAAACAAGGGTACATCTGTTACAGTATTCTGGAAGGGAAATTTCCAGGGCATTTTCTCACTGACCTTCCTGCAAAAACGCCTAGCTCTTCCCAAGATGGCTGAACCTGAATAATGGACAGCAGGTCTGCACCATTCCGGACTCGACAAACCTGAAACCTTCCCCAGATTGCACAGTTTGGCCTAACAGTAGCAGCCGCTCGCAGGAAGCCCTCTTCAGTGACCTGTGACCCTAGCCATTTCGTCGAGCACCACGCGTGCGGCTTTCCCGCTCGGCCGCGATGGCACTGCGCCAAGCCAAGCGAGCGCGTTGGACGCACTCGACGTTGCTCGCTAGGTCACCTTCACGCCGTGTTCCTCACAAGCCCTCGCGTCGCGCACTCCCCCTCTCTCCGTCTCCGCCGGTGGAGAAGCAACGCGCCGTCGAACGGAACGGGCAGTTGAGCAGCCGCCACAGCCAGAAGCCCGGAACGCCGCATCCCGTACAAACAGATTTGGGCCAGTTGGGCCGATGGTTGTTTCCTTTCAATGATTGGGCCGGTGGTTGTAACACTCGTATGTTCCCACGTTGAAGTGAGACCACCCACCTGAAATTTAGTGGAATTCCAGTTTTGGTCGTGCATGAGATTTGTGTCCAAAGTCCCGTTCCAACATGCACAACACTCCCGATTTACTTTTAAAATATTCAGATAAAACACTTATGATATATATATGAAACAGCTGAAATAATCAAAACATGTGTCTGAAACAATTACAAACATATGTAACCTCTAGATAAAACACTTGCAACATATGTGTAAAACATATGCAACATCCAGATAAATACATTTGCAACATACATCTGAAAAACAGATTAAACATTGGAAACAGACACTTGCAACATACGTATACACTTGAAATATGCGCTTGCAACATGTGCAAGGCCAGGACCGGGTGATTCTAGCCGTCGGGGTCGGAGCCGGCGGTGCACCACCGCCACCACCATCTTTGGCAGCACTGGGCTTGGCCCAGCCGGGTGGGTAGCCCGTGCGACGAGCGGGAGCGAGCGGCGACGGGATGGGTACACGTACACGGCAGCAGCAAGGCAAAGTGGGCGTGCGGCGTCCGGACAGGAAGGCCGCCGCGTTGGAGAAGGCCAGCGGCGGGCGGGCGAGCGGCGCGGTAGATGCACCCGCGATGGCCGCATGCGTGCGGCACTGAGGAAAGGAAATGTCGTTGTGATGAGTGGAGGAGGCCTGTTGGGTCTTGCGCAGGCCCGGGAACATTTGGACGGAACACGCAGACGCCCGTGTGTTTCCACTTGTAAATAAAAATATTTACTGCAAATTCGCCATGTTTGACCCATAGAAGCTGTTTCTCGACCCAGCTGGCCAATTCCGCCCAATAGAAAGCTGGATGTTTTTGCTTGTGCGTCCACAATTGATGAGGAAATCTTATCTCATGCAAGTTTTTGGCCCGTCATGAAAACTCTTTATTGTAGGCTGGCGAAGGCGTTTAGTTTTAATCTTAAAATCATTCTTAGGGGCACACTTATCCACACCTCCTTAACCTATAAAAAATCATCAGTAAGTAGACACCCCAACTCAAATGGAAGGGGAGATCCACTTTATGGACGTGTGATCAGAAATATCTTTAGCTAAGCGCGATTTAACTTCAAATCCTAGTTTGTTTAGACTAAAATTCTATCAACCTAAGGCCAGCTATCATTGTAATTTGAGTTATTCTTTCCATGTGGGCTCTTTATGATATTAAAGTTACCATGTAAGGTTTCTTTAGGCCCGGCTTAATCGAGCTTTTAACTATGGCTTTTGCTAAAATACAAAAGCTCAACCAAAAGACCCTGCTTGGTACAAAATTGAAAGCACCTTCCCCTCTACTTTTCCGCTGCTTTCGGGTAAAAAAAAAAATTACCCACCTGGCACTGTTGGCACCGGTTTGTTTTTATCCGTCTCTTTCTTCGATAGCGTGACAAACCACGACCACGGCATCGCTCCCTCGTGCTCCTCCTGGCCGCCGCCGGCGCTCCTTCGCCCTCCCAGGCCAGCGCGGCTCGCTCTCCGGCCGATGGAGGCGCTCCGGCGACCTCCACTGCCTCTCCCTCTCCGGCGACCCCTTGCAGATCCGGCTTCCTGCGGCGAGGCGCGGCTCGAGCCCCCCGGCCCCGGCTTCAGTCATGGCGCGGCCGCCCCCCCCCCCCTTTCCGGCGACCCCGCGCGTCCTCTCCCAATCCGAAGACCCCTGCGGACCCTCCTCTCTCCGGACTGGTGGCGCTCTGGCGACTCCGCGACACCTCCCATGCTCCCGCGACCCCTTGCGTACCCTCCCTCTCTGGCTTCCCGCGGCAAGGCGCGGCTCTAGCCCCTGCCACGGCAGCGGGCATGGCCTGGCCGCGGCCCCTCCCTCCCCCACGACCCTTCCCTCTCCAGCCGCCCGGCTCCTCCTTAGATCTAATGGTAGCGCAGCTCCGAGTTGGTGGTTTGTCTCCGGCTTCCCCAGCTCCGAGCTCCGAGGTGCAGCAGGCCCCTCCAGCTAGCGTGGTTGCCGGCGGCGACACCCTCCAGCTAGTGCGTTCCCAGGCCGGCGGTGGCCTCTTCCAGGACGTGGGAGAGGAAGAAGAAGATGCTTGCTGTCTATGACGTGTGGGGTCTGCTCGTGAGTGAGAGGATCTTTTCATAAAGCTACGACTGCTCAACCAGACAGCTTTGCTCACCGCTCATATCTCACACCAGTTTTTCCAAAAGTCACAACTTACGACAGCTTTTGTCAGAAGCCAGCTCAACCAAACAGAGCCTTTAGCACGTAAGCCAGCTACATTAGTCAAGAAAGTCTCCTTGTGTTCCTCCGGTGCATCACCATATACCGAAACTAATAGCCATTCAAAACCATCAACGTTATTCCGTAATTAAATTTGACAAATACTCACCTTCTTCCTTTTCCTTCTATTAGAAGTGAGTAAGTTTATACCCATTAACATGCCACAAAAAATCATTTCCTCCACACAGGTTTTTGAGAAAGGATAATTGTGAGCAATCTTGTCCCTTCTAATTTCTGATAAGACAATAAAATCAAGATTTTTTTTTCTAAGGATGAGTCTGATAATAATTTTTTAGGATCCCGAGACCATTAAGTTCCAAAAAAATGCTTTTATTTTTTTACTTTTGTTTATTCCTTTTTCCCTTTCATTTGTGTTTTTCCCCTTTTGAACTTGATTTGTCGGATGAGATATTATATTATTATAACACACAAGGTCATCATATTCATCTTCCGAAAGGACGCAGTTATAGCGCTGCACGGCGAGCGCGCGACCTCATCTGTGCGCCTGATATCCATCTGAGCGCCTGATATCTGTCGATCGGACCCACTCCCCCTCCCCCTGCCTCCTTTTTCATTCGATCCATGCATGCAAGTGCAAGCTGACGTGCATGCAAGTTGACATCAAACAAATTTGTTTTTTGAATTGTTACAACTTCTGAATGGTGTATCCGATTTCAAATCCGTCTGCACCGGTGTATTTTACGTGACGAGTGAACAAAACTAGACCCCACTTATATATGTTTCGAACAATTTTATTTAAGTACCAACTTATGCGTAAATAGTGCTAGTGGATTTATTAAAAGAGTTGCTACCACGTAATAATAAAGTTCTTAGTAAAAAATACAATGAAGTTGTTACATACTCTGCATATCGATTCTTACATAGGAATATAATAAAATTGTTATATAGTATTTACATAAATATACTAACCCCTAAAGAGAATAGCGGCTCAAAATAAGACAAGCTGCAATTTCGAGGGACAAATTATTAAAACAAGTATTGCATAAGCTAGCAACTATGGGCAAGTTATTATACAACACATTACAAAAGCCAGGAAACATAACTTGCTACCAACTAGGGGCATTTATTAAAAAACAAGGGCAGGGCACAAAACAAGAAAAGCTACAACCTGAGAGCAAATTATTAGAATAAGCATTACATAAGCTGCTAACTAGAGGGGTAAGTTATTATATAACCCACTATATAAGTCAAGAAACATGACTAGCTGATAATTGGAGGGGTATTTATTAAGACAAGAGTAGCGGCCCAAAATAAGACAAGCTGAATCATGAGGGGCAAATTATTAAAAGAATCATTACATAAGCTGCCAACTTAGGGGAGGTAAGTTATTATAGAACTAATATGTAGGATTTAGAAAGACATTCGAACCTAAAAGGGAAAAATAAAATATACTCATAACTCATTAAACTGGAACTAAAATAAATAGGAAACAAAAATGAAATATTTAAAAGCCGGAAATGTTGAAGAACAGTTAATATGTAGGATTTAGGAGGGAAACTGAAACAGCTACCAGAAACAGAAACTGAAATTGATAATAAGAAAATATAATTAAAATTGACAATTAGAAACTAAAAACTAAAGTAGACACAATAAAGAATAAATAACTGAAACATAATAATGAAACTAAAATTACTAGATATTAAAACTAAAATTAACAACTAGAAAATATAACTGAAGTCAACATAAATGAAAACTAAAGTTAGACTAAATGGAAAAAAAACTAAAACTTAAATTACCAGAAAATGGAACTAAAATTGACAACTAGAAAATCAAACTATTAATGAAAAAAACATACTGAAAACTAAAGTAGACACAGTAAAAACAAAAAACCGAAACATAGGAATGAAAATGAAATTGACAACTAGAAAATTAAATTGAAATTGATAAATAGAAAATTAAAACTAAAGAAAAAATGAAAACCAAAAGAAATAAAAATATAAAATAAATAAAAAGATAAAAGAATATAAAATATGAAATGAATAATAAAAACTCATATAAAACAAAAACTAAATAAAAGTAAAAAGAATAAGAAAAAAAAAACGAAGGCCGCATGCATGGTGAGTGCGGGAGAGACTCAGGGTCGTAGGCAGGCCACGTGCGGCCTCATGCAGGATGAGCACGGGTGGGCCGCATGGCTTCGCAGGCCGCCAGGCCGCGTGTGGCAAGGGTCGCTCGCTCCACCTCGAGCGCGTTACCTTTTGCGCTTCTGAAAGTCCCTCTACCATATCGCCACAAATTATTGTGGTTAAGAAGGTCAAGTTCCTTTTTACTCGCTCCCCATTCTCCAAAGCCTCCAACTGTTACAACAATATGGGGAATTTAGTGTTTATTATACCTCTGTTGTAGAGTGCAATTGTGATTTTTACCTCCATGACTGTGTGAATTTATCCTTGCGATTCTAATTTAAAGCTTCGGTTCTGTACCGGTGTCAGGTGACGTAGGATTAAACCAAAAAAAAAATAGAAAAACAAATTAGGACCGTGTAAAAAGATGCTCCAAGAGGGACTCTCATCTGCTCATCAGGGACCTCGCGCAGTGGTCCAAGAGCAGCCTCGTCATCTACTACTACTCATCTAAGTACAATTGGGACCTGCTGCGAGCCGACTCATTTTCGCTTTCACATTTGGGCCCTGTTCCCTCCTAAAGGTTAAATTTTTTAAGATTTTCCGTCACATCAAATCTTTGACGTAGGTATAAAGCATTAAATATAAATAAAAAATAAAACTAATTACACAGTTTAGACAAAATCCACGAGACGAATCTTTTAAACCTAATTAGACTATGATTGGACACTAATTGTTAAATAACAATAAAAACGCTACAGTGTTATTTTGTCAAAAATTTCGACAACAAAACTGGCCCTTAGCATCCAGAGATGCATTGCATGTGAACTTTCGTTGCCTTCCATGGGTTTTGTGGTCCATGAGCCGGCCGTTTCAGACTTTGCAATCACCAATTAGCATCGATGCCGCCAAACCAAGCCACTAGGATATATATATCCGGATATGCCTTGGCGCGTATGCGTATATGTATATTATATAATATATATGCATGCATGTCTACTTGCGATTCTCCTGCATCTGATTCTTACCGTGAGCCATGGTCATGCACGTACGTGCGTATGCAGAGCCTTTTCGCTTGCTCGTATATGATCGTGGATTATAAATTGGAATAATATTTTTTTCTCACACTAAACTAGCCAGCAGTAAATAATCTACGATCGTTTACGGCCTGTCGAACATGCTGTTAAAATGCAGGCAGTAAATTGTGTTAAATTTTGTTGCCAAAATCTTTGAAAAAAATCTACAAAAGTAATGTCTAAACCTTTTGAATTCAAAATAGAGGTAAAATCACAAAGAACCAATAAAAACGAGGGAAAATCCGCCAGAGCAAAATTGTCCTTTGTTTCTCAAAATTCACACGGTAGAATAGGGGCAAAGTCTACCTTTAATTTGAATTAACAGGGACAGGCAAAAAACACAAAACTGAAAAAATGAGGACAAAATCACCATATAAACCCTAAAAGTAGGGGTATGAATGCCAACGCCCCTCAAATCTAATTGAGCTAATTGTCTAGATCGCTCTACACTCTTCAAAAAATTAACAGAAGAGCTAATGTTATTTGCCGAGAACTATCGATCAAATCTCTGTGGAACCACCACGAGGGCCCCCGTGTCGCCCCGCACAGGCGACTCGGGCGGCGGCCACCCAAGCCCCGCCACTAGCTCTCCCTCCCATCCCTTCCCCCTTGTGTGAGCACCTCCCATACTACCGGCCGTCATGATCAGGAGGAAGAAGCTGATGATGGCCAACGGCCCAAGGCTATGAGGCCTAGGCGGCCCAATGCGCGATACGCAGGGAACGAGTGGGCCAAGTAGACGGAGCGCTTGCACGCGCGTGCTGGAGATACCTGTCTCCGTGTACTTAAGAGAGAACGACAGGAGAAGAACAACAGACAATTTTGTAAACAACTCTACGAACTCAATACAACCCTGCCTTCCGGGCTCCTGCCGGATCCGCCTTCATCCCCTTCGTGCTCTCCAATCCTTCCCAATTCTTCCCCAAATCCCTTGCTATCACTCACAAGTGGTATCAGAGACACCGCTCCTCGGCTCGCATCCGTCGCGTGCGCTCCGACTCCACTGATCGCTTGAATTCAAACGGATTTGGTGGGTCTAACTCGGATTTGATGTGTGACCTGCGGATTGAATTCGAGATCCTGTAATTCCAGTCCACGAATCGCAATTGGTGGTGAGCTTCACCGATCTGGATCCAGCCCCTTCCGCCACCCACGATCACTACACACGCCTCACGGTTCATCGTGGCGCCATGAGTCCTGACCAGAAGGCTCTCCTCGCTGAGCTAGACAAGCGCTTCGCCGCTCAGGAGCAGCGTTTCGACTATCTCGCGCGGAAGGTCGCGCTCTCCACAGACTCCTCTGCGAGCCGCCTCGACCAACTAGAGCACGCAGCCAAGCTATTCGACGAATGGAGCTCGGGCGTCAACGGTGTGATTGACGACCTCCGCCTCGAGGTCACCAAGTTGTCTTCTCTTCGGCTCGAAGTCAGGAAGATCTCCAAGTACATGGAGCGCACCATGGTGGACGCCCCGTCGGCAACCCCAGGAGTGTTCGCGTCGATGCGCGGCGACAGCGCGTGCCACGGCGCGCCCCCACGGCCTTCGTCGTGGCCCTCCTCTCCGACAAAGATCCGCCCCGACACCAAGCCGACGCTGTCATCCGCCGACATCGGCCGACGCTTATCGCCTACACTCAAGTCCGCCATGCTTGGCGACTTCATGGCTGCCCCCGCCCATCTCAAGGGATCATCACCCAATCGCCCAACGGCACCGCGTCAACATCGAACCGGATGGTGAATTCGGAGTGGTTACCACTCTGATTCCACCTCCCGACAAGGGTATGTCTCCTCGCCATCCGCCTGTCCCCTATCCTCTTCCATGTCCACCGCCACGCCCACCACCACCACCTAACCATACCTCACACTGGGAGTCGGTTTTCCAAGGGGGAAGTGGGGGAGGTCATACCGGCAAACTACCAAAATTTGATTTCCCAACTTTTGATGGTCAACACCCCAAGCTCTGGATTAAACAAGCCACCCACTACTTCAAACTGTATCGCATGGAGTCTGAGCTTTGGGTTCAAGCGTCTAACATGAATTTTAAGGGTGCTGCAAAACGCTGGCTATCCTCTGTAGAAGATGAACTTGAGTCCACTACCTGGTCGGACTTTTGTAGCCAAATCCTCGCCCGCTTTGCCAAAGACGAGCACGCCCTGTTATTGCGTCGCCTATTTCAGCTACGTCAAACTGGTCCTGTCTCTGAGTACGTCGAACAGTTTGTTGCCTTGGTTGACCAACTAAAAGCCTATGCTAAGCACCCGGACCCACTCTATTACATTCAGTGTTTCATAGAGGGTCTGCGGGATGAGATCAAAGTCGTACTTCTTGTTCAGAGTCCATCTTCTCTCGATGCTGCTTGTGTCTTCGCGCAATTGCAGGGGAGGACACTGTTGGCGGCTACCAGAAGACTTATCGGCGCAATGATGTGGCCACAGTCCCCAACAACCTTTGGCTCGCCACGGCGCCGCCATTACCAAATCCACAACCGACTCATCTCTGCTGAAGCGGATCGGATCGCGTGGAAGACACTCATTGCTTTTCTTTGAAGAAAAGTTTCGTGCTCAAGGGCTTCTCGCCGCGCTTTCGGGTCTCGTGATCCGCTGTGGGGCGGTGGAGCTGCGATCACCACCGCTAAGCCACTGCTCACTTCACATGGTCCAGGAACTGCTCGATGTTTTCCTAGACCTGGATGACAATACAGATGAGGACACGCCTGATCCCATCCCTGGTGCACACATAATGTTACACTGCCTATGGTCGCTATTGCAAAAAAGCTTCGCTCCCAAGACTCTATGCCTTGACGGTTTCATTCTGTGGTTTGCTTGGCCAGCAATCTTGGTGGATTCGAGCAATTCGCATACATTCCTCAATGCATCGGTGGCTCAGTCATTGCAAGGGGTTCATAGTCTAGATCAAGAGATTCATGTGCAGGTGGCCAACGGCGCTGTCCTGCGGTGTGCCTCATTTATCCCTGGAGCCACTTGGACAGTAAGGATGTGCCTTCAATACTGACTTGAAGATCTTGCCGTTGTCTGCGTATGATATGATCTTAGGTCTCGATTGGCTCTCAAGTTTCAAATTTCAATGCACATTCACTTTGGCAAAGATAAGTGGATCTCAATTCCTTACAATGGCAGTTCTGCCTTGCTGTTGGTACACGAACCTCAGTTACCAGTAGGCTCGGTGATTTAGTTGACTATGCTCCAGGCTGAAGTTGCTGACAAAGGCCTCTTCCGATCCTCAAGAGCATCAGCTTGCAATATCCTCACTCATGGCGGAATTCACTGAGTTATTCCAGCCTCCAACAGACCTTCCGCCAAGACGTGACTGTGACCATTTGATCCCTCTGATCGCTGGAGCCCAACCAGTGTTCATTTGTCCCTATCGTTACGCTCCACAACTGAAAACAGAAATTGAAAAGCAAGTGGGAGAGATGCTGCAGCAAGGTCTCATTCAGAAGAGCTTTAGTGCCTTTGCTTCTCCTGTGTTACTAGTGAAGAAGAAAGACGGTACATGGTGTTTTTGTGTCGATTACCGCCATCTCAATGCTATAACTATCAAGGGCAAGTACCCGGTGCCAATCATCGATGAGCTGCTAGACGAATTGGCTGGGGCGTCATTCTTCACTAGCCTAGACCTCCAAGCCAGATTCCACCAAATCAGAATGAAGGCGGGTGAGGAGTTTAAAACAGCCTTCCAGACTCACTTTGGCCAGTTCGAGTTCTGTGTCATGGCATTTGGCCTCACGGGAGCGCCAGGGTCCTTTCAGGATGCTATGAACACGACGTTGCGCCCGTATCTTCGTCACTTTGTTCTAGTATTCTTCGATGATATACTCATATACAGTCCTACCTGGGAGTCCCATCTGGAGCATATCCGTATGGTGTTTCAAGCTTTGGCGCGTGATCACTGGAAGCTCAAACTATCCAAATGTTCATTTGCCCAACAGAAAATATCATACCTAGGCCACATTATTTCGGCTGACGGAGTGGGTACAGATCCGGCAAAACTCGATGCTATTGCTCAGTGGCCAATCCTAGATTCAGTCAAAGAGCTCAGGGGATTCTTGGGTCTTGCCGGGTACTACAGAAAGTTCGTGCGGCACTTTGGCATCATCTCCAAGCCACTAACCAACCTACTCAAGAAACATGTGCTATTTGTGTGGACTGAGGACCATAACAGGGCATTTCAGACACTGAAGGATGCCCTATGCAACGCTCCTGTCCTGGCATTACCCAACTTCAGCCGCCCTTTCTGCATTGAGACTGATGCATCTGACATGGGTATTGGGGCTGTACTAATGCAGGATGGCCACCCTCTCGCGTTCCTCAGTAAAGCGTTGGGTCCCAAGTCACGTGGCTTATCGACATACGAGAAAGAATACATGGCCATTCTTCTCGCTGTTCAAACGTGGCGCCCCTACCTCCAGTTTCAGGAATTCACCATCTTAACTGATCACAAGAGTCTCACGAATCGGGCAATCAACGCTATACACCGATTGGCGGCACAAAGTATTCTCCAAGTTATTGGGCTTGTAGTACAGAATCATCTACCGCAAGGGTGCCGACAATCGGGCGTGCCAGACGCTTATCCCGCCACCTGCTCCTTGCCACCACTTGTGCAACCAGATCCATCAGAGTGCCCTCTTGGCTTTCGTATCGTCATGACCCGCCTACGAGCAGACCCAAAGTGGCTCAAGAGCTCATTACTAAATTATCTGTTGATCCATCAGGTGTGCTTGGACTTCACTTGGCACGCCGGTATTCTACGTTGTCGCAACAAGATTTGGTTGGGTGCGGATAAGGAGCTTCGTAACAGTCGATTATGTAAATTTCACGCCAAGTGTTTAGGGTCACTCCGAGTACCAATCCACATGTGCGAGCTCCGCAGCTTTTTTGTTGGAAGGGTATGACATCGGCAAAGAAAGCTCTTTGTCCAATCTTGTTCAATCTACCAACAGTCCAAATATGACCGCACAAACAACTCGGACTTCTCCAAATCTCCAAGTGCCCACCAACGCTTGGCAAACCATTTCAATGGATTTCATCGAGGGCCTCCCAACTTCGGTAAATTCAATCAGATCCCGGTCGTTATTGATCTGTTCACTAAATATGGCCATTTTATCCCACTCACCATCCCTTCATTTAAGGTGTGTGGCAAAGGCTTTCATGGAGCAGGTCTATCGTCACCATGGGCTGCCATCTTCCATTGTGTCGGATCGGGACCGCATTTTCACCAGTACTTTCTGGACCGAATTGTTCAACTTAGCCGGTGTCCAACTCCGTCACAGCACCGCTTACCACCCGCAGTCTGACGGGCAGTCAAAACGACTCAATCAATGCCTCGAGACGTATCTCAGATGCTTTGTCCACGCCTGTCCGACGAAATGGAATCAGTGGGTCGCTACCACAGAATTCTGGTACAATACTTGCCTTCACTCCGCTATTGGTCGCTCTCCTTTTGAAGCTTTGTATGGGTACTACCTCGCTTTTTGGTGTTTGCCTACATCGCACCGCCAACAACAATTGGCAAGTCGGTCTGTGATCGAGCCTTGATGGACCAGCTGCTGCAACACCACCTGAATCGTGCCAAGACCAGACTCAAGAAGCAAGCGGATCAACACTGATCTGAGTGCCAGTTTGAAGTGGGTGACAAGGTCTTCCTCAAGCTACAACCTTACGTGCAATCTTCCTTGGCACCACGCTCCCATCAAAAGTTGGCATTCAGATTCTTTGGCCCGTACGAAATTCTTCAACGCGTGGGACAGGTGGCTTACAAGCTCGCCCTTCCGGCACATTCTGCCATTCACCTAGTGTTCCATGTCTCTCAGCTCAAGAAGGCTGTTGGCGCTGATCAGCAGGTATCGCCAGTCTTACCTTCTGATTTTTCTCTGAAGTTGGTGCCTGAACAGGTTCTCCAGACTCGGTTGGCGCGTCGAGGAACTTCTTCCGTCCAGCAAGTCCTTGTCAAGTGGAACAACCTGCCAACTTCACTCGCTACATGGGAGGATTATGAAGCCCTCCGCCAGGAGTTCCCTCGAGCCGCTTCTTGGGGGCAAGTAGTGTTCCAAGGAGGAGGGGATGTGAGCACCTCCCATACCACCGGCCGTCATGATCAGGAGGAAGAAGCTGATGATGGCCAACGGCCCAAGGCTATGAGGCCCAGGCGGCCCAATGCGCGATACGTAGGGAACGAGTGGGCCAAGTAGACGGAGCGCTTGCACGCGCGTGCTGGAGATACCTGTCTCCGTGTACTTAAGAGAGAACGATAGGAGAAGAACAGCAGACAATTTTGTAAACAACTCTACAAACTCAATACAACCCTGCCTTCTAGGCTCCTACCGGATCCGCCTTCATCCCCTTCATGCTCTCCAATCCTTCCCAATTCTTCCCCAAATCCCTTGCTATCACTCACACCTTGCCGCTGCCAGAGGGGGCTGCCGGGAAGCCCACGCGGCCCCCTGCGATGGTGGTGGCGAGGCCTTTCGCCTAGGGCGTGCGAGGTCCTTCGTGCGGGACGGCGCTCGGCGGCCATGGCATGGTAGCTGCGCACGGAGGAGTGCGAAGGACGTGGGTGCGGCGGTAGCTACGTGCGGAGGCGCGGCGGTGGATGGGTAGCTGCGCGGGTGAGGCTGCTGCTCGCCATCGTGGACCTCGCCGGCTACTTCGGTGGGAGCAGCGACGGCGGTGGCGGCTCCAGGCAGTAGATCCAGTGCCCTGGAAGCCGGATCCGGCCTTCCTAGGGCTAGATCTGGTGCTCCTGAGGTGGCAGCGGCATGGGGCGCCAGCGATGGAGACAGAGGCCGACGGTGGTTTTCAGGAACACGGCTGGCACCGACGTCAGTGTAGAGAGCGTGGAGGCGGCAGTGCGGGGGGAAGCGAAGGTGGTGGCCAGGCGCCGTCAATCGTCGTGGTGGTGTGGGTGGCTGCACTGGTTGTGCAGCGTTGGCGCCATGGTGGCGTGGACGGCGACGGCCTGCCCGGTTTTTCACGTCTGCGGCACCATGGTGGCGAGGTGGGCGACGGTCGAGAAGGCCACACCAGCCTCTCAAAGTTCATCGACAACGACAGCGAAGGCATCCTACGATGCTACCTGCGGCCCTAGGACAGACGACCATGTTGTCGGGTTCGGCAGTGAAGGTTGCAGAAGTTTGAGCCGGCCACTGTCATGCTTGGGATGAGGGGCCACGGCAAAAGCTTTGACCATTCTTTGGGCTGATGATGGCGACGCCTTCGGGCGCTGTTTACTTCCTTAAGCGTCTATCGAAAGGCCCTCTCCCCTTGCACGGTGCGTCTGTGGCGGTGGCCAGAACCGTAGCGAGGGGAAGGTGGAGGCCTAGCTGAGGATTCGAGTTTTGGTGTCCACGGTGATGGAAGGCAGCCATGACGAGTGCGTTGACGTAGCAAATGGAGGGCTTCACATCCGTTTGCCAATGGAGGGCTTGCCAATGGAGGGCGATGGTCCGGCGGGACTGTGCGCCATTGCGACCACGAAGATGGCGAGGAGGCCGACGTGGGTGGCGCCTACGGAATTTGAGAGGAGGCCGACGTGGGAGGGGTGGCTAACAGATTTGTTTGCCAAGGTGACCTGCGTGGAGTGGCGGCGGGCGGTCCCGCTTAGCGGTGATCGTTCCGGTGCAAGGAGGCACTTTGATGGTTGTTGGAGTTGGTGTGTGACACTTCAACTTCGTTGAGGCAGCTAGGTTGCTGGAAGCGACAGGGTTCACTCATGGATCTCGGTGGTCGTAGTTAGCTTGGTGAGCGCCAGAGGTTGCTCACGCTTGAGTCGGCAGCTTGCAATGGAGTATGGCGGATAGCCCTGCTTGGCAGTGGCTAGTCCGGCGTGGGACAACGTCTTGAGAGGCGGTGCAAGTGGATTCGATTGTGGGAAGGCTACACGGCTGGCCTGCGGCGACTAGCTCTGCTTCGTAGCGGGCTACCTCGGTGTGGGACTTCGTCAGCAACGACGGCGCGAGCGGTGACGATGACATTTTGTCTTGATGCCTTCATTGGCCGGGGGACGGCGATGCAATGTGGCGAATGGCTGTGGTTTGGAGGCGATGCGGTGTGCGGCTGTGTTGAGGTCGTGTCGATGTCCCAATCCAATCGCCTAGAGTTGTTTTTCTCTTTGAGTTTGAGTTCAGCGCGTGTTGATGTCCCAATCCGACCAGCCCAAGTTGTTTTTTTTCGTGTTGTCGTGTTGCTGTTGTTGGTTGTTGCCTTGTAGAGGCTCATCTTCTTTTTTAATATAGTCAGCAGCCCCTCCTGCCTGATTCGTTTAAAAAAATGCTATTTGCCGAAGAGCCCAAAAAAACACCAACATTACTAGTGGTTGTAATCATAGTGAAATCATCAAATGAATAATTTAACGATAAAATAGGATCTATGCCTTTGTCCGAGGCCTCTTCAAGACCGTTGCACGCCTTCAGCTTTGAGGCACATTCCAACATGTTCTGGTCTCCTGCCGACACTCTTTTTATTTGCGCAAGTAGGCATATCAGGGTTGCTAGTGTACAAGTTTTTGGTGAGGGACAATCCATGTTCAACTGTTTGGCGTTTTTGTTCTTAATTTCAAAAAAATTGCAAAAATGACACTCGAAAGATTGACTATTTGATTACGATGACACTCGGGTGGATGACAAATGGGTCCATCTGTGTCTATGAATGTGGGTCCAGTGTCAAATCTGCAAACGCCTGATGTTTCAAGTCAACAATGAACTCACTTCTGATCAAATTGGATGAATCGGTAATCTTTCTCTGTCTTGTGAGAGAGAGTCACTTGCTGTATTGAGAGCGGGTGGGTTGCGGGTTCAATTCCTGCTGGATGCACGCGAACGGGAATGTTCCATCAACTGACCTGGCAGCCTGCCTTCTACCCATTATGTCGACGATTAGGTAGAGCTCTTACGGGGCTAGGTTACCAGGATACGACCGTTCCGCAATAGAACATGGCACTAACGTATCCCCTAAGGTCCCAGCACCTTTTGATCAATACCGAAATCATAACATTTCTATATGATAATTTTAGATTGCTCTACCCGACCTGACTACCAAGATTGACCTCTCCATGCTCGTCATTTCTAGTGCTTGCACAACCACCTGGCGCCTTATTTACCGACAATTCCCCGGGTGTAAGCCAGCACTTGCAAATGTCTTTTATTTCATTAAAAAAACTCCGCTTTGTCGACATCGTCTTTTCCAAACATTCGAGGTCTTAGGTATGAGAAATGTTTGTTTTGGTTAATAAAAATGAAACATTCAAGACTGGATATTATTTGACAAATAAGCCTTTACTTAATTCATGCTCCGCCCTCAAAGTGCCAATTTAAAAGTGAACAGCTAGAAGCTCCCGCGTCAGAAGCTAGAATTGACGCCACAGCATAAGGCATCGCCTCCATGCTATGTGCACACAGCCCCGAAGTGGAATGGCTAATTTGCACAATCTGGGAAGCCCGGTCTTCTCCCTCTCAGTTCCTCCGCAATTGACTTACCAGAAATCGTCGTGGCAACTCCACTTCAACCCCCCACTCTTTCCCGGTGCCTATACTTAGCCCTTTACCTCCCGCGTGGGTTCAAACGGCAAAAGGAAGGACCTGTCATTTTCCTGAATCGCTAACTACAACTGTCGAGCCAACTAACAAATCGGCCGACCCTTCATCAAGTGTAGTTATTAATTGCTTGCTGTACAAGTGTCTTTGCTTGCCTCCTGTAGTGCTGAATCATAGGAGTAGCGACCCAATGATCTCCATGCTTTGTAAACCAGATGGCTGCAACAGCAGACAGCACCCTATGGGCATTTTTGGAGATGAAATTTTAGTGCTCAAATTAGCAACAACAGCAGCTTGTTGTTCCCCACGATTTTTTTTCTCAGCCGTACTTAGGTTACTACTACTACCCGATGCCTTGTCCTCTCTAATCCCTTTGTTTATAATTTCGTCCCTTTTCTTTCTCAGCACTTGGCTCTCTTCATCTGACACAGGATCCACATCCAAATCAATAGGTGATGGATGTTCATCCTTTTCTTACTTTTCAGACTAACCAGTATGGTTGGGCAAGTGTCAAGTGTGGTATCCGGTCTTAGCATGGCCCAGGAGCTGAGGCAACTTGGCACTGATGGAGCAATTACTGAACAGACAGGCACTGATGGTGTCAGGCAGCTGTAAGAGGACATATCACCAAGAAGGCAAGCAGATGCAATGTAAGAGGACATATCACCAAGAAGGCTGCTGTCAGAGGACATATCAGCTGAGTTGGAAGAATGGTCCATGTTTTGAAAATGGATGGTCACATGACATCAAACCTTGATGTGTCCTTGTTTGTCTTTTTTTATTTAAAAAAGTTGAAAAATTTGCTTATCACGGTATTTCGCAGTACGCGTATCCTGCATCCGTACGTGATGTTGGTCAACATAGTAGAGTCAACGCTTTGAAAGGCTGCTCCTAGTACTAACTAAATTTCCTCATATTAAATGCTACTAGTAGAGGCTGCTCATTCCCACTTGCATATGATGAACTTTCTACTAGTACTTTTGTAGCTGCCAATACTATCCAATATCTAAGAGCATCTCCATCAGTTTGGTATATCTCACTTGCCAAATGTTGTGTTTTAGCAAGTTGCTATAATAATTTACCAAATTGAAAAGAGGCCATCTCCAACAATTCCCTACTTTTAACTTGCCAAATCAAAAAAAGAGGAGGGCCCACCAGGTGAGGTTGTTGACCCAAGGTAACCCCGACGCCTTCCTCACGTCCGCCGCCTTTCTCTCCGCCTACCTCACGCCAAGAGAAACAGGATCTCGTCAGTGCCTTTTGTACTCCTCCCGTCGTGAGGTCGTGAACTCCACCAAGGCTCCATCTCCTTGTCCCTTTAGGTCAGCTTGACCATCCTACAGGACTCTAGGTGATCTAGGTTTTGTTCTTGATCCTCTCTGCTCGTGTAGGTGATCTAGGTTTTGTTTTTCATCCTCTCGCCGTGGGTCGAATCATGCCTAGGAAGAGATCCCGCATGCGAAGACTATTGGAGGAGTCATCATCCGATGACGATGAATCCCCGATATTATCGGCTGCTCGAATTGTGCAAGCCTTCTCCAATGAAAAAGGAAGACACGGTGGTTCTGCAAAGGTCATAAAGTTCTTTACCGTGATAGAGAAGGCGCCATGACAGATGTATCAAGATTATTTAGCGGACAATCCAACATACGGCCCCAAATATTTCGTCGAAGGTTCTTACTCTTATAACTTCGGATGAATTTATTTTACGTGATAAAATTATATTTCAGTTGTGAATCTTTAGTTATGGCTTCTTCAGGTACAGGATGTCCAAGGAACTTTTCTTACGCATAATGAATGCTGTTGAAGCGCATGATGCTTACTTTGTGTAGAAAAGGAATGTGGCCAATGTACTTGGATTGAGTTGCTTCCAGAAAATCACTGCCGCAATGCGTATGCTCACCTATAGGGTTCCAGCTGATGCGACAGATGAGTACGTTCGCATTGGCGAAAGTACTGCACTTGAGAGCCTACGTAAGTTTGTTGATGCAGTTGTTGAAATTTTTGGAGATGAATACCTCAGGTATCCGAATGAGGCGGACATAGCACGCTTACTTGCAATGGGTGAGAAAAAAGGATTTCCAGGAATGTTAGGGTCCATTGATTGTATGCATTGGGCGTGGAAGAACTGTCCATATGACAAACAGGGTCAGTACAAGGGACATGTGGACAAGCCCACTATCATTTTGGAGGCTGTTGCTTCAGAAGACCTTTGGATATGGCATGCCTTCTTTGGAATGCCCGGGTCTCACAATGACATCAATGTTCTTCATAGATCTCCTTTGTTTGATAACTTGGCGGAAGGTATAGCTCCAGAAGTGAAGTATTCAATTAACAGCCATGACTACACAATGGGTTATTATCTTGCAGATGGTATATACCCCTCATGGGCTACTCTAGTCAAGTCCATCACTCTACCTATGGGGAACAAGAGGCAATATTTTGCCAAAGCGCAAGAAGCAGCGAGAAAGATGGTCGAGAGAGCTTTTGGGGTTCTTCAATCAAGGTTCACCATTATTCGAGGACCCACACTGTAACAGAACCGACCAATTATACGAAATTAAGTAAGAAAATCATCCGCCAGAGCAGACGATTGAGCAAACTTAAGCCCGTATAACCCGGTAGTCCGTGAAATCACGAAGGATTTCAAACCAACTTCCATTCCAGCCAAGATCGTAATAAGTTTAGCGGTCACCATCACATATTACATAAAAGTTCGCAATCTCAGATACATCAGAGTTTAAACATAGTTATTACAAAATCAGTTCGAATAAAAGTAGCGGAAGCCATTTGTTCAAACCACACACACACTCACGCGGAGTTCAAATATAGTGCCAGCGAATTATCATCTCCAACAAAAGCATTAGACGAGACGTAAGGAATGACCATGCCCATGGTCCTAAGCATCACCCATCGTAGGATACAGGCAGTTGATACAATAGCCGTAATACATCTGCCCATCTGCAATAAGTGGGAATAAAACCCTGAGTACGAGAAGGTACTCAGCTAGACTTACCCGACATAACCGAGAATAAATGGCACCAAGGATTATGAAGGCTTTATAGTAGGGTAGCTGACTCATTTACAAAAGAAGCATTTTTAGCATTTCAAGAACCTTTCTAAAAGCATTATTGTCAAGTTAATTATTATTAACCTGTCGACTAGATTTGCACCTATACTAGAGTAAACATGTAATTAAGCAAATAATGATAACCACTGATCATTAAACAACTTCCATACTGTCATATTCACTATAACTGTCCAAGTGGTCCATAAATATTTACTACGATGAAGTAACTCAAGTCAAGTGCTCACTATCCAGGAGCGATGGCGATTCGAATCGATTCCTAACCAGCTGGTGATTTATTCCTTACACAAACCTCACTCACCCGCTAAAGTGAGATATTGATTACCGAGTCAACTTTCCAGGTATCTCGAGTTTGCCAGGAACCACATGTACCCTGGGGCCGACCGACTGCACTTTGGTCTTATCATCCCGCCCCCGTGTCCTACCACACCTGCTTCGGCACAGTGCGCTGCGGGCAATCTACTCGGCCCAAAAAATCTCCCAGCTTCACGGTCGGAAGGTACTTTATCCGGCCAGCTAAATGTAAGGCATGCGTTCAACATGACTCGAGGCCCAACAACGGTCGGTCCTTAATCGAAACCGCACGGAAACACTACAGTCCAAAACTCGCAAGTCTCCGTCCTGGTCTCAACTTCATTTAACACTTAGTTATACCATGACTTCATAGTCATCCAAGCAGATCCAGTAACCACCTATAGCTCGCAGTGTGGCGAAATCACCCGACTTCTACCGGTCTAAGCCACCTAAGCATTGACTCGATCATTGCGGATACCGTGGTAACAAGGATATAGTATAACAAAGGTAAACAAGGTATAATGCAAAGAACGGTTGCAAACAACTCCTGAACGTAATGCATCAATTTAAAGTAAAGCATTTAATTAAATCATTGCAAACCGGGAGAAAGATGCTCGGGGCTTGCCTCTCTCGAAGGAGCTTCGACGGTGATCGGGGCACTCAAAGTTCCTCAACGTCCTCCTCGTCCGGCTTCGGCACTTCTCTGCGGCTGCACCTCGAACTGCTCCTCGGGCTCCTCGGGTATGACGACTGGGTTCTCGGTTTGCGATCCTGTATGATGCAATGCGTGTAAGTGCTTATGCAATCGGTGCATCGGATGAGATGAATACAATGGATATGTTCGAATGCAAGGTAGTCAACATCATCCAAGAAAATATACCACAAGCACATGTCATCTATTGCATTCTCTTCTACTACTAATAGGTTAAGTCAACACATCTTATTAAATGCTTCAAAGATACACCAAAGCTAACATTATTAACTAACTTGCATTAAAGAGGATTATTTTATTTCACTTGAAACTAGGCCTACAACAGCAACCTATATTTCTGGTGCTTATAAAAATCTAAGAAAATTACAGTAGCATAGTACTACTCTAAGTAGACTACCATAAAATTTTCATGGCGTTTGGATAAGTAAAATAGTCTACACAAAAATGACAAGCTACGGCATGATCATGAACATGAAAATACTTTGTACTGTGAAAAGTGTCAAACAACAGAATTAGTATTTTTCCTATGTTCTTCATAGCATACAATGACTGTACAAAATTTATCAAATGCATGTTTTATACAAAGTTTGCTCTCTAACAAAAATAACAAAAATTAGCCATTAAAGGCACTTGAACTACACCTCAAAATTTTCCCACAGCACATGCATGAAACCTATTTTTCCTAGGAAGTACATGACAAAAGAAGATTAACAACTTGAAATCATATTTTTCTGAAGCCTATATATTTTCTACATATTTTTCAAGTTATCAATGATATTCATGATTAAATAAAATTCTACAAAGAAAGTATCTCTAAAATGACATGCAATAATTTTCCCAAGTAGATCTGGCTGATAAGGAACCTAGCAAAATTTGTTTCAACAAATTTGGAGCAACTTTGAGTACCCAACATTTTTCAAACCATTTCAAATTTCAAATAATAAAGAATAAATGAAAAACAATTCATTTAAACGACATCGGGCCAGCCAGCTGAAATCAGGTGGCCCACGGCCGCTTTCGCCTCTGCGCGACCCGAGTGTCAAGGGAGGGAAGACGCCCAATGAGGCGTCAAATTTCCGCCTCGGCCTTGCCGCTTACCGGTTTGGTGAGGCGAGTGCCTCGCCGGTGCTTATACTGGGCTGGCAGTGGCCTTGCTTCGCCATTTAGGTCGGCGGGCCATCTCCGACCACTGGCAGGCGAATGGGCGAGCGCACGGGATGCGCGAGAAGAAAGCGAAAAGTGTAGGGTAGCTAGGCGGGCCGGAGAGAGAAGGAAGTCGACTTCCATGGCGGCGCCCTTGGCGCGCCATGGCCGCTTGATGGCGCTCGGGAGGCTCAACCCGAGCTCGGAAGGCGCAAGCGCAAGTCGCGACTTGAAGGAGGGCGAGGCGGAGCTGCATGGCGCGTGATTTCCGTGAGGTGGAGGATCCGCGACAATTCACGGGAGGGTGCGTAGGCGCCATGGGGGCGGAGCTTGGGCTCTTGGCTCTGGAGGAGAGGGAAGGCAGCATGCAAGGAGGAGCGAGTGCACCGGCCAAGCGCAGCTGAAGGCTGGCGCGGGCGGCGGACGCAGGCGTGCGTGGCCACATGGCGGCGGGCGACGCCGACGCATGGTCGCCACGCCAGCGAGAGCGCCCCGACGCGGCGGGCGCGCAGCGCGGCGACAAGGCAAGCGCTGGAGAAGGAGCACAAGGCTGGGTCGGGCCGAGGCGAGGTGGGCCGAGCGGCGCGGGCTTCACTGGCGCTACTGGGCAGGCTTTCAGCGGGCGGGCTGAAGGAGGCGGCCCGCCAAGGAGAAAAAAAATCTTTTTTTCCAAATATATTTTCAAGGAATTTTAAATGCCATCTTTCAAATCTTATTTTGAGCAAGAAAATGACCTCTTTGAAAATGAACCAAAATGAAAATTGCTTAGAATTTAATTCTCTACAACTTTGCTTTTAGGACCACAGCCAAATTCTTTCTAGATTTTGAATTGTAAGATCAAAGTCCACGTTTAGCTCAAAACCCTAATTTTGGGAATTTATTTTTGAAGCCAAATTTTGAATTAATTTGAATACAAACATTGCTCCAAAAATTGAACTAAACATTGCTAGATGATTTACAATAGTAGCCAAACATGTTTTACTAACCTAGCAAGAAAAAAATTCAGGGCAAAACAATTCTTAAATGTGTGTATGCAACATTCAGATTTCACGCATGTTTCAGATGTTTCAAAGCAATGTTTCAATTGTTATTCACATGATTAAGCATGTATGATTTGGATGCTTGATGATGCATGATATGCGTGATTTGTAGTGCCTAAATGTAGGCATAACACCGGGGTGTTACAGCCCTCCCCCCTTATAAAAATCTCGTCCCGAGATTTGGGTTACGAACCATTTGTTATAAAATTCTTCATAAGCTTTTTGTAGATACTCTCCTGTTTCCCAAGTTGCATCTCCCTCATCATGATGATCCCACTGTATCTTGTATGTTTTCACCACACTATTCCGAGTAGCACGTTCCTTAGTGTCTAACACTCGGACTGGTTGCTCACGATACACCAAATCTGATTTGAGTTGGATACCTCGAGGTTCTATTCTTTCCTCCGGAACACGTAAACATTTCTTGAGATGTGAAATATCCCCTTGTTGGTTTTCTGGCCTTCTATTATCTTACTCTCCAAAGAGCAACTAATCTGAATACTATGTAACACAGCAGGATGCATTAGATCGAACCCATCTTCAAGTAATGGCTGCACATTCAAGTAATGTGACTTTCTGCTTAAAGCATCTGCCACTACATTGGCTTTTCTAGGATGATATTGCACATTCAAGTTGTAATCCTTGATCAATTCCAACCATCTGCGTTGTCTCATGTTTAGCTCTGGTTGGGTAAAGATGTACTTAAGACTCTTGTGATCCGTGAAAATGTTGCACACATTACCCAAAGAGATAATGTCTCCAAATTTTTAGGGCGTACACAAGCAGCAGAAGTTCAAGATCATGTGTTGGATAGTTGACCTCGTGCTTTCTCAATTGACGTGAGGCATAAGCAATGACTCTCCTTTCTTGCATAAGAACACATCCTAATCCAGGTCTTCGATGCGTCATAAAACACATCAAATGGTTTCTCAATATCTGGTTGTGCTAGAACAGAGCAAAGTGGTCAGCAGCTTCCGCAAAGTGTGGAAAGCTGCTTCACACTCCTCCGTCCACACAAACTTGTGATCCTTCAGAGGAGGCTTGTCATCGGCTTGGCAATCTTCGAAAAGTCTGGTATAAAGCGGCGGTAATAACCCGCTAGTCCTAAGAAACTTCTAATCTCGTGAACTGTGGTCGGTGCTTTCCAATTCATAACTTCTTGCACCTTACTTGGATCGATCAAACCCCATTCTCCGGCGAATGTGACCAAGAAAGGAACTTCCTTCAACCGTAATTCGCATTTGCTAAACTTAGCATACAGCTTGATGATCCCTAAGTCTGGTCAAGACAGTTCTCAGATGCTCTTCATGATCTTTCTCATTCTCGGAGTACACCAGAATGTCATCGATGAACACTACCACAAACTTATCCAATTCTGGCATGAAAACTGTATTCATCAAAAACATAAAGTATGCAGGAGCATTTGTCAAGCTAAAGGACATGACAACCCGTATCTGGTGGAAAATGCAGTTTTCGGTATATCCTGTGGCCTTATCTTGATCTGATGATAACCGGATCTCAAATCTATTTTTGAGAATACCTTGGCCTTGGATAATTGGTCAAACAGAACATCAATATGAGGCATGGGATACTTATTCTTGATGGTCACGGCGTTGAGTGGCCTGTAATCTACGCACATTCTCAACGTGCCCTCTTTCTTTTTCTTCACAACCAAGGTGGGACATCCCCATTCAGACTTGCTTGGCCGAATAAACCCCTTTTTAACAAATCTTCTAACTGCTTCTTCAGCTCAGCTAGTTCATCTGGAGGCATCCGATATGGTCTCCTTGAAATCGGAGCTGTTCCAGGTACTAACTCAATTCCAAACTCAATCTCCCTATCCGGCGGAAGACCAGGTAGCTCATCCGGGAATACATCCGGAAATTCACACACTACCGGAATTTGATGAATAGGAATGACTGTCGTAGCACATGTAACACTTATAAGGTCTGTTCTCCGAGGCAATGGTACTTGGAAAGTACCCTCACCTAGGGGATCCTTAAGGTAAGTACTCGACTTCCAAAGATCTATGACCCGCCCCAATCCTTCATCCAATTCATCCTTATAATGACATCCAAAACTAATCCAGCATAACTATCAAGTTCACTCGAACTTCCTCGCTACCTAATTCAAGGGTTGCCCCTCGAACCATCCGGTTAGTCAAAACATCAGCCCCTCTGCTTGAACTTATACGGTAACCATAACCCAATTACATGCATAGTTGTTCGTATTTACGCAAAATGCTTGACTCATAAAAGAATGCGATGATCCAGAATCAAATAGAACAACTGCAGGGTTTTCGTTGACAGGAAACTTACCAGCAGTGACGGGCTCTCCCTCAGGAATTTCATCCACTGTGGTACTATGCACTCTAGCATTATAAGTCTGCTGCTTCTTCTTGGTAGAATACGGACAAAACCTCGAGAAATGGCCGGTTGATCACAATTATAGCGAGCAGGTCCTCTCATCGTCCCCAGTAGATCCCACAGCCCTTGAATCGCCTTGTACCGCAGCTTCTTGTTTGCTTTGTTGGGCTATCTGCCATCTTGTACGGCTTTTGAGGTCCATAGAAATTCTGACTTCTTGGCTGAGGTGGCCTGAACCTAGCGCCAGGTGCCGATGGGCGATATGGAGGACGACCTCCCATAGGTGCTCTAGCTTGGGACGGACCACCTTCAAAGGCTCTCTTGCGTGTCTTGGTCAGTAGTCTTGGGCGTTGTTATTCTTCTCCGCTCGCATACGATCGCCGATGAAGTCATTGAATCTAACGCGTTGTTGGTACCAACATGCTTCATCATTTTGGATTGAGTCCCCTCTTGAAATCAAGCTATTCTTTTAGCATCTGTGTCAACCATGTCGGGAGCATAGCGACACAAGTTGTTGAAGGCATGCCGGTATTGCATCACGGTTTTGGTGCCCTGGTTCAACGCCAGAAACTCTCCCAACTTCATCTCGGTCAGCCCGGTTGGAATATAGACTCCACGGAAGGCCTCAGCAAACTCTCTCCAAGAAATCTGGGCATTTGGAGGGAAGGTGGTGCGATGGTGCTTCCACCACATTCCCGCCGGTCCCTGCAATTGAAGTGCAGCATACTCCGTTTTCAGAACCTCAGTCATCCTCAACACACGGAATTTATCTTCCATCGTGTTGATCCATTCCTCAGCATCGAGTGGCTCTGTTGCTTCCTTGAATACTGGCGGCCTGGTGTCCATGAAATCCTTGAAGCTTCTATATTGGTTTACTCCCATGCCACCACCTTGATTGTTACCACGTTGAATGTTGTTGGCGATGGTTCGCAGAAAATCCTCCATGTTCTTTTGGGATTGTTCCACATTGCGCTGACTCCCGAGCAACTGTGCGAGGAACATCTCGGGGGTAAACGGGGGAGGAGGTGGCAAATGCGGTTCATGGGGAGGTTCATTGTTGTTGCCGTGGTTTCCACCATCACCACCACCACCGGTCCCCGCACCGTTAGCACCGGTCTCAGCGGCCTCATACGTGGTTCGGCGAGTGTTCGTCATCTGCATTTTTCAGCAACAAGTAATGATTGAGTGAAGCTGTAATAATTGCGAGTGAATGAAAAATTATGCCGTACTGAATTTACTGGAGAGAATAAATTTATACAATAAATCAGAGGCACAACAATCGCATCCCAATTAAAACAACAGCACTTAATCAAATTACTTCAATGGCCAACATCGCGTCCATACAATCCAATTGCCAGCATACATACACTGGACTTTTTATGCGTTAAGATATTGCATTCTAAATCAAGTTCCAACTATATGCCAAGTCTCATACGTTCGAAGCAACATACAATAGGTTACATGCCAACAAAAGAAAGGTCATTGCGACAGGACCTAGATACTAGCGCAAGGCAACTAGCCTACTCCTCGGGGCCATCGTCGGGGTCGGAGACGTCACCATCGCCCCCAGGTGAAACTACAGGCTCGTCCTGGTTGTCGTCGTCGATGTCCATGCCAGCGGCGTCTGGTGGAGCATATGGGCCAACCCCATTGTAGAGCACATGAAACTCCTCGTGCAGGTTGCCGTTGTATTCTTCTAGCTCATCGACTCTCTGCAGCAGAAGGTTTCTTGCGTTCCAAGCTTCATTCCTTTCCTGAACCAACTGTCCAATCATGCGGTCTGCATTGTTGTTGGCTTGAGTCAACGTATGCACTCGCTGCATAGCTCTATCACCTCTCTCAACCGCCTGATCTCGCTGTAAGTTCATATCAGCCAACTGCTCCTGCAAGCTAGCTATAGCACGTGCTCGTCTCTTCTTCTTCGCTTCTTCCTTTGAGCTTATCCTCACTACGCAAAGCTAGTCAAAGTCCAAAGAGGGTACTCTCGAGACCCTCATACGCCTCGATGGCGGCGAACATAGCACTCATTGCCCGGTTGTCGCTAGCCCGTCCTTCACCGACCTCGACCAATGCACTTCCCGAGGTCGAACCCAAATGGCATCACGAGGATCATCCTAGGAAAAGTACCAGCTAGAGTCTTTGCCGCAAGCTCACCGGGAAATCTGCTCATAATGTCCCTCATGACACGGAAGGTCGCTCCTCTCTGCACCCTCACCGAGTGCGACCTCAAACTCCAAATGCCAACCATCCCAATCTGGAGCATCACCGAGAGCAGGAACCGTGATCTCCACCACTGCAAGTCCATCCTCTGCTAACTGGCTCTCATTCCAAGAGTACACCGGCTCTTGACCCTCTGGGTACCCCACATCATGGAGCACTCTCCAAAGCAAAGTTGGCATGCCAAACTCGCTCAAGAAGGTGTCCGTGGTGCGGTGCTCCCTTAGGGCCAACGGACGTCGAGGTGCTCTTCCTCCGGTGGACTTACGGGCGGTCTGCTTCGTGCGGGCCATCTGTAGCAAAAGTTCTCTTATTACCTCGGGGAAACATATTTTAGGTGATACCACTTTTATCAAAATGAGAGAATCAATTTATAAGGGGAGGAATGCATGACATGAATGAAATGCACAAGTAACATGATGTATGCACGTGCCGTACGTTCTCACAAACTTAGGAAATAAATAATTTCTAACGATGAATTCGGTGGCATACAAACGATCTCTCAATACGTAGCTAATACGTTCTACACGATAGCGTTGTTATGCACCTGCAGAAGATTCATTTCAGCCCAATTCCCAATGAATGCATAAAAGCAGTAAAGTTTTATCTACACGCTCTACACGAATCCCCAGATACGTGTACAACGGTAGTAACTACCCGAACCATCGTCCTATTAACGGCATCACCTTCCTAGACGGAAGACCCATACATGAGATACCTTTGTAAAACATGCGTAGAACATGTAATTACTCCAGCATCATATAAGCACTCACCCTAGATCGGCGGTGTATCCGATCATGCTCTCACAACTCACACTTACCGAGGCATAGAGGCAAATGATCCATACATTACCACTCAAACAAGTGGCACTCATACAATAGCACGCCGTATGAGCGACGAAAGAGAAATATGATGCAAGAACCCCAGTCAGTACTTAATTACGCCACCTAAAGTCCTTAACTGGGCATAAAGGATATGATCACTGGCACACTTTAGATTTTGAAAATCACGTTTTCCCAAATGCCTTTTTGTTTTAAATACACTTGTGAACAGTAACACGCTAAACCATGCTCTGATGCCAGCTATAACAGAACCGACCAATTATACGAAATTAAGTAAGAAAATCATCCGCCAGAAGCGGGCGATTTATTGAGCAAACTTAAGCCCGTATAACTCCGGTAGTCCGTGAAATCACGAAGGATTTCAAACCAACTTCCATTCCAGCCAAGATCGTAATAAGTTTAGCGGTCACCATCACATATTACATAAAAGTTCGCAATCTCGATACATCGAGTTTAAACATAGTTATTACAAAATCGGTTCAATAAAAGTAGCGGAAGCCATTTGTTCAAACCACACACACACTCACGCCGGAGTTCAAATATAGTGCCGGTAAATAATTATCATCTCCAACAAAAGCATTAGACGAGACGTAAGGAATGACCATGCCCATGGTCCTAAGCATCACCCATCGTAGGATACAGTAGCTGATACAATAGCCGTAATACATCCGCCCATCTCAATAAGTGGGAATAAAACCACGAGTACGAGAAGGTACTCACCAGACTTACCCGACATAACCGAATAAATGACACCAAGGATTATGAAGGCTTTATAGTAGGGTAGTCACTCATTTGCAAAAGAAGCATTTTAGCATTTCAAGAACCTTTCTAAAAGCATTATTGTCAAGTTAATTATTATTAACTCTGTCGACTAGATTTGCACCTATACTAGAGTAAACATGTAATTAAGCAAATAATGATAACCATCGATCATTAAACAACTTCCATACTCATCATATTCACTATAACTGTCCCAAGTGGTCCATAAATATTTACTACGATGAAGTAACTCAAGTCAAGTGCTCACTATCCGGAGCGATGGCGATTCGAATCGATTCCTAACCACCGGTGATTTATTCCTTACACAAACCTCACTCACCCGCTAAAGTGAGATATTGATTACCGAGTCAACTTTCCGGTATCTCGAGTTTGCCAGAACCACATGTACCACAGGGCCCGACCGATCGCACTTTGGTCTTATCATCCCGCCTGTGTCCTACCACACTGCTTTGCAAGACAAGGCATGCGTCATGCGGGCAATCTACTCGCCCAAAAATCTCCCACTTCATGCGGTCGGAAGGTACTTTATCCGCCCCGACTAAATGTAAGGCATCGTTCAACATGACTCGAGGCCCAACAACGGTCGGTCCTTAATCGACACGACGGAAACACTACACCCAAAACTCGCAAGTCTCCGTCCGGTCTCAACTTCATTTAACACTTAGTTATACCATGACTTCATAGTCATCCAAGCAGATCCAGTAACCACCTATAGCTCGCAGTGACAGAAATCACCCGACTTCTACCGGTCTAAGCCAAATAAGCATTGACTTCGATCATGGATACCGTGGTAACAAGGATATAGTATAACAAAGGTAAACAAGGTATAATGCAGCAACGGTTGCAAACAACTCCTGAACGTAATGCATCAATTTAAAGTAAAGCATTTAATTAAATCATTGCAAACCGGGAGAAAGATGCTCTGGGGCTTGCCTCTCTCGAAGGAGCTCGGACGGTGATCGGGGCACTCCGAAAGTTCCTCAACGTCCTCCTCGTCGGCTTCTGGCACTTCCTGCGGCTGCACCTCGAACTGCTCCTCGGGCTCCTCGGGTATGACGACTGGGTTCTCGGTTTGTGATCCTGTATGATGCAATGCGTGTAAGTGCTTATGCAATCGGTGCATCGGATGAGATGAATACAATGGATATGTTCGAATGCAAGGTAGTCAACATCATCCAAGAAAATATACCACAAGCACATGTCATCTATTGCATTCTCTTCTACTACTAATAGGTTAAGTCAACACATCTTATTAAATGCTTCAAAGATACACCAAAGCTAACATTATTAACTAACTTGCATTAAAGAGGATTATTTTATTTCACTTGAAACTAGGCCTACAACAGCAACCTATATTTCTGGTGCTTATAAAAATCTAAGAAAATTACAGTAGCATAGTACTACTCTAAGTAGACTACCATAAAATTTTTATGGCGTTTGGATAAGTAAAATAGTCTACACAAAAATGACAAGCTACGGCATGATCATGAACATGAAAATACTTTGTACTGTGAAAAGTGTCAAACAACAGAATTAGTATTTTTCCTATGTTCTTCATAGCATACAATGACTGTACAAAATTTATCAAATGCATGTTTTATACAAAGTTTGCTCTCTAACAAAAATAACAAAAATTAGCCATTAAAGGCACTTGAACTACACCTCAAAATTTTCCCACAGCACATGCATGAAACCTATTTTTCCTAGGAAGTACATGACAAAAGAAGATTAACAACTTGAAATCATATTTTTCTGAAGCCTATATATTTTTCTACATATTTTTCAAGTTATCAGCGATATTCATGATTAAATAAAATTCTACAGCAAAGTATCTCTAAAATGACATGCAATAATTTTCCCAAGTAGATCTGCTGATAAGGAACCTAGCAAAATTTGTTTCAACAAATTTGGAGCAACTTTGAGTACCCAACATTTTTCAAACCATTTCAAATTTCAAATAATAAAGAATAAATGAAAAACAATTCATTTAAACGATCATCGGGCCAGCCCGCTGAAATCACCGCCCACGGCCGTTTTTCGACTGCTGCCGGCCGAGCGCAAGGGAGGAAGAGGGCTGACCAAAGCGTCGACCATCGCTGCTTCGCTTTGCCGGCCCGGGGTGGTCGAGGCAGTGTGCCTCGCGGCAGCTTATACCGGCGCTGGCGTGCTGCTCGGCCACGAGGCCGGCGCGGCCATCTCCGCCACTAGCGAGGCGATCTGGCGAGCGCACGGATGCGCGATGAGAAAGCGAAAAGTGTAGGGTAGCTAGGCGGGCCGAGAAGAAGAGAAGGAAGTCGACTTCCATGGCGGCCGAAGCTGCGCGCCATGGCTGCGTCGGTGGGCGCTCGGGAGGCTCAACTTTGAGCTCGGAATAGCGGCGAGCGCGAAGCGCCGACTTGAAGGAGGGCGAGGCGGAGCTGCGGGCGCGCGATTTCCGGCTGAGGTGGAGGATCCGCGACGAATTTCGCCGGCGGGTGCGTAGGCGCGGCGAGGGGCGGAGCTTGGGCTCTCGGCTCTGGAGGAGAGGGAAGGCAGCGCGGGCGGGAGTGAGCGAGTGCACTGGTCATGCAGCGATTAAGGCGGGCGCGGGATCGCTGGGCGCAGCGTGCGTGGCGTGGCCACAAGGGCGACGCCGACGCATGGTCGCCACGCCATGGCGAGAGCGCCCCGACATGGTCGGGCGCGGGCAGCAAGCGACGGGCGCGCGCAAGGCTGGAGAAGGAGGCCACAATGGGCAATGGCCGAGGCGAGGTGGGCTGGAGCGGCGCGGGCTTCACGGGCTACTGGGCCGGCTTTCAAAGCGGGCTGGCAGGCGGCGCGGCTGCCAAGGAGAAAAATCCTTTTTTCCAAATATATTTTCAAGGAATTTTTAAATGCCATCTTTCAAATCTTATTTTGAGCAAGAAAATGACCTCTTTTGAAAATGTACCAAAAATAAAAATTGCTTAGAATTTAATTCTCTACAACTGTGCTTTTAGGACCACAGCCAAATTCTTTCTAGATTTTGAATTGTAAGATCAAAGTCCACGTTTAGCTCAAAACCCTAATTTTGGGAATTTATTTTTGAAGCCAAATTTTGAATTAATTTGAATACAAACATTGCTCCAAAAATTGAACTAAACATTGCTAGATGATTTACAATAGTAGCCAAACATGTTTTACTAACCTAGCAAGAAAAATTCAGGGCGAAACAATTATTAAACAGGTGTATGCAACATTCAGATTTCACGCATGTTTCAGATGTTTCAAAGCAATGTTTCAATTGTTATTCACATGATTAAGCATGTATGATTTGGATGCTTGATGATGCATGATATGCGTGATTTGCAGTGCCTAAATGTAGGCATAACACCGGGGTGTTACACGCACGCCCTTGGGACATTGAGACTTTGGCATTGATCATGAGGGCTTGTATCATCATGCACAACATGATTGTAGAAGATGAAGGATTCGTGGTCGACCCTAACGAGCGTTTTGATTACGGTGGTGAAAATGTCGAGCCTGATCGTGGTCAAGCTCATCGTACACTTGAAGAATATATTGAAGCGCATAGACAGATCAGAGACAAGGACACACATGTGCAGTTGAAAGAAGACCTTATCGAATACCTGTGGAACCATCATCCAGATTTATACTCGTACACTATATAAATTTCTATGTTACAGTTTAATTTTCATGGACACATTTGTATTAGGTATACATTTATATTTCATCCGTTGAAACAATAATATACTCAAGTGTAATCAGTGAACCATGCAATGATTTTATAGTCAATTTTGTTTTATATACTCTATTGTAATTTGCCGGCCACCACAGCTCGCACACAGGAGCAGATATCTACATGAGCATGCACACAGGACACAGCCGACAGCAGCATTTACTGATTTGCCGAGCACTGTGTTCTAAAACACCATAGCACACCATGCACGTCCAATTGCACAAGAGCAAGCATACATATATATTTAAGAGCAAATATTCCTGAAACAAAATATTGTTTGTAGCTGATACAATATATAGACTAAAATAGACTAAATGTTCATTTGATAAAGAACTAAAATGACCGCAACTTTGTTTGATGAAAAACTATAAAATTTCGACAACTAAACTTGATTTCCAAGACGCTTAGCAACAATGTCCTTCTGCGTCATCTGAAGCCATTAAAGCTGCGCCGGGTTTAGGCCGTTGTTGTCCGCCAACATAATATCTTTTTCCTGTTTGAGCAACTCCGCTTCAGCTCTCTTTTGTTCTGCTTCAGCTCTCTTCTGTTCTGCATTAGCTCTCTTGAGATCAGCATCAGCTCTTATTTTCTCTAGCGCTAGAGCTTCCTTGTCTACGTCAAGTGCAGCTATGAACCTCTCCTGTTTTGCCTTTTCTTTTTCCTTATCGGACTCCTCCTTCTTTGCCCACATTTTGTCGAACGCCTCCACGCAAGCTTCCGCACCCCCGCGCCTATGATTTTCTTTTACCTTCTTAATCCCATCTGACCTTTTTCTTGCTTGTGTTTCTTGCCCAACAACATCTGTGACTGCTTGTTCAGTGTTCGTGCCTTCTTCATCCCTTGGCCTAGAAACCTTTGTGGCCTTCTGTTTCTTCTTGCATTTTTCTAGCTTCTCTAGCTCTGCAATTTCAACCATCTTTGCTGCCCACTTGTCTTCCCCCTTCAGTATGTTCCAACAAGGCATCAGCGAGAATTTCTTTTTGTCCTTGTCTTGCTCTGTGTACAGCTTCAATGCTTCTGAAATCTGTACAACAATGTACCAATTTATATATCAGTCTCAAATAAAACAAATTGTGGTAAAAGATTAAAAACATAATACGTACCATGTCTGTGACAGTATGTCCACTTTGATGCCTGCGTTTAATTGCCTCATAGCATGAACAAAATTTGTTCACTTGATGCTGAATTGTGAGCCACCGATGCATAATCGAACTCTCTGTCCGCACAGTCTCAGTTTTTTTGTTCTTCTCAAAAAAAGCATGAACTCTACCCCAAAACGTGTTACGATTTTGGTTCGCCCCGTGGATGGGATCTTTGCTAGCGTTCAACCAGCCTGAGCAAACAACTTCGTCTTCCAAAAAATGAAATTTTTTGGACCGCCTAGTTACCTTGTTAGCACGACTTGGTGGCACAACTTCCACTTCAACATCTGGACTAGTCTGTGAATCTGGAGAGATTGGAATGGTGAGGTCGTCCAAACCATCAACATGGCCATCTTGTCCATTCAGGAGAATGCCCGACAAGAAACCTTCTCCATCCATCTCCATGAGTCTAAACAAACCACCAATGGTGGACGTCGATTGCCAACACCAGATCGGTGGACGTCGAGGCCGGGATAATATCGGGAAGCGTGAGTCCGGCCGGGCTGCTACCTGTGCGCGAGAACGACCAGGGGACGAGGCCACGACTTCGGCGCGTGGTGGAGAGAACTCGCGACGACGGAGGCCGGTGTTGGCGCAGATATCGCGAGGACGGAGGCGGGAAGAAGTAGAGGAGGAGTCGCGCCTCGGTCACGCGGGAAGGAGAGGAAAATTCCTCGACCGCGCGGAAAGAGGAGTCGCGGGCGCGCGAGGAGGGATACGTAGTCGGATTCGCGTGCGCAAATATACGCGCGCGGCACCGAGGGATGGCAACCTGAGAATTTTGGCAAGTCACTTTGGCAAACTGTTGGAGATTGATTTTTGCTTGTTTTGCCAAATTTTGAAGGATGGCAAGTGATATACCAAACTGTTGGAGATGCTCTAATTTCCTTTATTCCATGCATGTTTGGTGGATGTCACTGTTTTCGGTCACGACTTGTTCAATGTTTCTGGTCTTCCAGCACGTTGGTGATTATCTATTCGTTCTCCAAAGGAATAGATATATGCTTTGGTTTTCCACGTGCAAGTGTAATTGATTTGACAGAGATATTGCAGAAAACCAAAGCATCTGTATTCGTTCTCCACGTCTCCATACATGCCAGAATCATTACCCGTACTTCCTTGTTTGAAGATTGCAGAAAGCAAAACTTGATTTGACAGAGCCTCACTTTTTTTGAAGGCAGACAGAGCCTCACTTTGATTGAGATTGTTGGTATAATAGTTAATGTGCAAAAACATAAACATACTACGTACATACCTGGCTCGGACTTTAATTTTGGAATTAGATAATACACTTTGGTATAATTGTTGGTATATTCCCCTTTTCGCTTGAACTTATCAGCCGGCTTATCAGCTACAATCTACAGTATTTTTCTCTCATAACAAAACAGCTTCAGCCGGCTTATGTATCAGCCGAAGGCACGATATTATGCTTATATAATCTATGAGATGTAGATGTAGATGTAAGTATCCAAAAGCACGATATTATGCTTATATAATCTATATATATGTAAGTATGGCCCATAATGGGAAATGGATCTTGCCTGTTTGCCCCTTTCACATGTTTAAAACTCATCTAATTAAGTTTATTGGGCACAAGCAAAAAATAACAAAAGTAAATTAAAGCAATAAAGTAAAATAAAAATCTACAATCATCTTTCACAAGCCAGAACTGGAACGTACTTTTATGGCTTCCCTCATGTGACGGCTTCTGACGACGACTCTGGCCACTTTGAGAGCCTGAAACACATATGTTTTCACATGTTTTCGGTCAATCCAGGGAACATGCATATATCTCTTAAAGGCTCAACCACCACCAAATTGGATTACAGGGATGTTAAACGGACTACAGACCCAAATAAAGGGTAACTGGCCAATCAAGTGATCAATACTTACTCACAAAATGAACCCAAAAAAGAACACAGGATTAACACACTGACATACTAGACGACAAGCAAGAGAATAACGATTTTCTGTTTAATTATATATAAGAGCCTGTTTTCCTTAAAGAAAGACAGGTCAAGTGTATCAGTAAGTGTGTAACCATCTTTTTGCGGCGCCTGCCTGCCTACCAGGCTACCATCTACAAGAAACAGTAGAGCTCGAATCTGACAACACATACATTAGCTTCACAGGTCGCCCTGTTCGTTAGCTTCACAGGTAAAGTCAGCTGTCCGTACGTAGAGCTTCTCCTGCCTTTTTCTTGTGCTCATTCACAAACATCACAATCAGTCCCTGTTAGGAGCGTAAACTGGGATCTGGTCGATCTGATTCGTGTACTCTGCACTTAATACCAATGGAGTTCCTTACCCAAAAAAAAACAAAAGAGAGATAATGAGAGCCAATACAGTGTATGTAAAAGAAAAGAACTCACCTATTTTCGGAGAAGACTCAGAGTGCCTTCCACTGTGACAAAACTGCCCTTCCATTTTCCAGAGGTCGGCAAGAATTTGTGTCCCAGCGCGCTATAAAACCCCCCTTGTGCGACGCCCAGCAACAGCACGAGCCCCCTGCAGTAGCCATGACGACTAAGCGCTGCTGCCTGTTCTTTGCCACGCTCCTCGCGGCGCTGCTCTCGGTCAGAGCCCGCCTCGACGTCGGCTTCTACAGCCAGACGTGCCCCTCGGCCGAGACCATCGTGCAGCAGACCGTGGCCGCCGCGTTCACCAACAACTCCGGCGTTGCTCCCGCACTCATCCGCATGCACTTCCATGACTGCTTCGTCAGAGTAAGCACATGTGTATAATACATTAATACAACAATGTAGTATGGTGTGCAGCGTCGTACTTATATATATAAGATACTGTTCAGCATGTTGTATAATATAACGCCCGGTCCATCTTGTTTTGCATATTTCTCTTTCTACATAAACTTTAGCATGTTTTTATAAAAAGTATAAAAATCCTCTAAAGAAGTTCTTGAGAAGATGACAGTGTATAGGAACCTTTTCCACGACTTATAGGTATGTAGATATATATATGATTTGCATGCCATAACTTTTCTCAAGTCGTATACGAGGAATACAAGTTTTGGAGGTTGTTCAAATCTACTCATTCTAAAACACGACATCTAATATATATCTGACCTGAGTGACGCTTGCAGGGCTGCGACGGCTCGGTGCTGATCGACACGGTGGGGAACCTGACGGCAGAGAAGGACGCGATCGCCAACAACCCGAGCCTCAGGTTCTTCAACGTGGTGGACAGCGCCAAGGCGTCTCTGGAGGCGCAGTGCCCCGGGGTGGTCTCCTGCGCCGACATCCTCGCCTTCGCGGCGAGGGACAGCGTCGTGCTCACCGGTGGCCTCGCCTACCGGGTCCCGGCTGGACGCCGCGATGGCAGGATCTCCCTTGCCAACGAAACGGGCGACCTGCCCCGCCCTTCTTCAACGCCACCCAACTGGTAGACAACTTCGCCAAGAAGAACCTCACCCTTGAGGACATGGTCGTCCTCTCCGGCGCACACACCCTCGGCGTCTCGCACTGCAGCAGCTTCGCCGGACTTGGCAACCAGGGCGACCGGCTCTACAACTTCAGTGGCTCAGCTGACGGGGTAATAAGACTATAAGAGTAACACTTCCCTCTCTAAAAACTAAAAACTAGGCTGCTCCTCAAGCTTGCGGAATAGTTAGTTCTCACCTGGTTATCCACTGATATGGCCTACTACAGATTGATCCGGCGCTGAGCAAAGCCTACGCGTTTCTCCTCAAGAACATCTGCCCGTCCAACAGCAGCCAGTTCTTCCCGAACACGACGACGTTCATGGATCTCATCACGCCGGAAAAGTTTGACAACAAGTACTACGTTGGCCTGACCAACAACCTCGGCCTCTTTGAGTCGGATGCTGCGCTGCTGACCAACAGAACCATGAAGGCACTGGTCGACTCCTTCGTGCGCAGCGAGGCGAAATGGAAGAGCAAGTTCGCCAAGTCCATGGTCAAGATGGGGAAGATCGAGGTGCTCACCGGGACACAGGGCGAGATCAGGCGAAACTGCAGGGTCATCAACCCTGTTAGTGCCACCGATGTTCTCGCCAGTCAATCAGGTTCTTCAGGATTCACTGGAGTGGCTGCAAGCTAACCATACCGGTTGTCAGTACATGTGTGTGCAGTGTGTTTGGTGTGGGATGTGATATTGCAATAAGTAATGAGCAAATTAGCTGTATAACTTGCTTGCTACATGAACAGGGAGACAGATAGCACAATAACCTAGAAAACTGAAGAAAAAGGAGGTGATCACACTCTGTTGTACATCACGCGGTGTTCATTTGGCTGTGGCGTTTGATTGTGAGGATGAAATAAAACTGTGCCAAATACTTTTTCGTGGCAAACATGTATGACCATCTGATTATTAGTGATGCAAAAAGTTAATTAAACATGTGTTTTGACCAAACTAATTGTTGGCAAATGGTTCTACAAAGTCCTTGCAAATTGTCGGTAGCAAGCCAGGGACCAGCGCCCTCATAGTCAATTCGTGGGACCTTCATCAGTTACCAATCCAACCTAAGACCAAGAAAAATCTGCACAGCATATACCATCCTTATCCTAAAAGTATATGCGAAAAAAAAGAGGCGACAAACATGGCTATCATGCATTTACAGCATGCTGGATGGTTGCCCAATCAAAGGGTGATATGTACACACCAACTTGTCAAATCCATTTGACCCAGTTTGTCCGTAAGTGCTCTAACATTGCAACTGAGAGTGACTATCATTGAATCCAACTATTTAAAACAATGTTTAATCCATATTGCAAATCATAAATGTTATTGTGTTTAATAACCGTCAATATGTACTTGGGCTCTGTAGTTGCTCTCTTGCAGAAGAGAACTTTATAGTTCAACAAGATGAAACCTCAATTTTCACACAAGTTTCAGGGTGAAACTTGTGCCCCATTAGCACTTTCCATCAACAAAGTTATGAAATGCAGTGAAATTAAAAAATCTCCATAGTAGGAAAATACACTTTCCATCATAAAGGAAAATACGACTTAAAACCCTTGATGCTTGTATTGTATTAGTACAACTCAGTGCCATGTCAGACAACGGTTAGAAAGTCATTGTGTTTTTAATTTGTTCACAACGTGGAACAGCAACTATAAGTGAAGAAAACTTGTCATCACTGTAAGCTGCTATAGCTATCCCCTTCTGCTTTTTCACATCATCATTATTCATAGAGCTTTCCAGTTTGCTAAGCATTGTCATTATCAAAGGAAAAAAAAAAGTCAATGCTGACAATTCTGATTTGAAAAGGTTACGAAAAAGTCAGCCTTAAACAGGCATTGCTTGTGACCTTCAGTAACTCAGGAAGGATTTTTTTTCCTTTCCATTTCTGTTGCTTGCGACGTTGCACTATGGAGCTATATTTTCCTAACTTTCTCCACAAGCATCAATACATGCAAATTATAAGCATGACGTTCCGTTGCCGTATTAACAACCAACTTTTGCTATGCCATTTCAACAGCTGTAGTGCAAATTTACCATTAGTCGCCACACCAACAGTGCTTAACAGTGCATTCTAGCTGGCTCCTTCAGAAATAACCTGCCGAGAGTAACATCCAGAGGAACAAGTCATTTTTTTAAAAGAATACAAGTCAATTCGTTTAACAGATGGTTTGTCAAAAGAAAGTTGTCGGTGTTTCGGACCAGGGGTCATCAACCAACTAGTGAATTTGTTTTGCGTGCTCCCGATCCGGATGGTGATGCAAAGAGACATAAGGTTTATACTGGTTCAGGCATTCGAGGCCCTACTTCCAGTCTGAGGAATCGATCTTGTATTCCTTGCACCGAGGTGCTCGTAGTAGGGGGTTACAAGCTAAAGGAGAGAAGGAGCTGGTCCTAGGTCTCGGCAGGGTGCCGTGCGGGCCGCTTGAGACGTTGCTCTCCGGCGGCAGGAGTGTGCGTGTGTGTGTTACAAGGTGTCCCCGTCCCCTAAAACAACCCAGGTCCTCTCCTTTTATAGCATGAAGGGAGGACTTGGGCGGTACATGAGCTGACTATCGGGCGTCGTGTGAACAGAGACGGCGTGTCCGGGCCTCATGAGCTGTTCACAATGCGGCGTGGCCGTCGGAGTGGTCCATCCTTGAGTCTTGGGGCGGCGTGGTCATCCCATCAGTCTGTCGTCGTGGGGAGCCCCGGGAATGCCTCGGAGTGGATCTGGCGCGAACGTCGAAGCCATCCATGTGGACGGACTGTCGCGATGCCGAGGCTTGGTCGATCTTGAGGCCGGCATCGCGTGGGGGGTCTCGGCAGGCACGAACCCCAAGATCGCCGAGGCCTCGGTGTACAGTGCCGAGGCCTTGAGCGGGCGGCCGATCATGGGTACAGCGTTTGGACACCGTGGTTGGTAATCCCCGTCGTACCCTTTCCCAGCCGGTATGGTGCTGGTCGTGGGCACAGTGGTAGGACACAGTGGTAGGACACAGTGGTAGGTAATCCCCGTCGTGCCCTTTCCCAGCCGGTATGGTGCTGATCGTGGACACAGTGGTAGGACACGATGGCTTTGTCCCGCCGGTATGGTCGCGATCGACCTCGGTCGCGTCGGCCATCCTGTGGCGTTGAGCCACCGTCCGGCTGAGATTGCGGGAGTGGTTGAAGCATTAATGAGACATGACGAGTTGTTGGGAGGGTCGGCCGAGACGGGGGGCGACGGACCGTGGACGAGCCGGCCTCGAGCGACACGGAGAATGAGGCCTCGCGCGATACGGAGAATGAGGCCTCCGCCGAGGCCTTCCCTGGATAGCCTCGGGCGAGATGGAGACGGCGTCCCCTGCCGAGGCTCGGCGCCCCCTGCCGAGGCCTACCCTGGGGAGCCTCGCGCGAGGCGGAGTTCGTTCCGAGACCTCCTGCTCGAGGCACGAGGCGAGGTGGAGGAGGGCTCGGTCGTGGCAGGTGAGGGGCCCACGGCTTACCTTCTAGCTTTGTTTTGATGTTTGCTTGGGGTACCCCATTCTAAGGTACCCGACAGTAGCCCCCGAGCCTCGGGGTGAGTGCGTGCACTTTCCCTGAGGGTTCGTCGAGGCTGGGTTTATGCCTGCTCCGTAGGAATTGGTTTATTTTACGAGGTTCCGTGGGTGCTTGGCCACCCTGGCGAGTAACTCTCAAGCCCCCGGAGGAGTGAAGTTACACCTCCGGGGCTTTCTCTTTCGCGTTTGAGTGATCGGTTCTTATTGCATTTGCCGAGCCCATAAGCGCAAGTTCGGGTTCTGGGGGTCTCGACGAGGTTGCAAAAGAGGCCCTCTAGCCTCCGCATGGGCGCGAGGGTTCGTCAGGGGTCCCCCGACGTTGGGTATGTCCTCACGCTTTCTTTTCGCTCGGAAGGAGGGGTGGAATGTGCCACGCTACCCTCGATGGGCGCGAGCGTGGACACTTTCGGTGAGTGTTGCTCGGGTAGTCCGAGTGGAGGCCCGAGCCCGTTCGCTAGGGGACGGCTAGCGGTCCAGAGACGCACTCCAAAAGTACCGGAGGATTTCTCTAGTGGGTGCCGAGGCCGTTCATTTGGGCCTCTGTGGCTCGGTGCCTCCCTACGGTGGGATCCCATTCGGATACTTTCTGTCGGTCTCGGACACGACTTAGGACGCCTGAGCGATCGCTTCGTTCGGGCCTGGGCCATTCGCAGGCTCGCCCCGAAGTCGTCCCTAACTCTGTTGCCCTGGGGAAGCTGTCGAAACCTCTTGGAGGCCCAACCTTCGAACCCCTGGACCGTAACGGGCTCGGTGCCCTTTATCGTGTTTTTGTCTTGGTTTTTGGGTGCAAGAGGAGCCCCGAGCCTCCGCCTGGAGCAAGAGGGACGGTCGGGTCTCCCGACTTTTCATTCGCCCCTCACATATCCTTTTCGTTCAGACGGAGGTTGGTTGCCGAGCCCATTCTCAGTCTCGGCAAGATCGCAGGAGAGCCCCTAGCCTCTGCCTTGAGAGCGAGAGGGCCGTCGGGAGTTCCCTGACTTTTATACGCCCCTCGGCGTGTGAGGTTTGTTTGCCGAGCCCATTCGGTCTCGGCAAGGTCGCAGAAGAGCCTCTAGCCTCTGCAGAGAGCGAGAGGGCCGTCGGAGTTCCCTGACTTTTTATCGCCCTCGCGTGTGAGGGTTTGTTTGCCGAGCCCCTTTTGGGCGCGAGCCCGGGTCGTGGGGTCTCGGCATATTTGCAGGAGGAGCCCCCTAGCCTCTGCATAGGGCGAGAAGGCCGTCAGGGGTTCCCCTGACTTTTTATGCGACCCTCGCGCTTCCTTTTCGCTCGGAAGGAGGGTGGAATGTGCCTCGCTACCCTCGATGGGCACGAGCGGTGGCACTTCCGGTGAGTGTTATCGGGTAGTCCGAGTGGAGGCCCGAACCCCGTTCGCTAGGGGCGGCTAGCGGTCCAGAGACACACCAAGAGTACCAGAGGATTTCTCTAGTGGGTGCCGAGGCCGTTCGTTGGGCCTCGGTGGCTCGGTGCCTCCCTACGGTGGGATCCCATTCGGATACTTTCCTGCCGGTCTCGGACACGACTTTGGGCGTCCCAAGCGTTTACTCACTTGGGTCTCGGCCCGAATAGGCTCGCCCATGATGCGCCCCGACTCTGTTATCCTGGGCAAATTGTCGAAACCCTTTTGGGGTCCACCTTGAACCCCGGATCGTAATAGGCTCAGAGCCGGTTCCTTCCTATGAAAGGAACAGGCCATGCGGAAATATTTTCCCTATTGGCTCGGCCATGAGTGGCGCGCTTTTTTGAGGCGATTTATTGGGAGTCGAAATTTTGCTGCCATAGTGGCGAAAGCGTGGTGTGGTGGATGGGACGTAACCGTCCTTGCATTTTATCTGGGGAGACGTGGTGCGCGCGTGGGCGGTGAAATCGGCTCGTGTGGTTAACTCAAGCCCAGATTGGGGAAAATCTCCCGATTTCATCGCCCACTCGTTTAGCCTCCTCCTGCGCATAAATACCGGGAGTTTTGCCCTCCTCGTCTTACCTTGCTCATGATCGGCGCCCCTTCGCCGAGCCATCGCTAGAGCAGCGAGTGCCGAGAAGGAGAGGAGGAAGAGCGAGCCTAGGGAGGAAGCGAGAAAAAGGTGAGAGCGTGGGAGGGAGAGAAAAGACTCACCGCCGACTGATTCCCCAGCGCACCCATGTCGCGGTGATATCGTTGTCGTCGGCGGACCCACAGGATCCGTTGGGCGTCACCGAGAGATGCTCCAGTCGCTTGTCGACGGTGGGCTCCTCCGCCCGGTGACTGACTCCACCAGGCCGGAATGGATTGCTCCGTACGGCGAGCCGGAGCCGAGGCCTCGCGACGGCTATGTCGTAAGCTTCGTCTCCTTCCACGAGCGTGGCCTCGGCGTCCCGGCGGACCGGTTCATGCGGGCGCTTACGCACTACTACGGCGTGGAGCTCCACAATTTTAATCCCAACTCCGTTGCTCAGGCGGCTATCTTTGTTGCCGTCTGCGAGGGGTATTTAGGGATCGCGCCCCATTGGGAGTTGTGGCTCCATCTGTTCCGGGCGGGGCATACTACAAAGCCGTCGGGCACGTCGGGGAAGAGGAAGGCGACGAGGGCCGGAGGCTGCACTCTCCAAGTGCGTCAGGACCGCCTGCCCCTCTACATCCCGGCCCAACTCACGTCCTCCAACCGCCGGTGGTACACAAGTTGGTTTTATCTTCGTAACGACGACGGAGGGCTTCCCCCCTACACCGGGCGGATTGTGGCGAGTTGCCCGAGAAGTGGAAGTGGGGCGTCCCCAAAGGTCGACCAGCCCAAAGCCGGAGCCGCTCTGGAGGGGCTGGCGAGGCTCTTGGGGCACGGCCTCACAGCTGGCTGTGGTTGTGGCGCGTTCCACCACGGGAGGGTCTTTGCCAGCCGATGGCTCGGCGGCGGCAATTGTTCGAGATGAGGCCGGGTGAGCCCATTGAGGGCACCGGATGTCCTCTTCCGCCCTTTCCGAGGAGGAGATTCTTCGTCGGGTGGGGGAGACGGTAGAGGTGAAGGTGAGGGGCGGCAACTTGACCCCTATCGCGATCTGGCCGTCATGGGGTACCTCTCGCCCCAGTAAGTCACAACCAAAGCCTCCTCTGGCGCTCCTCGGTCTCCCCTACCCCTTGTTCCCTTATGTGTGTTTGTCATTCCTTTAGGGGATGAGGGACGTGCGCTCCTCTCCACCGCCCGTTCTCAAGGACGTGGAGCGGCGGGCGGTCAACGCGACGCGTGGGACCTAGGGGACGCCTAGGGAGGGGTCCCCTATCTAGCCCCCGAGGGAGACTTGGTTCTGCCGAGGCAGAATCGAGTTTCCCTTACCGTGTTACTGCGTTGCCTAGGCCCACGATGGGCTCGGGGGTTTCTCAAAAAATTAGACCAACTAAAGAACGCTTTTTAATTGTATTTCGAGAAACGACATATACAATGCTTGGAAATTTAGGGATAAAAGCGACGTAGCTGTTCTATGTTCCAAGCGTTGGTGAAGACTTCGCCCTTCTCGTTGGCCAGCTTGTAGGTCCCGGGCTTCAGCACTTGGGCGACGATGTGCGGTCCTTCCCATGGCGGGGTCAGCTTGTGGCGACCCTTGTTGCTCTGTGCTAGCCTCAACACCAGGTCGCCTACCTTCAAGTCTCGGCTTCGGACGCGTCGGGCCTGATAGCGCCGCAGGCTCTGCTGGTATTTGGCCGAGTGTAGTAGCGCCGACGTCTCGGGCTTCCTCCGCTTGATCAAGGGCATCCTCTCGGGTGGTGCGGTTACTTTGTTCGTTATAAGCTTGCGGCCTCGGGGAACCATATTCCAAGTCGGTGGGGAGGATGGCCTCGGCCCCATAGACTAGGAAGAAAGGCGTGAATCCCGTGGCTCGGCTTGGAGTGTTCCTCAGGCTCCAGATGACCGACGGGAGCTCGGCGAGCCATTTTTTGCCACGACGTTCTGGCTAGCGCGATTGAAGATCGGGGGTTGCTCGCTCCCTTCGTCGTTATGGATGCGGTGATGCACGTCGAGGGCCCTCCGTCGGGCTCCCCCGCCTTCGCCGCGACCTCGTTGTTCCTGTTCGAGAGAGTCTCGAAGCTGCTGCAGAAGGAGTTGGTCTTGCTCGACCTTGGCCTAGAGCTCGCGGAGCTGTTCTAGGTCTGGGCGCTGAGGTCGCGCAAGAGCGACGTTCTCATTTCGTGTGGCCGACAGGACGGCGCGTGGAGGTGTAGCGACGCCCGCGCCGGGGCGGAGCGAGAGCGACTACCTGCCCCTCGTCCTCTTCGCCCGCTCTCGGCATCCCGACCCGACATGAAAACATTCGCGAGTGGGGTCGTGGGTGCCTTCGTCGTCGTCGAGTCGGAGTAGCCGGGCGATGGTCGCTCGCAGACCAAGAAGCGGCGCAAAGCCCGGTGGTTATGGAGTCCGGAAAAATCCACCGGGCCATGCCTCGTCCTCGTCCGAGAAGTTGGAGTGGGTGCTCAGGTCGAGAGCGAAGTGCTGGCGGCGTTCCGAGGGGTGCTCGTGAGCGACAGAGTAAGCGTAGGCGTACGAGGCGGCGGCATTTCTCAACCCAAAAGGGTATGGGGACGGTGCCGTCTCCAGATTCTGCCCCGCCGGAATCGGCTCTTCAGGGAGTGGTGGAGCGGAGCTTGACGACTGGGCATCGCCGCGTGCCACAGGCAAGTTTCCTTTGTCCAAGCTCAGGCTAGACAGGTCCCCGACCAGGGGACCACAACCTTGTACTGGTCGTGGGATATCGGCGGGGGGTGGCGTGTTGCCCCGGATTCGCGTAGCGTCGGGGTGGCCTTGTTCGTGCCGTGCTTGGCGAGTGCGGCGAGAATGGCCGCCCGGACACCGTCCGCGCCTGGGCTGCCGGGGCGTAACTTCATCGTTGGTTGGTGGGGTTCGAGGAGGGAGGAGCACCAAGTCGTACTCATGCCCTAGAGACATGAACTCTAGGCTCCCGAACCAAACCACGGTGCCGAGACGCAATGGTCGTACGTGGTCTGCCATCCGAAACATCTTTGGGATGATTTAAACCGACACGCAGCGCCCCTACCTGGCGCGCCAACTGTCGGTGTTTCGGACCAGGGGGTCCTCAACCAACTAGTGAATTTATTTTGCGTGCTCCCGATCCGGATGGTGATGCAAAGAGACACAAGGTTTATACTGGTTCAGGCATTCGAGGCCCTACTTCCAGTCTGAGGGATCGATCTTGTATTCCTTGCACCGAGGTGCTTTCGTAGTAGGGGGTTACAAGCTAAAGGAGAGAAGGAGCTGGTCCTAGGTCTCGGCGGTGCGTGCGTGCGGGCCGCTTGAGACGTTGCTCTCCGACGGCGGGAGTGTGCGTGTGTGTTACAAGGTGTCCCCGTCCCCCTAAAACAACCCAGTCCTCTCCTTTTATAGCATGAAGGGAGGACTTGGGCGGTACATGATCTGACTATCTGGCGTCGTGTGAACAGAGGCGGCGTGTCCGGGCCACAGTAGCTGTTCCTGTGGGCGGCGTGGCCGTCGGAGTGGTCCATCCTTGGAGTAGTGGGGCAGCGGCGTGGTCATCCCATCGTCCCTGTCGCGTCGTGGGCCCCGGGAATGCCTCGGAGTGGATGCGGCGGCGAACGTCGAGCCATCGTGGACGGATCGTCTTGCGATGCCGAGGCTTGGTCGATGCCGAGGCTGGCACTGCGGTGGGGGGGTCTCGGCAGGCACGAACCCCAAGATCACCGAGGCCTCGGTGTACAGTGCCGAGGCCTTGAGCGGGCGGCCGATCATGGGTACAGCGTTTGGACACCGTGGTTGGTAATCCCCGTCGTACCCTTTCCCAGCCGGTATGGTGCTGGTCGTGGGCACGATGGTAGGACACGGTGGTAGGACACGATGGTAGGTAATCCCGTCGTGCCCTTTCCCGGCCGGGTATGGTGCTGATCGTGGACACGATGGTAGGACACGATGGCTGTCCCGGCGGCAGATGGGCGGCCGATGCGACCTCGGTCGCGTCGGCCATCCTGTGGCGTTGAGCCACCGTCCGGCCGAGATTGCGGGAGTGGTTGAAGCATTAATGAGACATGACGAGTTGTTGGGAGGGTCGGCCAAGACGGGGGGCGACGGACCGTGGACGAGCCGGCCTCGAGCGACACGGAGAATGAGGCCTCGCGCGATACGGAGAATGAGGCCTCCGCCGAGGCCTTCCCTGGATAGCCTCGGGCGAGACGGAGACGGCGTCCCCTGCCGAGGCTCGGCGCCCCCTGCCAAGGCCTACCCTGGGGAGCCTCGCGCGAGGCGGAGTTCGTTCCGAGACCTCCTGCTCGAGGCACGAGGCGAGGTGGAGGAGGGCTCGATCGTGGCAGGTGAGGGGCCCACGGCTTACCTTCTAGCTTTGTTTTGATGTTTGCTTGTGGTACCCCGTTCTAAGGTACCCGACAAAAGTGTTGTTTTTTCAGAGGATGCATATATAGAGCATAGTTATTAAGGCGCTAAGGCGAGACGTGGCGAGCCACCCCTTCCAATCGCCTAGGCGATCATAAGGCGAGGCAATGCAACGCCATATGATTATAAGAAACTTCAAAGCAGCAGCACAGAGGAAGGAAAAAAAGAAAAAGAAAAAAAAGAAAAAGAAAAGAAGAAAAGAAGAAAGACAAGACATAAGAAAGGCCCAGCCCACCAGCCAGCCCACATATCCTTTCTAGTGACCTATCTGTTCCCTCAGTCCTTCCCATCGACAAGCATTCCGTCTCCGCCGCCACTGCCCCTCTCTGTGCGGGACTCTTCTCTCCGTCCTTCCCTCTCCCGTTCTCCGTTTGCGCCGCTGTTGCCTGCAACCATTCCTCCCTACCTCTTCTTCTCCCCGTCCTCACTGCTGGTGCCGCCCCCTTCCAGATCCTCTCCAGTCACCTGTAGATCGCAGATCGAGGGTTGCTGACTGCTGTTGCCCCTCCCAGATGTCCGATGTCGCGGAAGTTTGCGACGGCCATAGCGTCTGGAGCAGATGGGGATGGAGCAGAGACAAGTGCTTGGCCTTCCCAGCCCTCCAGTTCTTCCTCTCTCTTCTGCCTCCCCTCGTCTCTTGTTTTGCTGATTTTTGGTCGTGGCGTCGGGGCGCCCAAGTTTCTTTTAGCGCCTCGACGCCTAGGCGATGCCTTAATAACTATGATATACAGAGTGGATTACATGAAGCTTCCTGCAGATAGGTGGTGATGGGCATAAAAAACCGAGTCTTGCACGAGCTCTTCCACTTGGCATAAATTTTCATTTCAGTATCCGTGTCCGGCTGCCTGCATATTCTGCGGAGGACATTGTCGCATTGACATGGAACACAGGTACATGTGTCACAGTGTTCTGGAAGGAAATTTTCCATCGGCATCTTCTCGGTTCTCACTGACCTTCCTGCAAAGAGACATATCACCCATCAAGCTCCTGAAAGCTACGACATTGGAGCAGGAATAGAGACCTCTTACCTTACCATATCCTCTGTTCTTTGGCTCTTGCGCATCAACAGCCTGGGGCACCTCTGGCATCCTGAAGGGACCTCTCCGCTGAGCCCAAGGATGAGAATGGCTGCTGTATGCTGAACGGCCCGTGGGACGCCTCACCCCTGGGTGAGCCTCGCCAAGTGGCCATTTCGTCGAGCACCTCGATCGCGTGACGGTGTGAAGCTTTCCCCACTCGGCCGTTCTGGCGCTGTTGCGCCCAGTGACCGCATTAGCCTCACTCGAAGTCGCTAGCTCGCCGTGATAGCGTGATCCTCACCGTTATACGGTGGAGCAGAGCAGCAGCGGCAGCGCGCCACCGGCCGCGCGGTTGCGCTTGTGGTTGTGGGAAGGCAGGTCGCCGGAAGCCCGGATTACCAAAACGCCCTGTGACTGACAGAGGGCCGCGTCCAAAACAAACTTGGGCCGATTGGACGGGTGGTTGTACGTACCGCCGTCTAAGTGGGCTGAAATATGTGTGCAAAGCCCGTACAAGCTAGCAAATTTGCCTCCTTCCACTAAAAAAAAGCAAATTTGCCTCCTTTTAATATATATAGGATTTTGAATCAAATAAGTTTTCTGCTGTTTTCCTAGATAATTAAACAACGTTTTTCTTCTATAGAACCCTTGAATTCAGAATCACCACTCCGGTTTCAGTACCAAGCTAAAAAAAATCAACAGCACCTCCTTTTTCTGAATCATATACAGCACCATCCACATTCAGCGAGTATTACAGCCCACCCTTTCCTGAATCATATACAACACCATCCACATTCAGCGAGTATTGCATTGGAGCCCCTCCTTTTTGTCAATCATATACGATACCACGTAAATTTGACGACTATTTACAAATCAGTGCTGGGGTCACTTCTCGGTGTGGTATACATGCAAAACTACAGTAAGATGGCTGTACGGTTTGGTAGGTTGTGTTGAGTTCCAGGTCAGCCCACAAGCAGCTTGTCACTGAGCTCCTTGCGATAGACATGGATGAGACCTGCACTGTCGATCGTGTGCAGCTTCTCCTTCAAGATCTTCCTGTAGTGATCATCATCGTCCTCCAAGTTTCTCATCATTTCAATCTGATAAACAAAGACATGTACAGGATACCAAAATCTCACTTCTGCCCTCAAGGCCAGTTTCACGATTATGTACCAAAATGATAAATGCCCGTATGTAACTTAAAACTACCTGTCTCTGGAACGACTCGAATTCGTCAGAGCTCAAGGAGCCGTCACTGTTTGCGTCAAGGAGATGCATGAGCTCTGGTGCGTCTTTGCCTCCAGCACCTAGATCCTCCATCACTTCAGTGAGCTCCTCGATGCTGATTCTCCCATCCCCATTTTTGTCAAGCTGACAGAAAGCCGGGTTCTTGCAGTTCCCCGCTCCTCGATCACTGCCTGGTAGGTCTCGTAGGCGCAGAGCTGCTAGCTCCGCTGCAGCCAACATAATAGTCATGAGCCTTTTAGCCTGGATAACATAACAAGGAATGGTGGTTCTAAGCGATACCCATACATCATTCAGTTTAGTACATAGTTTTCCATTTCTGTTGTCAACTTGTCATCGAAAAACACTTGTTTATGTCAAAAGCTAACTTTCAAAACTTGCTAAATCCAAGAATTGAGTGTAATGTAATAGAAGGAGCAGAACTAGAACTAGGCTAGTTTTTTACCTCTTCGGGATCAGTAAGACCACCTTTGTAGAGAGAGTGAGATGCCTCTCCACCAACAGCAAACCTATGCATCTCCTTGGTGCGTATCTGTATCTCCATTAGTGGCCTCACCTTCCCAGGTTCACTGACATCGATTGCCACATGCAAGCTCTGGTAACCGTTTCTTTTTGGGTGAGTTATATAATTTTTTGTTCTACCCGGGACTTCCTTCCACATAGCTTGAATAATTTCATGTGTCCTGTGACATGCCCTAGGGCCCCAATCAGATGAATTGTCATCACATCGAGGCTCCAAGATTACCCGTAAACCTAGTATGTCTTTAACTTGTTCTGGTTTTCGCCCATTTTTTACTAGCTTCTTCATAGTACTGAAACGGCTTTTGTACCTCCCTTGAATTGAAATGTCTTGTACAATCCTCTGTAACTCATTATCAGCCTGCAGTGCTTGAAGCAACTGCTCCTTATACAAATTTATTATGGCCTTGCAGTCAGTTTCTTGGCTTCTCAACCACTGATCAACATGGTCATATGAATGAGGAAGCAAGTAACGAAATGAAAGATCCTCTAATTCCAGTGATAGATTACCCGCTCCAACAGCATGTGCAAGTGGGGCATATATCTTCATGACTTCAAGAGATTTTATCTGCTGCAGATACTTAGGGAGGTAATCAAGGTGTCTCATCATATCAAGCTTTAGTGCAATCTCCAATATCACTGCCCTGATGTCATAGTATGAAAGAATAAACCTTCTCAATGCGCTAGCACTTTCATCATCCAATACATCAAGCTTCAAAGGAGCATGCTTAATCCTTAAGCTGTCATGAAGCAATGAGCTGTGCTGGTCCCAATCTGAGTTTTACATCCCTCATGCTTACAGCTCCTGCATCTAATGCTTCTCTTAGTATGCCGGCTGATATGACTTCAGCATCCATCTGTTTGCAGCATTCAATTCAAAAGCCTGGTAAGATTTGAGAGCTTGATGGGGGGAAATGCGCAATTTACGAAACACGGGAAATATAAGTTCTGGTTCAAGAGAGGTCCCTTATTTCAGTTGGAAATGTAAGTATATTAACTTTGTTAAGTGAGCTGAGTAATCTGTAGCATAACATTAAGGAAACATGTGTTAGTCAACAAGCTAATGTATGCACCCATCAGAAAGGTTTCACTCTTAAGAGATGGATAATGTATATGTTGATGGCTTGTTGGAACGATCATAATGCCTAAATCCTACAGATGAATCATCTCAGAATGAAATATACCTATACACTACACCAAACTTGGAAAATTAAGCTAACACTCGTTTGTTAGATAAGCTATATTCTTGTTCCAATATCCAAGTTTGACACAATACAAGAAGAACTGGAGCCAAGAGACCAACAAACCCAACCCTGTACTCCGAACTCCAACGAGACGAGCTTTTGCGCCAAAAATGTAACGGAGGAGGTGGCACTCGGGTACGACACGTTACCTGGAGGTCAGCGAGGGTGGCGCCGACGGCGAGCGCGCGCGCGAGTGCCCGGCCGCCGTCCACGTCGCGGAGGGCGAGGAGCGCCAGCTTCAGCGCGCGGAAGAGCAGGCGCGACGAGGAGGACGTCGCCAGGTCCTCCCCCATCCGCTCCGTGAGCTCGTTGAACGCGCACACCAGCTCCGCCACCAGCCGCCCGCCTCCGTCTGCTGGCAGCGGCGGCAGCGTGGACGACGACGGGGCGGGCGGGGAAGACGAAGCGGCAGCGGCAGCGGCCGGGAAGCGCAGGCGATCGATGCAGGCGCGGTGGGCCGCCGCGAGGGCGGGCGCGGCGGTACGGGCGGCCGCAGGCGGGGACGGTGGCGGCAGTGGCGGTCGCCATGCCGGCCGACGGATTGGGGGAGTTGTTACGTGGCGGTAACATGGGGTGGTTGTTTTTGTTTATTTGGAATCCGGAGAGGGAGAGGTGCCAATTGGCTTGGGCTTCGCCACGTAAGCATTTCCCTCCAAGCTGGGGGGCGTTTAATTTCCACCAAAATCCAAACTTTGGCATTATGTAACCGTCACATCAAACTTGCGGTACATGCATGGAGTACTAAATGTTGACGAAATTAAAAACTAATTGCACAGTTTGGTCGTACTTTGCGAGACGAACGTTTTGAGCCTAATTAGTCAACGATTGGACAATAATTTACAAATGCAAACGAAACGCTACAATGTGCTACAGTGCTGGCACAGTGATTTTGGTTGTCCAAATCGGGCAACTAAACAAGGGCCTGGTGGATTCCTGACCTCCAGTTGGAAGAGCAGGACTGCAGGAGAAAAAACAATTGAGAAGGCCACTGACTGAAGTTTTTGTGGCTACCTGATTTTTGAAGCATGAAATTTGGTTAAATTTTAAAGATTTAATCATAGATTGTGTTGATTGGCTGGAACTTTGTTAATTGTGTTGACTTGGTTGGGTTACCATGTATACTGAACTATAAGAGCACCCTCACTAAGCCGGTTGCTAGCTCTAAGACAACCTCTTTAGCGAAATTCATGGCATAGATTAGTGGGTTTATAAGGAAGAAATAATGATGCCGATGTTCCGCCCCAAGCTCACCGTCATGGCTTAGTCGATCTCACCATGGCTTCGGAACCACATTAGACCCATTTATCAGTGACATGGCAACCGAGACTCGACGAGGAAGCCTGGCCAAAACCTCTTTTCTCTGTGTTGTGGTGTCGGCACTGCACTGGCAAACCTCCAATTCAAACGCCACATATTGTAATTTGTAAGGTCCCGCCTTCCAGGCAAAGATCAGAGTTTTTTTTGAGCAAAATTAAATTTGCTGCTTCTAACTTGCGAATATATTTTAGGTTAGGTCAGGCTGTGGGATGTTGAAAAAAACTGTAGCGATGTCCATTTGATGTGGAACGATCTTGTTCTCCCCTTCCCTAACCTGAGTTCCTGGTTTTACATATGTGGCAAAGTTTTTTTTATCTGTATTTAATTTGAGTTTTGTCTACTACGAGGGAACACTAGCTACATTTGTTTGTCTAGTACTCTCTCCGTCCCAAAAAGATCATGTTTGCCCAGGTTTAAAACCAAATAATTTTATTATTTTTTATAAAGGGTACTCCACCTGTCCCAAAAAGATCGTTGTTCTAGTTTTAAACCTGAACAAACACGATCTTTTTGGGACAGAGAGAGTACTAGACAAACAAATGTAGCTAGTATCCCCTTGTAGTAGACAAAACTCAAATTAAATACAGATAAAAAAAAACTTTGCCAAAAATCCCCACTTATGTAAAACCAGGAACTCAGAGGCAAGGGAGGGGGGAGAACAAGATCGCTCCACATCAAATGGACATCGCTACAGTAATCCTTCAACAACCCACAGCCTGACCTAACCTAAAATATATGCGCAAGTTAGAAGCAGCAAATTTAATTTTGCTCAAAAAATAACTCTGATCTTTACCCGGAAGGCAGGACCTTACAAATTACAATAAGTGACGTTTGAATTGGAGGTTCGCCAGTGCCGAGTGCCAGGCGTCCTCGTCGAGTCTCGGTTGCCATGTCACTGATAAATGGGCCCAAGCCATGTTACTGATAAATGGGTCCAATGTGCTTCCAAAGCCATGGTGAGATCGACTAACCCATGACGATAGGTTTGGGGCGGAACATTGGTGTCGTCCGGACGAACACCCGTGTCCAGACGCCCACGCGCTACACTCTGTTTCGCGCTACATGTGGGGCCCGCGCCGCCCGAGCGACAAGAGGAGAAGGGCGCACGACGCCTCCGATTCGGAAGGACCCGGCAGCGGCGTCGTATGGATGCCCTGCCAGCGCCGGAAGAGACGATGCATCAGAAGGTGGGGAGGAGAGATGCAACACCCGATGTACTTTTGAAACATCCAAATACAACAGTTGCAACATTACGTCTGAAGGCAGTTGAAACACTTGAAACATTCTTCTGAAACACTTGAAAAAACACCTGAAAAACACTTAAAAACCGTTGCAACCATACATAAACATCCAAATAAACACACATGCAACATATGTGTGAAACAAATACAACATCTAGATAAACACACTTGCAACATGTTACGAAAAACACAGATGAAACATACCTCTGAAACATCTGAAACACTCAAAACATACGCTTGCAACATGCCTCTGAAACAATTGCAACATATGCAACATGTGCAATATCCCCCGATCTACTTTTGCAACATTCATATAAAATAAATGCAACATACATCTGAAAAGTCTAAAACACTTGAAACATACATATGCAATATAGGGGAGAGAGAAAGCCTGGCACGAGGAGCGCCATGGCCGCCAGGTGGGGGAGCATGGTCGCCGAGGTAAGAGAGGGCACCGCCGAGGGTGGAGAGGGCGTCTCGCCTGGGTGGGGGAGCGCCGCTGACTCCCCTGCAACACCGTCGTGCCACCTCCAAGGATCTCGTTCATGCTCCATGGATCTCGCCGAAGAGAGCCGCCAGATCTATGGGCGTTGGGGGCTCCCGGTGAGGCGGTGAGGAAGGACGACGGGGTAGGGAAGGGGCGACGCCAGGGTAGGTGAGGGCACCGCCGCCGACCAGGGAGACAGACATGGCCAAACGTCGAGGCAGGGGAGGGTGCGCGCCGGGGTGCGTGAGGGCGCCGCTGCCGGCCATGGAGGGAGCGAGCGGCGCACGCGATGGAGGGGGCGAGAGGCGAGCGAGCCAACGGATAAGTGGAGGATTTTTTTTAATAGCAAACGAATAAGTGCAGAAGTTGCGTCCGACGTTCTGGACGTCTGGTAAGTAGAATTACCATTTTCTTCCTTATGAACCCACTAATCGATGGTGTTCATTCAAAATGTAAATCCTATACAAATCAAATATTTTGATGCCCTGATTAGCCAGTGTCATGTGCTGTACAAAGTTGATCATGCGGAAATGTATACAAAGTTAAAAGTTGATCATCCAGATCGTTGCTCACGATTATCAGCTTTTACCAGGTTCTTTGAAACAGCACATTTTCAGAAATTTCACAAGGCCTTTGGGAAATTTGGCACAGTTGAACATGAACGTCGTCCTCGCCGTCACTCATCAAATCAAAGCCACCACGGACTGCACGCACAAGACGACTAAATAGAGGCCACCACGGACAAGATCATGACCAAATCAAAAGCACATACCAAACAAATCAATCACGTCCCGCACGAATCCATCTAATCGAATTTGCAAAAACATGTGATTTGAATATGTTAGTACCCCGTACCGAAGTAGCCAAACTGTGCAGCCTAACAACAAAGTAAAAAACGAGGGAGTACTCCGCAGCCTAACTTACAAATGGCACATCAAATCAAACGGTATTAAATACACCAGCCATGCCAGTTTCACCTGTGCCTGCTTGTTGCTAACCAATCATGCCAAACAAAGTAGTCCAAAAGGGACCAATTTAGGTGAGATTTGGTCGCCCCTCCTAAATTTTAATCGCTGTCCATCGAATATTTAGACACATGAAGTATTAAATATAAACTAATTACAAAACTAATTACATAATTTATAATTAATTTGTGAGACGAATCTTTTAAGCCTGATTAACCCACAATTTAACAATGTGGTGCTACAGTGACATATGGATTAATTAAGATTAAAAAATCGTCTCATAGAGTCCCGACGGATTATATAATTTGTTTTTTTATTAGTATCCGAATACACCATGCAACATCCTCCCGACACACAAACACCACCTTAATCACATTGAGTGAATTCACAATTCGCAGAAGGTACAGAGAAAATAAGGTAAAACAATAAGTGCAAATTTCAGTAAATCAGTGTGATTTAGGCGCCATGAAGGATCTCAACTCAAATGAACTTGAAAGGCTCAAAATTGGCACAAATGTTATGTTTGGTGAAATCTTCATTAACACATGACTCAATTCAGTACCACCAAAAACAGAAATCGAATCCATAGGCCACATGCTGGTTCAGTTCATGCGAACAGCACACCAAATATCAATAATGACCATACCCTGCGCAATTCATTCAACAGCCTACTTGGAAGTCACGTGTGGAGACATGATGCATTTTTGCATTTTGCGCTGGCTAAGTAAACAAAATTGCACACATTGAACCATTATGCTCCCTAAAATCATCATCATGGTATAAACAGGCTAAAGAATGCAACCACACTGTAAAAAGAATTGCAGCACAATCGCAATGGTAGTACCGTAATTTATACTCAGTACGACTTATCAAAACGAGCAATCCATTCTATCTAGACTGCAGCACAATCGCAAAATAATGAACCAGCAATACAACAACCAAAGCAAACAAAACATTATTAGGTGGGGTACTGAGATCACAATTAGAAAAACAATACTACAGCCATTATAGCAACAAAAAAAAAAGAACCAGCAATAACAGATGAGAACAATCACCAAAAAAAACCCTTGCACATGACTGCAACACAATCAGCAACTACACTAGGTGGGGTAATGAGATCACAAATTTGCATTATAAGATGACAATACTACAGCCAAAGCAAGGAATTCTACCTAACCCAAGCAATGTGTTCCTAAGTCATTAATAAAACTACATCAAAATGATAAAATCCTTAGAACAAACAATTATATCAAGAAGTACTGAGCATACACGGAATTATGACTAAATAGTAGCTTATCTCAAAACATTAGTGACAATCAAAATAATCAAGCAAACATAAAGAGATCAGGACATTTCCTCCCCAGGGCTAATCAAGAGATAGCATTAGCTAAGGAACGCAATAAATCCAATTATGCAATATACAACTATAATGAACCTAGGAATGATGAATGATAGTGAAACGGCCAAAAAAATGCAATCGCCGACAAGGATAGAATATGAAAACAAAATTAAACTCAGCATCACATCAACTCAGTAATAGGGGTACCAATATGATAGATACTACTGCTCCATTTAAGTTTCAACCTCAGACAGATCTAAAATGAGATTCAATTCGAGTAACCAACAGGTGAATGCTTGATAGGTAGGCGGGTAAAGCAAATCGACGCAAGCGATTACGCCTTCTGGTTGTAGACATAGGTGAGGCCGCACTTGCCACAGTAGTGGCGGTCGAAGTGGTTGGCCATGAAGACGCCCGCGCCGCACTCGGTGTTGGGGCACTCCTTGCGGAGGCGGGTCACCTTGCCGGTGGCGTCGTCCACCTTGTAGAACTGGAGCACGGCGAGCTTCACCTTCTTGTGCTTGTGCTTGATCTTCTTGGGCTTGGTGTACGTCTTCTTCTTGCGCTTCTTGGCGCCACCGCGGAGGCGGAGCACCAGGTGGAGGGTGGACTCCTTCTGGATGTTGTAGTCGGCGAGGGTGCGGCCGTCCTCGAGCTGCTTGCCGGCGAAGATGAGCCGCTGCTGGTCCGGCGGGATGCCCTCCTTGTCCTGGATCTTGGCCTTCACGTTGTCGATGGTGTCCGAGGACTCCACCTCCAACGTGATGGTCTTCCCCGTCAGGGTCTTCACGAAGATCTGCATCTTGGCGGCGGTAGGGGGGTCGCCTCCGCGCTGCGGCTGACGGCGGCGGCTGGGTAGGGTTTGGCTGCGGCTGGGTGGGGGCGGAGCCTAGGGTCTTTGTGTTCGCGGCTGAGTTCACCTATATAGAGGAGGCAGACGATGTGGGCTGTTGGATCTAGGGGTTTGAGGATCTGACGGCTGGATCTTGCTGGAGTCGGTGTTCGATGGGCTGGGCAGATTTGCTTCATCTCGTGCGGCCCATAGGTAAATGAATGGGCTGACTGGAAAGCGCACTCGCGTTTGTTTGGAAATGCAAATTGAGTTTGACTGTTTTTTTTTTAAGTTTATTTTGACTAAATTAAGCCGCCAAACATGTCATGAACACAAACAACTTGCATGGTCATTCATCCATGTTCAATTTCGGTTTTCTCCCGGTTCTTTAAAAGACGCAATGGGTGACGAGCCTGCATTGCAGTTACAATTTTCAGGACAAAATCAGTTGATTCTTGTTCAGTGCAGTATGGTGCAGAGGTTTACCTGTGTCTAAATATGGTACAAAAACATTTTCAAATCCAGTGATTCTTTTCACGCCTTCCGCTTTGAAAATTGAATTTTACTTGGATCGGGTCTGAAGCCTCCCTGTTATACAGTTGATCCACTTTGGAAGGCGTTGGAGCATGAAAAACGTCAGTTTCGTAGTTCACAGATGCAACAATTGAGAGGCAGAAGAGGTACTTCCAACATCCAGCCAGTTTACCATTGCAGGTTAATTCAATTAACTTAACATGACGCACAATGCGCTGACCACTTGTCGGCTATTGAAATTAGGGATATTCAAAGTAAGGAGGTTAGCGTCCCACGCCGACTCTCTGGATGGCTCGAGACGATTAAAGGTCTCGGCGAGCGACCCCAAGGCCGTGGGCTCCCTCGCCTAAGGTCGCGGGTTGGGTTCGTGCTCCGTCTCGCCCGACCCCAAGGCCGCTGAGCTCCGTCTCGCTTCGACCCCAAGGACGCTGGTTCCATCTCGTCCGACGGGGACCCATACTGCGCCAACCACTCCGTGTCCAAGCGTATGAGTGCGGATCAAAACTCGACACCAGGAAAGAGGCTGGCACGCCTCGATGTAACCCGTGGCCATGACGGGCCATATCTGGCGATTCACATTAAGAACGATGTTAGGCGTGCGTCTTATTACTCGTCTAATCTCGTCGACGACGACAAAGGTAGCGTCGATTCACCACGACGTTAAATCGGAATGAAGCGAACGCCATGATTAGCAGAAGATGCCTGCGCATGGCGCCAATGACGAACAGGGCCGCGACGTGGAGCCGTCCCTACTGACATCTACAGAATCAGCGGGACCCGAATGGAGGAGAAAAGGACCCGGCAATCCTGGAAGTCTTCTTCTCTCTCTCGTTCTTCTCATTTTTCTCTACTGTAACCCACGCTTTCCCTTTGTCTATAAAAGGGGAAGTAGGGCGCCCCATGAAAGAGGGCCAGACCACGAGATAAAAACACAAGAGCACGACACGAGCACACGGCTGAGCGGCAATCGAGCTCTCAGCACCCGTTCACTACTTTCACCAAAGACTTAGGATCCTTTCCCTCTCTCGTCTGTTTGTAATCCCTACTGCAAACCAAGTGTCGATAACACGAGCAGCAGCGAACTGGACGTAGGGACATTCCGCCCGAACCAATATAAACCCTTGTGTCCTCCGAGCACACCATCCGAGCCAGACGCGTAAATACAAATTTACTCGTCGGTGGTCCAAAAACACTGACAGTTGGCGCGCCAGGTAGGGACATTTTGCGCGTCTCGACATCCACATGAGGCCTCGGATGGCCAGTCACGACGTCAGCTAGGTCTCGGACGCGCACGTGCGCTTTGGGAACCTGGACTTCATCGTTACGATGGTGGGAGAGTTGGTGTAGGTTCCCGCCGCCGTCCGGACTCTCCACTCCGTCAACCTCGACGCGATCGCCGAGGCGCTTGAGGAGCTGTAGCTGCACGCACAGGAGACCTGTGCCCCCGGGAGCGACCAGCTCCTCGGCTTCGACATGAGAGGCTAGAGCGCCCGCTGGCGCCTTCTGGGACCCCACCGCCCTAGGAGGACTGCACACGCCTCACCTTTTTTCGTTCACCAATGTCATCACATAGCTTGCCGGAGGAGAGCCGCTCTCCCGTAATGCCTCATCCGGAGTGCCCCGACAGCGCTCCCGTTTGGTTTGTGCAACACCGCAGAGACTATTGGCCACCTTGTGGCACAGCGCACGCCCCATCCTCTACGAACGATGAGTTCGTGGGGATGACCGAATACGTGGCAGAATCTTTCCACGACCTCCTCACTAGAGAATCAGAGTCGCCCTCCAACTCTGACTCCAGCAGAGGGGAGCCATCACCTGCGAGAATGTTTCATGGTAGGTACCCCCGAGGGATACGTTGAAAGCATCCACGAGGAAGGGGCTACCCCAACAGACGACCTCGATGACGAGATCGAGGGTGATGCAGAGGCCCCGCCTCGCCTGTGGGTGAGAAACTGAGGGCACGGCACCAAGAGCTCGAAGAAGCATGACTCCAGCTTGAGCAGGAATGCGCGGAGCTCGAACGAGAGATCAAGCGCCATGAAGACAGTGGGTGTGCATGTGTCGTAGCCCGCGATGTGAACCAGAGGATCATCGAGGATGACGAAGCCCTCCCTATTTCACCTAGGCAAGCGTAATGTCGCTCACCAGGCGGCCATACTCCGAGGGCTTCTGGAGCCTGCGACACCTAAGGATCGTCGGGCCCATCGCGAGATTTGCACGCTACTTGAGTGTGTGGTGGTGCAGCAAGCCGAGAGCTTGCTGTCCCGACGACGCGAGCTCGACGCTAGCCAACGCACACCCTCAGAGCGACTCGACAGGGACATATCAGTCCACTAGGCGCAGCAAGGCGATGGGTTGCGCACCATGGTCCCAGTGCATGAGCATCTTGGCCTCCACCATGACACGCACAACACCCTAGATGCCCGCTGACGTGCCCACAGCGATGAGAGGGAGGAGGCTAACCGCGGCAACCACCCTCATCGTGGCGGATGCTACATCAGCGGTGAGGACCGAAGCTCGAGCCCTGACTTGTCAGGGCCTCAGGCCTTTGGCCGACACATCCTCAACGCCATCTTCCCACCGCGGTACCGACCGCCGACCAACATCTCAAAATACTCCGGGGAAACAAACCCTGGACTGTGGCTCGAGGATTATCAGCTTGCTTGCCAAGCCGGTGGAGTGGATAGTGATAATTTATTATCCGCAACCTTCCATTGTTCCTGGCCGATTCGGCGCGAGCGTGATTGGAACACCTTCTGCGCAACCGAATCTAAAGTTGGGTGGACCTAAAAGAGATCTTCGTGGGAAACTTCCAGGGCACATACGCGTGTCCTAGGAACCCATGGGATCTCAAAAACTACTGACAGAAGTCTAGTGAAACTCTTCGAGGGTACATCCGGTGCTTCTCCCGGCAGTGCAACGAGCTGTCCAACGTCACCGATGCCGATGTCATAGGAGCTTTCTTGTCTAGGACCACCTACGAGTCCCTGGTTCACAAGCTAGGACATAAGGGCCCGTGAACCACCAAGGGGTATGCTGCTGGGTTTTATCGTCTCTGAGCATGGCATCGAGCTAACCCAAAGAAGATCTCGGCCATCATGAGGATGGGCTCAATTCAGAACATAAAGGGGGTACAACGAGTTACAGGGTGCCTCACTACGCTCAGCCGCTTTATCTCACGCCTCGGCGAACGAGGTCTTCCCCTTTATCGGCTTCTAAAGAAGGCCGACCGCTTCGAATGGACGCCCGAGGCCTAGGAGGCACTTGACATGGTCAAGCAGCTCCTGATGAAGGCCCCAATCCTGTTCCCCCCAAACGACGGGGAACCGCTTTTGCTCTACATTACGGCCACCACACAAGTAGCCAACGCCGCCCTGGTGGTAGAGCGAGAAGAAGAGGGACACACCCTCAAACTACAGCGTCCCATGTACTTCATTAGCGAGGTCTTGTCCGATTCCAAGACTCGCTACCCCCAAATCTAGAAGCTCCTATACGCCGTCCTTATCGCCAAGAGGAAGTTGTGTCACTACTTCGAGTCGCATCTGGTGACGGTCATGACGTCCTTCCCTCCCGGTGAGGTCGTCCAAAACCGGGATGCCACGGGAAGAATCGTGAAGTGGGCACTCGAGCTGATGGGCCAAGGCATTTCATATGCCCCCCGAACGGCCATCAAGTCCCAAGTGCTGGCTGATTTTCGTTGTAGAGTGGACCGAGATCCAAATGCCACCAACATTCGTCGACCAAGAGTACTGAACGATGTACTTCGATGGAGCGCTGATGAAGAAAGGCGCCAGCGTGGGGCTGGTCTTCGTTTCGCCCCTCGGGGTACGCATGAGGTACATGGTTCACATCCATTTCCCCTCCTCCAACAATGTAGCCGAGTATGAGGCACTTATCAACGGCCTACGCATCACCATCGAGTTGGGTATCTGACGGCTTGATGTCCGAGGCGACTCTCAGCTGGTCATTGACCAAGTCATGAAGGAATCAAGTTGCCACAATGCCAAGATGGCTGCATATTGCCGAGAAGTCTGCCAGCTGAAGGACAAGTTCGGCGGTCTCGAGCTCAATCACACCCCGAGGTGTCTCAATGAGGAGGCCGACGCGCTGGTGAAAATGGCATCCGGCTTAGAGCCGGTGCCGATCAGTATAAGCCCTTGGTCCGCTACGAGGAGCCAGAATAGACCGGTGATGGGTCGCCTGCCCTAGGCTCGGGGGCTAACTAGCCAGCGGTTCCATCCGACCCCGAAGTCATGGAGCTTGACAAGGATCCAGCGACAGAGCCTGACCCTCTAGCCGACTAGAGGACGCCTTACCTCGACTACCTCCTCCATGAGGCGCTGTCGATAGACAAAATGGAGGCTCGGCGGCTCGCACGTCTTGCCAAGTCCTTTGTCGTTATTGAGGGCGAGCTCTACAAGCGAAGCCACACTGAGATCCTGCAATGCTGCATCCCCATCGAACCAGGGAAGCCGTTGTTGGGTGATATCCATAGTGGGGTCTGCGGGCACCATGCCACGCCTAGGACCCTGATTGGAAATGTGTTCCGACAAGGCTTCTACTGGTCGACCGCAGTAGCCGACGCTGAACAAATTGTGCGCACCTGTGAAGGGTGTCAACACTACGCTCGGCAGACCCACCTGCCAGCCCAAGCACTCCAAATGATCCCATCACGTGGCCATTCATGGTCTGGGGGCTCGATCATGTCGAACCTCTCAAGAGGGCGCCCGACGGATATACGCACTTGCTTGTCGCCGTAGACAAGTTTACAAAGTAGGTAGAGGCTCGACCGATCTTCGTGATCAAGTCCGAGCAAGCCATGTTGTTCTTCCTTCACATCATCCATCGCTTTGGGGTCCTGAACTCCATTATCATGGACAATGGCACGCAATTCACCAGGAAGAAGTTCCTCTGATTCTACGATGAATACCACATTCACGTCGATTGGGCCACCGTGGCGCACCCCCGCACGAATGGGCAGGTCGAGCGCGCCAACGGCATGGTCCTACAAGGCCACAAGCCTAGGATCTTCAACTAGTTGAACAAGTTCGGCAGACGATGGGTCGTGGAGCTTCCTGCGGTGCTCTAGAGCCTAAGGACGACCCCCAGTCGGGCCACCGACTACACGCCATTCTTCATGGTCTACGGTTACGAGGCTATCCTCCCAACCGACCTTGATTATGGAGCACTGAGGGTCAGGGCGTGCGATGAACAGGGAGCCAAGGTGTCCCTCGAGGATGCAATGGACCAGCTAGATGAAGTGCACGACGTTGCCCTCCTCGGCTCGTCCAAGTACCAGCAAGCGTTGCGCCGGTACCATAGCCTTCGAGTGCGGGGTCAGGCTTTCAACGTCGGGGACCTGGTACTCTGCCTCATCCAGAGCAACAAGAACCACCACAATGTCTCTCTGCCATGGGAGGGACCGTATGTCATCGTGGAGGTGCTCCAACAAGGCACCTATAAGCTCAGGACCATTGACGGTGAAGTCTTCATCAACGCCTGGAACATCGAACAGCTACGTCACTTTTACCCTTAAATCTACGTATGCTTTCTCTTATCGGTTTCGCTGTCAACTCCTCGATCTTTAGTGACACCCGACCCCGGCAATGGCAATGGGCTCAGGACCATCGACGACGAAGTCTTCATCAATGCCGGGAACATCGAATAGCTATGTCGCTTTTACCCTTAATTTATGCACGCTTTCTCTTATCAGTTTCGCTATCAACTCCTCGATCTTTAGTGACACTTGACCCCAACAACAGTAGGGGGTCGGGCCTCACTCGGGGGCTGATAGGAGCATATCTATTCGGTAGACATTCTCTATGCCCGACCCTCTCACGTTAAGACCTAGAAGCGAGGGTTATGGAAATAAACGCTGAGTAAAACTGGTCGGACCGCAAGAAACCTATGCCCTAGCGGCTACGGCGTTTTTGCTCACCAGCGTGATCAGAGTTTTTTCCTGCACCTCGAGCTTTTTAGCCTTAACTATAGAAAGAGTCAGAACACATTTAAGAGTATATCCACCTAGCAAACATTCTCTGTGCCTGACCCTCTCTCACGTTAAGATCTAGAAGCAAGGGTTGCGGAAACGAACGCTGAGTAAAACTGGTCGGACTGTAAGAAACCTACGCCCAGTGGCTACGGTGTTTTTGCTCACCAGCGTGATCAGAGTTTGTTCACCCGCACCCTGAGCTTTACAGCCTTAATGACAGAAAGGGTTGGGATGCATTAACCTTTTTATACAAAAATGGGAGAAGGGCTAAAAATCTGTTTGGCCATAACGAAATTTAAGAGCTTGTCCACTTATTACGAGTTCGCCACCTGGCTTATTTGCCTAACTAATTTTTTGGGGGGATGATCTCATCCTCTATCTCTGCACGTAACTCTTGTGCCAGAGGGGCCACCTCCATCTCGATGCCGTCTAGCTCGGCGCGAGAACTGTCACAGGTAAGGTGGGATATGGAGCTGAAAACGCTCCTATGGCCCATTCAAGCCTAGGAGTTCGAAGGCTGGCCCTCCGACAGGTTCACAGCCGCTCTGGGGCGCTCTTAGAGTGAGGGGTGGAAAGGGATGGGCCCACTAGCTGCTAGTACCCGGGCGCACGAGCGCCGCGGGCATCCTGGTCTACGTTTGATTCTTGGTCGGTTTCCAGTCCATGGTTTTTCCTCGAAGAAAGGCAACAACCATCTGGAATGGTCTAACGGACCTGAGAACTATATGGATTGGCCACTAAGAATATGGAGTCGGTCACCAGCTGACCCATGTCAGACCCCCATGAACGGGAAGTCAGGGCCCCACTCGGACTAGCCCGTTAACACCTCACCGAGCACCATGTTTCGTCCATCAAGGAAAAACATGGCACGGCTTAGCCCCTCCATTTTATCGAAAAACGCTTGAGGGATGACGATCACAAAGACGAGCTGACCCCTCCACCGGACCTCTTGAAAGCTCTAGTTTGGTTTTGGTTAATTGATGAAACCCTAAGTGCTAACCTAGTTTATCAAAGTGATTATGAGATAGGTAGCACTATTCCAAGTGGTGAAGCAAATGAAGATCATGACATGATGATGGTGATTCCATGGTGATGATCAAGTGCTTGGACTTGGAAAAGAAAATGGAAAACAAAAGGCTCAAGGCAAAGGTATAAGTGGTAGGAGCCTTTTTGTTTCAGTGATCAAGACACTTAGCGAGTGTGATCACATTTAGGTTCGATAGCCATACTATTAAGAGGGGTGAAACTTGTATCAAAATGCGGTTATCAAAGTGCCACTAGATGCTCTAACTCATTGCATATGCATTTAGGATCTAGTGGAGTGCTAACACCCTTGAAAATGTTTGTGAAAATATGCTAACACACATGCACGAAGGTGATACACATTGTGTTTAGCACTTGGGAGCAAGGGTTTGAAACTCCACCTACGCTCTGTACAGAAAAGATAGGATTTCACAGAGTGCACCGGACGCTGGTCACGCAGTGACCGGACGCTGAAGTCTTACATCCGGTCGATGGAAGTAGTGAAAACTGCAATGGCGTCGGTCTTTGACCGAACGCTGGGTCACTTTAGTGACCGGATTGCTGATGGGGTGCGTCCGGTCCTACTGATGTGGCAGCACACAGTGAAGAGGGTGGCTGACCAGACGCTGGGTGAGTCCGGTCAAGGGTGATCGGATGCATCTGATCATGAAAAATTATCTCTGGATGCTTACTGGAAACGACCGGACGCTGAGGTCCTACGTCCGGTCACTTCCGAAGCAGCGCGTCTGGTCACAACTTAAATGTACTGATGACCATTGAGATCAGGCGATCAGCGTTTGAAGCAGGGGCCGTGTGGCGTGCATCGCGCCACCGGACACTGGGATCCAGCATCCGGTCGTTCTGACTGGCATGTCCGATTGCCCCGTTTTTCAGTGGACTGAGGAGCCAACGACTCTATTTCGTGGGGGGCTCTATTTAAGCCCCATGGCCGGCTCAAGCTCACTCTCTTGGCCATTTGCATTGACATAGCAACCTTGTGAGCTTAGCCAAAGCCCTCCCACTCATCTCCATCATTGATTCATCATCTTTATGAGATTGGGAGAGAATCCAAGTGCATTCATTGAGTGATTGCATCTAGAGGCACTTGGTATTCGTGTTTCGCTGTGGGATTCACTTATTTCTCTTGGTGGTCGCCACCACCTAGACAGCTTGAAGCAGCAAGGATCATCGAGCGGAGGTTGATGATTGTCTCTGGCTCCGATCATGGTGATTGTAAGGGGTCTTGTGCCTTCCCCGGTGGAGCGCCGAAAGGTAACTCTTGTGGATTGCTCATGTCATTGAGTTACCTCACTTGTGGGTAGGTTCTTGCGGTGTCCAATTGTGTGGACGAGGTTCGTGCAACACCTCTTAGCCACCGAACCACCAAGTGTTGGTCGACACAACGGGGACTAGCGTGCCGGCAAGCACGTGAACCTCGGGAGAAAAATTGGTTGTCTCTTACTCTTTGGTATTCTTCTAGTGATTGATTTAGTATTCATCTTGTGATTGGTTCACTCCTCTACACGGCGGTATAATCACCCTACTCACTCATTTATATTCTTGCAAACTAGTTGTAGCAAGCTCTTTAGTATAGCTAGAATTGAGAGCTTGCTTTGTAGTTTAAGTTCATCTAGTGGAGCTCTTTAGTGTAGCAAGTGTGAGAGCTCTTAGTGAGTAGTGACATAGCAAATTGTGTGTTTAGTGATCATAGCAACTAGAATTGTTGGATAGGTGGCTTGCAACCATTGTAGAGCTAGAGCAAGTTTGCTTTTCACTATTTGTTATACTAATCAAATTGCTGTAGTTGGTTTGTAGATTTTTAAATAGGCTATTCACCCCCCTCTAGCCATATTAGGACCTTTCACCTCTGCAACGCGCGGGGGCTCGAGGGAAGTTGGACTCGCAAGGAGACCGAATGCGCGGTCATAGAACGATGGCTTGGATCCTAGGGAGGGCGTACGTACAAAAACCAAGAATAATGTTTCTAAAATAAAAAACGCTTTCTCTTACCAGTTTCGCTATCACTCCTCGATCTTTAGTGAAACCCGACCTCGGCAACGGCGAGGGGTTGGGTCTCACTCGGGGTCTGATAAGGGTATATATATATACCCTTTCAAAAACAGTCGTCGTGCCCGACCCTTTCTAACGTTAAAAACTTAGAGGCAAGGTTTGTGGAAACGAACACCAAGTAAAACTGGTTGGACTGCAAGAAACCTATGCCCTAGCGGCTATGGCACTCTTGCTTACCAGTGTGACCAGAGCTTCTCGCCCACACCTCAAGCTCTACAGTCTTAAACAACAGGAAGGGTCGAAACACATTAACCCTTTTTACACATAAAAAGGGAGAAAGAACAAATTTATTCAACCGAAACAAAAGAACAAGCTTGTTTAAACAATAGGAAGGGTAAGAACGCATTAACCCCTTTTACACATAAAAAGAGAGAAAGAACAAATTTGTTCAACCAAAACAAAAGAACAAGCTTGTTTAAACAAACAGGAGGGTTGGAACTTGTCCGCTTATTACAAATACGCCACCTGACCGATCTGACTAAACTAACCCCTCGGGGGGATGATTTCATCTTCTATCTTGGTAGAAGCCTTGGCTCCTTCTCGATGTCGTCCAGCTCGGCGTCGGTATAGACGGGCAGAAAGCCTTAGCTCATCATCGCCAGATCGATGTTCTCGTAATGAGAACGGGCGATCGCGAATGATCGGTGAACGCCAAAGTGAAGCGCGCCCCTTGCCATATCACGTGGCCAGTCCATGATCCGGGTGGCGCGAACCACGAGCAAGCTTGAGCTCGTCGTAGAGCAGCTGGATGGCGACGTGTAGGTTGTCATGTTCATCGCTCTCCTTCTGGAGGGTGTCCTTCACCTCGCCGAGCTCCTTCTCTAGGCTGTAGTTCTTCACCACCTCTGCCCTGAGCTTGTCGTCGAGACCAGCCCAAGTCACGTACCGACCGTATCAAAAGGCTTAACATGGATTCTAGGGAGAAAGACAACAAGGGAAACTGGAGACTTACCGTCCATGTCTGCCTAAAGCTTGCGCACCTCATCGTGCTGCTGGGTCACCTCGGCCTCCAGGTGTCGGACCTCTTCTTGGTGCAGACCGACCTCCGCGGCGAGCCTAGCGGACACACCCTCGGCCACAACCTTCAGGCCCCTCTCCCTCTGAAGCTCATCCTCGAGGTGGTCGATCCACTGCTGAGCATCGGTGCGCTCCTAGCAAGCTATGTCAATCCCCATGCAAAGCTCCTCTACGACCCAGAGGAAATCATCCTGCTCCTTCCGTAGCCGCTCGGCCTCCATAGTGTCCATGCATGCCCACTCGATCAGGGTCGCGAGCTTCTCCTCGGCCTCACGAGCGTCATCACGAGCATCCTTCTCCCTGACTCAGAGGTCGGCCACCTCTAGGGCAGCAGGGGCAAGCTCAGCCACCTCCTGATGGGCGGCAGCGAGCTGTGCTGCCAGCCCCTTACTCTATCACGTCTCCTCAGCAAGGAACTGGGACTTCTCCCGGCTGTGGGCCATAAGGATCTGCGAAGAAGACAAGACTTAGAGGCACAGAAAGAGAATATGAGGGTTAGAAGCACGGTCATATCATGCCCGGCCAACCGGGGCGACAATGTCGCGCATCGAGCTTAGCATGGTGCTCAGGGCATGAACCAAGTCCCCAACCTCCATGTGGACGCTCCCCCATTCCCTCTCCTCTGTTGCTTCATCGAGGGCAGCCACCTGGACCAGAGACCGGGACATCCCCACGCTGACCACATGTGTCGCCAACCTCTCTTGCAGCGGCAACTCCTCTAGAGCGGCTCCTCTAGCGATAGAGGGAGTGGGTGACATGGACACGAAGGCCTACCCGGTCACCACATCCACAAAGGATGCCTTGGGTGCGCCCCCTTCTGTTCGCCACACCACAGACATGGCCACCTGCACGAACGACGGCTCCGGCCGTGTTGCCTCTGCCTACGATGTCGAGGGCACGATTGGCCGCACCATGCCCGCCATAGGTGCCCCAGACGCGCCCTCCTCCGCCTGCTCTCCCATGGACGCAGCCATCGGCTATGCCTCCTCGGCTCACGTCACGGCCGCCCCAACGCCACTCACGCTCGCCACCGACGTGGCGCCAGCCAGCTCCTGCCGCGTTTGCCGAAGGAGGATCTTTTTCGGAGCGAGCCGTAGGAGAGTCCCACGTCCTCCGACGCTGCAAGGGACATGGCGGTCAGTTCATGGCAAAAATCCATCAAGACAAAAGGATGAAAAAAACTCTTGACTCACCCTAATGCCATCATGTGAGGACATTTTGGGGCTGGCTTGCCCGACCCCGGCCGCTCCTCGTCGACACGTTACCGCTTCGAGCCCTCTCTCGGCTCGAACAAATCAGAACGGATGCCTCCCACCGACTCTGGAGGCCCCATTGAGGGCTCTGACGGAGTGGAGCGACCTGTTTCCTCCGACTCCAGAGCCGCCGTTGAAGTCCCAGACAAGGCAAGGCGTCTAGATTCCACCGGCACTGAGGCCACCGTCGAAGGTCCGAACAGGGCAGGGCGATTTGATTCCGCCAGCTCCGGGGGCGCGTCATTCCCCTCCTGCCCCATGGCATGCTGCAGGAATGGCCCCGCCTAGGGCAAAGCTGGTTCCTCGTCCCTGGCGGCCAATCATCCCACGAGATGGACGACATGGAGCCGTCATCCTCCTCCTCCTCTTCTTCCTTCCCTTCTTCCGACGAACCTTGACGCCGCTTCCCTCACCGCAGCTTCGCTCACTGCTTCAACTGACATTTCTTCTCCTCATCATCCTTCTTCTTCTTCTTCCTTTATTCATCCATGGCACGGTTCGCCACAATCACGGCCGCGTGCTCTGGCAGCGGCACGATGGAGTCCCAGAAGACTAACCCCGCTAGCAGCTCGATGAAGCTCATCTCCGGCCGCATCATGGGATGCCCTGGGATCAGGAACACGGTGTCGGCCTCCCCCATGGCCTCCTTGATGCACTGCGTGACCTCACTATCGTGGAGCAGTCCCTGGGCGAGCGTCGTCCTGAAGAGCTACGCGCCGAGCGTCATCCCGTACAGCGGAAGGACGCACACCATCAGGGGCGCCACCCTCCTCGCGTGATACCCCCTGATGACACCGGCCCCGGGGAGGCCGTGTGTCTTCAGGAACACAATGGCCTCGAGGAGGTCGCGCATCCTCTTCTTCTCCTTGATGGGTGGCCCCCACAGCCATGACCGTGGAACCTCTTCGATCAGACGCCCAGAGAAGACAGGCAAGGGTGCGGCAGGGTCGTCTTTTAGGTAGAACCAATGCGAGTGCCACCCCTTGTTTGATCTGGAGAGCTGGCAGGGCATGTACTCGCCAACCCGCTGCCCTCGGAGGTGGATGCCCACGCATCCCTTCGGCACCAGGGTCTCCCGCCCTCTCTCCTTCTTCTTGATCAATGAGATGGAGAAGAAATATCTCCACAGCTCAAAGTGGGGCTCATTCTCCTGGTACCCCTCGCACATCATGATGAAGGCCGCGATGTGCTGGATCCCGTTGGGGTTCAAGTGCTACAGCTCGATCTTATAGTGGTGCAGCAGACCCCGGAAGAATGGGTGGGGAGGAACCACAAGTCCATGCTCGTGGAAGGGCGCGAAGGAGACGTTGTAGCCGTCGGGCGGCATCGGCGCATCCTCACGGCTGGGCACGAGCCACTCCGCCGCATCGATCCTCCCGTAGAGAAGACCACGCTTGACGAGTCCCTCCATGCGCGCATGGGTAACATCAGAGCGGTACCATGAATCCATGGAGGATGGAGGCAGCTGCAAAAAAGCAAAGGCGGCGGCAAAGAAACGGAAGCCACAAATCTAAGGCTCCGGCATCGGATTAGCAAGCATGGTAGATCCGAATGGCGGCAGCGGAGAAACAGAGAAGGTAAGGCTGTGGTTTTGGTGTGTAGAAACATGAAGGGGGAGGCCGCTATTTATAGGATGGAGTAGGGCAAGAAGGTGAACCGTCCACCTAGATTCATGTGCCCACTGCGCCATGTCACGTCACCTCCCTCCGAAGATCATGCACACGCTATCTCTAGCCACGCCCTCAAAGAACACACCGGATGACGGTTCGCTCGATCGATGGGCCAAGAACCGTCATAGGTAAGGAGGGATACAGAGCTGAAAACGCTCCTATGGCCCATTCAGGCCTAGGAGTTCGAAGGCTGGTCCTCCGATGGGTTCACAGCTGCTCCGGGGCTCCCTTAGAGTGAGGGGTGGAAAGGGATGGGCCCACTAGCGGCTAGTACCTGGGCGCATGAGCGCCGCGGGCATCTAGACACATTCGAGTCTTGGTCGGTTCCCAGTCCACGGCTCAGCCCCTCCGTTTTATCAAAAAAATGCTTGAGGGATGATGATCACAAAGACGAGCCAACCCTCGACCGGACCCCTGCCACACGCGGGGGCTCGAGGGATATTGGACTCGCAAGGAGACCGAACGCGCGGTCATAGTACGATGGCGGAACGATCAGATCCTAGGGGACCGGAATCAAGAACAACCTTTTTGACCTCCCGAACACTACGGTTATGTCAACAGAATATCGTCGGCAGTCCTCCGAGGGGTATCCCACAATGGTAGATTGATCGGCAGAGAGGTGTGTAATCAAGAATAAGAAGGCAACAGAGACACACGAGTTAGACAGCTTTAGGCCGTCAGTATGACATAATACCCTACTCCTATGTTCTATTGGATTGTATTGGCTATCGTATGATATTGCATGTGTTTAGACGGGGTCCCTGCCCGCCTTATATAGTCTAGGGGGCAAGGTTATAAGTCGGTTAGATCTCGGAGATAACCGAAAAGTAATAATAGATTACAGGAATCATGGGATTATACGTATCCTAACAGATCTCGTAGTATCTTCAGGATATCTTCTCGGTGTCTTGCAGGAGACGCCAAGCAGCGTCGTGCCCCGCAAGGCTTCATCTTGTGGGCTGGGCCACCCCTGGGGGTGCAGCCCATGTGGTCTGCCGTGGGTATCCGGGGTCATACCCCCCCCACAGCTAGTCCTCAAGCGCCTTGTACCCATTGTGCAACGTCGTCTTGAGCTTGTTCGAGCAAGTGCGAACAAAGCTAAGCAGTCAAACTCATGGTCTGACCACCGTGATGAGTTGCCGAGCAGTTGTGAGCATTTGCCGAGCAGCGTGAACCATCGCCGAGCAGTGCGAAACATCGCCGAGCAGCATGAGCCATCACCGAGCAGTGTGAACTGTCGCCGAGCAGTGTAACCCAAGTACGGCTTGCCATAAGGGTGTAAGAAGCTCAAATTCAGAATCGAAAATTTCTTCGCAGCAGACCAAGTGTGCCCACTTAGAGTCCGACCACGAGAAAGGGAGATAATCTTCTTCAGCTTCAAGAGGCGTAGAGTCTTCCAGAATAAAGCAAGCACGCTCACCGCAAGGTGAAATGTGCCTACTTAGAACCCGAGCCTGATAGTAGGTGACGTAGTCACGTGGTGCCAGGGTCCAAAGTAGAAGAAAAGTAGGAGACCAGACGAACAGGCAGCCAGTCCCCAGGTGTAGCCCTGAAATGAGAAAAAGCACATTCACCGCAAGGTGAAGTGTGCCCACTTAGTCCCCGAGCCTGGCAGTAGGTGACGTGGTCACGTTGTGCCAGGGTCAGAAACAGTAGTCAATAGAAGAAAATCCCCAATGTGGTGAGGAACCGAGACTTAATGCTGAAGCAGTCCCCGAGCCACAAGAGGAAATCTTGGAGAAAACAAATTGCGGAGAAAATACTGGAGTAATGGCTGTACAGTAGTAATTACTGAGCCATAACGGTTGGCGGAGAAGTCGGTGAATATTCGGCGAGCCGTAACATATTGTGGAGATAAATGGGCGATACGGGCCGCGGTTGCGCGAAAGCCCAGGTAACGACCCAACTTGCTGTTGCAGAGAATTCGGAGAGGCGCCAATCGTGGGAGTGGTTTCCCAAAAACCCTTGAATGCGAAAGGGTTGAGGGAGTGCTTTTATAACTGCGTCGCCGCACCACGCGCTCCCACCTTTGCCACTTTGCCATTTTGTCTTCCTCCTAGGTCGTCACACTTCCAGATCCATACGTGCTTCCGCCACCAATCCAAAATCAGATCTGAGAAATGACGCCAAAAATGGGAGCTGTGAAACCGACGAAGGCGGCCGCCATAGCCAGCCATGATGAGGAATGGGTGCCATTGAGGATGGGGGAGGCATAGATCAACAGGATGGTGGAGGCGATCGTTCTTCCTCATCGAGTCACCACCGGATGACGGCCCACCAGCGGTGAGCCCTTCCCAATGCCCCATACTGATGAAGTAGTGGTGTTTGAGAATTATTTCTAGCGCAGGTTGGGATTTCCTGTTCATCCTTTCCTGAGGGATCTGTTGGAGTTCTAGGTAATTAGTCTGTGCAATCTCCACCCAAACACCATCTTTCACATCACGATCTTTATCCACTTCTGCAAAACATATCTAGGGATTCTTCCACACTTCAACCTCTTCAAACACCTGTTCTGGTTGAAGAAAGGCGGCGGTGGTTCTAAAGTGGTCGACGGCGTATATCTACAACTCCGAGATGGAATGGCGAGCGAGTACATCACTGTACCGCTGAATACTTCACTGAAGGGGTGGAACACCAGGTGGTTCTACATGAAGCAGAGCCATCCTGCAATCCGCTGCGACGTTGACCACATCCCAGAGAGCAAAAAAAGCTAGTCGTAGAAACCGAGCAGTGCCGACATGGAGCAGGTGAGGGAACTCCTCGACCTGATAAAAGGCATGGAGATTAGCGGTGGACTGGTGGCGGCGAGCTTCATAGTGCGCCGTGTCCAGCCTTGTAAGGAGAGGGCCCACCCGGGCTTTAACTTCAAGGGCGACGATAACGACACCTGGGAGAGAACAGGGAGGCTGACGAGGAATGATGTGCTAGAGCGGGCCGTAGAACTATTCGCTCCAAATGCCTCATTCAGCGTACCAAGGTCATCGAGGGCCTTCAACTATACAAATCCACCTCCTCAGGTACCCATCGCCATTGTTTTGTTCGTGATGCTTTTTATCCATGATTGTTGCCGAGCAGTGAACTAGTTCACTTATGCAAAGATCCATTCGTAGGAAAGAGCGGTGTACTTCTCGGGCATGCCGAGGGGTGATTGGCCACAGGCAGTAGATGCCCGGCCTCCAAGTCGACCCGAGGAAGATGGGGCCAGCGCCTCATCGATGTCTGAAGGCGCACACGCTGGTCACACGACGGTAGTCTGGGGGAAGAGGGCAGCGGCAGATGAGCCAGCCTAGAAGAAGAGGAAGACGATGGGTGCTGTCCCCCTCAAGTCGGGTGACATCTCGCTTGGCGGCGACCCGACCACTCAGACACGGAGTGCGGTGATGTCCGAGTGGTCGGATGACGACAAAGTGCCAGTGGCTCCTCCACCGAGCACTGAAGCGCCTCCGCGCAACACGCGCGTGGAGGAACAATCAAAGGGAAAGGGGGGAGTCCCCAAGCAGCAGGCGATGGGAGTCCCCGAGCAGTGGGCGACGGGAGTCCTGGAGCAACAGGAGGAGGTGAGGCCGAAGATAGAGGCTGTGAGACCCCCCATCACAAGGTGCAGGAGTCGACCCCAAGCCCACGCCTAGGGGATCTGGAAGGCAATGCCAGTTTAGAAAAGTATACCGGCAAGCCAACACGTAAGTATCCTTGCCTTGGGGTTATCTTGGTGTCGTATCCTCATCTCTTTTGGTGACTGACGAGCTAATCTGATGCAGTGCGAGGCGTACAGAGGATCTGACCCCACCCGTCCAGGCTGACGAGTAGCCGGGGGCTGGTCCCAGGGCGGAGGCAATGTCGATGGCTCCCATCCTGGAGTCCCCGGGTGCTCAGCAGCCGGTGGAGGAGTCAATCACCGCTGCTGATGAACTTGGTGGCGGCGAGAGATTAGCGTCGACGGCGGACGGGTCGGCGATGGTGCCCGGGGCAATGGCGGAAGCCACCGGGTCTTCGGGAGCGAAGGTTGGAGTCATTGATGCCGTGCCGGAGGCCGGGGCAGAGAAACCTATAGTGCCCGAGGAGCAGGCGGTGCTCCCTGAGGCGTCGACATGTGTGGTCGGACACGCTGTCCAGCCACGGAGCCCCCCGGTGGTACCTCCAGCTACGGCGGAGGAGGACGAGGTGGAAGAGATCGAACGTGAGGAATATTGACCCCAAGCTATCCAAATCCTCCGCAAACGCGGCAACAAGGTGGTGGTTGTTGAGGAGGACACCACTAGGGAGCTGAGGAGACTGGAGTTCTCCCTTGTCGGAGTGATGAAACAAATCAAGGTCAGTACTGTATCTAGAATGCTCGTCTTTGACGTTGGAGATCAGAGTACATCATTATCATTGTGCATTTGCAGGGGATAACTCAGACTACCGAGTAGCGCCGCCAGCTGATCAAGAGGATGGAGCCCCTCGACGAGGAGAATGAAAAGCTCAAGGAGGCGATGAACCTTATGGAGAAGAACATCTAGCGACCCCAGCGCAAGCAAGACCTTGCTGAGTCCAACGCGCGGGACCTAGAATACCAGAAGGGCATCCTATCCGAGCAGCTGCAGGGCAAGTCCGAGCAGCTGGTCGCTGTCTCAGAGCAGCTGACGGGTACTTTCAAGCAGTTGAAGACCAAGTCCGAGCAGCTACGGAAGGTCTCCGAGCAGAAGAAAGGTATGGCGGATCGGCGAAATTTCTTGGCATTGCAGAAGTATTATTGTTGCTGACGACCGTTGTGCTTGTAGAGCAAGATGCGGAGCTCGGCCAGCTACGCCAAAACATCAAGCAACTCTGAGAGGAGAAGGCGAAGGAGTCAGCGTGAGCGGACAAACTGGCCGAGGAGTTGGAGGGTGAGTACTTCCTGGTCAGAGTTACTGTTGAAGTAGTTTCCTTGCTTGATGGAACCTTGTAATGCTTGCAGACTACCGTCGGAGAGTCAAGGCACAGTTTGATGTGCTAGAGCAGGAGGTCAGGACCCAAAGGAACAAGTTCGATGCCATAATTGCTGGAGTAAAATCGGTGCTCGACTGTGTCGACCTAGAGGCGTCTCCTCAGCCCGATGGCAGGCCACCACGTCTGGACACCATCATCGAGAAGTGCAAGGTGGCGTGGTAGAACTTTAAGAGCTTCAACCATGACGCCATTGTTACCGCCGTTACTCACGCCCTTACGGTGGTCCGGTCCCACTACCTAGCCATTGACCTTCAGGTGATAGGGGCTGGATTCGCTGGAGGGATGGGCGAGGCAGAGCACCAGCAACTGGAGGATGAGGTGGAAGACACGGCGAGGAAGCTGGCCGGCGACATCGACCTGTTTAGCGAGACGGACGGCGATGGCGAAGCTCGGTGATCTGCTCGGAGAGTTATGCTGTATTAACTGGAGAGTAGTTAGAACGCGCAAGGGCACAGATAAACTTTTATGGATATGTACAAATGTTGTAAAGTAACAAGTGCATGTTTATGCAATTTGTTGGTATTGCGGTGAAAAAATCGTTGTAGTATTAACCCTAATGCAATTATACGTAGTATAAGTAGCGTCCGAGCAGTTAGTTCATTACTGAACTCTTTGGCCTTGGCTAGCCCATAGTCCATAACGTCGAGCGTAGAGCCCGTGCACGTGTAGGAGGAACAGGCGTGACCAAGGAACCGCAGCCGACCACCCATAACGCAGAGTGCGGAGCCCGTAGCACATGTAGGGAGAGATAGGAGACTGGGTCTTCTCCATAGAGAATAGAGCGGAACATGTGCTGCTCGGCGGTTGGCGAAATAACTTGGAGATAAACGTAGTATAAGTGGCGTCCGAGCAGTTAGTTCTTCACTAAGCTCTTGGCCTTGGCTAGCCCATAGTCCATAACGTCGAGCGCGGAGCCCATGCGCGTGTAGAAGGAACAGGCGTGACCAAGGAACCGTAGCTGACCACCCATAATGTAGAGCGCGGAGCCCGTAGCACGTGTAGGGAGGGATCGAAGACTGGGTCTTCTCCATAGAGCACAGAACAGAACGTGTGTTGTTCGGTGGTCGGTGAAACATTTTAGAGATATGGAGAAACACGGCGGAGTGTTTATGGCGATCACATGTTGGAGATATGGAGAAACATGGCAGAGTAGTTATGGCGATTTCGTATTGGAGTTCATTAAGGAGTAGCTTAGAGCTCGGTGACCGTAAGTGGAGATTAAATCATAATGGAGAAATAATGAAGACAAATTATGGCGATCAAAACTTTATTCATCATGGAGTGGAGAATACATATCTGGAGCGTTTCAAGGATAGGAACGTATAAGGTGCTCGATGTGCCATGAATTGGAGACATCGATTCCATCCAAGTCACATAGGCGATAAAACCCTGGTCGGGTAACGTCTTTAATGACATAAGGCCCTTCCCAGGGGGAGGAGAGCTTGTGCATCCCTTTGGTTTTTTGCTTTCTGCGGAGAACGAGGTCGCCAACAGCAAATGAATGACCTTTGATGTTGCGATTGTAGTACCTCCGTAAGCCTTCTAGGTATTTGGCTGTGCGGACGCAGGTGATCAGGCGTTCCTCCTCGGTCCTGTCGACATCCTCTATCCGAACAGCTATGGCTTGCTCTTCATCATAATTTTCCACCCTAGGTGCTCGGAAGGCAATGTCCGCTGGTAGTATGGCTTCTGAGCCATAGACTAAGAAATATGGAGACACACCGGTACCGTGACTAGCTTGAGTGCGCAGTCCCCAGACCACAGCTGGTAACTCTTTGAGCCATCTGCCCGGATGCTTTTCTTCTTTCTAATATAGCCTCTTTTTGAGGACATCAAGGATCATGCCGTTAGCCCTTTCGACCTGGCCGTTGGCTCTGGGATGGGCAATAGAGACGTATTTGACGGAGATGCACCGGTCTTCATAGAAGTCCCAAAAATGATGACCAGTGAATGTAGTTCTAAGGTCAGTGATAATGCTGTTTAGGAGACCAAATCTATGGATGACATCCTCAAAGAGCTCGACTGCTTTCTTTGCAGTAGCCGAGACAAGCGGTTTGTACTCGATCCACTTGGAGAACTTGTCGATGGCGACGTACATGTACTGGAAACCACCTGGTGCTGGCTTGAAAGGCCCGATCATGTCCAGTCCCTAGCATGCGAAAGGCCAGGAAGCTAGGATGGTCTGTAGTTCTTGTGCCGGCACATGTATTTTCTTGGTGAAAAATTGACATCCTTCACAACGTTGGACGAGGTCTTCTGCATCGGAGATGACCGTGGGCCAGTAAAAACTAGCTCGGAAAGCTTTGCCAACCAGGTTTCTCGAGGCCGCGTGATTACCGTAGGAACCAGAGTGAATTTCAAGAAGTAGCTTCACTCCATCTTCTTGGGTGATGCATTTCTGCAGTATCCCTTCCTCGGCACTTTTCCTCATCAAGTTGCCATCCACCAACATGTAATAATTGCTTCGACAGATTAGGCGTTCGGTTTTAGTCTTGTCGGTGGGTACTTCGGCACTGGTGAGGTACTTGATGAACTGTTCCCTCCAATCGGCGACCGGCGAAGGTACCGTAAGTACCAGCTGCTTGGCGTGGGTGATTTCCTAAACTTCCTTTTCTTCCTTAATGGATGGCGCCAAAAGATCTTGAACGAAGACCACAGGTGAAATCACGGCGCTAGAGGAGCCTATCTGGGAGAGGTGGCCGGCGAGCTGATTTTGATCTCGTACCATGTGGTGGTACTCGATACCGTAGAATTTTCCTTCAAGCTTCCTGATTTTGGCGCAATATGCATCCATCTTTTCACTAGAGCAGGACTAGTCTTTGTTGAGCTGGTTGATGACCAACGCAGAGTCCCCGTATACCATGAGGCATTTGACGCCGAGCTCAACGGCTATACGGAGTCCGTGGAGACATGCTTCGTATTCGGCGGTGTTGTTGGAGGCCGGAAAATGTATCCGGAGAACGTATCGGAGTTTATCCTTGGTCGGCGTGATGAATAGAATGCCCATACCAGCACCATTGATGTTGAGGGCACCGTCGAAGTACATCACCCAGTGCTCGGGGCAAGTGGCGGCGATGGGTTGTTGGATCTCGGTCCATTCAGCGACGAAATCAATGAGCGTCTGTGACTTGATGGTAGGCCTGCTTCTGAATTCGATGGAGTAAGTGCCCACTTGATGATGCGGCCGTTAGCCTTTTTGTTGCGGATAATGTCCCCCAGAGGGAACTCGGTGACCACGACGATCTTGTAATACTCGAAGTAATGGTGGAGCTTGCGTGACGTGATCAGAATAGCATATAGTAGTTTCTGAACTTGAGGATAATGAGTCTTGGGCTCATTAAGGACCTCGCTGATGAAGCATACCGGACGTTGCACCTTATAGGCGTGCTCGGCCTCCTCGCGTTCGACGATGATGGTTGTGCTGATGACGCGAGAAGTAGCGGCGATGTAGATCCGTAGAGTTTCATCTAGTCAAGGCGCCGTCATGATCAGAGGCTTTGTCAGAAACAACTTGAGCTGCTCGAAAGCGGTATCTACCTCCTCCGACCAGGAAAAGCGCTCGGAGGCCTTGAGGAGTTTGAAGAAAGGTAGTCCCTTTTCGCTGTGGCGCGATATGAAGTGGCTTAGAGCAGCCATACAACCTATGAACTTCTGTATATCCTTAACGCATGTTGGTGATGGCGGAGACCTTGTCGGGGTTGGGTTCGATGCCACGGGCGCTGATGATGTAGCCCAGCAGTATACTAGATGGAACTCCAAAGATGCACTTTGAAGCGTTCAGTTTCCATCGGTACCTTTTTAGGTTGGCGAAAGTTTCTTCGAGGTCGGCGATGAGATTATCGGCGATCTTGGACTTGATGACCACATCGTCGAAGTAAGCTTCAATGTTGCGGCCGATCTGTTGATCGAGGCATATCTGGATTGCCCTTTGGTAGGTCGCCCCAACGTTCTTGAGTCTGAAGGACATGGTGGCATAGCAGTACGCACTGAAAGGAGTGATGAACAAAGTCTTGATCTGGTATTATTCCTTGAGGGAAATCTAGTGATAGCCGGAGTAACAGTCGAGGAAGGAGAGCAGTTCGTAGCCGGTGGTGGAGTCTACAACCTCGTCTATCCAAGGCAGACCGAAGGGGTCTTTAGGGCAATGTTTTATTAAGATCCGTGTAATCAATGCACATTTTTTATTCTTTATTCTTTTTTTGAACGAGAACAGAGTTTGCTAACCACTCAGGATGATACACTTCTTTTATGAATCTGGTAGCTAGGAGCCGTTTTATTTCTACCCTAATAGCCTCCGTCTTGTCTGGCGCGAATCGTCAGAGTTTCTGCTTGATCGGTTTGGCGGTCAGCGAGACATTCAAGGAGTGCTCGATCTTCTCCCGTGGTACCACCGGCATGTCTGTAGGTTTCCAAGCAAACACGTCGGCGTTGGCACGTAGGAAGGAGATGAGCGCGCTTTCCTATTTGGGGTCGAGGTGAGCCCTAATCTTCACGGTCCTGGAGGTGTCGTCGAGGCCGAGGCCGACCTCCTTGGTTTCCTTGGACTTGGCGGAGGCGCTAGGAGGCTCCAGTGATGGGATCTCCAGGTCATCGGTGGACACCGTCTTGGCGTCGGTGACCACACTGGGCATCTAGATGGAGAGGTCGGTGGCTTCGGCGAGGGCGAGACTCTCTGTCTCACAGACGTAGGCGATGGAGAGGTTGGCCCGCAGGGCTAGGACTCCTGCAGGCGAAGGCATCTTCAGCACTAGATAAGTGTAGTGCAGTACAGCCATGACTTGGCCAGAGCTGGCTGACCAAGTATGGCATGGTAGGCGGTGTTGAAGTCGGCGACGTAGAAGTTGATGTGCTTGACGCGGAAGTTGCTCGTCGTGCCGAACTATACTGGTAGGGTGATCTCTCCAAGCGGTTTGGATGCCCTGCCAGGTACCACACCCTAGAAGAAGGAGTCTAAGGGTGTGAGATCTGTTATCCCGAGGCCCAACTCCTTTATGGCTCCGGCGAAGAGGAGGTTCAGAGCGCTCCCACCGTCGACGAGCACTTTTCTGAAAAGCACTTTCTGGACGGTTGCGTCAAGGACGAGGGGGAAATGCCCTGTGTTAGGGATATCTACCCACTGGTCAGCCTTACTGAAGGTGATATGGACCTCGGACCAGGGGCAATAGTTGGGATTGGCGGTGGTGTCATCTGCGTTGACGGCGAGCACTTGTCGAGCAGTGAGTTTCTTTTCTCTTCTGCTCTCGGTGGAGGTGAGGCCCCCAAAGATGGTGGCGACCACCTTATCGTGATCCTAGAAGGCATTGTTGTTGCCCCCAGGTGGTCGGTAGACTCCGACTCCATCGTTGTTGTCGTCATCCGGCTTTTTGGCCTAGAACTCCTTAGCCAAGCCGAGGCAATCCTTCATCTTATGTTTGGCGTTCTTGTGGAGAGGGCACGGGCCGTCGAGGATCTTCTTGTACTGCTCATCATAGTTGCGCTTGGCTCGAGGCTCATCAACAGCGGTGATGATATGGTTTGGTCGGTGGCGGCGATATTGACCAGACTTGGAGCCTTCTGGCCGATCACGGCCACCGTCCTGATGATGATTGCGGTCGTCATAGCGGCGGTCGCTGTGGCATCGGTCATCGGGGCGATCGTCGATATGGCGAGTTGGGCGATGAGTGTCTGTATCCTCGTTGAAGCGCACCTCGGCTTCCTCGACGTCGGCATACTGGTTGGTGATCGTGATCATCTCGCCAATCCCTATGGGCGGCTTGTGGTTGAACTTGGAGCGAAGCTCGCGGTGATGGAGTCCTCGGATGAAGGCGGTGATGACCTCAGCTTCCATGATGTTGTGAATAGAATTCCTCATCTCAGAAAAGCGTCTGATGTTGCTACGGAGGAGCTCGGACGGCTTCTGGTAGATGCGGTTCAGATCATGCTTGGTGCCCAGCCGAGTACACGTAGCCATATAGTTGTCAGTGAAGACTTTTTTCAACTCTTCCTAGGATCCGATGGAGTCCGGGGGAAGGCTTGTGAACCAGTTCATGGCGGTTGGCATGAGCATGACGGGAAGATAATTCGCCATGACACTAGTATCTCCTCCGGTGGTGCGCACAGCAGTGGCGTAAGCCTGTAGCCACTGTGTGGGGTTCATCCTTCCCTCGTAGGGCTCGACCCCGGTGATTTTGAAACCACGGGGCCACTGAAGTGTTCGGAGCACCCTCGTGAATGCTGGGGGGCCTTTGGAGTTGTCGGTGCCGTCGTCTGCAGCGTTGCCGGCGTTGAGCGGCTCGAGAGCTGAGTCCGGGTTACCGTACTCTTGCTCGTACTCTTGGCGATGGCATACTTCTTCATGGCAACTAAAGCGGCGTTTGTCGATACGTCGTCGTGCATCTCGGAGATTGTTGAGGTGCACTCGAACATCTTGGTCGACCTCCTAGTCGTGTTGGCGATGATGTTCAATGCGGTTGCCCCTAGCTCCGCCCTGGAGGGGTTGCCTGTCGTCGCTGTGCTGGTCGGTGAATCGACTTGGGCGGCGATCGGATCTTAGCGCAACTGATCGGCGAATCGAGCTTGTGGAGTATGAAGGTCTCTGATCCTGACGGATCTCATTGACCTGGTAGTGCGCCACTTTAAGCATGGCGGCGACCTTGGCGACCTCTGGTGTCTGCGGGAGCCAGGCGAGCTCGTTGGCGACCACGGCCAAATTGGTGCTTGGGGTCTTGTAGACGTCGTGGCCGTCAACACGGACAAACTCGTCGTCGAGGTTGCATTGGAGTTGGCGTGGCCTTCCCTGCGAGTCGAGCTGAGCCTCGGCCATCGTAAGGGCAGCCTTGTTTGCTCGGCGCTGAGCACGGTTGACGTTCCTGTTGGCGCGGACGACGTGGTCCTCCTCGGTTTCCCCTTCCTGCGGGGAGCTGCCGACGCTGACGTTGAAGATTGCGCCGCCACGAAAAGGAGGGAGAGGAAGTAGTTCGGTGGTGGTTTCAGCGACGGTCTCTGTAGAGCCCTGGGACTCAGAGTCTGGATTCTCCTCTAGGATGGTTTGGAGGGATGCTCTGGAGCGTCGGCCGACGTGCAGCATGTTGATGGCCGGCGGAGGCTGATCGGTGATCTAGTCGGCGGGGGGTTGGACATCTCCAACCTGGTCGGTGAACTTGCCCCTTAGGGCATCCTGGTAGGAGGCGGCGACGTTGGTGAGCCCGAAGGGCAGAGCCGCAACCCCTAGAGTTTTCCAAGCAGCCTCCGATAGATCTGGATCGGAGGGTGGCCGGCGCTGAACCAGAGTGTCTATAGCCGATTCAGCGATGGAGAGGCTATCGGCGAGCTTCTGACCAACCTGATCGACGGATGCGATCAGATCGTCGTTGTTGATCTGCCTCCTCTGGTAGCGAGGAAGCGGGACGCGAGTTGTCGATGAAGGCGATCTCGGAGGCGGTTTCGAGATCGGATCTACAGTCGCAGGTATTGGGGTGATCGGCGCAGAATTGATCTGCACCGGCTCGATGAGCTCTCCGACTCCGTCAGCGTTGATGATCTACGAGATCGATCCGACTATGAAGATCTGGCCAGGCTGCGGGAGGGACGAAGAGCCTACGGAACGTACCATCTTGTTCGATATAGAAACAGCACGCACACCCCTACCTAGCGCGCCAACTGTTGACAGAATATCATCGGCAGTCCTCCAAGGGGTATCTCACGAAAGTAGATTGATCGACAGAGGCGTGTAATCGAGAACAAGAAGGCAATAGAGACACACGAGTTAGACAGATTCAGGCCGTCAGTATGACATAATACCCTACTCATGTGCTCTGTTGGATTGTATTGGCTATCGTATGATATTGCGTGTGTTTGGAGGGGGTCCCTGCCCGCCTTATATAGTTTGAGGGGCAGGGTTACAAGTCGGTTAGATATGGAAGATAACTGGAAAGTAATAACAGATTACAGAAATTATGGGATCATACGTATCCTAATAGATTTCGTAGTATCTTCAGGATATCTTCCCGGTGTGTTGCGGGAGACGCCGAGCAGCGTCGTGCCCCACAAGGCTTCATCTTGTGGGCTGAACCGCCCCTGGGGGCGCAGCCCATGTGGTCTGCCGTGGATATCCGATGTCGTACCCCCCACAGGTTACATGCCCCAAGAAGACTGATCGCGACAAAAGAGAATCGCCGTCCTACCAGGACACGTCGCGGGCTAAAAAAGAAGGCCAAGGCCCTCAAAGTCCTCCCGTCCGAAAAAACCTCCAAAGAAGTATTCTACTCCACAGGTTCGGGGGCTACTATCGGGTATCATTATTAAGGATACCCAAAGCAAGGAGGTTAGCACCCACGCTGACTCCCCCGGATGGCTCTAAGACATATTAAAATGTCTCGAGTGACCCCAAGGCAGCGGGCTCCATCTCACCCAAGGTCGCAGGTTCCGTCTCGCCCGACCCTCGGGTGCGGGCTCCGTCTCGCCCAACCCCTCGGGCGCGGGCTCCGTCTCGCCCGACCCCAAGGCCACGGGCTCCATCTCGCCCGACCCCTTGGGCTCGTGCTCTGTCTCGCTCGACCCTAAGGCCACGGGCTCCGTCTCACCCGACCCCAAGGCCACGAGCTCCGTCTCGCCCGACGGCCAAAGATCGACGGGACCCGCATGAAGGAGAAGGACCCAACAATCCTGGAAGCCTTCTCTCTTCCCTCTCACGCTCTCTCGTTCTTCTTATTTTCCTCCACTGTAACCGACGCTTTCCCTTCGCCTATAAAAAGGGAAGCAGGACGCCCCATGAAAGGGGGCCGGACCACAAGATAAAAACACAAGAGCACGACACGAGCACACGGCTGAGCGACAATCGAGCTCTCAGCACCCGTTCACTCCTTCCACCAGACATGGGATCATTTTTCTCTCTCGCCTGTTTGTAACCCCTACTGCAAACCAAATGCCGGTAACACGAGCAGCAGTGAACTGGACGTAGAGACGTTCCACCCGAACCAGTATAAACCCTTGTATCCTCCAAGACCACCATCCAAGCCAGACGCGCAAATACAAATTTACTTGTCGGTGGTCCGAAAACACCGACACCACTCTATGTACATTCTTCACCCAGACTCCCAAGCCACACAAATCAGAGTATTTCATGATTAGGAGATGAAAACCCTGACACACTCCGAGAAGTCGCAAACATCTCCTGTCCTGGGGCATGTAATCCTCCCGTCATTTTTCTTGGACATCTCTTGAAGCGCCTGTGGGCAAAATATTGAGCAAGCGCTAAGCTAAGATGGTTTGAAATGAACTGAAGCTTTACAAAGAACAGCTCGGTCGAGCGCATACCTTCTCACTGTAGACATAGCCGTTCGGCAGAACCCGAGGCGGGTTCTCAGTGTCCATGAGCTCCTTGGTGATGTAACAGACGAGCTTCGAGTGGTGCTGCTTAGAAAAGGGCAGAGGCTCGGCTAGTTTCCTGAAGCCCTCCAGGGACAAGGGGTCTTCCCTAGGGCAGCTACCCTCAGTGCAGAATCTTTAGATGGTTAAGGACAATACAAGATACCACAACCACAACGGATATTAGTAATCTATATTTTAGCAATAAAAGACTGTTGAGAAAAGTAAGGGATAATCATGTGAAGGATACGGGGTCTTGAGAGCTGTCAGGCCTGCTTGCAGGTATATGTTCAGCAATGGCTCTAGGGTCATGCCATACAACTTGCAAAAGTCTTGCTTGAAAATGTCAACAAGATAGTCCCAGCGGTCTTGCTCAAACAATATCTACAAGTAAAAAACAGTATCAGGTATGCAAAACATTTCTAGTGCAGCCACAGTACTCCTTCAGGAGTTGATCCCAAATAAGCGATGAACGTCAGACACCATACATGTACATTTCAAAATCCATGCTCAAGCCAGGAAACAAAATATACTTTGGTTAAGGTGTCATATTCATGAGAAGACTTTTTGAGTCCCAGCTCAAGTTGACTGTCAGCTACAAACTAAAGATGCCATACAGAACCAGGGCTTTTCTACCTCCAGCTGTTGTCCAATTTGTGACACAGTGGCATATCATAATAACTGAGAACAATGAAAATGCTGCTAACCTTGTATGGAGTACAATTAGTATTGCTTCTAAAAACCAATGTGGCTGTGACACGCTGCAATTCTTTCATGTGTATAGAGCCCCAGGGAGCAAGGTGTTTTCGAGCATATGCTATAGCATGAATGCAATTCTTAGCCTTGACAAATTCCACAAATTCTTGAAGCCTCAGTAAAAACTCGAGCTTACTCTGTAGGCAGCATAACAAAAGTCATAATGTACAAATAAAAAGCATAAACAAAAATCAAAATATAATAGAACACAGAAAAGCATTGGGATAAATACATAAAGACATGCAATTAATCAACTAGTGAGATCAGGTTTATTTGGAAACTGGTAACCGGAAATATCAAGAATCGCAAAGCCATCCGTCATTACAAATATTGGAATCAATTTATCCATTGTGAAGCAACGAAACAATTAGAGAAATGAACAATTTCAACAAGTAAATTAAAATAATAATAAAATGTCTAAAGAACTATTAGAATCATTACTGGTCTGACATTCATGGCATCACCGCAATCAGCCATTTGTCAATGGTTATATCATAACACAGATTCATTATCTAACACCAGTAATATGCTGATCGAATTAGATCAATAATAAGGCAGAAGAAAGTCAAGCAAACCTTTGATTTCTTTAGCCGAGACTTGTTTTCTGCACACCAAGCTAAAGCAGGAGCAACTTCATTATTCTGAAGAGAATCAATTACTTTTTTCGCATCCAGGAAGACATCAATATCAACGAGTTCCTGCATATCAACAATTGGCAAGTTAGCTGGACAACACATGCAAGGTGGAAAGGTCAGACAAATAAGGAAGATTATGCCATTCCGTTTCACATCAACTATTAAATGAACAAAAGCAGGAGAAACTAGACATCAAAATGTGACAGAACAGTAAAATACAATCGCATTGAAATCCGATATTGGAAGCCATAGAAGTCGCAGGTGAGATCAGTAGCCAATGTAATCTCCCTTGTTTGGTAGGAGGAATGCCATACATAATATGTAGCATATCATAGAACAACTGGAAACTGAATCATACAGCCAAGCCAATCAAGACATGGCTCAGGCAAGAACATTTAACCAGAGTAGAAGGCCAAACACCAATATAGAATGATGGGAATAGTAGATGAGGTGTCCAGAAGGAGACTAGGAAATTCAAATCATTATATTTAAACTTTCTGAAATGTGGTACAGGATCTTAACAGATATTTATTCTTTAAAAATTTACTTAAACAACTTCAGCAATCTCTGCTTGTCCATCCCCCCTTGGGAGTTAAAGACAGTGGCTAACAAGGGGAGGAAACACATTAGCACATATCAAATGCATGATGTTTGCTTATGCACATTGTTAGACACATAGCAAGTCATCCATGTGAGGTTACCGTAGTGAGATGAATGGTGCATCAATGCTTTCCAAGTTTAATATCCTTTCATGTTAAATGCTTTGATAAAGAAAAGCCTCGATGGCATATTGGCATGGATGACCTACAGTGTAATAATAGGCTACAATGTTTAAACGGAGCTCTTGGATCTAATGGATTCGTCGCGATTGTGGAAGCGGGAGTACCTTGAAAAGATCATACTATCGGTTTATAACCAAAGTAGTGCAACTTAAGTCTACACCTTGTTGGAGGTCAGTTTGAAACAATATGCTACCCATACTAAACTAGATATCTAAAGTTCAAAAGCTCTCACATCATATTGATCCCAGATTTCTACATCAACATTAACTAGATATCTAAAGTTCGAAAGCTCTCACATCATATTGATCCCAGATTTCTACATCAACATTACAACATTCACAAAGAAAAAAAAACATCAACAGAAATTAAAAAAAAAAAAGAATCTTACTGTGAACTGCCAGCCATTCTTATACCTGAATACCAGAAGTTTCAGCGAGTTTGGTGGCGGAATCGTAGTAGGACATCCGAAGCATGTAATCGACCAGGATCCTCTTCAGCCGTATGTCGTCCCACTCAGCGTCGTCACCGGTGCTAGCAGTTGCCAGCCGATCCAGACGCGCCCGGCACCGCTGCACCTGCAGCTCCGCCGCCCGCGCGCCCTCCTCCATCTGGAAGACACGCCGCTCAGGGAACACCACAAAGACACGATTTTTTTCTTCAGCGAAAATCAGAAACAGGAAACGGTAAATCAAAGCCCTAATAAGATCTTCTCCAGGCCAGGTACGATTCGATTCTGCGAGATAGAGGAGAGGAAGCGGGTGTGGGATTTGGGGAGGGAGTAGTACCTTGCGCTTGAGGCCGTGGAGGCGGGAGACGAGGGAGGTGAGGTGATCAACGGCAGCGGCACTGCTCTTGGCGGGGGCCGCGGAGGCGGAGGAGAGGACGGCGGCAATCTCCTTCTCGGCGAGGCGGTGGTTCGAGCGGGCGGTGGCGCGGAGGGACTCGAGAGGCACGCGCACCAGCTGGTGCTCCAGACGCACCGCCTCCGCCGCGCGCGTCTGCCGCCCCGCCGCTGCCGACGGCGGCGGCGGCGGCGTGGGCGGCGGCGGCGATGGCGTGTCGATGGCCATATCCATCGCCTCTTTCCCTCTTTCTTGGGTCTACTCTCTAGAGAGAGAGGGGGTGGGGGACAGGGAGAGCAGACAGTAGAGAGAGGGAGAGGGAGCTGTGGAGGGGGAAGAAAAGGGTGGAGATGAAATAGTTTTCTGATGCAACTGCTCGTGTTGATCCTGAACAGGGATTGTGATTTTGGACTCGATAATTCAGCTTTCCATGTAATCCAGTAGATTTTTTAATCTATTAATAGTAGATTATTTAATCTTTTAATAAAGAAAAGATAAAAATATGCTTTTAGAACTTGTAGCGAACTATTATAGTAGAAAATACAAGTTTTAAGGATTTCAATGAATAGTTGAATGTTTCGAAATCCACCACACATAGAGTAGTCGGTTTACACGCCAGGTTACCTCACATGAATAGTTTTCTTTGTATGCAGTACTAGTTTCTTCTCTTATCGCTTTGGTTGATAAGTTAAGCTGAAAAGTATTGTTTACTAATTTATTGTGAAAGAAAAACATTATTCGTCCGCTGAAAAAGTACGGCCCATTAGACAGGTTGAAAAAGTGCAGGCATTTTGTGTTGTTTTGAAGGCCATCCCCATGTGATTGAAGCGTATTACAGTTTACAAACAAACCTGATAAAAATAACTCCACTACGCCAATCTCGCTTTCATGCTGTCAAGTTGTTCTGTCCTCTCTTATTATCCTCATATATAGACAGTCACAGGAAGCAAACATTATCATCATAACAAGCACTATTTGAATAGAGGAAGCATCTCACTCACTAGACTCACAAACTCAGCATCAGCAAACATACTGCTAGTAACAAAATGATTTAAATGAAAATTAGGAGTAGGAGAGCATTAGCTGATTCAGGGACAACGCTTGTGTTATGAATACGGCAGGATTATACGGGGAGAAAATGGCCACTAGAAGCACATCCACAATCCGTTCACATAAGACATATTTGAATCAAAAAGTGACAGGCAAAAGCTCACTGCAAAAGAGGTTATGTTATTCTTCTCCCAGGTTGTATGAACAGAAATGAAACCCTAGTCTAAGGTGTACAACCCACACCAGGTTTCGCCGAATCGGTCTGATGCAGCAGCAAGGAAGCATGGGAATTTGACACTGTAACTATATTCCGCAGCAAAGGAGGCAATTCACAGTTTCCCAGAGGAAACGAACGACAAAGCTAGATGTTTCAAGACCACATCCATACAAATTTATTCCAAAATCTTGGGAAGTGCTTTGAGCTCACAGTTCAAATCATATCTACAATCACATATGGATTGCCTTTGTGTAGGTGTCAAGGCAGGCTTCCTTCAGGGCCTCACTAACTGTCGGATGAGCATGACATGTGCGGGCTATGTCCTCACTTGATGCTCCATACTGAAGTGCAAGCACGGCCTCATGGATGATCTCACCGGCATTAGGGGCCATGATGTGTACGCCGAGAACTCTGTCGGTTTCCTTCTCAGCTACCACCTTCACCAACCCTTCAGCATCATCAATCGCCTTTGCGCGGCTGTTTGCCAATAGAGGGAACTTTCCAACCTGGTAGGCAATGCCTGATTCCTTCACCTGTTCCTCTGTCTTGCCAACAGAGGCCACCTCAGGGTGCGTGTACACCACGCCGGGCACAGTATCATAATCTGCATGGCCTTCCTTCCCCGCGATGAACTCGACGCATGCAACCCCATCTTCTTCAGCTTTGTGTGCAAGCATGGGTCCAGGTATCACATCACCAATCGCATAGACCCCATTAACATTTGTCATAAAGCGCTTGTCGACAAGGATTCTTCCACCCTAGTCCATCTCGACACCGATGGTGTCCAACCCAAGGTCAGCAGTATATGGTGTTCTGCCAGCAGATACCAGGACAATATCTGCGTCAAGCACACTCTGCTCTCCACCAGCAGCAGGCTCCACAGTTAACTTGACACCACTCCCAGAAGTATCAACCCCAACTACCTTAGTCTTGAGCATGAACTTCATTTTTTGCTTCTCCAACATACGCTGGAACTGCTTCCGAATCTCTCCATCCATTGATGGGACAATGTCAGGAGCAAATTCCACAACAGTAACCTCAGACCCTAGCCTGTTCCAGACAGAGCCCATCTCTAAACCTATGTATCCAGCTCCAATAACCACCAACTTCTTTGGTATTTCTTTAAGAGCAAGAGCACCAGTAGATGATACAATCTTTTTCTCGTCTATAAGAACTCCAGGGAGCGATTTCACATCTGAACCAGTAGCAATGATTATGTTCTTTCCTTTGACGGTAGTGCACCCGCCATCAAGCAAGTTCACGGCTACCTCAGAAGGGGAGACAAGCTTCCCAATTCCTCTCACGTATTCAACAGCGTTCTTCTTGAACAGGCCTTCAATACCTTTTGTAAGACCAGCAACAGCCTTGTCTTTCTGCGACATCATGGCAGGCATATCTATTTCCAGATTGGAAAACTTCACACCATGGTGCGCAAAAGAACTCTTTGCCTCATGGTACATGTGTGACGAATGAAGAAGAGCCTGGAATTTTGAAGTACATGGGTCAGCATTGTTAATTAAGCAACAGAAATTTAACTCTTCTAGCTGCAATGAGGCACTCAGGGGAAATACTACTCAACCTCAATGAAGTAAGGTTTTACTAAGTCCCATGATCATAGTATGGAATAAAATAAACAAACACTTTTTTCAGCTAATGATCACGAAGAAGCCAATATACTTAACCTTGGATTGCTACAGCCAGCTAAAATGTGCACTAAAAATTTTACATTTGCAGGGTTTACACATGCCAATGTTAAAAACAAACAAGCCAAGTCATCAAAATGGTAATTCAGCAGAGTTTGCAGCAACACTTGTTCAAGCAACCATCTCCAAGAATACTTAGACATACCTACATGGTTTTATCAGGTTGTACATTACGGTTTCACATGTGCTGATGTGGATAAGAAAGCACAAGAAAACACGCCAAAAATGTATAGAATGAGTAAGTTTTGGGATTCTGAGCACCTAAATCAAACTTCAAAAGGATTAAGGTTGAATAAAAGTTTACTACAGTCATTGAGAAAACTCAAAGAGGAACAAAGTATAGGAACAGAAACAAAAAACTACAAAACTCGAGCTCTCAAGGACTCAAAGGTTCTTGAATTTGGCATCTAGCTTCACCACTAGTAAATTGTAAATTGCAGTTGACATTTTCTTTCCCGCCCATAAGTAGAAAGAGACCAAATATGTCATATGTGGCATTTTATAGGTTAAATATAATACCACTGCAAAAACAAGGGTGGTTCCACATAGTTCTGGATACTCACACACACACAAAAAAAAAAAAAAAAAAGTTTTAGTTTTGGAAGCCACCCTAATTGCCCCACTCTGAGTAAAGAAACAAAGAGCAATTGACAAACCTTCCAACTACATGCTCAATGATAACCATCTACAAACAAATTAAAGCAGTGGACTGCAAGAAAAAATATACCTAGGAAACACAATAGCAGCAATATTGTAAATAAAGTACAGAATAACTGAACACAAATTACTTGTAAGACATTATTAGCACGTGAGGGGAAAAAAACATTCTCTGTTATGATCAGGTTATTGTCAGCAATATATCGTGCAAACACCTGGAGTTGTCATATATAATTGCATTAAGAAGGCCTAAACACACAAGAACTCAATCGTGCTTCCAATGCATTTACTACATGAACGAGACATGGCATGGTTCCTAATACAAAATGAGACCCAAACGATGCATCAAGGCACAGCCAAATGGAAGGGAAAAGTCACATAAATCACACCCTCACCAACACATTTCAACAGTTAACAATCAATCATTTCTAAAATGTACCAGCAAAGAGCACGGTAACCTCACCAGCAGGGCCCCGAACGCACAACCTAGTCAGGCTCGCGCAACGCAGCAGTGCAGCACCAATGATAAAGCGAACAATTAAACACCCAAACATCTCCCAGTTAAACTAACCGGCACCTGAGGTCAGAACTATGCAAAGCATTGGAATGAACCATTAAATTGACTCCACACTAAGAACGGCAAAATTGACGCAACAGACCTTAAATGCAAACCCTAGAGACCAAATTGACGCAGGAGCAGGCATGGATCTAGAAGCTCCGAGTATCCCATGTCGCAACAGTAACGCGTTCACCCATCAACCAGATCGCGCACGGAGTGCACAGAGGGACAGTACGATGCAGCCGACGTTGAGGCAGGTGCCGCCCAGGGTGCCCCTCTTCTCGATGCAGGTGGTCCTGAGCCCCAACTGCGCCGCCTTGATCGCCGCCACGTACCCGCCGGGCCCGCCGCCGATCACCACCACGTCGGTCTCCTCGATCGTCGCGTACGCCGCGCCGACGCCCAGGCCCCCGCCTGCGGCCGCCGCAGCAGCGCATCCGCCGCGCGCCTCCTCGCCTGGCTCGCCATCGCCATCTCGCGGGCACCTCGCTTCGATTTCTTTTATTTCCTTTTTTTTATTTTTTCGTCTGTCGATTTCAGACTTTTTTTTTTTGGAGCTTGTGTGACCTTTTGCGCAAGAAAGAAGAGGGCAGAGCTGTAAATGCGAGCAGTCAACAGCATGGTTGAGACCACGGACAAGAAGAGGGTGGTTTTTTTAACAAGGGGAAGAGGTTCATTTTAAGAGCAAATTGTCCCTAAAAATTTTAGAGTTAAATACACGAGCAATCTTTAAACTTGTCATGGAGTGTTACTTAAATCTATAAACTTTAGAAATACATTTTTGAAACCCTAAACTTGTTAAGTCACGCATCGTAGATCCAAACTAGCCATGTGTATCACTACTAGAGAACAGACTTTAGAACGATATCTTAATTTGGCATTAGTCTCGGCATTTTTTGTCCCCGGGACTAAAGGTTCTTTTACTCCCGGTTGGAACCACCAACCAGGACTAAAAGTCCTCCAACATTTAGTCCCGGTTGGTAATACCAACCGGGACTAAAGGTAGACCCTTTAGTCCCGGTTAGTAACACCAACCCGGACTAAAGGACCATTTAGTCTCGGTTGGTAAGACCAACTGGGACTAAAGGTCCTTCGATGGGTTAGTTCAAAAGAAAAGCATCCCATCCATTGTTAGATGTGTTGTGTAGGTGGAGTGGTAAGCTCGCGCGAGGCAGTGCATGAGGTCTTGGGTTCGAATCTCATAGGGCGTAGCGGTGGGAGGCATTATTTTTTTTTAAACTGGGAGGATCTTTAGTCCCGGTTGTGGCAAACCGGGACTAAAGAACACCACCTTTAGTCTCGGAACGCTAGTCCCGGTTGGGAAACCGGGACTAAAACCAGTTCTCAACCGGGACTAGATGTCAGTTCTGTAGTAGTGTATATTCCTGGATGACATGTGCACGCTAATATGGCATGCATTTTTTACAGCGGTGCTGGCCGGGTGTGAGTTGTTCGATGTCTCATGTTCAGCAACGGCGTAACCAAGATCTTGAACACCGATGGGATTTGTCGTTCGGGTGCCTGGCATTCTTGGCTAGCAGCAGCGGCATGGCCATCATCCTTGGGAACGTCCAACCATGATCATTCGATGTGTGCGGTGTCAATTGTGCGTCCATTGGGTTCAAACCCAGCTCCTACTGATCCATCAACAGTTCCACGCTAGTATCAGTAGTAAGTTTGTGTATACCCTCTATATGGAATGTTGTAGCTACTGTTACCACATGCCAAACAAGCTTAGGGAGATGCCAAGGTTGTCATTGTTAGACTCATCTTTCTTCACTAGGTGAGTTGAAGGGGCAGGTTAAGGCTATGCTCCCCTCTAAAAGGTCCTTGTTTGGTTTTGATAATTGAGTGACAACCTTAGATGGACTAATATGTATTTGAGTGAGATACACAAGTGATTAGTCCACAAGTACATGTGTGTGAGCAACATACGTCATGACAGTGAAGATGGCTCGAAGATGTTGCAAAGCTCACACATATGATGAAGGAGCTCATTGTACATGAGACATGACATTGAGTCATGTGATCAAGGTGGAGAAGATCAAGACATGACTTAGCTTTTTTATGGACGGGTTACAAGTGTGAAGGGCAAGTCGAGTGATGACTTGGCGCCGATGGACCGAAGCAACGGTGAAGAGAAGTGAAGTCAAGATCGATAAACCAATATGATCACGTGATGATATGGAGTGGATCATATCATTGTTGATCATGTTGGTGCATGTGTTGCATCGACATTGGAGGAGATAGAATAAAATGCGCAAGGAAAAGGTATAACCTAGGGCATTTCATTTCATCGGTCATAGGTATGTAGAGAAGTTTATGACCGAATTTAGGATAGATGGCCGTACTATCAAGAGGGGCAAACTTATTTGTATATCGGTCATCTAGTGCCACTCGAGTGATCTAACTTTGCATCGTTACTAGGATCGATTGGCGTGGTGAAAAGAGTGCTAAACCTTTGGGAAAATATTTGTGAAAAGCTAACACATGTACACAAGGTGTTGCTCACTTGGTGGTGTTACCACATTTGTAAAGGTGAAGAAGTTGGTGAAGAAGTGAAGGTGAAACCAGGCTCAGAGTGCTGCCTAGGTGACACCGCCACCCCCTAGGGCGGTGCCCACCAGTCTGAGGCCGAGAGCGAGCAGAAGAGCTAGGGCACCGCCATGACCGGTGTGCTCTGCCATGAGGAGGGCGGTGGCACCGCCATAGGGTGTCCAGTGCACTGTCGTGGCACCGCCTCTTTTCGGCAGAGAGCAAGGGAAGACGAGGGGGTCACTACCATGGTCACCGCCATGGTGATGGCGGAGCACCACCCCTTTTTATCCAAAGAGTTGGTGTTTCACGCAGTTGGCCAGGGGGGTCACCGCCCCCCCTATGGCAGTGCACCGCCCCTAGATGTCCATTGACTAAGACCCCAATGGCTAAGTGAAGTAGCCATTGGAATTTGACCGTTGGGGAGGGCACCGCCGTGTTCGGTGTCTTCGTAGAAACCAGCAGCTTTGCTCCAACGGCTCTATTCGGCTTGGGGACTACAAATATAGGTGGAGCTCTGAAAGGTCCTAATATGGCTAGAGAGGGGTGAATAGCCTATTTAAAAATCTACAAATCAACTAGAACAATTTGATTAGTATGACAAATAGCGTAATGCAAACTTGCTTTAGCTCTACAAGGGTTGCAAGCCACCTATCTAACAATTTTAGTTGCAATGATTACTTAGGCACACAAACTTTCTATGTAACTACTCACTAAGAGCTCTCAATCTTGCTACTCTAAAGAGCTCAACTAGATGAATGTAAATAATAAAGCAAGCTCTCAATTCTAATTACACTAAAGAGCTTGTATCAACTAGTTTGCAAGAATATAAATAAGTGAGTAGGGTGATTATACCGCCGTGTAGGGGATGAACCAATCACAAGATGAATATATAGCCAATCACCGGGAGAATGCCAAAGACAAGAGACAATCGATTTTCTCCCGAGGTTCGCGTGCTTGCCAACACGCTACGTCCCCGTTGTGTCGACCAACACTTGGTGGTTCGGTGGCTAAGAGGTGTTTCACAAACCTCGTCCACAAGATAGGACACCGCAAGAACTGATCCACAAGTGAGGTAACTCAATGACATGAGCAATTTACTAGAGTTACCTTTCAGCACTCCATCGAGGAAGGTACAACTCCCCTTACAATCACCGGAGATGGCCACGAACAATCACCAACTCGTGCCAATCCTCCACTGCTACTCCAACCGTCTAGGTGGTGGCAACCACCAAGAGAAATAAGCGAAATCAGCAGCGCAACACGAATGCCAAGTGCCTCTAGATGCAATCACTCAAGCAATGCACTTGGATTCTCTTCCAATCTCACAATGATGATGGATCAATGATGGAGATGAGTGGGAGAGTTTTCGCTAAGCTCACAAGGTTGCTGTGTCAATGAAAATGGCCAAGAGAGTGAGCTTGAGACAGCCATAGGGCTTAAATAGAAGCCCTGTAACACCTCGGGTGTTTAAATATTAAAAACCGGACATATCATCATATGCATTGCAAGGCATTGGTCATGTTGCAAATTTTGTTATGCATTCACTAAACACAAGTTTACATTTATGTTATAAGTATTGCTTGGTATTGTTTGAATCAAGTTTGAAATCGTTGTATTGATTTGAAATTCCGAAAACCCTGATTTTCAATATTTAAATCCGACCTTGAAAATCCATTTCAAAATTGAAGCACATTTTGGGGTTGAGTCTTAAAGCAAAGTTGTAGAGCTTGTCGAGTTGTACAAAGTTTATTTTTGGAGTTTTTCAAGTTGTTTAGTAAAATTTGAAGTTATTTAAAAAGGCGAAATTCCTTAAATATCCCTGCTTTAAATTTAAAAGTTCATTTCAAAATGTAGGCCGAATTTGGGTATGGTTTCAAAGCAAAGTGGTAGAACTTTTGATTTTGAACAACTTTTATTTTTGGAGATTTTTGAGTTGTTATGAAAATTTGGGAGTAATTTGGGAATTTTGGCGGATGCCAATTCTGTAATTTCGATGAACAGTAACCGCGGAAGCCAACTCATCGCCGGTGATCTTCGGTTTGCTTCCAGGCGCGGTCGTGGCCATTTTTGGCGTCGCGCTGGCGTGGTGAAGGCCACAGCGTAGCTTCCTTGAGCTTCTGAGCCGTGTTATTTGGACCGAGGCGCCGTCGTCGTCGTTCTTTTCTCTTGCTCTGTTTTCTCCCGCCGTCACCGCCATTCTCCGTTGAGCCCTCGCCGTCAAACCAGCGTCTGCGCCGTCGCAGCGATGCGTGTCCCAGCTCCGCTAGTTCCTTGCGCACCCAGCCAGCTAGCTCTAGTCGCTTGATTTCGCCGTGAACTCGCCGTTCATCGTTTTCTTCCTCACGGCCGGCAACCTCACCCGAGATTCCGTTTCACCGTGGCCAGCCTACTCCGGTGAGCCGTTGGCCTTGATCAGTGTACCTATGGCTTCGTCTCGATGCTGTGGTGCTTAATCCTGTGTTGCTTGCTAGTTTTGATCACTGCAGTCGTTGGTTCTTCCTCACCGATGATCTTTGCTCCGCCGTGATCACCGTGGTCGTCGTCACGCCTCTCCGTTGCTTCTCCGACCTCGCTCCTTGCTTCAACGCGTTCAGGGTGAGCTACTGGTGTTTCCTGGATCCTTTGTTTGAGCTCTACTGGTTTCACGTCGCCGGCGTAGCGCTGCTGTGCCACCACGTCCGCCATGGCCGCCGTCGAGCTAGTATAGGGCCGTAATCAGTACAGATAGGGATGTCAATCGATGCGCATAGTCTTGGTGAGCATTTTAGTACCTTGGTCGTCGCTGTTGGACTCACCGTCGACGAGGAATCACCGGTCAGAGCCGTCGCTGCCGTGGTCAACGTCGGAGGTTGAAGATGACAAGTGGGACCCGGTTGTCAGTGACTCAGCGTTCAAAATGAATTTTCTGTTTTTCCGATTTAAATGAATAGTGTCTGTTTTTGTTATTTTTTTGTAGATTTATTTAGAGCTCCAAAAATTATGAAAATTTTTGTGTGACTTCTCTGTGATGTGTATTATTTAGGAAAAATATGAAATGTTGATTTTCAGTAATTTTTGAATGTGGTAAAAATTGCTCAATTAATTAATAAATGAGTTTCCAGGATTTTTCTAGACTTATTTATGTATCCAAAAATTATGAAAATTATTTTGTCACTTAGTTATCATGTGATGAACATATACAAAAATTTTGAGGTGAATTTGAACAAGTTGATTGATTTCATAATTATTAATTAATTAATTAATTCATAAAAGCAAATAGTAACCTTTAGTGATTTAGGTTTTGTTTGAGTTTTTGATTAAGTGATGTCCTTGGGTCATTAGTTGGTAATGATCCTTGGCAATTGTTGTGAGTGTTGTGAAAATGGTTTAGTTGATTTAACTTGTAACTGTACCGCGAAGGAAAGTTGTATTCAAGTTGTTAAATTTTGCATACATCATTGAGCATCATGTTTCGTATTTCGCATCATGTTAAACATGGCATTGTTACTACGTGTAGTGAACGAAGGTGAAAACGTGGTAGTTAATCAAGTAGTTGAGGAGGTTGATCCGTCTGTGGAGATTGGAGTTGATATCGGTGGAGCGACTCCGGACCCGGACTTTTCCGTCAACGAAGGCAAGCCCCGGATGCATACAACCCTACCTTATATTTTATAAATTGATTTCGCTTTTGCTTCTTTTTACTGCATTAAGTGATTAGGAGTCAAGTGAAAACCAAATTGGTACCTTACCAACCTTGTTATTCCATATTTACCATATTACCAGTTTTAAATTCGTATATGCCAGTTTTGCTTAGCTATGCTTAGAATGGTGAAAGTCGGGTGATTACCTGTCATCTGCAAGTTTTAAATGGAGCTTTGGTTAAATATATTAACATGTGATATGGGAATGTGGAGTAATAAATCTAGACCGAGTGGATTCGGTGTGTGTGAGCCACAAGACATGAAGGTCTTGTGAGCAGGTTCTTTCCGCCTGTGTCGATTAAGGTCCGTCCGTTGTTGAATTGCATGAGGTGAGACTTTGTAGTACTAACCACATACTTCGGTAAGCCTTAACTTGGTTATTCTATTATGAGAATGGCTACTCGCGCACTGGGAGTGGAGAGATGGCAGGAATAGCGTGTACCCACGTGGCAATGGGCTGGATTGGTAGAGTACTGTATTCTCGGGTGGCGCGGACCCGTTCTTGTTTTAGAGGATCCGAGGGTAGGTTGGTATATGTAGGTCGGGGACCTACATATGTCGTGTGGTCTGGAATTCCCAGCTGGGTTATAATCGGTTCGAATCGTCGTTGCTCCTCGGTTATGGAGACTCAACTCACTGTTCATCATCGTAGTATTAATAACTGGAACTTGAGGATGGTTTGAGAAGGTGTTGGTTATGAAGTTTCATGATCTCAATACGGATCGTGTCAGCTTTGTACATGATCTTTATGAAGTTTTAAACGTTGATATAAAGAATTTTGTTAAAATGCTTTTACGCAAAAGAACCTTGATTATTGCTAAAGCCATACCTTGAATCCCATGAGCCTGCATTCCTGTGTTCTTTTAAATTCTTATTTTGGTTAAGTCTTGTTGAGTACTTTTGTACTCAGGGTTCGTTGACCCTTGTTGCAGGTGAGGCTCATGAGCAGATCTGTTTTGGATCGTGCTGCATGACTGTTGTTCAGTGCGATGACGATAATTAAATGTGTGGCCCTTGGGCAGGGCAGCTTTTGTTGTGTGTTTTGTAATATATTATAATGCCACTCCACTACTTTGATTTGTTTTAATATCGAACTTAGTTGTATGGTTTGAAACAAATGGTTTGTAAACTATGTTATTGTAAGTCTTCTGCTACTTTTACTCTGATGTATCTATTTGAATAAACTATTGTAATACTGCAATGACTCTGTAATGTGATCCTGCTCGGAAATCGTGGATGATTCGGGGTTCCCCGAGGACACCCGACAGTCTTCTTAAGTTACTGGGAACATATGCCTAAATGTCAAAGGTCGTTGGACAGTGACAGGTGCATGTGGGCCCTATAATTTAGGAGGTTCTGCCACAGAATGGTATCAGAGCGATCGTTACAAAGTTTTTGTGATATTGGTTTACGAAAACTTTAAAATGATTTGGGATGACTAAATTTAACTTGATTAATTTGGTCCAAATTGTTTCTGACTTGTCTTATTTCTTTCTCACTATTCCTTATTTGATTAAAAAGGTTTTGTGTGGTGGAGTAGTAATCTTATTATGCCCTATATAAAAGCAAATGTTGTTTATTCTCGTTTTAAGCTTTGGTGGTTTTGTTCGTCAGAACGATTCATGCATCATAATTAAGTTACTTGTTACTTCCTTCGTCTTTGAGTCTGGGGTGAGTAGTGTGTATGGGTTGAGTGTGTAGTCCATCCTTACTGCTCTTGAGACTATTGTCATATTATTTTACTTGGATTAATACTGCTTGTACAGTATGGCTCGTACCAAGAAGACACCCCGTAAGTCCACTGGGCCCAAAGGAGTTCCTCGGCACCAACTAGCCCTTAGGAATGATGGTGCTAGCAGTAGCAGCTCTAGGCCTGATCCTAAGGTGGAGATATAGAGAATTTCTGCAGAGTTAGCCTAAGCTACTAGAGATAGGGCTATGGACACCATTCAGGTGGGCAGATTACAGGAGCAACTAAGACGTCTCACCACCGCTCACAGGAACTGCGAACGTATGTTAGTTCGTATGGTGGAAGGAAGGAATGAGGCTTGGCATAGGGAAAATGTAGCTAGAGCTAGAACTCATGAGTTAGAATTTTATGTAAAAGACTTAGAGGAGTATAATACCTATCTGCATGAGGAAGTTCATAGGCTAAGTAATCTCCTAGGTCCAAATCATGAACCCCAAGCTGATGAAATGGATCCCGGTGTTATCCTTGCCGATGGTAGTGAATCAGAAGAAGAAGAAGAAGAAGATCCTGAAGAATTAGTAATGATCGATGAAAGTGACAATGAAGGCGGTAATATTTCTAGAATGGATACCGAGCCTGAAGTTTGATGTAATCGCAAAAAGGAGTAGAGTTGTGAAATAGTTAGTTCTAGTTTAAGTTAAGTAGTCTTGTTTAAATGCGGTTTTGTGTTTAAATAAGTGAAACTAGTGTGATGAGTTGCAGTCCGCTCTTTTATCAATCAATAAAGGCTTGTGAAGTAAAGTTTGGTTTGTTGTGAACAGATGCGTCATACACGGGGTTCGTATATTTCTGGTACTTCACAAAATGAGAATGATATTCTAGATCCGCCACCAGTTCCAACAAATCTAGCGGATGCTATAGCCGCACTTGTCAATGTGACGGTTGAAAATTCGCGTTTGCTTCATGAGATGGCTCAAAGTAATCAGAATCAGATGCATGGAAACCGTGGTCGCCATCATAATAGGCAGAAGGCTACATATGTGGACTTCACAGATACAAAACCCCCAGTGTTCACTAAGGTAGATGAACCATTGGAGGCTGACGATTGGCTTAGGACCATGGAGCAGAAGTTTGATCTTATACCGTGCACAGAGTTTCAGAAACCAGTCTTTGATGCTCAGCAACTTAGAGGTGCAGCCGGTGTTTGGTATGCAAATCTCATGGTCATGCAACCCGCAGGTGTTCCATTAACTTGGATAGAGTTTCGTACTGCTTTCAAAGCCCATTATATCCCGGAGGGAGTTATGGCTATGAAGCTGGATGAATTTCTTGCTTTGAGGCAAGGGGACCAAACCGTGATGCAGTATGTGGGAAGATTCAATCACCTGTCACAATATGCACCTAAACATGTCAATACGGATGCCAAGAAAAAGAAATGGTTCATGAGAGGTCTGAATACCAAATTACAGACTATGATGACAACATGTACCAATGTCACTTATCATGAGGCAGTGAATATTGCTATTGCTTTAGAGGCAAAGTATCAGTAGCATAAGGAGCTCAAAAAGAAAAAGAGTATGCCGTCTGGATCTTATGGGGGAAATCCAAAGAGGCAGAGGGTGATTTATCATCTAGTTAATCATAATCGTCCTCCTTATCGTCCGCCGCAGTTTCAAGCCGATCAGCAATCAAATGTCCGTCCTGCTACAACTTATCAGAATCCACAACCGACAAATGCTTCTGGGGTTTCTGCTTCAACACCCCAGGGTCATAAGTATCCCTGTTTCAATTGTGGCAAGCCTGGTCATTTCTCGAGAGAATGTCCGTATCCAAGGCAGTCTAATCCCAATTATCAGAAGGCCCCTGCAAATCAACAACAGGCTCGGGCACAAAACAAGAATAACAATCAGAATGCTCAGAAAGGCAAGGATGAAAGGAAGACAGGACGGGTGTTCTATATTCAAGCTGGGGAGATTCCTAAAGGAGAGCCAGTGATGATGGGTATGTTTCCTGTTGCCAATCATCCTGCAGTTATACTTTTTGATTCTGGCGCATCGCATTCATTCATCAATAGAACATTTGTGGTGAAGTATGAAATTTCAATTGGGACAACAAAGGAGAATTTCTTTGTACAGTCGCCCGGGGGACGTCTGTGTACTAAGGAAATGGTATACCAGGTGCCCATAAACCTGGGTGGGCATATTTTTTCCCACTACCATGATTATCCTTAAGGATCAGGATATAGATGTAATCTTAGGAATAAATTGGATGTATCAGCATAAGGCTGTTATAGATGCTTTGAATAGAACTATAAGGGTGAGTTTGCCAGATAGAACTTCTCAACTTCTCATCCAACTTCCAACCTTAAGAAGATCAGTGGGCAGAGTTTGTGCAACTGCCGTCAAAGAGATTAGAGATATCCCGGTAGTATGTGAATTTCCTGATGTGTTTCCTGAAGATTTACCCGGTCTACAACCTGATAGGGATGTCCAGTTTAACATAGAATTGCAACCTAGAACAGCTCTGATTTCTCGGAGAGCTTATAGGATGCCACCTAAGGAGTTAGTCGAGTTGAAAACTCAGTTGCAAGAATTGATTGAGAAGGGGTTTATACAACCTAGTTCATCGCCTTGGGGGTGTCCGGCAATTTTTGTGAAAAAGAAAAATGAGACTCTGAGATTATGTGTTGATTATCGTCCGTTGAATGAAGTGACCATCAAGAATAAATATCCATTACCTCGGATAGATTTGCTTTTTGATCAATTGGCCAGAGCTAAGGTTTTCTCCAAGATAGATTTAAGGTCAGGATATCATCAAATCAAGATAAAGCCTGAAGATATTCCCAAAACGACATTTACCACAAGATATGGATTATATGAATATTTGGTAATGTCTTTTGATTTGACCAATGCTCCAGCTCATTTCATGTATTTGATGAATTCAGTATTCATGCCTGAGCTAGACAAATTTTGTAGTGGTGTTTATTGATGATATTCTAGTATATTTCAAGAATAAGGAAGAACATGCGAAACACCTCAGAATTGTTCTGACTCGCTTGAGGGAACATCAACTTTATGCCAAGTTCAGCAAGTGTGATTTTTGGCTTAAGGAAGTACAATTTCTTGGACACATCTTGTCAGCGGAAGGAGTTGCTGTTGATTCAAGCAAAGTGAAGGATGTGCTTGATTGGAAACCACCAACCACAGTTCATAAAGTTTGGAGTTTTCTAGGATTGGCAGGGTATTACCGTCGGTTTATTCCAGATTTCTCTAAAGTATCAAAGTCCATAACTGAGTTACTGAAGAACCAAGTCAAGTTTGCCTGATCATCTGATTGTGAAGAGGCTTTCTAGACTTTGAAGAGACTGTTGACCACTGCACCAGTATTAGCCTAACCTGATATCGAGAAGCCGTTTGATGTTTATTGTGATGCTTCAGGTATTGGTATTGGATGTGTGTTGATGCAAGAAGGTCGAGTCATTGCTTCTGCATCCAGGCAACTTAAGCAACATGAAGAACACTATCCGACTCATGATCCGGAGTTAGCAATTTGTGGTCCATGCTCTGAAGATTTGGCAAAGATACCTACTTGGTAATATGTGCCATATTTATCTGAACCACAAGAGCTTAAAATATATCTTTACTCAATCGAGTTGAATATGCGACAAAGAAGATGGTTAGAGTTGATTAAAGATTATGACTTGGAAGTACACTATCACCACAGTAAAGCAAATGTGGTGGCGGATGCTCTCTCGATGCAAAAAGTTATTGCAATTGCACTGACAAGAAGAACAATGGGTTTGACTTTATGTCAAGAGATGGAGAAGTTAAATGTAGAAGTAATTCAACAAGGTAGTTTGACCAACATAATTGTTGAAGCCACTATTCGAGATCAAGTTATTCTTTTTCGGAAGGAAAACAAGGGTGTAGCCCATATCAAGGAAAGAGTCAGGAATGGAAAGGCGGAATGTTTCAGTATAGATAATGAAGGTGTGCTATGGTTCAAGGATCGTTTGGTAGTACCAAAAGTTCCTGAGTTGTGGCAGTCAATTCTTGAAGAAGCACATGCTACTAGGTTATCTATCCATCCGGGAAGCAACAAGATGTACCATGACTTAAAACAAAGGTTTTGGTGGACAAAAATGAAGATAGAAATTGCGAGATATATAGCAAAGTGTGATACTTGTCAGAAAGTGAAAGCTATACATTTGAGGTCTGCTGGAGAACTACAACCATTACCTATTCTAGCTTGGAAGTGGGAGGACATAAGTATGGACTTTATTGTTGGTCTACCCAAGACATCAAAGGGATTGGACTCAATATGGGTTATTGTAGATCGACTCACTAAGTCAGCACATTTTCTTCCTGTCAAGACTATATATCCCACTGTCCAATACGCCAAGATATATTTAGCAAGAATTATGAGTCTTCATGGAATACCAAAGACCATAGTGTCCGATCGGGGTACACTGTTTGTCTCTAGTTTTTGGAAATAATTACATTCTTCATTGGATACCAAGCTCCTGTATAGTATAGCTTATCATCCGCAGACTGATGGACAGACTGAAAGAGTCAATCAAGTGCTTGAAGATATGTTAAGGTGTTGTGTCCTTAATTATTCCAACAAATGGGACGAATGCTTACCTTTGGCCGAGTTCTCATATAACAATAGTTATCAGAAAAGCATTAGAATGGCTCCATTTGAAGCACTCTATGGTCGTAGATGCAGAACATCATTGAGTTGGTCTGAGCCCGGAGAAAGAAGATTCTTTGGAGTTGACCTTGTGAAAGAAACGGAAGACAAGGTTAGGCAAATACAGAGTAATTTGAAGATATCTCAATCCCGCCAAAAGAGTTATGCGGATAGACGATGGAGACCATTGGTGTTTAACAAAGGAGAATTTGTATATCTGAAAGTATCGCCAATGAAGGGAGTTACCCGTTTTGGTGTTAAAGGCAAGTTGGCACCTCGATATATTGGACCATTTCAAATTTTGGAGAGATATGGAAAAGTGGCCTATCGCTTGAAATTACCAGACCATTTATTAGCTGTACATGATGTGTTCCATGTGTCTCAGTTGAAGAAGTGTCTCCGAGTGCCTGAGCAGAATGTTGAAGTTAAAGGAGTGGAACTTGAATCAGATCTGACTTATTCAGAATATCCTATCCGAGTGTTGGATCAGAAAGATCGTGTTACTCGAAGGAAAACTATAAAGTTCTACAAGATACAATGGAATCAACATTCAGAAGAGGAAGCTACTTGGGAATCAGAAGATTACTTGTTAGAAAAGTTTCTAGAGTTTCTTGCGTCATTATAGAATAGAGTACTGTTAGTTAAGTTCGGTTGTTACAAATTGTGATTTATAAAGGAACCTCAATTGTTTTATGGATGAGAATTGGATGTTTTTGGATTGACACATTTCCTTTTCCATTACTTACCCTATGGCTTTGAATCTCGGGGCGAGATTTCTTTTAGGGAGAAGGATTGTAACACCTCGGGTGTTTAAATATTAAAAACCGGACATATCATCATATGCATTGCAAGGCATTGGTCATGTTGCAAATTTTGTTATGCATTCACTAAACACAAGTTTACATTTATGTTATAAGTATTGCTTGGTATTGTTTGAATCAAGTTTGAAATCGTTGTATTGATTTGAAATTCCGAAAACCCTAATTTTCAATATTTAAATCCGACCTTGAAAATCCATTTCAAAATTGAAGCACATTTTGGGGTTGAGTCTTAAAGCAAAGTTGTAGAGCTTGTCGAGTTGTACAAAGTTTATTTTTGGAGTTTTTCAAGTTGTTTAGTAAAATTTGAAGTTATTTAAAAAGGCAAAATTCCTTAAATATCCCCGCTTTAAATTCAAAAGTTCATTTCAAAATGTAGGCCGAATTTGGGTATGGTTTCAAAAGCAAAGTGGTAGAACTTTTGATTTTGAACAACTTTTGTTTTTGGAGATTTTTGAGTTGTTATAAAAATTTGAGAGTAATTTGGGAATTTTGGCGGATGGCAATTCTGTAATTTTCGATGAACAATAATCACGGAGCCAACTCATCGCCGGCGATCTTGGTTTTGCTTCCAGCGCGCGTCGTGGTGGCGTTTTTTAAGCGTCATATTTGGCGCAGTGAAGGCCACAAATGACTTCCTTGAGCTTCGAGCCGTGTTATTTGGACCGAGGCGCCGTCATCGTCGTTCTTTTCTCTTGCTCTGCTTTTCTCCCGCCGTCACCGCCATTCTCCGTTGAGCCCTCGCCGTCGAACCATTGCTGCGCCGTCGCGACGATCGTGTCCCAGCTCCGCTAGTTCCTTGCGCACCCAAACACCTAGCTCTAGTCGCTTGATTTCGCAGATGAACTCGCGTCGTTCATCGTTTTCTTCCTCATGGCATGGTAACCTCACCCGAGATTCCGTTTCACCGTGGCCCGACCTACTCGGTGAGCCGTTGGCCTTGATCGGTGTACCTCACGGCTTCGTCTCGATCTTTGTGGTGCTTAATCTTGTGTTGCTTGCTAGTTTTGATCACTGCGATCATTGGTTCTTCCTCACCGACGATCTTTGCTCCGCCGTGATCACCGTGGTCGCCGCCACGCCTCTCGCGTTGCTTCTCGACCTCGCCCTTGCTTCAACGCGTTCGGGGTGAGCTACTTGGTGTTTCTGGATCCTTTGTTTGAGCTCTCTGGTTTTACGTCGCCGCCAAGTAAGCGCTGCTGCGTACACCGCGTCCGCCATGGCCGCCGTCGAGCTAGTATAGGGCCGTAATCAGTACAGATAGGGATGTCAATCGATGCGCATAGTCTTGGTGAGCATTTTAGTACCTTGGTCGTCGCCGTTGGACTCACCGTCGGCGAGGAATCACCGGTCAGAGCCGTCACTGCCGTGGTCAACGTCGGAGGTTGAAGATGACAAGTGGGACTCGGTTGTCAGTGACTCAGCGTTCAAAATGAATTTTCTGTTTTTCCGATTTAAATGAATAGTGTCTGTTTTTGTTATTTTTGTGTAGATTTATTTAGAGCTCTTAAAATTATGAAAATTTTTGTGTGACTTCTCTGTGATGTGTATTATTTAGAAAAAATATGAAATGTTGATTTTCAGTAATTTTTGAATGTGATAAAAATTGCTCAATTAATTAATAAATGAGTTTCCAGGATTTTTCTAGACTTATTTATGTATCCAAAAATTATGAAAATTGTTTTGTCATTTAGTTATCATGTGATGAACATATACAAAAATTTTGAGGTCAATTGGAACAAGTTGATTTATTTCATAATTATTAATTAATTAATTAATTCATAAAAGCAAATAGTAACCTTTAGTGATTTAGGTTTTGTTTGAGTTTTTGATTAAGTGATGTCCTTGGGTCATTAGTTGGTAATGATCCTTGGCAATTGTTGTGAGTGTTGCGAAAATGGTTTAGTTGGTTTAACTTGTAACTGTACCGCGAAGGAAAGTTATATTCAAGTTGTTAAGTTTTGCATCCATCATTGAGCATCATGTTTCGTATTCCGCATCTATGTTAAACATGGCATTGTTACTACGTGTAGTGAACAAAGGTGAAAACGTGGTAGCTAATCAAGTAGTTGAGGAGGTTGATCCATCTGTGGAGATTGGAGTTGATATCGGTGCAGCGACTCCGGACCCGGACTTTTCCGTCAACGAAGGCAAGCCCCGGATGCATACAACCCTACCTTGTATTTTACAAATTGATTTCGTTTTTGCTTCTTTTTACTGCATTAAGTGATTAGGAGTCAAGTGAAAACCAAATTGGTACCTTACCAACCTTGTTATTCCATATTTACCATATTACCAGTTTTAAATTCGTATATGTCAGTTTTGCTTAGCTATGCTTAGAACGGTGAAAGTCGGGTGATTACCTGTCATCTACAAGTTTTAAATGGAGCTTTGGTTAAATATATTAACATGTGATATGGGAATGTGGAGTAATAAATCTAGACCGGGCGGATTCGGTGTGTGTGAGCCACAAGACATGGAGGTCTTGTGAGCAGGTTCTTTCCGCCTGTGTCGATTAAGGTCCGTCTGTTGTTGAATTGCATGAGGTAAGACTTTGTAGTACTAACCACATACTTCGGTAAGCCTTAACTTGGTTATTCTATTATGAGAATGGCTACTCGCGCACTGGGAGTGGAGAGACGGCGGGAATAGCATGTACCCACGTGGCAATGGGCTGGATTGGTGGAGTACTGTATTCTCGGGTGGCGCGGACCCGTTCTTGTTTTAGAGGATCCGAGGGTAGGTTGGTATATGTAGGTCGGGGACCTACATATGTCGTGTGGTCTGGAATTCCCAGCTGGGTTATAATCGGTTCGAATCGTCGTTGCTCCTCGGTTATGGAGACTCAACTCACTGTTCATCATCGTAGTATTAATAACTGGAACTTGAGGATGGTTTGAGAAGGTGTTGGTTATGAAGTTTCATGATCTCAATACGGATCGTGTCAGCTTTGTACATGATCTTTATGAAGTTTTAAACGTTGATATAAAGAATTTTGTTAAAATGCTTTTACGCAAAAGAACATTGATTATTGCTAAAGCCATACCTTGAATCCCATGAGCCTGCATTCCTGTGTTCTTTTAAATTCTTATTTTGGTTAAGTCTTGTTGAGTAGTTTTGTACTCAGGGTTCGTTGACCCTTGTTGCAGGTGAGGCTCATGAGCAGATCTGTTTTGGATCATGCTGCATGACTGTTGTTCAGTGCGATGACGATAATTAAATGTGTGGCCCTTGGGCAGGGTAGCTTTTGTTGTGTGTTTTGTAATATATTATAATGCCACTCCACTACTTTGATTTGTTTTAATATTGAACTTAGTTGTATGGTTTGAAACAAATGGTTTGTAAACTATGTTATTGTAAGTCTTCTGCTACTTTTACTCTGATATATCTATTTGAATAAACTATTGTAATACTGCAATGACTCTGTAATGTGATCCTGCTCGGAAATCGTGGATGATTCGGGGTTCCCCGAGGACACCCGACAGTCTTCTTAAGTTACTGGGAACATATGCATAAATGTCAAAGGTCATTGGACAGTGACAGGTGCATGTGGGCCCTATAATTTAGGAGGTTCTGCCACAAGCCCCCACGAAATAGAGCCGTTGTACCCCTTCACTGGGCACAACACGGGGTGACCGGACGCTCCGGTCATATTGACCGGACGCTGGACCCAGCGTCCGGTCGCCCGATGTAAGCCACGTGTCATTCTGAGTTAATCCTGAGTCGCCAGATCTCAACGGCTATTGACTGACCAGACGCTCCAGCACAAGTGACCGGACGCTCAGACCCCAGTGTGATACCAATTTCTACTAAATGATGCTAAGGTATAAGAGATGGACCTTTGAAGCGTGATACCAATCGGAGTGCACCAATATACCATCCTTAGCACCATTTGGAACTAGACATTCACAAAAACTAGAATACCTCATGAGATCAATATTACAAGCAAGGGTCTAGTTTCCATATGATGAACATAAGTCTAGTTACTTTAGTTTGATACCACTTGGAAATAAAGTCACTAGATTACCTATGCATGCTAGTTTTTCATTTCATCATTTAAGCATATAACTACCATACACCACACAAGCATGGATATTGAGATTTTAAAACTTGTGCCATGTAAGCAAATATATGAAATGCACATTTAAATGCGACATACAAGTTTATGAGCTTGCTCCCCCTACTTGTGTGCTCAAAATTTTAATTGATCCCTTTCCTTTATCATATATCTCATATCTCTCCCCTTATGTCAAATACTCCCCTATCACGCATATCTTTGTTTCTCTCCCCCTTTATCAACAATTAGAACAAAAGGTGAGCTCAAATTATAGATAGGTTGGGGTGAAACCATGTGAGATGAGGATCATTTTTCCAATTTGGTTGAATCAAGATTACTTGCAAAAGATATTTAACTCGGTTTGATCCAAGGACAAGCTTCTTCACACCTCTAAATAAGGGTTATCTTGTACCATGTTGAGTTAAACACTTATAGCTTATTTTCTAGATCAAACACTAGGTTTACAAGCCCACAAACATGTCATATGCTACCACTAGATCATTTCAAGCATACAAGCAATAGTGGTACCATACAAGCATCAAATTCATTTGATTTTCATGAATGAGCCTATTCAAATGTGAAATATGTCTAGATGCACTAATCATGTCCTTAGCAAGGATGTATGCCATGCCAATCAACTTTTACCTTGGATTGCTCGAAGGAGAGGCATGTCATATAATTTGGGGTGTATCAACACATATTGGAGAAGTCAAGTATGTTCAATTCATTCCTTAGCTTGCAAAACCTCTTCTCATCAAGTGGCTTGGTGAATATGTCGACAAGTTGATCTTCGGTGCCCACACTCTCTATGCAAATGTCCCCTTTTTGTTGGTGATCTCTTATGAAATGATGGCGGACATCAATATGCTTTGTTCTTGAGTGTTGAACCGGATTGTTGGTGAGCTTGACGACACTTTTATTGTCACATAGCAATGGCACTTGCTTGAATTTGATTCCAAAGTCACTCAAGGTAGCCTTCATCCAAAGTAATTGAGCACAACAACTACCGGCCGAAATGTACTCCGCTTCGGCGGTTGAAAGTGCTACACTATTTTGCTACTTTGATGACCAAGATACAAGTGATCTTCCCAATAGTTGACATGTGCCCGATGTGCTCTTTCTCTCAACTTTGCATCCCGCATAATCGAAGTCCGAATATCCAATCAACTCAAATCTTGCTCCTTTGGGATACCACAATCCAACATTTTGTGTATGCTTTAAGTACCTCAATATTCTCTTTGTTGCCTTCAAATGACTTTCTCTTGGTGAGGCTTGAAATCTAGCACACATGCATACACTAAACATCACATCCGGCCTTGATGCGGTCACATAGAGTAGGCTTCCAATCATAGACCGATACATCTTTTGATCCACCATGTTGCCACTAGCATCACTATCCAAGCTTCCACTTATCCCCATTGGTGTACTAATAGCTTTACTATCATCCATTCTAAACTTCTTGAGCATGTCCTTGATATACTTGCCTTGACTCACAAATGTGTCATTCTTCATTTGCTTGATTTTAAGACCAAGGAAGTAACTAAGCTCTCCAATCATGGACATCTCAAACTCACTTGCCATCATATTGCCAAACTCCTCACAAAAATCTTGATTTGTTGACCCAAAAATGATATCATCAACATAGATTTACAAAACAAACAAGTCATTTCCAAGCTTTTTAGTGAAGAGAGTGGTGTCAACCTTTCCCATCTTGAATCTCTTAGAGAGTAGGAAATCCCTCAATCTCTCATACCATGCTCTAGGTGCTTGTTTTAATCCATACAAAGCCTTTCTCAACTTGTAAACATGGTTGAGTTTCTTTTCATCTTCAAAACCGGAAGGTTGCTCAAATATACAAGCTCATTGATGTACCCATTTAGAAATGCACTCTTCACATTCATTTGGTACAACTTGATGTTGTGGGCACAAGCATAGGCTAGCAAGATCCTAATAGCTTCTAATCTTGCAACCAGGGCATATGTTTCTCCAAAGTCAAGACCTTCAACTTGAGTGTAACCTTGAGCCACTAATCTTGCTTTGTTCCTTATCACTATCCTATCTTGATCTTGCTTGTTCCGAAAGACCCACTTGGTTCCAATCACATTATGGTCCTTAGGCCTCTCAACTAATTCCCATACTTGGTTTCTTGTGAAGTTGTTTAGCTCTTCATGCATAGCATTGACCCAATCAACATCATTTAAAGCTTCATCTATCTTCTTAGGTTCAATAGATGGCACAAATGAGAAGTGCTAAAAAATGAGGTCAATCTTGATCTAGTTTGCACACCTCTTGAAATATCACCAATGATAGTGTCCAATGGATGGTCTCTTGCAACATTGGTTGGTTGGAGCACTTGCACTTGATTGCTTGCATTAGGTTGATCACTTGGTTGAGATGATGAACTAGCCACTTGTTGTTGATCTTGCACTTTGTCATGACTAGTACTTGCTTGAACTTGATCATGAGAACCACTAGCTTGCACATTTGAGTTAGAGAGCACTTGACTCTTGTCATCTTCAACATCAATCACCTCTCTAGGCCTTATATCACCAATGTCCATGTTCTTCATTGCATTGACCAATTGAGTGCCTTTTACATTATCTAGATTCTCATCTTCCTCTTGGGAACCATTTGTTTCATCAAATTCCACATCATGAACCTCCTCAAGAGTACCACTAGCCAAATTCCAAACTCTATATGCCTTGCTAGTGGTGGAGTAACCAAGTAAGAAACCTTCATCACATTTCTTTTCAAACATGCTCAATCTAGTGCCTTTCTTCAATATGTAGCATTTACAACCAAAAACCCGAAAGTATGCTATGTTGGGCTTTCTTCCATTTAATAGCTCATAAGGTGTCTTCTCCATCATGGGGTGGCAATAGAGTTGGTTGCTATAGTAGCAAGCCGTGTTGATTGCTTTGGTCCAAAATGAATGACTCACATTGTACTCACTCAACATTGATCTTGCCGTGTCAATCAAAGTTCTATTCTTTCTTTCAACTAGGCCATTTGATTGTGGAGTGTACTTAGTCGAGAATTGATGTCTAATTCCAAATTCATCACATAACTCATCAATTCTAGTGTTCTTAAATTCACTACCATTGTCACTTCTAACTTTCTTGATGGTTGTTTCAAACTCATTATGAATTCCCTTGACAAATGATTTGAATATTGCAAACACATCACTTTTGTCAACAAGAAAGAATACCCATGTGTATCTAGTGAAATCATCTATAATCACAAATCCATATTTGTTTCCACCAATGCTTGTGTATGTGGTTGGTCCAAACAAGTCCATGTGCATCAACTCAAATGCCTTAGATGTGCTCATCATGCTCTTCTTAGAATGTGTGTTACCAACTTGCTTTTCAGCTTTGACATGCACTACATAGCTTATCTTTTTCAAATGTGACATCTTTCAAGCCTCTAACTAAGTCATGCTTGACTAACTTGTTCAATTGTTTCATTCCAACATGACCAAGCCTTCTATGCCATAACCAACCCATGCTAGACTTAGTGATCAGACATGTTGTCAATTGAGCTTCTTTAGCATTGAAATCAACTAAGTATAGATTCTCATATCTAAATCCTTTAAATATCAAGTTAGAGCCATCTACACTTATGATCTCTACATCATCCACACCAAATATGCACTTGAAACCAAGATCACATAATTGAGCTACCGACAATAGGTTGAAGTTCAAGCTCTCTACTAGTAGCATATTGGAAATGCTCAAGTCATTGGATATTGCAATCTTACCAAGCTCTTTGACCTTGCCTTTGCCATTGTCACCAAATGTGATACTATCAATCCCATTGCTCTTGTTTTCATTGATTGAATAGAATATTCTTGGATCACCGGTCATATGTTGTGTGCACCCACTATCAAGCACCCAATGCCTTCCTCTGGCTTTATAATTGACCTACAAAAGAAGATCAATTCTTTTTAGATACCCAAACTTGCTTGGGTCCTTGAAGGTTAGTTACCAAGGTCTTTGGTACCCAAATGACCTTCTTCTTTGGGCCCACAATTGGTGTACCAATGAACTTAGCCTTCACACTATTGGCATCCTTAAAAAGCATATAACAAGAATCAAATTTAATTAAGGATACATTAGATAGCTTGTTCTCGTTAATCTTGCAATATTGCTCTATATGTCCAACTTACTTGCATCTATTGCAAAATCGACCATTGCCCTTCACAAAGCTAACTTTGGAAGTGACAAAGGCCGCCTTGCCTTTCTTGGGGGTATAGCCTAATCCCTCTTTGTTGAGAGAAAACCTTTGGCTACCCAAGCACTTTAGTAAGCGGGCATCTCCACCATAGGCATTGCCTAAGGCACGAGTGAGCTCATTCACCTCCTTCTTAAGGGTCTCATTTTCCACCATTAGTGAGGCATCACAAGAGAGACCATCACTCAAAGGTGAAGTGGAAGTGGTAGTGCTATAAGAAGTGTTAGTGGGAGCAATAGCAATAGGCTTATAAGAAGATTCATCAATAAGATCACACGTTAGTCCTACATCACATGTAACTATCACTTGCTCCTTCTTGGCTTCCTCCTTCTTGACTTGCTCAATGAGAGAGGAGTGAGCTTTTTCAAGCTTTGAGTGAGCTTTGCTAAGCTTCTCATGGGCATCTATTAGCCCCTCATGAGTGGCATTGAGCTCATCAAAAGATTGCTCAAGAAATTTTACTCTCTTGCGTAATTCTTTGCACTCCTTTTTCTTCATCTCATTGCAAGCGTGCATTTGCTCACACATGTTCATGAGCTCCTCCTTAGGATTCTCATCATCGTCATCATCATCATTATCATCCCTACATGAGTCACTTTCACATTCATCATCATCACTCTCATCATATTTTACCTTAGTAGGCTTAGCCATGAGGCATGTTGATGAAGTGTCGAAGATGGAGGGCTTGTTGTTGATGGCAATGCTTGCTAGTACTTTCTTGATTGATTTCTTGCCATCATCACTAGAGTCATCACTATCCGATGAGCCATCACTATCCCAAGTGACCACAAAGCCTCCACCCTTCTTCTTCTTTTGGAAGGTCATCCTCTTCTCCTTCTTCTCCTTCTTTTCTTTCTTGTCCTTCTTGTGTTTGTTCTTCTCATCTTCATCATTGTCACTATTGTAAGGACAATTAGCTACTACATGATCGGGACTCTTGCAATTGTAGCATCTTCTCACATATTCTTTGCTCTTGGTATGATCTCTTCTTTTTCTTGCACCATAGCCCTTCTTCTTCATGAACTTGCCCATCTTGCGCACAAAGAGAGCCATAGCCTCATCATCAATATCACTGAGGTCTTTATCATCACTTGATTCTTTCTTGGACTTGCCCTTGTTCTTGTATGATGATGAGCTAGCCTTGAATGCTATGCTTTTCTTCTTCTTGTCTTCTTCTTCCTTCTTTTCTTCCTTGTCATCCCCTTCCCTTTCCACACGGTATGTCTCATGGGTCATGACATCACCTAGTACTTGGTTAGAGGTGATCTCCTTCAATCCTCCTCTTATGATAAGCAATCTTAACATCTCAAATCTTGGAGGTAGGCACATTAAGAACCGATGAGAGACATCATCATCCTTGATCTTTTCTCCCAAAGCTTTCAAGTCATTGACAATTACTTGTAACCGATGGAACATCTCCGGAATGCTCTCATCATCTTTCATCTTGAAGCTTGTCAACTTGTCCTTGAGGATGTACAACTTGGCACTCTTCACTGCCGGTGTGCCCTCATATGTTTCCTCCAATCTCCTCCACACCTTATTTGCTCTTTTACAATCTTTGATTTGCTCAAACACCTTGAAATCAATGGCATTGTATATGGTGTTGAGAGCCATTGTATTGCATTGCTTGTTGGTTCTATCTTGGTTGGTGGGATTGTCGGGATCAATGATGGCATAATCATTTTTGGTCACTTCCCAAACTTGATCATTGATTGAACCAAGATACATTTTCATCTTTCTCTTCCAATAGTCATAGCTTGTGCCATCAAAGAACGATGGTTTGCCCCCCACATGGTTGAACACAACTTGAGCCATAATTTTGACACCGAGGTTATTAAGCCTTAATCAAACGGTGACCATGGCTTCGATACCACTTGAAAGGTCCTAATATGGCTAGAGGGGGGTGAATAGCCTATTTAAAAATCTACAAATCAATTAGAGCAATTTGATTAGTATGACAAATAGCGTAATGCAAACTTGCTCTAGCTCTACAAGGGTTGCAAGCCACCTATCCAATAATTCTAGTTGCAATGATTACTTAGGCACACAAACTAGCTATGTAACTACTCACTAAGAGCTCTCAATCTTGCTACTCTAAAGAGCTCAACTAGATGAATGTAAATAATAAAGCAAGCTCTCAATTCTAATTACACTAAAGAGCTTGTATCAACTAGTTTGCAAGAATGTAAATAAGTGAGTAGGGTGATTATACCGCCGTGCAGGGGATGAACCAATCACAAGATGAATATATAGCCAATCATTGGGAGAATGCCAAAGACAAGAGACAATCGATTTCTCCCGAGGTTCACGTGCTTGCCAACACGCTACGTCCCCAATGTGTCGACCAACACTTGTGGTTCAACGGCTAAGAGGTGTTTCACAAACATCGTCCACATGATAGGGCACCGCAAGAACCGACCCACAAGTGAGGTAACTCAATGACACGAGTAATTTACTAGAGTTACCTTTCGGCACTCCGCCGGGGAAGGTACAACTCCCCTTACAATCACCGGAGATGGCCACGAACAATCACCAACTCGTGCTAATCTTCCACCGCTGCTCCAACCGTCTAGGTGGTGGCAACCACCAAGAGAAACAAGCGAAACCCACAGCGTAACACGAATGCCAAGTGCCTCTAGATGCAATCACTCAAGCAATGCACTTGGATTCTCTCCCAATCTCACAATGATGATGGATCAATAATGGGGATGAGTGGGAGAGCTTTGGCTAAGCTCACAAGGTTGCTATGTCAATGAAAATGGCCAAGAGAGTGAGCTTGAGCCGGCCATGGGGCTTAAATAGAAGCCCCCATGAAATAGAGTCGTTGTACCCCTTCACTGGGCACAACATGGGGTGACCGGACGCTCCGGTCATATTGATCGAACGCTGGACCCAGCGTCCGGTCGCCTGATGTAAGCCACGTGTCATTCTGAGTTATACCTGAGTCGCCAGATCTCAACGGCTATTGACTGATCGGACGCTCTGGCACAAGTGACCGAACACTCAGACCCCAGTGTCCGGTCATTTCCAGTAAGCTCCCAAAACCGACTTTTGCTGATCAGACGCATCCAGTCCACCTCGACCGGACACTACCCAGCGTCCGGTGCAATGCCCTAGGTACTGTGCCAACATGTCAGTCCGACCGGACGCAGTCCTTCAGCATCCGGTCGCTGAGCGACCCAGCGTCCGGTCAGTTGACCGACGCCAGCATCTTTGCGACCAACTCCATTTCACTTCTAACTTCTCCACCCTTGCTCAAATGTGCCAACCACCAAGTGTATCACCTTGTGCACATGTGTTAGCATATTTTCACAAACATTTTCAAGGGTGTTAGCATTCCACTAGATCCTAAATGCATATGCAATGAGTTAGAGCATCTAGTGGCACTTTGATAACCGCATTTCGATACGAGTTTCACCCCTCTTAATAGTACGACTATCAATCCTAAATGTGATCACACTCGCTAAGTGTCTCGATCACTAAAACAAAATAGCTCCTACAATTTATACCTTTGCCTTGAGCCTTTTGTTTTTCTCTTTCTTCTTTTCCAAGTTTAAGCATTTGATCATCACCATGCCATCACGGTCGTCATGATCTTCGACATTACTTCATCACTTGGAGTAGTGCTACCTATCTCATAATCACTTTGATAAACTAGGTTAACACTGAGGGTTTCATCAATTAACCAAAACCCAAACTAGAGCTTTCAAGCTCGAGCTTGGGCTGGTTGCTGAGCACCTTTGAGCCTTGGTGGCTTGTGTAGGTGTTCTTGGGAGCCCTCTAACTCACTTGTGCTTGATAGTGATCATCCGATCGAGTGAGTGAGCGATTCTAGTGTGATTGCATTGTGAGGTTGCATCGAGTGACACTAGGTGATCGTGTTGAAAGGCGGTGTGCTTGTTATTCTTGGAGGTTGCCACCTCCTAGACGGCTTGGTGGCTTGTGACTCCATTAAAGCACGCAAGAAGATTGTGCGGTGCTCCGGAGGAGGATTGTGAGGGGGATTGTGCTCACCCCGCGGGGATCACGAAGAGTAACTCTACTAGAGCGTGTCGTTGAGCTACCCTCACTTTCGGGGTAGGTTCTTGCTGAAACATCCTCAATTTTCCTTGAAGGGAAAATCCATAGAATGAATTTTAATATGATAAAGCCAAGAACTGATTCCGTCATATTATCATATTTCAGTCGATGTCACAGTCATACATCGTAAGAATACAATAATACAAGATATTACATCACTGGAGAACACACCTATTACAGAGTTAATCTAGCGGAAGACTATCGAGTGAAAGCTCCTCCTTCATGGGTCATCATCAGAGTTGGCGTAGTGCAGCGTAGATTCCATCTCCGAACCAAACTTGAGCGTAGGCACGAGACCTCCTAATCCTTCTAAAGTCAGCATCTCTGAGAAGCAAGAAATCTGCACACCGCCAGATGTGTGCAGGCTGTAACGTCCCGCCTCCTCGAGGCCAGGCCCGCTTACATCTAATAGCTTTTCTAGGACATAGACTGCCCTCACAGACCAACACCAGTCTTTTCTGCACACTTTGTCCTCACTCATGCGCCCCCGGGAAGAACTTCCCAGTCGGTCACCCATCGCTCCAGGCCAAGCACGCTTAACCTTGGAGTTCTTAAGAGATGAGCTTCCAGAAAAGAAGTTGCAACTTGTTGGTACGAGTATCATATTAATCCTATTAAGCCCTGAGCCGGGGTGTTACACAGGTCATGGTCAGCACCGATGAGCTTTAGTGGAAAAGATAAACAAGGGATCTGGCGATCCTAATATTTGGCTGTGGTTTGCATCCTTAGCGCATGAGAAGTAAATAACATTAGTAATATAGTAATAATATCCAGTTTTTAACACATTCACCACCACACCATCCATATCCATCCACCAACCATCCATCCCAAACCATCTCTACACCACCACACCATATCTCATCTCACACACTCAGGTCGACAGGCCAACTCCCTCTCAGCCTTGTCTCAATGGCCCGCAGCCCCCAAGGCTCACGACCAGAAAATACCCCAACCCTAGAGGGAGGAAAGAATGACTCATCTCCTATCTAGTTTAAGCGAAACCCAGGAAAGGTCCATAGCCGACAAGTCAGCATATGTATCGATCGATCAACCATACACTCTACAGAAGTTTTACATGCCCACAAGATTAGCCATCCTTGGAGTCTAGAATCTCCTAGGCAGAATTCTGGTCGCTACGATCATGGTGGGATGAACCCACGACCGAAATGGCCGAACGAAGTACGATCCCTCGACTGGCTCGAAGGCACGGTCCTCAGACGACAACCAACACAAGCAAAAGAACCAACTTGACATAAGAACCAGACCAACATAACCATAACTCATGGAGTAGCACGCTTCCATAGCGAAGGGAGTGATAAAAAGACCTGCACAAGGGTACGGTGCAGACATTTATAGATAGATAAAGATCATGTAATATAAGTGTAAGAACAAGAGTGTAAGAAAGAGCAAGGAAGGGGCTTTCGTCGGAAGACGGTTGTTGTTGCCGGACTTAGCTATGGTGGTGGCTCGGACACGCGGCTCAGCGTAGGCTTGCATGTGGGCGCGCAAACGGTGGAGGCGGTGTGGTTCCGAGGCTCGCACGACGGCGTGCGGAGGCACGGCCGCACGTCACCACATGCAAGTGCGCGTGCACAAGCCCACAGATCGTGGCGTGTGTCCACAAATGGCGGGGGCGAAGCAAGGCCAGTCTCTAGGGATGGTGTGCGGGCGTGAGTCCGTGCGATAGCTATGGTCGCGAACGCGGTGGCAAGGTTAGAGATCACGATGGTGTAGGAAATAGTTTAAAAAGGGCATGGTGACGGACTTGTCACAGCATCACACCATGGTCCATGGCAGCGGGTCCGCGCCAACCACGCGGCCGCGGTGTTCTTGTGCTTGTGTTGGGTAATGTGGGCTCTGTTTCCATGGGCGCGCTTACACCGTGGCGGCACGGACAAGGGCATGCTTCTGTGGTTTTCACCAGCATGGGAGGTGCTCTGTACATGCTGGTTCGTGTGACTGTGGCTTCGGCGAGATGGAGACGGGCTTGACGTTGCGACGCTACAGCCAGGCGTGGTGGTCGCAATCCTATTGGAGGCGAGGAGGACTTGGTGGTATTTGGCTTGGCGGGTGGCTGTGGTAGCAAGGCAGAGGACGTGCCAGTGCGAAACAAGGCCACGGTGGCGTGTGAGAACGTGGCCACTTGTTGGAAAAAGCTAATGGTTCAAGCTTGTGTTCGTGTGGGCGCACGGGCACTTGGCCGCCGTGCGTGTGCGCTCGTCCGATAGCCGTGGCGAGCGGTGGTGCTCTTCTTAGGCGCTCGTGCGCTGGTGTGCATGTGGTTGTGTTGTGCATGTGCATGTAGCTACAGGAAGGCCTCAGCGATGGCATGCTGGTGCACAACCATGCGTGCCAGTGTGCCAGGAGCTGTGCACGTTGAGGTCTGAGGCAAGGCAAAAGGCCATGTTCCTAGGGCAACGGCGACAGGGCAACGTGCGTACATGTCCATGGGTGCGTGTGCAGGTTCGCGGGTGCTCGCAAGTAGGCACCATAGCAGGGCTGTGCGGGAGCGTGCTGCCGCGGCCGTGGGGACCGTCGGGAGCGGCCCATGGTGGGTGCGCCAGATCGAGGTCTTGGGTGGCCGGTGATAGCGGTGTGCCCACAGCGAAGGCGTGGGCTGTGCAAGTGCTTAGGTGGTGAGGCGACACCACGGGCTCCGGGTCATGGCGAGTCATAGAAGGTGGCACCGCGACGACCAGAACACACGGCGGGAAGGGCGCGACACAGCTCTGGGCTCTGGCAATGTCACCGGTGATGGTGGCTAGGGGGGTTTGGGAACGGCCGGCTAACGCGAAGCTCTACGGCGTGCTCTCACACAACGAGGTGGCCGGAATCGGACGGGAGGCGCGTGGCACGATGGCGGACACGGCGCATCACCGTGCCGGTGAGGCGGGGTCCAGAGCGAACTACGGGCTTCTAAGGCCTATAGGTGGTGGCTTCCGGCATTCCATGGCATGGCGGACATGGACTCGGTGGTTGTGCTACCTCTACCTAGGCTAGACGGCCGGAATGGGACGGTGCCATGGGTGGCTTCGGCGACGACGACCGCTTGCAGGCTTGGTGTGGCGGCGCTAGCGTTCCTGAGCAGGGAGGGCTCGGCAAGGCGGCGCGCGGGCTCATGCGCGTGTCCCAGTGCATTCAGTGAGTCGTGAAGCCAACGGCTTGGCCTTGGGCTCTTCTAGGTTGGGAGAACACGGTGGCGACCATGGTGGGCTCGCCGGCATCGGGGCAACAGAGGGAGGTAAGGTTGAAGGCTCACCGTAGGGCTTGTGGTGCGGACGGTCAAAGTGCTGGGGTCACGGAGGCAGGGCACGGCGAGGTCGTCCGCGTCGTAGATGATGTCGCGACCATACTGGAGACAGAGTCGCAGGCACGACGTCGAGGTGGTGGTGTTCCAGCTCGGAGCAGAGGATGACGACACGGAGGGCGACACCTTTGGCTTCACAGATCGGCGTCACGGTCGTGGCTGCACTGCTGCTCCCATCCTGTTCATGGCGCCGTCCACGATGAGGAGCGGCAGCGCGAGCAGCGACGACGCTAGCAAGGGGCGGGCTCCTAGCGGTGGCTTGGTCTCGACGCAGAGCTAGAAGGCGGTGTTGCCATGGTGTACTGGTGTGGCACGATGGAAGGAGGTGGTGGGGATGCGTCATGGCGAGGTCGGCGTGGTGGACGTCGCAGATGGAGAAGGACCTCACGGACGCAGTGGAGGTCGAGCTCAGCGTGGCTGTGGACGAAGTCGCCGTGGCAAGGCGCCGGTGGCAGCATGGGCTCGAGGTGGAGGACGGTGAGCACGTGCGCCGTCGTTGGCTTGGCGAGACTATGGTGGTGGTGAGGCCAGCTGTGGTGGGTGGAACAGCACGGCGAGGTGCCGGCGGAGGGGTTGCGGAACATGGAGAGGTGAGCGGCGGCTTGGGTTCTTATAGCACGCGGCGCTAGGGCTTGACGGTCGTCTCGGCGTCGACGTCGTTGATGTGACAGCTGGGACACATTGCACGAATCGCGTGGGCAGTGGTACGGACGTCGAGGTGCTGTCGTGGTGTGGCGCATGGCTTCTCCAGGTCACCGATCCATGAGAGGGGTTGACGGGTCACTGGTGTGGCGCCACAACGGCTGTGTGGGGCCACGGGTGGAGCGCGAGTGTAGGGTCACGACACTGACGTCGGGTGGTGTCTAGACGCGCACGCTCTGCCTTCCTTGCGGCGGCGGTGGCTAGGGGCTGCCCTCGTCTAGGGTTGGCAAGGGGCGCCTGGGGGCACGGCTGGGCCAAGGCACTAGTGGGCCACGCGGCTGGCGAGCTAGCTAGGTCACGGTGCTGCACGAGATGGGCCTTGCGATTGGGCACTAATTCGTATATACGTCTATATTATACACGTATAGAGCCTAGCATGGAAGTGTATGTTGCTGCCTACAGCTTGCATGTACCTTGCGTGTTCCTAGTTTTAGGAGAACTAGAGAAGTAGCAGGATGCTCACGTGATAAGTACATGAGCACAGTGGCATGCATATATGTTCGTGCATGAGCTAGGCAGGAAACAAGGAGGGGTTGAGGGGAAAAGAAAAGGATCCCCCCCATCTATGAATTATGGCTTATGAATTTTTTGGAAGGGATTCCGAGGAAGGTCGGGAGGAACTCAAAAGAGGTGCGAGAATGGACAAGAGAGTTGCTACGGATTGTGCACTCCAACACAAAAATCTAAACCGACTAAAGAATACCGGCAAACCCCTACGAGCATTTCTACATGATTGCAACAATTTATTTATAAATTGTTCTTAGTTTGACCTAGCAACTACATGCTTCACACATTGCAGGAAAAATTAAGTTCGTATTTTTGGCTTCTCCAAAAAACCGGTTTGTTACAGTCCACCCCCTTACAAGAATCTCGTCCCCGAGATTAAGGTGTTGCTCGGTCGGTGATGAGGTGGGGTGCTGCCTTCGAAGTCCAAACTTCTGTCGTGTTGTTTCTTGATTGGGGTAGTTGTTCCATAGAACCTTGCAAGAGGAATTGTCGTCCTTTTGTTTTCTTTGATAACTCAATCAAAATTTGTACGGGGTGTCCAAGGATCTCTAGAGGTTTTGTCTAGTCATATGGTGGTCTTGGTTCATAGCCTGTTGGGTTAGCTAGGGTCCTGGAGTCACATGTAAATAAAATAGCTTCTATATTCTTCACTCAAGCAATATAATCACAAGAAGCATAAGAAGCAAAAAGATCCAAGCACTCAAGCAGCATTACAACTCCTATATGCATAGTGTTGACTTAAGGTGACTCCTAAGCCTTTGAGTCTCACACATCTATCGATCTTGCGTGGGCGACATAGGGAATCATTTCCTAGTGGTCAACTTTGTCAAGGCGGGGATAGTCAGTTAGTGGTAGAATTCAAGGTAAAGACGGGGAATCAAGTGTTAGTAACTATGACTCCACTATAGATAGAGTGTTTGGCTTCTAAACTAGTGTTTGGTACTAAAGGTCTCGTCCTACGGTCAAGTATGGCTCTAGTACCAACTGAAACATCCTCAATTTTCCTTGAAGGGAAAATCCATAGAATGAATTTTAATATGATAAAACCAAGAACTGATTCCATCATATTATCATATTTTAGTCGATGTCACAGTCATACATCGTAAGATTATAAGAATACAAGATATTACATCACTGGGGAACACACCTATTACAGAGTTAATCTAGCGAAAGACTATCGAGTGAAGGCTCCTTCACGGGTCATCATTAGAGTTGGCGTAGTGCAGCGTAGATTCCATCTCCGAACCAAACTTGAGCGTAGGCACGAGACCTCCTAATCCTTCTAAAGTCAGCATCTCTGAGAAGCAGGAAATCTGCACACCGTCAGATGTGTGCAGGCCATGGTCAGCACCGATGAGCTTTAGTGGAAAAGATAAACAAGGGATCTGGCGATCCTAATATTTGGCTGTGGTTTGCATCCTTAGCGCATGAGAAGTAAATAACATTAGTAATATAGTAATAATATCCAGTTTTTAACACATTCACCACCACACCATCCATATCCATCCACCAACCATCCATCCCAAACCATCTCCACACCACCACACCATATCTCATCTCACACACTCAGGTCGATAGGCCAACTCCCTCTCGGCCTTGTCTCAATGGCCCACAGCCCCCAAGGCTCACGACCAGAAAATACCCCAACCCTGGAGGGAGGAAAGAAGGACTCATCTCCTATCTAGTTTAAGCGAAACCCAGGAAAGGTCCATAGCCGACAAGTCGGCATATGTATCGATCGATCAACCATACACTCTACAGAGGTTTTACATGCCCACAAGATTAGCCATCCTTGGAGTCTAGAATCTCCTAGGCAGAATTCCGGTCGCTTGCTAGCCTAGAACGATGCCACCCTACCTCTTAGCCCTGGAACATCCCAAGTCTAGTCTGGGATGGCTGATACTGTGAGTCGTAGACAGAGCCGGGTCCACAAGGCCTCCTGAAGTCTCGGAAGGGTGTGGAGGGGGGGGGGGAAACCGCGTGCCCCGTACCACCTTGCACACGTTCGCCTAGCAGTAGTGGCATCGCTCTACCAAGTAGTCCGACCGTCCCGCACCATATAGGGCGAGTGGGATGTAAAGGATTCCCGGTGAATCTGAGTACTAGTAAGTCCTTAGGGATTGACCAAGCCAGAATGTCTTTATCAAGGTTTCCATTTTATGTGCCACCACAGCACCTCCACCCTAGGCTCCTCCCATCACAGGTTCACACCCAAGGCCACCTCCAATTACCATTTACCCGCCACAGGTATTCCATATCCAGGTGCCCAGGTAGCACCACATGGCAAGACTCGCCCCAGGCTCGTCGTTATTCCAGCTCGGTCGACGCAACCCTCACTCTCCATGCACCCAAGGCACACACGCAGCACGCTCATACACCATCGAGTCCGGCTTCCCAAGCCAAACCATTCCCAGGGGTTCACCACCAGCATCACATCCCCGTTATAATGCGAAGTGGAGTTAATAATAAGTATAGTGGTGTAATATGCAAGCAAGCAGTCAAGTCAGCATGTATAAGTGAGTGAATGCGCAAAGCAGGGTGACGTGGTAGAGTGGGTTGCATCAGGGTGATAATGGCTCAGGTAGTAGCATGCATCAATATACTAGCAAATGATTAAATATAAAGCGCTAGCAGTTCTAGATATTATGCAATGTCTAATAGGTTTCTCTAAAAGAGGGTGCTGCCATGACACCTGCGATGTCGAGGTAGTAGTGGTACAAATCTTCGTTAGTTGATGTAGTCAATCAGCAAGGTCTCCTCTTCCCAGGGTCCTATCGTCGATCATGTTCTCCTTCTCCATCGGGTTTTGATCCAACATTGTCCTCGAGGCAATTACCTCCAAAACACACTCAATGCAAGAGAACAAACAATATTCTAAAAAGGCGACAAGACCCAGAAGGAACACAAAGAGGAAATGACTTGGCCCTCTCGGCTGATGTCCAATCCATGGGCCAAAGAAACAGGAGTGGTTGTTCACTAAGCACGGCCTTAAGTCAAGGCCTAGCCTGTACTTCCCGGGCCAACCGTGGTCGACTTGTATAGCTTCAAGATAAATGGCCAAGACCTCAGCTCATCCTAAGCAAACACCACGGCTCGTGGTCTTTCGATCCAGGCGTCATAGAGATTGACGTGAATTGAAAGGAGCGGCTATACAATCCCGGTCTCTCTCAATCCGTGCGCCATTGTAATTGACGAGGACCAAGAAAGGGTGGGGCTAGAGAGAAAGGTATGGCAAAGGTCTACTCCTTCCTATACACACGTCATGGCAAAGGACGAGGCATCGGAAAGGAGCGACACACAAAAGGATACGAGTGCTCAATCCACTGGAAGGGTACCAAGACCTCGGTGCACTAAATGCACTAAGACACCCTAGGGTTCTCAGCGGTGCGGTTGTCACCGCAAGAACCACAGAAATGCTATGGTCCAATTGGGTACAAACATACAAGGGCTTAAGCACGAAAGAACCAAAAGAGAAGAACACGAGATTCACCTTCCTTTGATCCACTCGCCCTAGAGGCCGACGAGAATCAAGGGAATGGAATCAAGAGCGCAATAAACACCAAACAAGCAAGGAGCTCAATCCACATCTTACTGGATTGACGAGGATTGAGAACCAAAGAGAGAGAAGAATGGAATCTATACTCTTTCGACCAACTTGTCATGGAACGGACGAGGGTTGGAGAGAAGAGTTATAGTCCTATGATCCAAACCAACTCATAGGGCACCACGACCGTGCAACTAAATGGCACAAGGCTAATCCTGTGGCTCGCAGCGATGCAGTTGTCACCGCTGGATCCCGAAGAACACTATGGTCTAGGTGGTGCAATCATATGAGGTGGCTAGGATAAAATACGAGAAAAAGAGGTAGAGCCCAATGGTCATGGTGAGGCATCTTTGTAACATCCTAATGGGCCAAAGTGGGCCCAATTAAAATCCAGTATGGGCCGGTGTTACTGTAGCAGAATAAGGCCGGCTACTGTAGCATCCAAAGCGGGTACTGTAGCGCGGTACTGTTCATCCGAATTGGGCCAGGCCAAATTCGGAATACTGTTCACGGTGGTTACTGTAGCGTCGTGAAACACTGTGCAACCAGAGTTTAGTACCATACTGGAAATCCTGAATTCGCTGGATCAACTTAAATACCAGGGCCAGGGACGCGTAGTAACCTTCGGTTAACCGTTTTGAACGAAGCGAGGACGAAAAGTTTAAGCGGGTTGCTACGCGGGTCGGACCACTCCTAGGAAGAGTGGTCTGGGGCCATGTATGTCGGGACTGGACGTTACAATCTTGCGACCATGAGCTTCACCTACATGAGTTGGCACCCGTCGTTCTACGATTATCGTCTCCCCATCCATCCACTAGGTTAGGCCACATAGGGCTCATTGCGTGCGGGTAATATCCGCACCAATGTCCAGTCCACAATGGGCGAGTCCTAGGGCTGAATTGGATTACTGATGATTATAGTACGTCGGAGACAACTAAAAGATAGGGAGCGAGTTACGCTCGGCACTACGGTCATGGTGGGACGAACCCATGACCGAAATGGCCGAACAAAGTACGATCCCTCGACCGGCTCAAAGGCACGGTCCTCAGACGACAACCAACACAAGCAAAAGAACCAACTTGACATAAGAACCAGACCAACATAACCATAACTCGCGGAGTAGCACGCTTCCATAGCGAAGGGAGTGATAAATAGACCTGCACAAGGGTACGGTGCAGACATTTATAGATAGATAAAGATCATGTAATATAAGTGTAAGAACAAGAGTGTAAGAAAGAGCAAGGAAGGGGCTTTCGTCGGAAGACGGTTGTTGTTGCCGGACTTAGCTACGGTGGTGGCTCGGACACGCGGCTCAGCGTAGGCCTGCCTGTGGGCGCGCAAATGGTGGAGGCGGTGTGGTTCCGAGGCTCGCGCGACGACGTGCGGAGGCACGGCCATGCGTCACCACATGCAAGTGCGCGTGCACAAGTCCACGGATCGTGGCGTGTGTCCACAAATGGTGGGGGCGAAGCAAGGCCGGTCTCTAGGGACGGTGTGCGGGTGTGAGTCCGTGCGATAGCTATGGTCGCAAACGCGGTGGCAAGGTTAGAGATCACGATGGTGTAGGAAACAGTTTAAAAAGGGCATGGTGATGGACTCATCACGGCATCATGCCATGGTCCATGGCAGTGGGTCCACGCCAACCACGTGGCCGTGGTGTTCTTGTGCTTGTGTTGGGTAAGGTGGGCTCTGTTTCCATGGGCGCGCTTACACCGTGGCGGCACGGACAAGGGCGTGCTTCTGTGGTTTTTGCCTGCATGGGTGGTGCTCTGTACATGCTGGTTCGTGTGACGGTGACTTCGGCGAGACGGAGATGGGCTTGACGTTGTGACGCTAGAGCCAGGCGTGGTGGTCGCAATCCTATTGGAGGCGAGGAGGACTCGGTGGTATTTGGCTTGGCGGGTGGCTGTGGTAGCAAGGCAGAGGACGTGCCGGTGCGGAACAAGGCCACGGTGGCGCGTGAGAACGTGGCCACTTGTTGGAAAAAGCCAATGGTTCAAGCTTGTGTTCGTGTGGGCGCACGGACACTTGGTCGCCGTGCGTGTGCGCTCGTTCGGCAGCCGTGGCGAGCGGTGGTGCTCTTCTTAGGCGCTCGTGCGCTGGTGTGCATGTGGTTGTGCTGTGCATGTGCATGTAGCTACAGGAAGGCCTCAGCGGTGGCATGCTGGTGCACAGCCATGCGTGCCAGTGTGCCAGGAGCTGTGCACGTTGAGGTCTGAGGCAAGGCAAAAGGCCATGTTCCCAGGGCAACGGCGATAGGGCAACGTGCGTACATGTCCATGGGTGCGTGTGCAGGTTCGCGGGTGCTCGCGAGCAGGCACCGTAGCAGGGCTGTGCGGGAGCGTGCTGCCGCGGCCGTGGCGACCGTCGAGAGCGGCCCATGGTGGGTGCGCCAGATCGAGGTCGTGGGTGGCCAGTGATAGCAGTGTGCCCGCAGCGAAGGCGTGGGCTGTGCGAGCGCTCAGGTGGCGAGGCGACGCCATGGGCTCTGGGTCATGGCGAGTCGTAGAAGGTGGCACCGCGACGACCAGAACACACGGCGGGAAGGGCGCGACACAGCTCTGGGCTCTGGCGATGTCACCGGTGATGGTGGCTAGGGGGGCTTGGGAACGGCCGGCTAAGGCAAAGCTCTACGGTGTGCTCTCGCACAACGAGGCGGCCGGAGTCGGACAGGAGGCGCGCGGCACGGTGGCAGACACAGCGCATCACCACGCCGGTGAGGCGGGTTCCAGAGCAAACTACGGGCTTCTAAGGCCTATAGGTGGTGGCTTCCGGTGTTCCATGGCATGGCGGACATGGACCCGGTGGTTGTGCTACCTCTACCAGGGCTAGACGGTCGGAACAGGATGGCGCCGTGGGTGGCTCCGGCGATGGCGACCACATGCAGGCTCAGTGTGGCGGCGCTAGCGTTCCCGAGCGGGGAGGGCTCGGCAAGGCGGTGCGTGGGCTCGTGCGCGTGTCCCAGTGAGTTTAGTGAGTCATGAAGCCAACGTCTTGGCCTTGGGCTCTCCCAGGTTGGGAGAACGCGGTGGCGACCATGGCAGGCTCGTCGGCATCAGGGCAACAGAGGGAGGCAAGGCTAAAGGCTCACCATCGGGCTTGTGGTGCAGCCGGTCAAAGTGCCGGGTTGCAGAGGCAGGGCACGGCGAGGTTGTCGGGCTCCAGCGAGTCGTCCGCGTTGTAGACGATGTCGCTACCATATTGGAGACGGAGTCGCGGGCACGACGTCGAGGTGGTGGCGTTCCGGCTCGGAGCAGAGGATGACGACATGGAGGGCGACGCCTTTGGCTTCACAGATCGGCGTCACGGTCATGGCTGCACTGCTGCTCCCGTCCTGTTCATGGCGCCGTCCACGATGAGGAGCGGCAACGCGAGCAGCGACGGCACTGGCAAGGGGCGGGCTCCTGGCGGTGGCTTGGTCTCGACGCAGAGCTGGAAGGCGGTGCTGCCGTGGTGTACTGGCGTGGCACGATGGAAGGAGGTGGTGGGGATGCGTCATGGCGAGGTCAGCGTGGTGGACGCCATAGATGGAGAAGGAGCTCACGGACGCAGTGGAGGTCGAGCTCGGCGTGGCTGTGGACGACATCGCCATGGCGAGGCGTCGGCGCGGCAATCTTGAGCTCGAGGTGGAGGACGGTGGCGCGCGTCGCGCGTCGTCGGCTTGGCGAGACTGTGGTGGTGGCGAGGCCGGCTGTGGCGGGTGGAACGACACGGCGAGGTGCCGGCGGCGGGGTTGCGGAACATGGAGAGGCGAGCAGCGGCTTGGGTTCTTATAGCACGTGGTGCTAGGGCTTGGCGGCAGTCTCGGCGTCGACGTCGTTGATGTGACAGCCGGGACACGCGACACGACCGCGCGCGCAAGCGGCGATGATGCAGACGTCGAGGTGCTGTCGCGGTGTGGCGCGTGGCTTCTCCAGGTCACTGATCCGTGAGAGGGGTTGACGGGCCACTGGTGTGGTGCCACGTCGGTTGTGTGGGGCCACGGGTGGAGCGCGAGTGTAGGGTCACGACACCGGCGTCGGGTGGTGTCTGACCTTGCGCTCGCTTTCCTTCCTTGCGGCGGCGGTGGTGGGGAGCTGCCCTAGTCTAGGGTTGGCAAGGGCGCTGGGGGCAAAAGGCTGGGCCAAGGCACTAGTGGGCCACGCGGGTGGCGGCGAGCTAGCTGGGTCATGGTGCTGCACGAGATGGGCCTTGCGATTGGGCACTAATTGTATATACGTCTATATTATACACGTATAGAGCCTAGCATGGCGGTGTCACGTTGTTGCCTCCTACAGCTTTGCATGTACCTTGCGTGTTCCTAGTTTTAGGAGAACTAGAGAAGTAGCAGGATGCTCACGTGATAAGTACATGAGCACAGTGGCATGCATATATGTTCGTGCATGAGCTAGGCAGGAAACAAGGAGGGGTTGAGGGGAAAAGAAAAGGATCCCCCCCTCTATGAATTATGGCTTATGGAATTTTTTGGAAGGGATTTCGAGGAAGGTCGGGAGGAACTCGGAAGAGGTGCGAGAATGGACAAGAGAGTTGCTACGGATTGTGCACTCCAACACAAAAATCTAAACCGACTAAAGAATACCGGCAAACCCCTATGAGCATTTCTACATGATTGCAACAATTTATTTATAAATTGTTCTTAGTTTGACCTAGCAACTACATGCTTCACACATTGCAGGAAAAATTTTAAAAGTTCATATTTTTGGCTTCTCCAAAAACCCGGTTTGTTACACTTGCGGTGCCCGACGTGCGGGCTTGGCGGGTGATGCCAATTAGCCGCCGAACCACCAAGTGAGCAGTCGACACAACGGGGACGTAGCTTGGTGGCAACCAAGTGAGCCTCGGGAGAAAATCATCGTGTCAACATTGTCTTCATCTTTCTCGGTGGTTTGCATTCCGCGCAACACAAATTTGTATTACTTTCATTTACATTGTGCTTGTGTAGTTGCTCTTGTGACTGATTTAGCTTTAGTAGCTTGCTAGTTACTTTCTTGCTTGTGTAACATAGAAGTAGCTCCCTTGCGTAGCTAATTTAGTTTTAGTAACCTTGTTAATTACATTGCTTAGTTTGTGTAGCTAAGTGATTTGTGCTCTCTAATTTGGCTTTTGTAATATTGTTATTGAGCATTGCTAGTGAGTTTAGAAGCTTCGTGCTTTTGCATTACTAGCATGTGTGGTAGCTCCTTAGTTGTCAAAGTACTGGTACATAGGTTTGTGTGGCTTTGCTTTAGAATTAATTAGGTGAGCTCTAACTAGCCTGACATATTTGTTGTCTAATTAGGATCTTTATAAGGTGCTTGTAAACTTAGAGAGTTGTAGTCTTGGCTAAACCGATAGTTTTAATTTTGCATTTGTTTCAGTTAGCCAACACAATTAATTTTAGAAAGAACTATTCACACTGCTCTAATCCGCCATGTCAACACTGAAGCTTCCTCCCTGCGGCAACATTTTACGCCAAATCACCCAGTTGTGCCTCTCCCCCTCTGACCAACAGTGCATCATAGCGCTTGCAGGGTTCGGTTGCCTGACATCTCATTTGTCCATGTGCACATCCTGACGCGATTTGGCCAAGGGCAACCTCTTGCCGCCAAGCGCCTAGGTACAACTTACCTCATCCTTTGACCTCCCTCTCCCCTGCCCCCTTCGTTGCTTGACTTGGGAACTATAATTTGAGGATTGGATTTGAGAAGATGTGAATTTCGTAGGAGTCGGTCGTATGGCCGTAACTGTGAAGGCCAAGAGAAGGGTAGTGTGATTTTAACTTTTGAGTGGAGGAAGAGCAATTTTACTACTGCAATAGACAGAAATAGATCTCTAGTCAATGGCACTTAATTTAATGTATTTTGACGATAGGAAGGAAATGCAAATTTCAAAAAGTGGCATCTAACATGTTTTTTATGTTGAGATGCACGCATAAGAGTTGTTTTAAATTTAGTCAAATCAATTTTGGGCTAACGTGATGTTTTATGCTTACAAGCCATTCTACTAGAACTATGCAATCTGTCAGAAATATCCTTGTTGTGAGACAAATGACTTGAACTGAAGTATCTTGGTTTACCTACACCATAAGTAGAATGAAATGGGATTTTTTTTACCCATTGAAGATCATTTAGTTTTGAAACTCACAATTACCTTGCGAGTCCCTTGGCAAACATTCATAGGCTCAATAGTGATCAAGGCAGATCATTGATTGAAATTGAAACATCATGTACCGCCCGGTTTATCAGTTCAATCTATACATATCTAGCGATCAAGTGATACATGACTTGCTATTAAGAAAGAACACTTGGAGCTTATGGTTATTACTGAAACATCAAAGTCATATCATTTTTAACGGATTACTCCCTCCGTCTCTACATAACTGTTGTCTTTTGTTTCTGTGTCGTAAGTTTGACTAGATTTGTAAAAAATACGTGCAATATTTTTATCTCTAAATAAATTTATTACGAAAATAGATTCAACGATCTATCTAATGATATTAATTATGTACCATGAATATTAATATTTTTAATATAAAATTGATCAAAGTTATTTTTCGGAAAGCAAGAACAACAGCTATTTAGGGACGAAGGAAGTAGGCGTAATTTAACCAGTTAGGCTTTTTTGTGGTGAGCTCTCCAACTTAACATGTAGCTCCTACTTAGGACTAATTAAAATTTTAGTATTAGCTGTTGCGCTCATTGATAATAAGACGACTATTGTGACTTGAGAGCATATTTAGCTGGCAACTAATAAGTTTCTCAAACTTAACCTTAGGCAATCACGTTTATATTTTAGTCCGTATTTGGTTGCTGCCACAATTTAGTCCTTGTGACTTCTTAACGTGTTTACTTAACTTATTGTCGTTGACTCATTTCTTTAACTCGCCTCATATGATGTGGCCATTTATCTTTAAAAAACCTTGGCACGACAAGTTATCCGTTTAGTAGAAGGCGTGGCAAAATAAATATAGCTAAATAAATATATCTTCCCTCGATCTCAAAATCTCTCAGGCTCATTTGGATCCTGAAATTGAATTCATTCTAATAAATTATAATTTAGTCACATATTAGTTAAGCTAATATAATTGGATATATGAAATATATTTATATACTATTGTTAGCAATGCAAGAGATATGCTTATATGTTTCATTTTTATTATAGGGAAGCGAGTTGAAGAGCTTGCTATAAGTTAGAAAGTAGAAACATAACACGGTGATCTATAGAATTAATTTTTATTTTTTCACCCTATAAATCTAAGATAAATTTATATGTGAACTTTGAAAAGTTTTGAAATTTCAAATTCTAAGCCAAATAACCTAATCCATTAAGTAGATTCTAATTCCTCCAAAATAAAGAATCTAAACGGCCCCTCAACTAATTTATGTAGCCATTCCGATGTAACTATAGTTATGTCTTTTTCTCCTCTCACATATTGCTGTAGCAGAAGCAAGACACACAACTTTACTGCTGCCAGCTACGGATCCGTATATACAGGTCAGGATACAGTACGCGATCCGTAGCTGCCGTCCCTAGCTTTTTGACTTTTGATTGAGAGAGAGGAAAACAACACGAAAGCCTCGTTAGAAACGCCACGTCACCGCCACCAGTGACCGTGACCCCCACGCAATGGTCACCATGAGCAAATCCACGTGCGCAATCAATCCTAATCCCTGTGTCATACTACTACTCCCCGTATATAGCCACTCGCACCCCCTCCGCGCCACGTTTCCTATTTCTTCTCTTGCACTCGGATCCTTTGCGCCACCGAGACGAGACTCGCAAATTCTTCCATCCCTTTCTTTTACCATTTCCCTTGCCCGTCCGGTTTGATCTCACCGCCCAAATAATACGGACGGTGGACGGAGGCGCCACCCAGACCAACCCATGGACGTCCTGAGATTCGTGCCCGGCGGCGTCAGGCCGCCGCCGCTGCCAACCTTCGCGGCGCCGGTGTCCGCCACGCCTGCTCCCTCGCCGCACGCCGCTGCCGCTGCCGCTTCCCCGGCCCCCGGGTTCCACTCCCCGCTGCTGGGCCTGTGGCCGCGCCGCCGCGGTGGGGGCGCCGAGAATGCCCTGGGCGCCGCCGCGGCTGCTGAGGCGGCGGCGGGCGTCGAGGAGGCGAGGGATCATCGCCGTCGCAGGCGGGCGGTGGACGCGGAGGACGGCAGGGGCGGCGGCGGCAACTGGGTGCTGCAGATACTGCGCGTGCAGTCGTCGTCGTCGTCGTCGTCGTCGTCGGCGCCGTCGCCGTCGCGCGACGAGGGGCCGGACGGGAGTAGTAGCCAGCGGTGCGTGGGGAGGTGCGGCGCCGGACCGGACACGGACAGCGAGGAAGGCTGCTCGGTGGCTGACGCGGAGGAGGAGCTCGATCGGGCCGCGTTTTCGAGGTTGCTGCGGAAGGTGTCGCTCGCGGAGGCCAAGTTGTACTCCAGGATGTCCGGGCTCTGCAACTTCGCCTACATGGTCCCCCGGATCAAGGTAAGGACAAACGCGATAAGGACCTTTCCTTTCGTTCGATTTCGTTGTCACTTCTGTTAATTTGTCTTTGATCATGATCATGCGGGGAAAGGTCTCCTTCTGATTGGGTTGAATTGTTTTGATCTTTTTGTTTCATCGAAGAATTACTAACGTTGCATTTCGGCTTAATTAGAAATTGTGAAATTCTTAAATCTTCTCAGTTCTAAGATCTGACTTTTGTTTAGCATCAGATTGTCCTTTAATAATAGAAGAAATAAATGAATCAGGCTAAGTTTTCTTGTTCCGCCTGAAATACCAAAATAAGAAGATCTTTGACTTACTGTTTAACGGAAAGTTGAGAGCATCTCTGTTGATTCTTACATTCTGCGCTCAGCTAACCACGTGCCTACGGCTTCTGGAAATGCTAGATATTCTGACTTTTCCACGATTCACTTTGTTTGCCAAAGTTCGGGCCTCTGCTTTCTGGTATTGTCAGCTAATTCTCCTGTTTGTGGTTATAATTCGAAGCTAATTCTTCTAATATCAATTTGAAATTTGGACTTTGTTGTAATATATACTCTTACTCAGGACAGCATGTTTAATTTGTTACTAGCTGTCTAATTTGCATCGTATAGATAGATATTCCTGTGTCCTGGTTCTCATATTTTTGGTTGTTACTTCTTCACCGTCTCAGCCAAGGTATCTCCAGAAGTACAACATGACGTTTGTAACATCGTCAGTTGAAGAGAGGGCAAAACTTCCAAATCCTTGTAACCAGGAGGATCAAAATCCCAGTGACAGGAAGAATGCAAACATAGGCACGCCGTCCAGACATTCAGACGAACAAGAGTCAACATATGGCGCTACCTCTGAACATGAGAGAATGCAGGAGCACCAAAGTGGCCAAGGGATAAATCCATTGGCAGCTTACCGAATTGCTGCATCTGCCGCTTCCTATATGCAATCTCGAGCCATGGAAGTTCTTCCCTTCGGTTCTCAGAATGAGGGTAGGCGAGATCGTACTATCCAGGCCATTGTAAATGCGCAAACTGAAGGTCTGACTATGGACGAGGCTTCGTTTGTGGCCACAACAAATTCAATGACCTCAATGGTTGCTGCAAAGGAGGAAACAAAGCAGGCGGTTGCAGATGACCTGAACTCTTCAAGATCTTGCCCTTGTGAATGGTTCATTTGTGATGAAAATCAAAACAACACAAGATATTTTGTGATTCAGGTAGAGCAAATAATGGCCAGTGTTATATGTGAGGCTCAGAGAAAACTGTTTAGTCATTTTTCCTTTTTTTTTTCAGGTAAAACTAGTACCTGCCATTAGCTTTATAGCCTGATTGGTCGTTGTTCTTTTATTTAAATTTGCAGGGCTCAGAGACAATTGCTTCATGGCAGGCAAATCTTCTGTTTGAACCAATTAAATTTGAGGTATTTTGTAAGTCATCTCAAGTGTTTGAAATTTCTGGTTAAATTGATTTACAGTTTCATGTGTCTCACATTTTACAAGTCATCTCAAGTATATGATGGAGCCTAGAAAATATTTATCAATTGCATCCTGGTCTGCCCGACTATCCAATAATAATGGGTATTAAATGAATACTTCTATAAATTCAGTCTAGTTCTGTGATATTAGATTCTGGTTTGGGAACCTTATACTACACATCCCTTCTCGCTTTTTCACTTCAATAGTAGAAGCCTTCCCGTAATCTTTACGGAAGGGCCCCATAGGTTTAGTGGCTCACATTTATCATCATGCAATGATTTCTCATGACATATGCAGCATATCTTGTGTTAACAGAAGTAACTCTTGCCTTATGTAATTCCATAGTTTCGTTTTTCAAACAGGGTCTTGACGTGCTCGTTCACAGGGGAATATATGAGGCTGCCAAAGGAATATACAGGCAAATGTTGCCATATGTCAAATCTCACTTAAAGAGTCATGGTGAATCTGCAAGGTTACGATTCACTGGGCATTCTCTTGGTGGAAGCCTGGCTTTGCTTGTGAACCTGATGTTCCTAATAAGAGGAGTAGCTCCAGCTGCTTCTTTGTTACCTGTCATAACATTTGGTTCACCATCTGTCATGTGTGGTGGTGATTACTTGCTTCAGAAGCTTGGTTTGCCAAAAAGTCATGTGCAGTCCATTACCTTGCACCGGGACATTGTTCCTCGAGCATTTTCTTGTCACTACCCAGATCATATTGCTAGCATTCTGAAGCTTGTCAATGGAAACTTCCGCAGTCACCCTTGCCTTACGAACCAGGTAAATCCATATATTTGCTAGCCAAATTTCATTGCTCTTATCTGCATCATAGAATCTTTGCTATCTGAATTTCATATTCGATATTTATAGAACCTGGATCATAGAATGTTCATTATCTGAATTCCCTATTTGATAGAAAATTATGCATTGTCATAGAGGCAATTATGGTTGACATGTTGAATACACCAGTACATTATAGCGGTTAACTTTCTCAAGTCAGGGTGGATTGTATTTTTGCAGAGGAAAAATCATTGATCAAGTATAGCCTTTGGGCACCTTTGCTGTGGCTGCATTCTATTTTCCTTAGTTACTGTCATTTATCTGCTGTGACTTCGCTGTTGCAGTTTTGACCTAAAGAGGTATAGTAGGTATAACCCATTTTACTGTGACTTAATTGCAGAAGCTGTTGTATGCTCCTATGGGTGAGGTGTTCATATTACAACCAGATGAGAAGTTGTCCCCCCATCACCACCTTCTTCCAGCAGGCAGTGGCCTGTACCTCATTGGCGGACAGGCAGTGGATTCAGATACTTCACCCACAGTACTGCGATCTGCATTGTCTGCCTTTTTCAACTCCCCGCACCCCCTTGAGATCCTCAGGGACGCTGGTGCCTATGGTCCCAAGGGTACTGTCTACAGAGACCACGACGTGCACTCGTATCTAAGGTCCATACGAGCTGTGCTGCGGAAGGAGATGAGGGCGGAGAAGGAGAGACGACGGCGGCTCCTGCGGTGGCCCATTGAGGTGTATGGTGCGCTCGCCACCATAGACCGGAGGCATGTGCTGAGGCAGCTCCGGAGGCATGCGCACTTGCTGGTCGTTTTCTTGTTGCCGGCAAAGCTGCTCTTCCTGGGCGTCCTGTCAGTCATCCGACCCAACTGACCAGTGTGTTTGTACATTAGATTCATCTTTTTTTTTCTTTAACTCATTCGATTCATTTATTCATGCATGATTATTGTTGTAGCCAACTAGCCAAGGCTGATTTGGCAGAGTTCCCAGGTAAATACAACAAAAGTGCATTGCAGATTGTAAACTTGTTGGCTGAGCATAGTTGAGATGGGCACGAAACTATACATGGCCGGCCAGCTGTTTAACATGGGTTGCTTAGAAGTAGCTGACTGGTTGACGTTACGTATGGGTTTTCCTGGAAAGTATGTTGTCCCAGTCACTCATCTGTATCCTCTGAATTCAAAGCAAGGTAGGCAAGCCACGGATCTTGCCTACCTTGCTTGAAGGCCACGAGCCTGCTACTGCTATCTTGGCACTAACTGGTTGCGTCTCATTCTCGCTTTGTCATCGTCCTCTCTCTTGTCTCTTGGTGGTAAGGCAGGATGTGTACGGGACTGTTTGATGTCATGGTAGCCTAGTCTACCTGGACAAACAATGCCTAGCCGAGCAAGGCTTGGCAAGAAAAGATGGATTTGTTTGCCTGTTTGGTTTGCTTCTTGCCAGGTGGCATTTCATCTTTTTCTTCTCCCAATTTTCTCCTCTTCCGTGGTCAAATAACACAATTGACAACTGCTCTCTCCATTCTTAGGGCTCGTTTGGTGTGGCTCCCACACCGGCTTCTCCACGGGTTCAGGCACCGGAGCCGGCAGAGCCGCGCCAGACGCAGCACCTGTGAGTGAAATTTTTGTATTTTGGTCTCTTTTGAAAACAATTTTTAGAAAAATACCTACGCCAAAACATTTTCTGAAAATAGACCATTTTTAGGCGTCTTAGCACATGACGCCTAGATATGAGGCTCGGCGTCGTGTCACTCAACGCCGAGGTATTGCCACGCCACGCAGACGCACCGGGTCGTCGTCGTCGACCTGGTGGCGTGTGGGTCCGAGATGTCGGCGTCGTGTCGGCCGACGCCAGTGCCCAACCTCGGCGCAGGCCGGATCACACTGGCCGAGAGCTAATGGACCCACCGGAGCGGCCCAACAAAGCACGGTGGCCCGGAAGCTCGGCGTTGGGTCACTTAACGCCGAAAACCTCCAGACCTCGGCGTGGCCCGACTCAACGCCGAGGTCTGGTCCCTTTAGGCCGCCCGAGGCCCCTTCTTCTTCCTCCCTCCATTCTCAAACCGCGCTGCCTCCCTCTCTCTCTCTTCTCCCCACGCCACAAACCCCTAGGCTCCAAAATCGACCCCGGTGCCACGATCTTGTCTCCCAAGCTTCCTCGAGGTAATAGTCCCTCCCCTCCTCCATTCTATCTGCGTAGATGTGCTTACATTGTCCCTAATCATGTGGAATCATGGTTGTATGGTGTTTTGGTATATTTGTGTTTGCATTTGCAAAATGTATGGCTTAGGATGATTGAGTGCATTGTTGTTTAACTGTTTTATGTGATGAACATGTTAGGTTAGTTTGGTTTCTAGTTATTTTGGTCATTAGGGTTCTTTGTTTATTGTAGGTGTCATTAGGGTTAGTTATTTGTTGGTCATTAGGGTTACTATGTATTTTATTTATTTGTTGGTCATTACATTTCAATTCGTTATGTCTAGAAATGATTATGTTGTTGGGGTTGAAAAAGATAAAATGATATATTTTAGTTTCTACTTATTGGATTGCAACTCGCATGATATATTGATATGTGACACTACTTGTTGTGTGATGGTTGTAGATGGATAAATTAGTGAGGTTGCATCATGGAGGCCGTATTGTTAGGACAAGAGATGATAGTTTGGAATTTCTGGACATGTGTGAGGAGTTGTTGATTTTTTCTGAAACACCATCTTTGACCCAGTTAGTGGAGCGAGTCAAGGTTAAGTTAGGCTGGAATGAAGGAGACGTGCATGTTCAGTTTGAAGGTGTCATAGATGTTGGGTCATCGAAGGGTCCTCTGATCAAGCGGTTGCTCAAAATTACAAGCGAGACTGAATGGAATGATTACAAGGTAGTTGTATTGGCCTCAGAAGTGCGATCTTTGGATTTAGTAGTAAGTAAGGAGTCCGGCTTAGGAAATGATAGCTTCGAAGCATGGCCATCTTCCCCCGCTCACATAGGTTATGGTCCTTTGTCTGAAGAAGAAATACTTGTCACACAACTAGGCTACAGTGGAGATGAGGAAGAGAATCCGGTTGCCGATGGTGAGGGCAATCATGATAGTGATGAAGAGGATGATGATTATGTAATTGGTGATGCGAGAAGAAGGTTTGGGCGACGCTTAGCGGAGACTTTTCTATTGAGGATGAGCTTAGCGGCGAAGATGATCTTAGTGGTGAAGAAGACTTTGGTGATGCTAGGGCTACGAACCGTTTTGACATAGAGATAGCTGGAGATGATGAATCCTTCGTAGAGGAGATAGCCGAAGACTCTGATGACGATCGCCCTGTTGGTCGTCTCAATTTTAGGGAAATAGAGATATTGTCTAGGGTCTTGCCTTAGAGAGATCCACTAGTTGGTGATTTCGAGGACCTTAGCCATGGTCATCAGGCAATGAGTGATGGTGGGCCAAGTGATACAAGCTGTGCTTTGATGTTAGCGGTTGCCTCATCATACGGAAGGGCATATTGTTTGCTACCATGGATGAATTGAAATCATGGTTGCAAGAGTACTCCATTGTACACAACCGACCTTTTAGGGTCATCAATTCATTCAAGAAGAAGAGGTACACTGTTGCTTGTGAAGAACAACAACAGTGTGGTTGGAGAGTATGTGCTAGGAAGACGAAAGGCATAAAATGGAAGATTACCTCGGTGAAGCAACCACATGTTTGTGCCATCACTTTGGCGTAAGAGAACCATCTGCAGCTCAATTCTAGGTTCATTGCAAGGCAGTTATGCCCCGTGGTGAAGCATATGCCAATCATTACGGTGTCTGCGTTGGTTGAGATCATCTTCCAACGGTACAATTACTATGTCAAGTATGGGAAAGCATGGAGGGCAAAACAGTGCCTTCGAAATAATATTTGGAAATTGGGAAGAAGCTTATGAGCGCCTCCACCGTAATGTTGAACGCATAATGAGGATCGTAAATCTCGGGATGCACTTCGAGTATTTACCTAAGGAGGGTGAAACAAGGAATGGTAGCCAGGTATTTGGAAGGGCGTTTTGGGCGTTCGGGCAGAGCATCGAAGCATTCAAGCATTGCAGGCCCGTCGTCTCAATTGACGGGACCTTTCTTATAGGGAAATTTGAAGGCACAATGCTTATTTGTATTGGGACGGATCTGAAAGACCAACTTGTGCCATTGGCCTTTGCGATTGTTCGAAAGGAGGACACGGATAGTTGGTGTTGGTTTCTCAGGCTAGTAAGACAAGTGGTAATTGGTCTGGGACGTGATGTTTGTGTGATATCCGATAGGCATGCTGGCATTATGAATGCCATAGAACAAGAGATTCCTGGCTACGACCAAATACATCACCGGTGGTGCACCAGACACCTTGCTCAGAATCTTATAAGGCGTGATCACACAAAGGACAACTTTAAATTATTTGAGGAGGTTTGCGAAAAGAAGAGAGGTTCAATTATTCAAAGACAAGTTAGATGCCCTGAAGTTAGCCACAAATGTTGATGGCAGGCAATTCTTGAGCGAGTTGATGGCGTCAAAGGATAAGTGGTCACTTGCATATGACACGGGTGGTTGGAGATGGGGCTTCATGACTAGTAACATGGCAGAGATGTTCAACAACCTTCTAAGAGGTTGTCGTGAATCCACTTTGTGATCGCTATTGCCTCATTCACCTTCTACAAGTTGAATTCTTGGTTCGTTTTGAGGAAGAAGCATGCGAGGTCTCTATGGATGATGGGCAAAGCTTGGCCACTTTTAGCATCTCAGGAACTAGCTTTCTCAAAGAAAAAGTCTAAACGACAGAAGGGTTCATGTTTCGATCCGATCAACCATGGTTATGAGATTCTAGAGGGTGGTGAAACTAACATTGGTGGTGAAGACCGGGGTGCTCGAAAACATAAAGTAGTGATCAATGAGAACAAGTGTACGTGTGGAAAACCAATCATATACCATAGGCCTTGCTCCCACATGATTACAGCCTGTTGCCTTAGACGTGTTGACGCTGAGGTCCCTCCCCGTATGGCCACAGAGTTCTCTTTGAGGAACCTGATGAGCACCTGGAATCCTCAGTTCAAGCCATTTCTTGACGAGAGTCAATGGCCTACTTATGATGGCCCCAAGTATGTGGCTGATCTTGGTTTACTCTGGAAGAGTAGAGGACCTAGGCGGCGGAAGCGGTTCAGGATGGACATGGACCGAGCCACGAAAGGTAGATCAACCACGAGTAAGGTTGGGAGACATTTTGTAGAGGACACCCAAAAGAGCCGTTGCTCTGGTTGCCATAAGCCAGGCCACAATAAGAGAAAATGTCCTGAACTACTTAGACAACAGGTATCCACCAAGCTAGCTACTAGAATTGCTTTGTGTAATAGTACATTGGTTTACTTTTGTTTTTTTTATTTTTATGTTACTTCGTACCACATACACATGCTTTAACTTATACTAATCTTTGGCATTGCTTATGTTGCAGGATGGATCGGTTCCCCCTTCTTGATCCAAGGTTCGATGAGCACCACCGGGCTCGGAGGATCGAGAACGGAGAGGTATATTCAACAATTCGTATGAAACATTGCATTGTTCATGTTTTGCTCTATAGTCCATGCTCTTTATAAAGTGACATGAACTAATACTTTTTCATGCTTGTCTTTTTTTTGCAGGTTTTGAATGTGCTGAGGCCAATGACACATGAGGCCTCTACGACCATGGTCTACGACGAGAGGTACATGCCCCTCCTGAAGCTGGCGAACCTTGCTACCGTTGCTCGTGTTTGTCGTCGAGGCACGCCACCTTTCAACCCAGCGATGCTGATGGCGTTGATAGATCGGTGGCGTCCGGAGACACACAGCTTTCACCTACCATGCGAGGAGATGACGGTCACTCTCGAGGACGTTGCCATGATCCTTGGAGTCAAAATCCGAGGATTCCTAGTGACAGGAGACACGGAGTTCGAAGGATGGCAGCAGCGGGTTGAGCACTTCTTGGGATGGCCCCTAGCGGCAGTTGAGGCTGGCAAGAAACGGCGCAACAGTGGGGTGTCCCTGAGGTGGCTTCGTCAGCAGTTTCGGGAGTGCCCACCCAACGTAGACACCGAGACCGTGACATACTACTGTTGGGGCTATGTCCTCCACATGTTTGGTACGGTTCTCTTCCCTGACGGCACTAGAGACACGGCGTCCTGGATGTACATCCTGTGCCTTTTGAACTGGGAGGATGCCGGCAATAGGAGTTGGGGCTCGGCTATACTTGCCTTCCTGTACCGTCAGCTTTGCGAGGCTTGCCGTCGTCCTGGAGGCGCGCACGCTACAATGTCAGGGTGCATCACACTATTGCAGGTAATAAAGCAAAGTTGTACAAGTTTCCACTACAATTCAATGTTTTTTCTTAACAAAAGTGATTAACATTCGTGTTTGCACTCTTTTTTGCAGATTTGGATGTGGGAGAGGCTTCCAGTTGGGAGACCGCATCAGCTTGATCCCCCACAACCTTGGTTTCCTCAAGGAGACGCAGTTGTCGCCCCTACCGTGGCACACCTCTACGAGCGAGCCCACGGAACATACCACGTGTCACGCCACGTGTACATCAGCTTCACCAACGAGCTGGACACCCTTTTGCCACAGCATCTAAGTTTCCCACCCTTTTGGCCTAATCGAGGATATGTGCACAAATTGAGCGTCGACTAGTTGATGACGACGTTGTGTACAGGTTCAATGGTGCCCATATCAGCGGAGGCAAGTCACGGATCTCAACTTGAGCGCCTTGTGCATGGTAGACAAGGACGTCTGGACGATGAGGACCCCCCTTATTTGTTTCTATGCAGTGGAGTACCATCTCCCTCACCATGTAGCATGGCAGTTTGGTAGGCTGCAGCCTTCTTCGCTCGATGATTTCTCCACCGGTTGGCAGCTCTACAAGTACATAACATGCAATATTTTGTTCGTTTCACATGAATGAATCATTTAGTAGGCCTTCATATTACCGATTTGGTGTAAAATTTGCAGGTTCAACAGACAAAAAAATAAGAAGATCACCAACTGGCAGCTGGAGCACCAGCGCTACATTGATGAGTGAATGTTGATGGAGCGGAACAACATGGGCATCCACGCCGTCCATCGTGACAAGGCATTCGATGATTACCTTGTTTGGTTTGGTCAACGAACAAGGCTTCAATTGAGGCCCGCTTGGACGGAGCAAGACATTGCTGACATTGCGAGCGAGGATGAGGGCAACAACCCATATGACCAAGCTACCCGAGAAGGCAGGAAAGTTGAGATCGCCCCTGCGTTAGCCAGAGCTGTAAGTGATACAACTATTTCCATCTCTAAGGTCTTTACTGTGATGGAGACTTAAATTCTTGTTTTTGTTGCATAGAGCACGGAGATAATGAGGACAGTGGCCGAGCAAGGAAGGGCATTGATGATTCCTGTGGGCGATCCTGATGAGGCCTCCATGTTACGACAGCACATTCAGGTAGTCTCCTCTCATTCAGTTGATGTTACATCTTTATATAGTTTTGCGACCAACCCCACTTACTAATAGTGCTTTCAAAATGCAGCGTGCCATGCATCGCCTCCGAAAGGTAGCTGCACGCCTTGGATGTAGACGTTCCTCGGATGTGGCAGTCCCACAACAGCTTGGTGCTGGACCTTCTATTGCACATGTTGGAGGGACTTCATCTTCACATGGTGCACATGGTGGCAGGACTTCTTCACATGGTGCAGCAACTAGTGCAGAGGGTGGTCAAGGACATGGTCATTATGATGATGAAGATGATGAAGGACAGGGAGAGTACTATGATCATGAGTATGATGAGATTGGCATGTCCCAGCTTGGAGATGCACCCCAAGGAACTCAAGGCCCCTCCGGTTCTGGACGTCCACAGAGGACGCTCAGACCAGTGGACAGGTACACTCCAGGTACCTATCCGTTTGGGAGGGGAAAGCGTTACGCTCGCCATCCACGTTAAGGTACAAGGAGCAATAAAAGATCCAAAGACTTCATATGCTATATTTTGTGCATGGACTATGTATGCATTGGACCTTGTACTATGTTTGGACTATGTTTGTTGATTGATGAAGCATATGTATGGACTATGTTGGATGTTGAATGTGTTGGACTATGTTGGATGTTGAATGTGTTGGACCTTATGTATGTACGGATGTTGAATGAATGTGTATGTCGGTGTGGTCATGTGTTATGTGAATGTGTGGAACGTCGCCATGTTTCATGTTTCCAGCTATTAAGAGAGGGCCTCCGTCGCAACTCACAAGGAAGAAGGGGTGTCATCATCCCCATCCTCCATGTTACGATCAACCTCTGTTGGATCCACGGTGACATGGCAAGCACGCAAAGGGGACGAAGCGGCTTAGGAGAGTCGGGGAGCTAGCGAGCTCAGGTCCGTTGTTGGCACAAGGTCATCGTCGGCTGATTAGAGTAGTGGGCAATAGTGAAGCATCAAAGAAGAGATGATATATTTTGGTGAACCCAGGAGCTCGCCGTTTAGTCATTTCACGCCGACCCCTGGTACATACTGGAAACCCTTGCATCGAAGCGCCGAGGTGCCCAAGCTCGGCGTTTAGTCATTTGACGCCAACCCCTGGTACATACTGGAAACCCTTGCATCGAAGCGCCGAGGTGCGCAAGCTCGGCGTTCGGTAAATTGACGCCGAGCCATTAACCTCGGCGTGGGATGACTAAGCGCCGAGGTTCAGCCCAAACCTAGCCACGGCCGTTGCCAAACCCTAGGGTTGGCGTGGGCCGACTCGACGCCGAGCCTCAGCCCAACTCGCAAACGGCCGAGCCAAACCCTAGGGTCGGCGTGGGCCAACTCAACGCCGAGCCTCAGCCATTTTGGTATATGTTGCAATCCTATTTGCATGATTCAAATGAAAAATCTTTCTCAACGATTCATCTTCGACTAACACGAGTTATACTAATAAGAGTAGACATGCTATATTTATGTTTGTATGTTTGTTCCTGCAGGAAAAACCGAATGTTGGTTCGATTTCAATCCCCTATTTTTAGAGAGACTCAAATCTTTTTTTCAGTTTGGGAATCAACCATAGTACATGAAACTTAGAGGTAGGTAAACTGCAATTTATGAAATAGCGAATGCACAACGATTACACTCGCATCAAAACTAACAATGGCATGTCACAAACTAAACCTAGCATGCCTTAGGGGATTGAAAGAAACAAGTGATACAGACATTGCAAAGGGTACACACTCACATGAAAACTAACAATGGCATGTTGCAAACTAAACCTAGCATGCCTTACGAGATTGAAAAGAACAACTCATACAAGCATTCCACATTCGGATTGACTAACAAAGGTTGGTCCTAATAATGCTCCCACATATTGAACTGAGTTGCGCCTTCCCCATAGTATCCTCCAGTTGACGGAGGCGGTGGTGGTGGCGGTGGCGGTGGAGAAGGAGGCCCGTCCTTCTTATGGTACGGGCACTCGCAGTACGGATTATTGCATAGTGCCTCCTCTACATCATTGCTGTTGTCGTCGTCCGACTTGTCCCTGTTACCACTTCTAGGGCCATACTCTAGGTCAAAGATGCGTCCCTGTAGATATGTGATGTACTGTTGATGGGGATAGATAGGAGGAGGGTCCACCCATCTAGTGAAGCCACAGTTATCTGGACAGCTTGAATCCTGAAAACCCATCTACCAATAAGTACTACTAGAAATCAAATGCAAATCTAAAAAAGGAGAGAGTTCAAAGGCAATACAAATCCTCGCGGGCATCTGAAGAAATGATGGCCTCCACCGTCACAGACGTTGTACATCTGCACAACACAATCCAAACCGTGGCCGCATTTTGGCCAATCTTCAATGCGCTTCTCGTATGATCTAAGAGGTCTCTCACGGGTGAAGTCACTCTTCCTCTCCAAAGGAAATTCCTCTATTGGTTCTTCAAAAGAATCAGGACCCAGAGAACCCTCCCACACAATCGGAGGTCCCTTCCTCACCCCCTTTCCTCTCCCTCCGTCGAAACCCTTTCCACTCGAGGAACCTCCGCTCGACATTTGCTAAAACTAAACCAGAAAACAAGTTGTGTGGATGTGGAGCAAGACATGGAGCACTATATATAGAGATGAAGGTAGGTTCACCATGAATGCTACTTGACAAAAAACATGTGTGCGTACTCATTTATTGAATCTGCAAATGCTAGATGCTTCATCTGAAAAGCCTACAACCATGACTGGTCATTTCATCTGAAAAGGCTACACCTGTGTTTTGTCACTTATTCTAAATGCAGTACATCACTCTGATATTAATTCATTGCGTATACGGATACAACAGTAAACGAATCTAGGCTTTTTAGTGAGTTTTCTAATAGACTTGTAGCCCTTTCAGTGACTGCAACAGTACTTGTAGCCCTTTCAGTACTTGCAACAGTACTGCGTGGGGGAACGGAGGAGGGGAGAGAAGAAGAAGAAGGGGGCCTCGGCCTAAAGGGACCAGACCTCGGCGTTGAGTGGGGCCACGCCGAGGTCTGGAGGCTCGGCGTTAAGTGACCCAACGCCGAGATTCTGGGCCACCGTGCTTTGTTGGGCCGCTCCGGGTGGTTCCATTAGCTCGGCGCGCAGTCCAGCCGCGCCGAGGTTGGGCACTTGACGTCGGCTGACACGACGCCGACATCTCGGACCCACGCGCCACCGTGTCGACGACGACCCCGGTCGTCCGTGACGTGGCAATACCTCGGCGTTGAGTGACACGACGCCGAGCCTCATATCTAGGCGTCATGTGCTAAGACGTCTAAAAATGGTCTATTTTCAGAAAATGTTTTGGCGTAGGTATTTTTCTAAAAATTGTTTTCAAAAGAGACCAAAATACAAAAATTTCACCACCTGTGAGAAGCACTTCTGGCGCTAGATGGGAGGAGCAAGAGCCTTTTACGCGAGAGGAGCCGTAGCCCAGAAAAGTAGCTTTGTCTTGGAGGCTTCGACTCCGACAGAGCAGCCGCGCGGGCGAAGTCCTCCCAAACGAGCCCTAAAATATAAAATGTCTAAGAGTTTATAGAAGAATGTACTCCTGTATTGTTAACATTCATAATACTAAATAAATATACTGTAAGAATGTCTAAGGACCTATTAGATGCATTTTGATTAGCTAATTGTTACTCCGTAGTTAGCTAATTTTTAGCCCTAGCCCATGGGCTAATAAGCTTTCAATTGGTTGTTAGCTAACTAGCTGACCAATCTCTGCTAATTTGGGCTATTTTTTAGCCTCGGCTAATGACTAGCCCTAACTAATCCAAAGATATGCTCTAAATCTAATTCCAAGAAAAAAGCGATTATCATTTTTTTTTGAGTTACAGTAGTACAACGTAGACGCCCACAACACACACGCACACTCATCCCTACGAACACACGTACATAAACCCTACCCCTATGAGCACTTTCGAAGGGAGATTTATGAAGTCACCATAGGCGCATCGCTGTCGACGGAGACGTCGTCTACCACCGAAAGCATAACACCGTTAAATCCTAAAATAAATTCAGAAAAATACGAGTACCCATACCAAGTCGAGGACTTGAATCCGGGTAGACAGGTTCCATCACAAGAACCCAACTAACTAATCTATGATTAGTTCGCCGATTACCGTATTTGTATATGTATATACCAACAAACATGCTCATGAGAAAAAGAGACAACAAACGTCCATGTAGAATGGAAACGGGCCAGGCAATGCTCCCCCAACATGTTTATGTTTCCCCTTTTTATAAACTTTATTAAAGCTTATTCCATATGTAATATTTAATGATAAATATGACATCCATAATCTAAGTTAGTATTGACAATAATATAATGTCGTATTGAGTCTACACGAATGTATTGCTTATAAAATATGTATGTGCGTTGCAGCAGAATATAAAACACGTTGTGAGATTTATTCAATGATCACATCAATCAACGTGTGTTCCATTTGTCTTAAAATTAGACTCCGTACCGTACCTAGAAACTTTTCCTATTTTCCTTTTTTTTTCTTTGAGAACAGCCGGAGCTTCATTCATTGATCGTGAACATGGTTACAATCGTTTTCCCCATAGGCCCGGTGATGGTAAAAGCCACTCCACCGGATGTGAACGGGATACAAGCTTTGCATATTCATGAGCTAAACTATTACAAGATCTACTAGAGAATATCAACGAGAAATCATCTACTCCGGCTAAAGTCTTCAATCTGCTGTAGGAGAGGGCCGACTTCAGATAGGTGCCGACGTTGCTCCCACAGGTTCACAAGCACCTGGCAGTCAGTCTCCAAGACCAGAGGCTGCACTCCTCGGTCTAGGGCGTACGCCGTCGCTTCCGAGGACAAAGCATTGAGGCAATGGTCATACCACCGCTCTCTACCCCCGCAAACTCGCCCCCCTTCATCTCTGAGAACCATTCCAGTTGCTCCCCGTCCTTCCTCCGCAATAAAAGAGGCGTCGACATTGCATTTGGTCCAGCCCGGCGGTGGACGTTTCCAATGTTGCAGCTGTCACTACTGCATTCAGGCGCTTTGTCGAGTGTCTAATGCACTCGGCAAAGGCTACTTTGTCCTCGGCAAAGCCTTTGTCGAGGGCAGCACTCAGCAAAGAGTCTCCGGTAAAAAATCCGTCGGTAAAGAATTCTTTGCCGAGCGTCTTTTATCGGGCACTCGGCAAAGTCTTTGCCGAGTGCAATCTCGTCACTCGGCAAAGAAAAGTGACCATCACGGCGCCGGTTGCGTTAGCACATGTTTTGCCGAGTGCCATGTCAGAGGCGCTCGGCAAAGATTTTTTAATTTTTTTTTTCAAAATTTCTTTGCCGAGTGCCCTGGCCCTAGCACTCGGCAAAGAGGCTAATTTTTTTATTCTATATTCACAAACACAGCATATAAGAGATATATATAACATCTGTGACATCACAAACACAATATAGCATATATATATATATCACATCCATCTCATCACAAAGGCAATACCACATATATATCACATGTCGATCACACAATATCTCACATACACGACATCACATGCATAATAGGTCCAATATCCATCGAAACAAGTTGATAGTTGATCACAGTGCATCACATGTCCATCAAGCGGTGAAAAAGAGATACAAACTACCGGTGGGGAGGAAACTGAGTGTTTGGTGAAGAAAAAGTGTCGTCGCCTGCTTGCGCTTGAGATGGGTTATTCGAACCCGCCGACGGAGGCTGCATAAAGGACAAGAGATTGCATCTGTTAGAGTGGTCATCTAATGAAAGCACTAGTCGAAGCAATTTGGTTTCATACTCACAGGACTAGCTATAACTGGCGGCAACGGTGGAGCGAACTGCGGCACAGCTACACCGTGCATTTGCCCAAAGTTCTGCAGGAACGTCGTAATCTCTGCCAGCTGCTTGGCCTACCTTTCCCGCTCGGCCCGCTCGTCATGTCTTTCCCGCTCGGACTGCTCGGTCCTCGCCGCCAGGTCCCGTAGCTCCTGAGCCATCCTCTCATTCTCGGCCTGCAACATTTCAATCGAATGTTTCAGTAATGCAAAGGTAACTAAGTTATTTAAAGATCAATGTACGAAGAGTTAAACGGGACTAACCTGGAGTGCGTCGACCTGCTGCTGTGAAGGGGACGACCGTTGGCGTATGGTCGGGCCTTCGCTCGGGGTCTGTGCTCGGATCTGGGAGAGGGAGAGAATCTCGCTGGGCTCGAGGGTGCCATCACCAATCCAGTACCGCCCATGCTTCTTGCCTTGTCCGAGCCTCATGACCATCGTCCCATCGATGTCGTCGGTGCTCGGATCCCAGTCTAGCCCATGGACCGACCTTGCCTCCGACGCGTACGAACTAATGCGGGTGTGGACGCTCGGGTTGCTGTAGGACTCGGGCGGGTCATCCGGGGTGAAGGTGACAGCGGACGTCGCCTTACCCTTGTGGGCCAGACCATATGCCATGAAATTAGAGATGGACTGCCCACCATGTGACGCCGATTGCGAGAAAGACAACAAGATGATTAGAAGAAACATGCAGAATGGAACGTCAGAATACTAAAAATTCACGTACCCATGCTTGCTTGTACGCGCCGAGGCTACGGCTGCCTTGATGGTGTGTGGGGCCTGTCGCTGCCATACGCCGCTCCCACCCCGCCTCGTGGTCTTGGATATAACCCTCCGTGAACCACCTGTCCACGATCATCTCCCAGCAGTCCCGATACGACGCGCACCACTATGGAATTATCTACATGTCATAAAGAATTTGAGATGTAAGAAGACTAAATTAAAGCTATTTAATCTCAAAACGAATCAATATTATTCTTCTTCATTTACCTCAAGATATTGTTCCCGGGTCAGCGTCCTCTGTCTTGCCCGTGTCTTGGTGATCTTCTCACCAAGGTGCGTGGCGTAGTACTTGACGATGCAAGTGAGGCGCTCCTCGTAGTGCATGTCGGTGATTCGTTTCCTGGCACTTTTCACCATCACCTTCTCCGCCCTGTCCTCCTGTCCCTCTTCACATCTGAAAAAAGTCTGCAGACAGACACAATGTATCAATTCATTATGTCAAAAAAAGTCAAATGAATGCGATGTATTGATCAAAGTTGTGCGAGCGAGACTTACCCAGAACTCTCTCCTCGCCCGCTCCTGCTTATCTCCACATGCGTCAGGGGCATCTTTGTAGTGGTCCCACGATTTGGCCGGTTCAGTGTTCCCCTTGTGCGTGACAATGCCGGGGTAAAAGTGCCTGCACACAAGACCCAGGATGTGGTTGGGGTTGCGTGAGTCACCAGGCGACACAACCAGCCAGTGCCTGAATAAGCTTTCACCTTATTGTCGAAGCCATTTACAACCTGTCTCAACTCCTTACTCATAGTTGCATCGATTTGGGCCTGCAAGCGCAAGAATGAAAGATTGCCGGACTAAGTACGTGAAACTCGAAATCTCAAACTAGGTACGAGGTAAATTGGACAATACCTTTGTTTTGAACCAAGAAATGAAATCAGGCCTCCCTGCTCCCGGACCCTGTGAAAGAAGGGTATCGGTTTGCCACGGGGTAGGCCCCCTTGGTTGATGCTAGGATACACGAATAAATTCCCTGTGCAAACAAGAAAGAATCAGTTGGATGCAGAATAGTGATGGCATATTGAAACAAGTTCGTTGAGAACTTACTCAATGAATGGCTTCACCTCGGCTAGGTTCTGCAACACATATAGCATGATACTGCGCCACTCTTCATTATCCAACCTCTTATTGGTCGATCCACTTGCGCTTCCGAGTTGCCCTTGGAAAAGGCTGAGGTTGGATTCATTCTCGTCAGCATTGTAGCGAGGGTGGATTATGCACGCTAGGAAGGTTCGTTGTGTAGTATAGCTGTGTGAAGTTTGTCACCTCCTCCAGAATGGAAGCCTCTGCAATGGAAGCCTCAATTTTGGCTTTATTTCTACATTTTTTGCGAATGGCCTTCAGACATCTCTCGATTGGATAGCACCAACGGGCCTGCACGGCCCCCCCATACGTGCCTCATACGGGAGGTGCACAATCAAATGCTGCATCGATAAGAAGAAGCCAGGTGGAAAGATCTTCTCCAACTTACAAAGCAACTCAGGTGCCACTTTCTCCAAGTTTGCAACAACGGTCCGAGATAGCTCCTTGGCACAAAGCTGGCGGAAGAAATAGCTCAACTCTGCAAGCACTAGCCAGACATGCTCAGGAACATAGCCTCGTACCATCGTCGAAAGAAGCCGCTCAATCCATACGTGGTAGTCATGACTCTTCATCCCATTGACTCGCATGGTGCCTAAGTTCACTCCCCTGCTCAGGTTCGCTGTATACCCATCAGGGAATATTAACGCCTTGATCCATCGTAGTACTTCCCTTCTTTGTTCGGGTTTCAAGACGAAATTGGCCTTAGGCCTTTTCCAGTTCTTGCCGTTTGTAGGAGGCCGCATCTCTTGCTGTGGTCTATCGCACAACGTCACCAGGTTCACTCTAGCCTTAGGGTTGTCCTTAGACTTGTCAGTGTCCATGAGTGTTGCCCAAAGTGCCTCAGCGATATTCTTTTCAGTGTGCATTACATCAATGTTATGGGGCAGTAGGAGGTCATCGAAATAGGGGAGCCTCGTCAAGCCGGACTTATGAGTCCACATGTGTTGCTCACCATATCCCACAAAACCACCTTCTTCATTGGGCACGAGAGCATCTATCTGAGCATGAACCTCGGCACCAGTCTTCAAGTGCGGTCTAGGGTCCGTGACTGTGACACCTTTCCTAAAGTTCTTGGTGTCTTGTTGGAATGGATGGTTGGAATCTAGGAATTGATGATGTTGATCGAACGACGAATACTTGCCACCCTTCTTCAACCAAATGAACCTCACAGCTTCCTGGCATATTGGGCACGAGAACTTCTCCTGAACACACCAGGCGCTGAATAACCCATACGCCAGGAAGTCATGCATGGAGTATTGGTACCAGACGTACATTTTGAAGCTTTGCTTTGTAGCTCGGTCGTATGTCCATACCCCTTCATTCCAAGCTTTGATCAATTCATCAATCACAGGCTCCATGAACACACCCATATTCTTCCCCGGGTGTTCAGGAATTATCAACGTCAAGATCACGTTATGTCGTTGAAAGGCGACGCCAGGGGGGAGATTAAGGGGGATAACAAACACGGGCCAACATGTATAAGGGGCGGCCATCATGCCATAAGGATTGAACCCATCTGTTGCCAGCGCAACACGTACATTACGAGCCTCATCGGATTTCAGACGATGTTTGTCATTAAAGCTGGTCCATGCTTCACCATCAGATGGATGTACCATCTTGTCAGGATTGTACCATTTGCCATTCTTGTGCCACATCATCTGTTTCCTGGTTTCCTCGGTCATGAATAGCCTTTGAAGCCTTGGCACGAAGGGAAGGTGCCGTAAGACTCAGGCGGGTATCTTAAGCTGCCTCTTCTGGCCACCACCATCACCAGACTCTACCTCTAGGAACCTGGAAGCTTTACACTTCGGATAGTTATTTGCCTCCTTGTGTTCTTCACGAAATAGGACACACCCGTTCGGACATGCATGTATCTGCTCATACTGCATCTTCAGTGCTTTAAGGAGCTTCTATGCCTCGTACATGGTCTTTGGCAACATGTGGTCCTTTGGAAGCAGGGTGCCAACCACGGCCAACACCTTATCGAAGCCTTCTCGACTCATGTTCAAATCGGACTTCAACCCCATCAAGCGACTAATGGCATCCAGCTGAGAGACCTCAGAATGAGCGTGAAGGGGTTTCGCCGCCGAGTCCATCATGTACTTGAACGCATCTACGGCTGCCTGCATCTCTGCCTCCTCACATCCTTCAACAAACTGTGCTTGGTGAACGTCATCTACCATGTCTGCTACCCCAGCATCAGCATCGAAAGCCTCGACGCGTGGTCTCACCACCTCCTCTCTCATACGATCGGCTTCCCCATGGTGGACCCACCGGGTGTAGTTCGGCGTAAACCCATTCTTGTGCAGATGTATACCCATGACTTCCTAGTTTTGCATTCTCCTGTTACCACACTTGCTGTAGGGACACAAAGCCATGTTCGGGTATCTAGCGGCCTTGCCAAATGCACGCTTCAAGAAACGATCGGTCTTGTTCATCCATTCAATGCTGACATCACCCTGACTTGTTCGGCCCATGTACATCCACTGACGGTCCTCCATCCTCTAGCATATATAACATCTCCACAGGTGACCATCAATTGCATCTACGCGGTGTCCCTACTCTCTAATAGGTGAGGATAGGTCCTAATCCCACCCGCGGATACGTAGATGAGGTTAGTTTCCATGCTCCGCTCTTATCCGAGATAGAATTTCGACAGCACCTCCCTGCTGTTCTCCCGATACACGTCCTGCAAGGGAGAGTGTATATTCGGAGAACAACAGGGGGTGATGCCAAAACACCATCTCGGACCAGAGCGGACCATGGAAACTAACCCATCTACGCATCTGCGGGCTGTCCAAAAAACGTGGACAATCCAAAACAGATACGGTCGCAGATATACAAAGATCTGCATACCTCCAACCGTATCTCTTTTGGACAGGAGACACCTAACTAGGTTATGCGACCAAAGACCACATACGGATAGAGGGGTTATACCTAGGGTGCCGGTGAGGTCAGGGTAGCGGGGCAGTGGAGAGTCGGTGCAGTGGCGAGTCGACGCGGTGCAGGAAGATCCACAGCGCCGACGAAGACGATCGGGGTCGCCGAGTCCCTCCCATAGGCCCTCCTGCAAAAAAGGGCAAAAATGGTTAGTGTCGACTCAAAATTTCGGCAGCGCCTCCCCTGCACGGGGAGGTTCCCAAAACCTACAAAAAAACATGGCACAAAGGCCAACAACCACATATATACCAAACATGGGCACGAAGGCCAACAACCATCAATATATCAAGAGGAGCCATGTACTTTAGTTCTCTTTCCATGCAGATGAAAGTATTGAAGTAGTACAACAACAATTACTACTAACCCTACAACTACTACTAACACTACTACTAACAATTACTTAACTACTAACAGTACTAATACTAAGAACTACTTAACTATTAACAACTACTACTACTAACCACTACTACTTACTAACTACTACTATTTACTAACTACTACTACTACTAACCCTACAACTAACACTACTAACTACTACTAACAACCACTACTACTTACTAACTACTACTATTTACTAACTACTACTACTACTAACCCTACAACTAACACTACTAACTACTACAACTAACACTACAACTAACACTACTAACTACTACTACTAACACTACAACTAACTACTACTAACACTACTAACTACTACTACTACTAACACTACAAGGGTAGGGCTTACCTTGGCGGCAAGAACGGCAAGAGCGAGAGCCGGTGACGACGGCGGGGATGACCGCAGCAGCGCGAGGATCAACGGGCGGTCGGAACGGCACAAGGATCGACGGGTGGTCGGGTCGGCACCTTCCTCTTCTTCCTCCTCTCCCTTCTCTTTCTTCCTCTTCCTCCTCCCCCTTCTCTTTCTTCCTCTTGCTCCTCTCCTTCTCCCTCTACTGGTCGGCCGCAGGGCACAGTGGGGCATTCGACGTCACAACTTGCTCCAAACTTTCTCAATTTTTTACCACAACCTCCACATGCGATAACAAGACACGTCGACAAGTTTCATGATTTTTGGACTTCGTTTGGATTTTATATCATTTAAATACACTTTTCCCGCAAGTACATCGTCATGTTACAACAACAAGATGCTCGTAATTTCATGCGAGTTCCTGGATACGGCCTCAACATACGCCAAACATCATGAATACCATTTTTTAAATGACCAAATTCTATTATTTCATGTACATGCAGTTCAAATTTGAAATAATCGGAAAAATTCAACGAAACAAAAATAATTAAGGAAATATAGTAAAAAACTCAAAATTGTCCCAAATTTTGAAATGGAGTTTTAATTACTATAGCAAGGCCCCAGAAAAAAATGGGCCGAAAAAAACAAAAAAAATTAATTTGCCGAGTGCCAACCTTGGCATTCGGCAAAGAAGCCTTTGCCGAGTGCCAGGTCACAGGGCACTCGGCAAAGAATTTTTAAAAATAAAAAATAAAAAACCCTTTGTCGAGTGCCTAACGGCGGGGCACTCGGCAAAGGCTGACGGCAGGTGGCCGCCATCACGCCGGCCACCTTTGCCGACGACCACATTTTGCCGAGTGTCCGGCACTCGGCAAAGATTTTTTTGTCGACGCAAAGGAAAATTTTTGCCGATGGCTAAAGTTTGCCGAGTGTCCGGCTCTCGGCAAAGACAGATTTGCCGACGGCATATCTTTGCCGAGTGCCGCTGGGTCTGGCTCTCGGCAAAGATTGTCTTTGCCGAGTACCCGACAGAAAGCACTCGGCAAAGCTTTTTGCACTCGGCAAATCAGCCGTGTTCGATAGTGTGTGATGCTCTTAGGATTATCTAGGTGTAGATTGGAGGGTGAATACATTACTGGTTTAGTTCAATTCAACCTATAACTTGATACAGAGAGGGAGACAGTGAGAGAGGGAGATATAGGAGTGGCTAACCGTCGGCTTGGGGGAGGATGAACCGTACATGTCGAGGTCTAGTCAGTGGCGTTGTCCGGCGGCGGCGGCGTCGGGGTAGAGGACGCAGTGGAGTCCGGCATGGTGTAGACGTTCGGCGTGGCGCAAAGGCGGTGGTGGCGCTTCCCATCGCTGACAGCACCCCTCTCAATCGGTCTAGGTTTGGAAAGTAGGTGGGGGAGTCTAGCGGCTCAGGTGAACCTCGTATCATGTGCCCTAGTCCCCACCTCACTCTATATAGTGTTGCGCGACGGGGGCTACCAACCTTGGTTTGGTTGGATGCCCCCGATCAGGGCACTAGATCAAGGCCTGACTCGACCGTTGGGCCGAGTCGGATGAGATCAATTCTAACAATCTCTCCCTTGATCTCACCTCATACTTAAACTCAACTTTTTTTATCTTTTCCCCATTCCATCACAGATCAGTGCATAGAGCGTGCTTCATCGTCACGGTCAGTTGCCATTAGATTTAACAGCTACAATGCACCTCTTTGTTTTGAAACAGATACTCAACTATGCCCTTAGTATCCAGAAATCATAGGTTTTTCCGTAAACCCATGTCGACTATGTATTCTCTGAATGCACCGGGTGCTAAGCCTTTGGTAAGCGGATCCGTAAGTACTTACTCAGTACTTATGTGCTCAATGTTTTTAAAATGATTTTGGATTTTCTCTTTTACAACATATAACTTAGTGTCAATGTGTTTGACAACACACTTGACCTGTTGTCTTAGGAGTTAACTTACTTTAGGTCTTTGTTATCGTATTTGTAATTTTTATGTACCCTAAATATTTATTCTAAGATTCTCTAAGATCTTTATTATTGTTTTCGATGTCGCATGTGTCTCATATACGAATTTTTCAAACGACCTTAGATGGAGAAATGTGCAAAATAAAATTTGTAGATCTTGAAATGTTATACAACTTTGTAGTTGATAACTTTTTCATTTCAAGTCATCTTGTCAAGGAAAACTATGTTTGAATTTCTCAAATTTAAAATTTGAATTTTTAAAATGACATCAAATAGAGAAATAACCAATATAAAAGTTGTAGATCTCAAAAAGTCATGCAACTTTGTAGTTGACAACTTTTTCATTTGGAATCATATACTATTTCAAAATTATGTTTGAAATTAAATTTTTATAGAAGTTTGATTTCTCTTTTTAATCTCTCGCTAAAACTTGTAACTAGTCTTTCTCCGTGATACTAACTTCAAATTTGATGATTTTTTCCTAAAATTTTCTAAATTCATGCTTTATTAATTTATTGTGTTCTTACAGCTTTTCATTTTGGTCATCTTTTTATGTGAATTTGTTTTATCAATTCAAAATTTGATTCTAAAAAATGGCAACTTCAAATAGTATTTTGAAGAAGTAAATGAATTCAGATGCGAAATTTATAAACATAAAAGTTGTACAACTGATCAAGATCTACAACTTTTATTTTAGTCATTTCTTCATCTAGCAAAGTGGTAGTGCACATTGTTCACAAATTTACATATGAACAATGTGCCCTACCACTTTATTAGATGAAGAAATGACCAAAATAAAGTTGCAGATCTCGAAAAGTTACACAACTTTGTAGTTGACAACTTTTTTATTTGAAATCATTTTGTCAAGGAAAATTATGTTTGAACTTTTAAAATTTAAATTTTAAATTTTAAAATGTCCTCAAATGAAGAAATGACCAAAATAAAAGTTGTAGATCTTGAAAAGTTATGCAACTTTATAGTTGACAACTTCTTCATTTGAAACCATCTTGTTAAGGAAAACTATGTTTGAATTTCTTAGATTTGAAATTTGAATTTTTAAAATATAATTATAATTTATAGCATATGTATTAAACATTTAAAGCATGAAGCAAAAGCATTATAAATTGTATATGAAAGCAGTTTTGTATTGCAATTTTTGAGCTATATTTTTTTTACTATGCAATTTCCAATTTTCAACCTATTTATGTTAAAGGAAATGTTAAAAACCGTTGCATGGGCGAGAAACGAAACTACCGGGTAGGCCGCAGTTTTGCCGTAGGCTAAAAATTTGGCTTTCGTCCCGGGTTGGGCCACCAACCGGTATTGAAAGGCCTCGTCCTAGGTGGAGGCCCAACCCTGACTAAAAGGTCCAACACTATATACTCGCCGCTTCTCTCCTCTTCCTCCTTTCAACCGCCGCCACTAGAGAGATCTCTCGCGTGTCCGGATCCGCCACCCCGCCGCTCGCATGACCACGCCACTCCCCATTTGACTTTGCCCTCGTCCTCGGCTTAGTCACGCGCGGCCTCGCCCCCTCCCTCGTCTCAATCCTGCTAGCCTCACCCTCGTCCTCTCTTCCCGGCGCGTGCGGCGGCACCCTCGTCCTCGTCTCCAGCGGCCGGTCTCGCCCTCATCCTTGGCACCGACGCGCGTGGCCTCACCCTCGCCCTCGCCCTCGTCTTGCTCCAGGTGGCCTTGTCCTCGTCCTCTCTCCCTAGCGCGCGTGCGGAGCCCTCGTCCTCATCTCCGGCACCGGCCAATCTCGCCCTCGTCCTCGGCTTCGGCGTCGCGCACATCCTTGTCTCCGGTGGCCGGCCTCGCCCTAGTCCTCGGCTTCGGTGCGCGCGGCCTCATCCTCGCCCTCGTCTCGTCTCCGATGGCGGCCAACCTTGCCCTCGTCCTCGTCCTCGGCTCGCACACGCCCTCGCCCCTGTCTTGCTCCGGCCAGCCTTGTCCTCGTCTCCACCAGCGCCTCCGGCCTCGACATCGTCTTCACTAGCGCCTTCGTCTTCGCCCTCGACTCTCGATCATCTCCGGCCTCGCCCTCGCTTGCTGCTGCCACCAGGTTCACCTCGCCTCATCCCTTCCTGTGCTGTGTGAAACCAAGCACAACCCTAACTTAAGCTAATTTGCTTGGCTAGCTATTTTTATTCGATCTAATTTAACTTGTAATTGTTTTAGTGATAGATTTTGATTTAATTTGATATATATATATGCAGAAAGATAGTGACTTTGGTGATATAAATTTTGATATATTGACTTTAGTGTGATATATTGTATATATTTGATATGCATTTGGTATATATAATGTCCAGTTATATGAATTTTGATGTATAAAGTTTTTACATATGTGAATTTTGATATGTAGACTTTAGCAATATGCATTTTGGTATATGAAAAATATTGACTTAAGTGATATATTTGAATTTTGATATTTTGTATATATATAGGGAAATTCTTATGAATATATGAATTTTGATGTATGAATTCATTTATTGACTCCAATGATATGAATTTTTATATATTAACTTTAGTGAGAAGAGATGGCTGGACGTCTCCCTGAACCGATTGTTCCGAGTTGGGGCTATTGTATTGCTTGGGGATTCGAACCAAGTTTGCCGGTTGTACCATTCAACCATCCTAGCATAGTAAGCAACGATATATGTTTTAATACATTAATATGTCTTAAATACGTTTGTACACAATATATTTTTATGATATGTATATATGTGTTTCTTTAATGTACCATAGGTAATTGACCCAATCATTTGGCTTGAAAAGACACTTTCATATTTTAGGGTTGAGGGAGCGGATATTGAGAGCTTTGATATAGATAATGGTCGATTGGTCCAATCTCGAATTGGCTTTTCTATCGCCGCTAGAAGAGGTAGAGGTGTTGTACAAATCTCAGAGGTGGGAGTAAAGGCACCTGAGAAGAAAATTGCAATTAAATATGTTGTCAAATCATGTTTGAATAAGCTTGCGAATATTGGGTACACCCTGCCTACGCTATCCTCTATGACGATACAAGCAATAGATGCGGGCTCGTTTCATGATGTTGCAGGCTTCTGTGTAAGGATTGCTCGAACCAACCGAAATGATGTGGTAAAGAACTTATATTTAGATTTGTTGTTATTCGAAAGCTTTGTTCTCATATCCATTTTCTGTGCCAACAATTATAGGGTGAGGACTATGACTTAACCTATACAGGTTGTAGCTTTGAAGCCATTCTAAACTAGATAATGTATGCATTGAGTTTTGATTGAAAATATGCCGATGAATGGCCAACACTCACTACAGAAGGGTTTCAGGAAAAGCTGGTTATGACTAAGAGGGGGTCATCTGACCCACTGACTTTTCGACCACCACTAACCGTCGTTAGTAGACCCTATGCTCGTACTTTTGAAGTAAGGGAGAGTGCACTACTTAATGAGTTGCTCTACATCAATAATATTTGTGGATACAAAATCGGTGACCTACATTTCGCCGAGTACATAATACGACGTAGTCAAACTTGGCGGTGATATACTTGCGCTTGCATGAACTTGATGTGTAATTGAACTTTGGGGTTGGACATCTAGTTTATTGTAATGACTTGTTTTAAATTATTATGGTTTGTATGAACTTGATGAATGATGATGATCATTGTAATATATAAGCTCTTAATTAGTTCCATTCTTATTTATGGATAACGTACAATAGTATATCATATAATACGTGTACGAAAACTATTTGAAACGAAAACAAATTGAATAGAAAGAAACTGCAAAAGAAAATAAAATAAAAAGAAAAAAAGAGAGAAATATTTAGTCCCGATTGGTTATACCAACCGGGTCTGGAGGTGCCCACCCTCGGGTCGTCCTGGAGGCCCCTTTGGGACTAAAGGGCTCTCATTCAATCCCGGTTAATAGATCTGAGACTACCGGTTGGAAAACCGGGACTAGAGAGGGTTTGCCAACTGAGATTGGTACCCAGTCACTAGTGCCATCAAAGACACAGCAGGGACGGCATTGTTATTAGAGCTAATCTGGTTGCTTAATGTTGACAACCAAATCTGCTGGCACGTCATGAATGATTGGGCTTACGTAAATGTGGAAATACATGATTTATGAGTCATGCATGCTGTTGGGTAATTTTTGGTATTTAAGCTTGGCCGGTTAATTAGTTTAGTTTACGAAAATCAGAGAGCATATGTGATGCATGAGACAAGGCCAGCATGCTAACAAGCATTCAATTTACATAAATAAAAATCTAATGGAACAAGTACACGGAGCTCTCATAGTCGCACACAAATTATTGGTCTACAGGTTCTTTCGCGGATTGTTGAGAATTCAGAAGGAATCGTATTTGGAAAGGAAGACCTGTTGATGACTTGAAATAGACAAAGGAAGACACGTGCAGATAGAGATTGTGGACACTAGTATGTAACTTTACTACTAGTTATTTGAAAACCCTCGGATTAAATAAAAGGAAAAAAAAAACAATTTAGGGCTATGTATTCAGCCCCCGCTAGGTGACGTCTATTTCCTTTCAATCCCCTCAAGGCTTGTTATCCACTCTCTTTAAAAGGATCTAGAATTCCAAAATGGGCTTGCATAAATTGGGCTTCTGCAATCGTTTGCATAACGTGAACATACCATTTAGTCAAATTCACCTATGTGCCTGAAGTTGACAAAATCCAACTATTATACCGAGCAAAAGTTTTTTGCAACATAGTTTCTAACCCTACTCTAGAATGACAATTTAATAAGAGTAAATTGTGGAATTCAAAGAGAGGGCTAGGAAGACTCAACACTCTCCACTAATCCTTTGTTGTTGGAGCATCTAAAAACATTTTTAATGAGCCCAAAACATTGTATATATTGAATGAAACAATATTCTTGGTTCATGAGAATAAATGTTTTGTATTTAGGACAAAAAAATGTTTTTTCACTTGAAAATTGTCACATGTTGAAGAAGAGAAAATTGTTTGTAGTTCGGGTTGCAGGTTAAAGTGAAAAAAGGGTCTCGAGCTTCATTAAAAAGTGAGCTATCTTAATAAAAATATAAGAAATGTTCCATTTGCTTATGTGCAATGTCCTAACAAATGACATTATTATTCCACTTCTTTGAAATTAATGTTCCATTAGCGTTGACACAGTGTCCTGTGGTCTGTGGAGGACAAACACGAAAGGAAACAGCATAAAAAAAATTAAAAAAAGGAAAGAAATGGATAAGAACAAAAAGAAACGGCAAAAGAAATAGTACGCGAAAAGAAACGGCCCACGGGCCCAGGAGTAGCCCGGTGCGGGTGCGCTCCGGCAGGGCCGAACAACACCAGACTGGGCTGCCACCGTACAGTCGTGTTCACCTTCACCAATCACCCCCGTCCCCGGGTGGCTGGGTGCAGTGCGGTGCACTCTCGCCTCTCTCTCTCTCGCGCGCTCTCTCTCTGCGACGACTGGGCTACCGCCGCCGCCGCCCTCGCCAGGTGTCGAGGTCTTCATCGGTCCCTTCGCCGGCTTCGAGCGCATACAAGGTATTCCCACCGCTTCTCTCCCCTTCCTGTGCGAAACCGAGCACCCAAACCCTAGGCCATTGGGGTATTTGACGTACGCCTACTCCTGACTTTCGAACTTTTTGCAAAAAATATCCGCCGGTGTACTTGTGTGCACCCATGCATGTCCTTTATGTGCCCACCTCTGGGTGCGGTGGTTTGGGTGTTAGGTTTTGGGCGGTCCTTGCTGCTGAAATGGGGGAGCATTGCTGATGATCGAAGTGGTTGTACCGTGTATTGGGGTTTTGATGGACTGCATATAGGGTTAGAAAAGCTACTCGGGTCGACGGGTCCGGATTTGTGGGAACCGATTTCCTTGTTGATTTGCCGGCTTTGCTTGTCCGACCAATGCTCCTTAATTAGGTGCTCCCAGAGAAGCATCAGTAGTTATGATCTTTGTCGTGCTGCTTAATTGGTATGGTCCAGCGCTTAGTCAGATGGTGTGGTTTCACTGCCCTGTCTGTTTGGGTTGGAAATTGGAATAGAGGCATGCATCATGCTGGTAGTTTTACTAGATAACTCACTATGTTTTCTGTCACATTATCTGACGGATGGATTAGAATTACTGTACGCCTTAGTCCATGATACAAAATTGCCAATTTAACGGTTCGTTTGTTGGTGCAAATGCTCCTGCTGCTTGGTTCCAAGATTTTTGACAAATGTAATTGGAGAACATTAGGGGATTATTGAATATTCTAAAACAGGCACATGATGCTGATAGTTCATTGTGTGTGTCCAAATTGTTGGTTCAGTTTATTGCTTTTCATACATGTGAGTATGTGACTGCAGTGATAAACTGTTCATATTCTGCTTGCAGCTACAGATTGCATCAGTGCCCTTTCTCGGGGTGACTGCATTCTATGGATCTTCAGGAACATCATGATCTCATATTTGGAGAGGAGTTCTGCTTTCCTACCACCACGACTTATTATCCACCTCTTTATGCCCCAACTGGTATATCACGGTCTTGATGCTGTCTTCATTAAGTGATGTATGTTGATGCTGAAGTTCAGTTACTTAATGTGTCACTTACTTGTAATGAATCTTATGAGGGCAGGTATTAATGTGCCTGCCCAGCTGTATCAACAACAGACAAGTTCAAGATGTGATAATCAAGCTCAAAATTACATGGTTTGTTTTAAAGAATGCTATTTTCTTTTTGCTTTCTTTTCTTGGTGTTTCCTATTGTACAAATTTAAATTTAAATACATTGTCCTGATCCTTGGACAGGGACACGAGGTGCAAGGCACATCATCCATGTATTATGTTGTCCCTAACTATGGGATCGGGCATTCTCCCCATGGACCTCACCCTTTGCACCCTTGTGCCATAGGCGATGGTAGGTTTGTCAGAACCCAAGAGTACCACTCTGAAACTGTGGAGCACACATACCATCAACCACTTCCTACACCCCACTGTTCCACCCGTCCATCTGCAGCAGACAGAACCCCAGCTAACACTGCTCAATATCTTGGTTACACCAATGGCTTGTTTGTTCCCGGTGGACTTCAGCAAACTGTATCTGTTACCTCAGAAAGGGGTGTCGTATGGAATCAATCTCTACAATAAGCTACTATTGCTTCAATGGAATTTCAAAGCCATACTTCTCTACCAGAAAGGGGTGTCACATGGAATCAATCTCTACAACAAGCTACTATTTCTTCAATGGAATTTCAAAGCCATTCTTCGCTACCAAAGGAATAACCACATAGGCCAGCTCCATGGAAGCGGCAATTATCAGGTGGGGCCAGGGCGCCAGCTAGACTCCCTCATGCTCGACGGGTATGTTGCTGTCCTGACTATGAATCAGTTGAGTTTTACGTGCTCTTTTATGTCAATTGCATTGAAACAGCATGATCCTATTAACAACTTTGATGCCTGTAGTCCTTTCTACTGTACATAATTTTCTTCTTTTTTCCTTTATTGGTAATTGAATCGTATAACTACTTAGAATGGATGATAAAAGAATGTGCATTGTTGCTGAACTGAAAATATGAAATTAGTAGCTTTTTCCATATTTATGACGGCATATGTAGAAGTATACTTAAGTCCAATGATTTCTGGTTGCATATATATTCTTATTCATCCTTTAGATGTCTCATGTCATGGTAGTGTACTTCCATGCTGCTGCATTTTTCATGTATAATACCTTGTTATGACGTTTTCTTGTGGTGACTTGAGCCAATGCCAACCTGTTGGGCTAGATTGTTTCTCTAATGTTGTATTGTAATAGTGGTAGTGCTACCATAGTGTGGTTTCCTGGGAAACAGGTTTCAGGCCTGGTATTTTCTTAAGCCACCCCCCCCCCCTGTCCTTATCTGCTAATGTAGAGTCAGCAGAGCTCCTGCTATCCTTATTATAACTTGTTTATCTTTTATGCACCTTGTTGACATGTCTCCTGACTATGATTAGGCACCACATCAGTCTCCACAAGCGGCTGCTCCTTCTGTCCGGTCTTCACTGCAGACAAATCTGTCATACAACAATGAAGTTTCAAATGTTGGATCTGACCTTTGTGAGATGCAGTCAACTGAGAGATCCCAACCATATGCAAGAACCAGTAGCTATGCTAATCGAAGGTACAGTTCCATGAGTCAGCAGAACACAAGTAAAGCAAAAATGCCAATAGGTTCAACGCCCCCAGAAATAGTTGTAAAATCATATACATCAAGGCTCCTTATTGGCAACCCAGAGGGTAAAATAGTCATTAGGTCTGATCAATATAACAGACATGATTTCCAGGTGGTGTATCCAAATGCAAAATTCTTTGTGATAAAGTCCTATGATGAGGCAGACATTCACAAATCTATCAAGTATGGTGTGTGGTCAACTTCCTCTACTGGAAGCCAGAAGTTGGATATTGCGTTCAGAGAGGCTCAAGCGATAGCTGCAAGTAGTTCTACCTTGTGCCCAGTTTTCCTGTTCTTTTCGGTGAGTTGATCTTAATTTAAAGGTATTTGACCTCTTTCATTCAATTCCATGTCCTTGAACTTGAATTACTGAGTCCAAAATTTTGGTCTAGCAGGTCAATGCAAGTTACAATTTCTGTGGTGTTGCTGAGATGGTTGGCCCTGTCGACTACCAAAATGACATGGACTTTTGGTGCATGGATAGATGGATTGGCAGCTTTCCTGTAAAATGGCATATCATAAAAAACGTACATAACTCCACTTTCCGAAGTATCTTACTGCAGAACAATTAAGGTAAGCCTGTGACCTCTAGCAGAGATACACAAGAGGCAAGCTCTCTTTGATATTTCACTAAATTTCCTTCAGTTGGGAGAATGGTGTTTCACTGTTTATGGTTGGTTTCTTTAATTAAAGGAAAACATGTCTCTGCTCAGTTCTCTGGTTCTATAGTATTTTGGTATAGACCCTAAATATTGATTCCACATAAAATGGGTCACATAAATCTTAGGTACTACCGTACTAGCAAGTTTTGTTTCTTTGGATGAAGTTGGCATAGCAATAGCCAATAGGTTTTATCCATTTGCTAGTATTTTGCTGCTGTGCCTTTGACAACGTTGTAGCTTAATCTGCTGTTTATCTTGTGATCTCATCCTGCACCCTGACACTGTGTTCCATACTTGCATTTGCAGATACACTACACTCCTGGAACAACTATGCTCGAACTCTTCAAATATACCAGAGCAGACGGATGTGTGCTTGATAGCTTCATGGTGCATGAGGAGAAGGAAGCAAAGTTTAAGCTGCGCAGGGGTGCTCCACATTTTATACCTGCATGGCATGGCCCTCGTCCCTCCAGACATGTGCTGCCAAAATCTGACAGTGTAGTGATGGACAAAATTACCAGTGAGTGTGAGACAAATAATCTTACTGACAAGCTACAGAATCTCAACCTGGAGAAGAACCAGGCTTCATGGCAAGACTTTGGGAACCTGACCTAGCGTAGCTTCAAACACAAACAGACAGAAAGAATGGTATTGCTGCGGAACCCAGGCTCATGGAAAGACAAACAAGGATACTGTGAAGGCTATACCATCTCCAACTCGAGCATACCATCCCATGACTCCTCCAAACCAGAAATCTGCTTTGGATGGAGAACAACGACGCTGGAAGAAGGTTGAGATCGCCCCAACTGAAAACCCACAACCAGAAACTGTTGCCAGCGCCTCGTCAAAAGCACCATCTGAGGAGCATCAACAAGGAGGTAAAAGTACCTTGGCGCACAGTGCATCAGGAGCTCCTGAGATGACTTGTGAAGATCAGAAGATTTTTGGGAAAGCCTGTCCACCTGTGGCCGTTTTGACAAGTAAAGCCTGCTCAGAACCCCTGCCTGGTGTGCTTGCTATTGGCTCAATGCTGGTCCCGATTACGACGTCCAATTAGTAGTTGGTCCAAAGGCATCTCTTGTTAACCCACACGAATGAAAGGCGTCTCTTGTAAGTAGCACGGTTCCGTTTTGAGCTTCTGACGTTATGGGCTCGTGGCAACCATGGAGTGAGCGGTCTTCAGTTTAATCTGGCAAACTAGGAACCACTTATCTCTTTAAGATGTGGAAGGTTCAGGTTTTCTTTTGACCTTTTCAGTTCAGCATCGTTCTTCCTTTTGAATCTTCATCAGTTGCCATGTCTGAACCTTTTGGTTACCCTAGTCTGTGGAATGGAAAAATAAAAATACAGGATTTGGTGATGTGCTTAAACTTGTGTTGAAGTGGTTAGCGGAGTAAGTCTCGTGTTATGTTGAAATGTTTTCTTTGTTGGAATGGTATGCTAAGTATCTCTTTGTTCACATACTCTGTTGTTAAATCTAGACATGTCCGCATCCTGCATTGGACAGGCAGGAGTTGACAGCGAGACTGATTTATGATTTACAAATCGGGGTGGTTTGGTGGTGCCCCGTTTGAGTGAGATAACTAAAGACGAAGACTGAAGCCACCCCTGCTTCTGGAATGGATTCCAGCAATATCTACCTGTTTGCGATACTTGATTGTTTTCTTTTTTTTCCCCCGAACGGCAATCGAACCAACCACCATCCGTTGTGGTTGTGGTGGCATGGCATGTTGATGTGTGATTTGAACAGTTCATCAGCCATCAATCTGGTATGGGTACTGCTTCTGTATAACATTGTACGTATACCTGGTACTTGCCCAAGTACAACCTGCTGACTGCTGACTTGTTAATACTACAAGTGTATGTTTTGCAGAGCAGGTGCTGGTTCCTTGGTTCTTCGCTACTAGTTTTCCTTTTTCCTTTTTCCTTTTTGGATAAAGGTCGCTACTAGCTTGTTGGTGGTGTCAATGAGTCACTGGTAGACTAGACGCCCCGTCTACATATATAAATATAAATATATATCGGTACTAGTAATTAGTAAAGCATCTGCTGATGCTAACCACTACTATGCTAACCACTACTCTTATGTGAGGACCGTGAGGTAGTAACCACCAACTCCGCTTGCACCTGCACACACAATGCCAAGGATTTGGATCTAGCTCGTCTCAGTGGATGTCGATCGATTCCAGCAGGGCCCTTCCTGCACCATGGATGTGTGTGTGTGCGTGTGTATCACGTTGCGTATGTGTACATACTCATTTATCAGTTTGAGTATGTTGACATACTAATATTAAGATACTCCAGATCTTTACTATGCGATTTTTTTTCTTCAAAAAAGCACATATTTTTAATATATTATATAATACTAGGATAATAGCATATAAAATAAGTATAACAATATACTCTAAGTATACATACATACTTGTCGTACATAGTACCTAAATGGTCTAGTATGATGATATACTCCATCTACATACACTTCGTTGGCCCATATACGCTATAAATCTAGAGATATACACGTAGGAGTAACTACTCTCTGGGAGTAGAATATATATATATATATATATATATATATATATATATATATATATATATATATATATATATATATATATATATATATATATATATATATATAAGAGAACTACTGCTATGTAGCTGGCTATAAAATAACTTATTCTGTAGTCACTTTGAGTTACGATAATTACTATGTTAATTTATGAGATTATAGTAACTTCTTACTAAGTGGTTTACTATAACGTTATGATAAATATCGCCATATGTTATAGTAACCCAATTGTCATAAATATGTATTGACCATTATTGTAAATTAGTATATAAAATTATCGTAGATGGAGGTGGCTACATAATAACTTATTTTATAGCTGACTACTGGATATAATCTCTCTCTGTATATATATATATACACACCCTTGTTCCATTCAGACGTATGGATCTGAAAAACACAGCTCTGACCAACACGTACTTGTTCCCACGCGACGTTGGACTTGGGCCGTGGCGCCGGTGGCGGCATTAAACACTGTTGCAGGTCTCGAAATGCAGCAGTTGCTGCGTGCATTCGGATTCAGATCAGGTGCAGTGCAGTCAAAGACGATCGAGGCCTTTTTACCCAGCTTCGCTCACTACTGACACCAACTCGCCAACTACTGATGGATCAGCCATGCATGATGCGCGGGTCCTGTCCTAACAATAAACATTTTGCACCAGTACTATTGGCCTAGTGCTGTACAGTACGTAGTGCACATGACATGGCGACGACTTGTTTATCACTACTATCATATATAGTAATCTCTGCCTGATTGAGATTTCAGAAACTGTCGGGGGGGTAGGTATGTATGTAGTCGTAACTTTTGTTGTCGATCTCCCTCCCCCTCGTGCTAGCAGCTAGCTTTTCGCCAAGGGTTGGTGTAATGGTGTGCCATTCGTGATGACCGGCCGGCCGGCCGGGGCACAACTAGCACCCATCACCGACACCTTTACCATTACCATCATATGCATATCGATCGTTGGACAATTTGTTGCAGGCAATGGGCATGCATGGATCGGAGCAGCTTCATTCATGCCACACACTGTCATGCACCTGATTGATTTTCACCAATGCAAGCACTACTACATTTCATAGCGGTAGCAAACGGTTCAGTTTGCGTTTCAGATTCGCCTGCAGAACCGAGGCCCGCCCCCCTAGCTAGCGAGCGAGGCTAGAGTTTTTTTATGCTTGCCACACATGACACATGCATGTCAATCAGTTTTGGGCGCTGCGTAGCATACAAGGATTTAATTTTCAGACCACTGAGAAGGAGGTTAGGTAGAATCCGTTCCTGCTCTGCTGGATGGATATTTTCCTCGCTCGTCGGCAACGCTAGCCGCAGCAGGTGCGCCGTTCCATCCGGTGGCGAGAGCATGCAGCAGCCTGCTGCACTGCTGCCTGCAATCGTCGCCGCTGGGCGCTGGCGCATGCATGTCCTCCCTCCAAACTGGCCGGTGCCGCGCGTCGCGTCGGACTGGAAGCACACACGCGTGGACGTGCCTCCAGATCGAGTCCTGTGTGCTGCTGATGGACCTGCCGGCAGCTGCGCCGTCGCGGTTGCGTCGGGTCGGCTCCTCCGATCCCTCTCGTCCCGGCCGGCGGCCCCAGCCCCGGTCGTTCCATCTGCGCTGTTGCAGCATCCCAAAGGAAGCTACCGAGACCAACGTGCCACCAAACACACCCACACACTAGCTAGTAAAGCGCCTTCCATCGCAAGTCTAGCTAGCTAATTGTGCTTCATTTTCAAGCACAAAACCGATTGATACTACTACTCCCTCTGATATGATCCTAATTTAGGGCAACTTAGCATACTTTTTACTCTTTGATTGGCTGGAAAAAGCTATAGAAAAATTGACAACACGAGAGGAGCTAGGCCGGTGCTGCCGTATCTATTTTTTTTTATCAATGGAACACGCTTTAATTTGACACATGAAGAAGTACATTTTTCTTGACACGAGAGTTTTGCTCCCTACTGACTTATTACTGATTGTACTCTTCTATTAACTAATAATAATATAGAAATAATGACAAAAGACATGTTACATTGCAGGAAACCAAAAAAGTACATTGTGTTTTGTACACTAATATTAGTCGAAACTATACAGTAGAATTAGAAAACCAGCATATTGTCGTCCTATAAACGGACTTGCATTTGAGATGCGAGGGAGTAGCTTGCAGTAGTATCCTAATGGTGGCTGCGCCATACTAATTAATGAATGATTATGATTACCTAGCTAGGCCTGCTTAACTGTAAACGTCACCTTTAAATCGCGTCACCTTTTTCTTTTGAGCAAAAGCTAAGCAATGGGTTATATATTTCTTGGCAAATAAATAAAGAAAAATTCGCCCACCAACTCTCACTCACTCTCCCTCCCTCCCCCCACATGTTTGGTGCCCCCTGCCCATCCTTTTTCATGTTATACACACACACACACACCAGAAGTCTCGCGCCACCTAGCGGCGGAGAGACGAAGCTACATATATGCTTGATGTTTGAATCCATCGGAAATCTGGTCGAAATAAACAAGCAGAGCAGAAATTCATAGGAAGCCTCTTGCAGTCTTGTAGTGGTAGAAATCTGTCAGTAGTAGTGTGCAGCCAGGCTGTATTTTCAATATAAGCAGCGTTGGCCACGTTTTGTTTGGTCGTCTCTGATTTCAGAAAGAAAGGCACAACACATGAGTTCACTTCATTTACTAGCAACAACCTGAGTGGCTGGCTGGCTGGCAGTGGCGCGGGGGCTAGAGAGCGGCACCACACCACGCGGAGAAGAGAGCCATGGCGAGCGCGGGGAACGGCGGCGGCGGGGCGCTGAAGCGGTCCATGGGCCCACTGCGTGTGCAGTACTACATCGTGATGGGCGCGGTGGCGGCGGCCGTGGTGCTGGCCACGCTGCGCTACATGCCGGGCCCGGCAATCCCGGCGACCGCCGCCGCCGCCGCTAGCACCACCACCACCACCAGCAGCATCGGCGGCGGCGTCGTGCGCTCGGCTCAAGCCGCCGCTGCCGCGGCCGCGGAGGAGGAAGGGGAGGAGCAGGCGCAGGAGGAGGGGAGGAAGAAGAAGAGGAAGAAGGGGGACGGAGTGGTGCTGTTCAACTTCGGCGACTCCAACAGCGACACGGGCGGCGTGGCGGCGGTGATGGGGATCCGCATCGCGCCGCCCGAAGGGAGGGCCTACTTCCACCACCCCACGGGCCGGCTCTCCGACGGCCGCGTCATCCTCGACTTCATCTGTGAGTCCCTCTCTCTACTCCCTGGCTCTGGCTGGTTCAAATCCCCTATCCCACCTCGATTCGATTCCATCCAGCATTCCCCTTTCTTCCTCGCTTGCTCCTCGAATTCACCCCGCTGCTCGGTGCTTGGTCGGCGTCCTTCCCGGCGACGCGCGCAGAGGCACAGCCCCAGGCGTAGAGCCGTCCTTGTCGGGCTGCGATTAGCCGCGGCATTAACGCGCGTAATTCAGGATTAGCAGGACGCGGCGGGCATAAGTGCGCACGCCCAGCGGCCCTGGCCTAGCAATGTCGGCTGTTTGTGCCTAGTCCACGTGTTTGAAACCGAATGTTTTGAGAGGAGACACTGCCCCTGTTCAAACAGGCTGGGCACACTTTTTTCAAAGAAGAATCAAGAATGTTTGGAATGCAACAAGAATTTGAACACGATGTTTAATAAATGTTGACGGCAGTAGTCGAATATTTCATTCAATTCAGTGTGGTCTCGTATCATATGTACTCAATCCATCCCAAATTATAAAACGTTTGACTTTTTTGACATCAAGTTTAATCACTCGTCTTATTCAAAAATTTATGTACAAATTTGACTTAAATTCTTTGAGAATGACTTAAATTTAATCAAGTTTAATAAAAATTCTTCAAGAATGATTTAAATTTGACTATATTTGTACAATTTTTTTGAATAAGATAAGTGGTCAAACTTAGGATAAAAAAGTCAAACGTCTTATAATTTAGAATAAAAAAGTCAAACGTCTCGTAATTTGGGATAGAGGGAGTATCAGTTAGCGTCCGTCGCTCCCGGGACAAACACCGCGGACAGCCGCGCGCCCGCCAGCCTCTGCCTGGCATGGCATGATGGGGTTGGCTGGCACGCGGCGTCATGGCAGTAGGCAATGCCACGTTTTGGATTCTGCTTGCCACTTGCCACTTGGCGTTGCTTGCCGTGTCACTTGACGGAGGCCCGGCGCAAGTTGCGCGACCCTGGCGTCGTCGTCTTTGCCCAGCGCCTGCCTCCACCCACGGCCACGGGCGGTGGAGCCAGAAAACGTTGGGCACACCACCCGTCGCGCCGGGTCCCTGCTCACCTGACCTTACCACCCCAACGGTGTTTTCTGGCGACGTGGCAGAGAGAGAGAGAGAGTGCAGAAAAAACAGCTCGCTAGCGCTTGGTACTCGCCTGGCTCGCACAATTACCCGTAAATCTACTGTGTCTGACCGAATACCCACTCCGGTAAGCTATAGCGCTGGTGACATCTTTTCAATTTTTTATGTGTACTCGCCTGACGATTCGGCTGTCCTAATTTTTTTTAATAGTGCTGCGGAGGGAATCACTTAGAACCGGCTGAGCGTCCTAGGCCATGTTTATGTTTAGTTCCCTAATTTTCTGAATTTGTCACTATGTAAAAAGAAAATTTTTTACGACCAGACGCCTACGACCAGACGCCCAAGCGTGTAGTAGGCCGGGACGCAGTCGGGTGCCCAGTCAACAATGATGTTGGATTGGATGTTGGGCGAGGACCACGCCGGGGCCACCTCAGCGTTAGCTACTTCTTTCGTTTCCTTTGTGCACAAGTGCAATCATTTCTTGGCACCTCCCATTCAATGCACGCAACCTGCCTGCGATCCTTCTCGCTTCCGAGCCTATTTAGGCACTGTTTAGATCCCACTCAAAATCTAAAATTTTTCAAAATTCTTCGTCACATCAAATTCACAGATCTGTTTTAAATATAGGTAAAAAGAATAACTAATTGCAGTTTTGCCCAAGTAATTGGCGACGCGAATCTTTTAGCCTAAATAGTTACATAATTGGACACGCTGATCAAAGCGAAAGTGCGTTGGACCAAAAACCAAAAATTTTCACATCTAAACAGGGCTTTAATCATAGTTCCTTACTCCACTATTTAGCCCCAAAGGATCCTCCTGTCCAGATGCAACCACTAGCTAACCAGTCAGTTAGTGAGCATGGTTAATAACCCAGCCAGCAGCGGGCTGTATGCTATTGCCATGTTAGCTATAGCCATCCTAAGAAACACTCGTATGATAGGCTGACTGATAAGCTGGCGTTTAGCACGTTTTTTTAAGAATTAACTGTCAGTGCTAGTTTGCTTCCTTGCTGCCGCAAGAGCGCCGCCGGCGGTAGTGCGCGCGGTCGAGCGAGACTAGGGGGTTCGCACGGGATCGTTCGGTGGGGGAATGAAGCGCCTTCTTTTCGCCCGCAGCTGGCTGGATGCGGGCTGTGTCGTCAGATTCAGCCCGGCGAAGGGTAGAGCGCCGCCCCGTTTTCTCTCTTCTTTTCTCTCTCTGCCAGATCATACCTTTTTCCTACGTGCCTCAATTCAGCCGGCTGACTCAGCCTTATAATACTTGCTCTTAGTAGTAATCTGTACTACTACTACAGTGCACGTACTTGTAGTGTACTCTACTCTACTCTTCAGTCACAAAGACTCAAACAGAAATGCTGGCATTAGGCAACAATTGCGCCTGCACATGGCCACTTGGTCTATTCTTTCTCTGCTGTGAGAAAGCAGCTTCAATTCACACGTAGTAATTTAACCACAAGTGTATGAAAGCACCGCCACCTTTGGAAGGAATCTGATAATGCAGCTCGGTCGGGCAGGCATGAAATGCATGTTCAAGCAATATAGTTATCATTACTGTATTATTCCTTTATTACCTGTCTAAAAGAAGCCACCATGCATGTGCTGTCTCCGACGCGCTTTCCAGCATTCCACGGATGCCGCCGCTTCTGGGCCTGCTGTGCTGCCAAAGCATCGCACGCAGAGCTTTCCTGCCTTTCCAAATGACTGAAAAAAATAATCTCCTCGACATTCCTCTACTATATGCAATGAAATCTGGCAGTCTGTACTGAGGCTTTTGCTGACACTCCCGTCTCCGAATCAGGTGAGAACCTGGGCACGCCGCACCTGAGCCCGTTCATGAAGCCGCTGGGCTCCAACTACTCCCACGGCGTCAACTTTGCGCCATCGCGGGCTCCACGGCCACGCCGGGAGCTACCACCTTCTCGCTGGACGTGCAGGTGGACCAGTTCGTCTTCTTCAAGGAGAGATGCCTCGACCTCATCGAGAGAGGTTTGCTTTCTTCATCGCTTCTGTTTCTGTTTTTCTTTATCAAACAACTGTCTCCTTTTTTTTTCTCTTCCCTGAACCATCCACCTTTTACTCAAACTGACGAATGAATGAAAAAAACCTAATTCTGTCTGGTTTTCTTATCTGACGGGACTTGGCCATCTTCTCCCAGGTGAGGCTGCCCCAATTGATGAGAAGGCGTTCCCAGATGCTATATACACCATGGACATTGGGCACAACGATATAAACGGTGTTCTCCACTTGCCCTACCATACAATGCTCGAAAAGCTTCCCCCAGTAATTGTTGAAATCAAGAAAGCCATCGAGGTAAACGTTACTCACAGATCCGATGTACATTGCTTCTACTACATCTGATGACCTCTGAACTCCGACTAGTATTTCCTTTCAAGAATCTTCTTACACACTATTTATTCACTCCGTAATAACTTATCATCGTTGTATATATCCTTGCAAATAAAACTGCAGAGGTTGCACAAGAACGGAGCCAGGAAGTTCTGGATACATGGGACGGGAGCGTTGGGATGCATGCCTCAGAAGCTTTCTATGCCGAGGGATGACGACCACGACCTTGATGAGCATGGGTGCATCGCGACCATCAACAATGTCTGCAAGAAGTTCAATTCTTTGCTGAGTGAAGCCTTGGACGAGCTGCGTTTGACGCTGAAAAGTTCTACGATCATCTTTGTGGATATGTTCGCTATCAAGTATGATCTTGTTGCCAACCACACGAAATACGGTAAGTTAATCTGTTATAGTCTCCATTCCTTTTCCACAGTTCCTTTTTCATGATGAAAGCAAATAATTTTGAAATCAGGAGCAATATATAATGTGATGACACAATTTTAGGTCTCAGATCAAACTTGTATACCGTTCGATTCCATGCGTTCTAACATTGTTCTCCTTGTTGTTTTCTAGGGATTGAGAAGCCATTGATGACATGTTGCGGTCATGGAGGGCCCCCTTACAACTATGACCCCAAGGAGAGCTGCATGACTTCGGACAAATACCTCTGTAAGCTTGGCGAAAAGTTCATAAGCTGGGACGGGGTTCACTTCACCGATGCTGCAAACGGAATTGTGGCTTCCAAAGTGCTCAGTGGCGAGTACAACATTCCTAGGGTCAAGCTGACCAGCCTCGTCCCCAAAGCAAAATCCGACGATTAATGGTGATGCAGCATCTTAATTGGCCTTTAGTTTGGCCTATCAAGGATGATGAAGATGAAACTACTAACAAAACTGACCCCACCAAAGTTTAATTATTTTGAGTTTCATACATTACAGCCATTGTAGAAGAAGACTTTCCTTTTGTTTTCTTCTCTTTTTGTACAATCGAGGCATATGTATATCCTAGGGTTTAATACATGGCGATGCAGGTGTCTGTACCATGTATAATTCTTTTCTTCTGGATTTTGGATCAATAAATAGAGATGAGTATCTGACATGTCTTTATCGATTTGTGGGACAAACAGAGATGGATATCTAACATATTGATACATGCTTTTATCAATGTTCCACACTAACATAATGTCTAACATGTTTGAGCATCTAATGATCTAAAATATTTCATGCTTTTTCCTTGGAATTCTCATCACTTCATCCAAATGGGGAAAAAACAGAAACAAAGTGTACTGGAATCGTTTAAGGGGGGTTAGGTTAGTGAACAATGATGGAGACGACCAATTATTAGCTGTGATGCATCATGTTTGTACTTGTGAGTCTGGACCAGGTTTGGGCATATGTGCGGATGTGCCCACGTTTCAGTAAAGAGAACTCTCTGGCCCCTGCTCCACATGCACCCTTTGATACGCAAGGTACCAAACAATTGCAACCTTTCCAGGGTACAAACAAATACTTCCCCCGATCAGAAATATAAGTGCATCTAGGGTTGTTCTTCTTCGCCAAACACTTTCAGAGAAGTGAAATCAGTAATCACTAGTAGAGAACAGACCTTTCATTCGAGGTTAAAATGGGCTCTAGTCCTTGTATTTTTTGCGCCCGGGACTAGAGAGACATTTAGTCCCGGTTGGTGTCTCCAACCGGGACTAAAATCCTCGCCTAATGGCTACATCATGAATGGCGAGGGGACCTTTAGTCTCGGTTGGAGACACCAATCTGACTAAAATGAACCTTTACTCCCGGTTGGAAGCACCAACCGGGACTAAAAATCCTCCAACCTTTACTCCCATTGGTAACACCAACCGGGACTAAAGGTCCCCCGATGGGTTAGTTCAAAAGGAAAGCATCCCATCCATTGTTAAATGTGTTGTGTAGGTGGGGTGGTAAGCTACGCGCGAGGCAGTGCATGAGGTCTTGGGTTCGAATCTCACGGGGCACAGCAGTGGGAGGCATTATTTTTTTTAAACCTAGGAGGATCTTTAGTCCCGGTCGTGGCAAACCGGGACTAAAGAACAACATCTTTAGTCCCGGATTGCTAGTCCCGGTTGGGAAACCGGGAGTAGAGCTAGTTCCCAACCGGGACTAGATCTCATTTCTCCACTAGTGAATATAATGTTACTATAGGGCAGACCCAGTGCCGTAGGCTCCCACATGAGTGGGGTCTGAGGAAGGGAAAAACCGAGGTAAGCCTTCCCCCGCAAATTTGCGGAGAGGCTGCTTCGAACCCACGACCTGGTGACTTAGTGAGATAGCTCTCACCGCTGCACCAGGCCTGCCCTTCCAAATATAATGTTACTATGAGGCATATAATTGTGTTCTGCCTGTGCTGCGTGGATGTGGAAGGCGAGGCCAGGCCACACAGGTGTGGAGGTCGAGGGCGGGGCGTCGCGGCCTGGCGCCGTGGCCGACTGCGAGGCCCTACAGGTCATGTGGGAGCGCGGCGGTTTTTGTTCAGAATAGGGGAGGAAGAAGGCTAAGAGCATGACATGTGGGACCTACTAACAGATGTGCCTGATGGTGTTAAAATGGAGCTATTCCTATTCCTTTCCATCCCTCCAACTAAACAAAAAATTAGGATAGACCTGGCCCTTCAACCAAACACGGAGGTGCGACAATCCCATTCCATAAAATAGGGATGGATCCACCCCGTCCCTAATATCTCAAAACCAAACACACCCTTAGTGACTATTGTGAGGCACGTGGTGTCACGTTTGAAGAATTTTGGCTGGACTCAGTATTATGTGAAGAATCCTGTCGGTGTTTTGGATCACCGGCTAGTAAATTTTATGATTTGCGCGTCTGACCCGGATGGCTGTGCTCGGAGGACACAAGGGTTTATACTGGTTCGGGTGGAATGTCCCTACGTCCAGTTTGAGGCTACTTGTGTTACCGGCACTTGTTTGTAGTAGGGGTTACAAACGACGAGAGAGGGAGCAAGTCCCAAGTCTCTGGTGAAAGAATCGAACGGAGCTAAGTCTCACATAACTCGTTTTGCCCTTCAGTGTTGTTGTTGTGTGCAGACGTGTAGACATCTGAGTGTCTTAGCGTGTTTTTTGCCATGCCCTTCGTGGGACATCCAGCTTCCCCTTTTATAGATGAAGGGGAAGGCGCAAGTTACACGGAGAGAGAGAGAGAGAAAGCGAGGAAGAAGGCCTCCAGGGTCGTGGCACCCATCATCTCCTTTACGCGGGTCCCATCAGTCCTGTAGATGATGACAAGGACGGCTTCATGCCGGCCCTGTTCATCACTGGCGCTATACGTGGGCGTTGTCAGCTGGTTGTGGCGCTCCATTCCGTCCCGGCGAGCGGCATGGTGAGCGAATCCCGCTCAAGCCGTCTGCGATTAGGTAGCATAGCGTCCGCACGCCCGAAGCCGTCATGCGACGCCTAGGTGGCATGTGGTCACATCAAGACGCGTCTGCTCCCCTTTTGGCGTCAAAAGTTTGACCTCAGATTCGCATACTCTTAGACCAGTGAGTCTTGGTGCGGACTCCGTCGTGCGGCGGAATCCCCACTGAGGGGTCGAACCAGTCACGTCAAGACGCGTCGCTCCCTCTCGGGTCGGGCGAGCTCGCGCTTCGAGGGTCCAGCCGAGGCGACCATCGAACGAGGCTGATCCCGCGCCCTCGACTCGTAGACGCCCGTTGGGCGAGACGGAGCCCGCGTGGTTGGAGGTCGGACGAGACGGAGCCCATACCCTCGGGACCGGGCGAGACCAAGATACGCTCTTGACCATCCGAGGGAGTTAGTGTTCGTGGCTATCAGCTTTCTTCTTCCGGGTATCCTTAATCCTGATACCCGACAAATCCTCTGCGCTTTTGAAGGCTATTGTGATCTGTAACATCAATGTGTCAGGTTTTAGTTTGTGAGCTGCAACTTCAGATGCATCTGAGTTGCGAACGAGCCTGTATGCTCAGATGCATATGATGGATGGACAGTGCTAGCTGAAACATGCTGGACTGCTGTTTTGCTGTTGATCAGGCGATGGCTCACTTACCGTTCTGCAGACTCATGTGTCTGTTGGTTTTGAGCTGATTTTAATGAGGAAACTTCAAGGCTGAACTATCGACGACCTGAGCCATCTAACTGTGAGTCCGGTGACATGGTTTCTTGGCAGACAACAAGTGACTTTGCTGACATGCAGAACTGATCAACAGGGAATTTTAGTTTATCATTTAGTTTGCCTTTTGGATGGCGTGCAGTCATGGATCATATCAGAAGTTAGTAGCTGTGCAGCTGTGTTCACTAAATTGAGCGAGCAGCTTCTGCTGGTTGCTCGGCAACTCAAATCCAGACGAATTCAAATATATGTATAAACAGTAATTAATACTTCAAAGTGACAAGTGAGATAAAATTATTGGGTTCCTATGTAAATTAATGCTGAGGCACCAATTGGAGCACACACATTTCAGTGGAGTTACACCATGTCTTCTCATATCGATTTTAATGCCATTGGTAAGCTTATATTGTTGGGAAAATCTAAAAATGGTTTACTAGTTCCCTTTTTGTCCCGGGCTAAGATTTACTAGTTCCTTGAACATATAAATTTCAAACAAAGAACAAGCTAACCCACAGCAATCTGGTGCTGTTTTGGCAGGGCAGGCAGGGAGAGCTTGATGAGTCAACGCGAAAACAAATCGAGGGAAATAACAGGCAGCCAATAGAAGCGGAGTTCTCTTCACCCACCGGTGATTTGCATGGAAACGGTGCAGTCACTGGAGAGATGCTCGCCCAATGGTGCACTAGTAGGTGCACTACGTGTCTCAGTTTTCACATCCCACCCTTACTCTCTCTGAGTCCCTATCCTCTGTTTCTGTGGAATAACAAAAGAAAAGGTATGAGAGATGAGAGAAATCTCAAGCCTAAACAAAATGGGTTCACAAAATAAAAAGCCTGATAGCATACACAACACACCTGATACAAAAGATAAACCCAGTAGACGGGCCCAAAGATGTTACAAGACACAAGGGTGGCCCATCATTCCAGGCTTTTGATTATAAATTGAATGGTTAAGAAATTTGACTGTCAGTGCAACAAATCCTCAATCAGCTGATGTCAAGCAAATCTGAAAAAAAACACCTTCAGACATACTAGTAGTCTAGTACACAACAAATTAATGCAGAGAAGAATATGGAACAAAGGGCATCACCTTAGGAAGGCCAGCTGCTTCAACCCTTGCAGAGAAGTTTAGCAATTATACAAATTGCTGCTTTAGTAAAAATTATCAACTTTCACAGCTTCGACTGATAGAAGCAAACCTTAATTAAATTGCTTTTCAGGATTTGAGTGAACCTACCAATGGACTAAATCAACTCCAAGTCTCACACAGGACAATTGTGAGGTGATTACATTGAACCGCTAAAAATACCCTTTTTTTTGAGAAGGAATAGTCGAAACAAACAATTTTGATGAAATAAAAATACAAATTTCCACCATGCCCATCGATCAAAGGTCTGTTCTGGTGTTAGCTATATTAAATGTAGAAAGAGAACATTGCATTCAAAAAAAATGTAGAAAGAGAACAAAGATGATACAGTCTTCAAATTTCCGAAGGGAAAATCAGCTCAATTTTTGTAGAAACGTAAGCCATTAGAAAATCATAACACAGGCACTGCGAATATCTGATACAAGGTTATTAAGTATCACTACTTAATCAGAGAAGAATCAACCCCTAATGGCAACTCAAACAGCAAGGCTTATTCAGGAGAACAAACAGCAGCGTACTGTGTAGGTGCAAACAACATAAGACATAAGACATGAATAAAGAGAGGCAAACAACATAAACACCAGTGCAGGTGCATGTGACAGAAGAACTAAAACCAAAGTGAGAAAAATAATGGTAACCAGAAGTCTGTGTGAATCATTGTAATAAAGTCATGAATATATTAGTCCTACTGAGAAAAGTCCTGATCACATTAGTATTTCTTTCTCTCGGAAAACATTAGTATTTCTTCTGCACCTGCTGCTTTCACAGGACAAGATATCACCAATAGCCACCGCAGGAACAAGAGCCATTCTTGAAATGATGGAAGCGACTGGAATCTCGTACAATGATCTCATGGTCGACAATCTTGGAGATGTAGGTGAATGCACTGTGACAATCACCGCAAACACGAAGGTTCTTTGTGATCCGTATGGGACAACCAGGGGAAGTTGTGAGGAGCCCATATGCGAGAGCAAGCTTCTCACTGTGTTCAGTGAGAAGATTATTTTTCTCCTCGTCATCAACATCGTGCAGTGCAAAGTTTATCTCGGGGACATAACCCATAACCTTGATGCGACCAATTAATCTCTCTAAAAGAGAATATATCTCTGGAGAGAGAGGGTGTGATCGATCTCCAACAAAGAAAGATGCAGTGCCCTTCTTACCTTGGACCCAGCTGCATCCTGGCCTCTTCTTAATCCCTGATTTCTTCATCAGTTGTCTGATTCTTGCTACATCTTTCCACCGCCTTGCAGTAGCATATATGTTGGAGATAAGCGTGTAGGATCCATCATTCTCTGCTTTCATACTGACCAGTTTGTTCAGGGCATATTCAGCAAGTTCCACATTCGAATGAACTCTGCAGGCACTAAGTAATGCAACCCAGATAACTGCACTAGGCTCCATTGGTATTTCCTGAATCGTTTTCCATGCCTTATCTAATCGCCCAGAGCGAGCCAGCAAGTCAATAACACAAGCATAATGCTCTGCACTGGCAACTACACCATAATCTCTACGCATGATATCAAAGTAATCCAGACCTTGATCCACCATGCCAGAATGGCTACAAGCGTAAAGAAGAACCAGGAAGGAAATATCATCAGGAACAAAACCTGCCTTTTGCATCTTGTCAAATATGTCCAAAGCCTCCTTACCACGACCATGCATTCCATACCCTGACATCATTGAAGTCCAAGATACTTCATTCCTTTCAGGCATGCTATCAAATACATTTCTAGCAGTATCGACATCACCACACTTTGAGTACATATCGATAAGGCAGTTTGCCACAAAGTACACAGATGCTTCATACTCATGGTGGCGGGTGGCATAAGCATGAATCTGCTTACCAGTACGAAGAGCTGCCAAATGTGCACAGGCCATCAAAATGCAGGAAATTGTATAAGCATTTGGGGCAACTGCATATGGTTTTGAAATCATCTCTGAGAAAAGCTTGAGGGCATCATTCGAGTCTCCATATTGCGCATACCCACCAATCATGACAGTCCAAGTGACCACATTACGTTCCCTTCGAGGTATGGAATCAAATATGGAGCGTGCAGCTTTGAAGCTTTTGCACTTTGAGTACATATCTATTAATGCATTGTGCACCATTAGATCCTCACCATCACCGTCACCACCAAAACCATTATCCAAGGATAGAAGGCACTTCTTCAGAGAGTATGCATGAGTTTCCATACCCTGAGACAATGCTCCCAAGGAAGCGCAAGCAGACAATAGAGAGATGATAGTGACAGAATTTGGCTCTGAGCCATAAAGAATCATTTGCTGGAATGCATCAAGGGCCTCTTGGCCACATCCCCTCTGAGCATACCCTGCAATTACAGCACTCCATGTTATGACATCTAGCGGGATATTTTCCTTGCGCATATTCTTGAAAAGCTCGAAGGCTGCCCCAAAGTTCCCACTTTGGGTGTATCCAGTAACCATTGCATTCCAAGAAACGACATCCTTGAATTCCATTGCATTGAAAACCTTTAGTGCATCCTTCATTGACCCACACTTGGCATAGGTATCAATCAGGGCATTGCACACAAAAGCATCTGGAAATGTGCCATTCTGAATGGCATAGCCGTGAATTTCTTTAGTTTGAGGCAATGCCTTTAGAGAAGCACATGCGGGAAGAATGTTGACGATGCTAATGATATCTGACCTTTCATTTGTAGCTTTTTCGTGAACAATCGTTGTCATTTCTGAAAACAGGTCTAATGCAGTCTGCGGATTACTACCCTTAACATGGGCAGCAACAATTGAGTTCCATGAGATAACATCATCAATTCCCTTCCGCGTTATCTCATCAAACACCAGACTGGCATCCTCCAAAGAACCACAGCGGGAATACATCACCACCAATGCATTGCATACGAAGACATTTGACTCAAACCCATTGCAACATATGAGTCCATGGAATGCGCTACCACAACGGTATGAAGGTAGCTCCCCGCATGCTTTCAGCGCATATGGCAGAGTAAAATGGTCTGGCTTAGTTCCAGCACGCAGCATGCGGCAAGATACACCAATTGCTCTGTCAAGGCGGCCTTCCTTGATGTGTTCTCTTACGAGTAGATTCCACCACACGGCTGGTGATGGCGTGACGCGCTCCAACACCGAGAGAGCATCGCTTGTAGCACCACAAGCAAGATAGGAGGCTACAACACCGGTACCCAAAGATTTTGGCGATACATACGAATGCGATGGAAGTGGTGGGAGTGACACTGACAGCAACGATGCTGGATAAGAAAGAAGGCCATAAGCAATTATCTTCTGGTGAATTTGACGGACTGTATTCACAGACCTGCATTCCTTTAACAGGGATGCAAAGTGTGTCGGAGAGACATCTCGACCAAAGCATTCTGCACTTGCAACTGACAGGAACTGAACTCCAATTCGCTTTGCTGCTTTTGGCGAGTTGAAGAGCATAACGCTAGCGGAATATCATTGTGCACTCTAAATCCTCGAAAGAGAAGTCAGGGCATCACTGTTTCATCAAACGAAAAGAAATCGCTTAGAAAAGGAAGTGCCATAGACATTGCCCCAACTAGGGCAGCTGGGTTAAAATGAAAGTACCAATAAATATGAATGCGTAAGAACACCGTCAAGGCTACAGAATTGTGATCAGATGATCTTATGCTACTACAATCATTTTGAAAGAAAGTATGCTACTACAATCATGTGCTATATTTTCCATCTGTGTCACTAATCCATTGTTGTAACGATCATGGAAGGAAGATACATTAGTGCCCAATCAAGACAAGGCACTGGCTGGGCATTTCATCGAGCATATGCAAGGCGTCAGGCGATGGAGCCTAGATAGCTTAGCTTAGACCGACAAAGCACGCGCTGAAGTTCGTAGAATATGGACTTTTCTGAGTTCTGACACTACGGCAGTTGTAACTTGTGCTAGAGCAAGCAGAGATCGTACTTCATCGATTAAGAAAATAAAAAGAATGAAAATATCCAGCAAACATGAAGCTAGGGGCTAGGCTTCCTCCTTACCGGTCCAGATGGACGATGTGCACTGGCACTGCGCGTCAATCCAATACTGTCAGAGAGGAGAAGAGGGGGCGGGGAGGAAAAGACACGGACGACGAAGTGCGTCGCGCGGCTGGCGTGCTTGGAGTGGGTGCGGCGGCGCGGGAGGACGCAGGAGGCGCAGAAGAAAGGACGGAGGAGGAGAGAGACGGCGGTCGGCGCCTCGGCGGACCGACAGCCCAGCGACACAAGTGCCCAGTGCCTCCCGTGGTCGACTCGGGCTCAAGGATAAAGACTCTGGCCCGTTAAGGAAAAAATTATCGGCCCAATGAAGCCCATAACGGTTCGTTGCCCGAGTTTCATCCTATCTTCTTCCGCCTTCCTCTCTCTCAAAAAAAAAAAAATCTTCACCGAGCCCTCCAACCAACTCTTGTAAGTGTGATTCTAAAAAAAAAAAAAAAAACTCTTGTAAGTGTGGCCCTAAAAAGGGCAAAACAGAAAGGGTCAGGAAAAAAACAGAGAGTACCGAGCAGAACCAAAGCACAACTATAATATTGTTCGAAAGCGGTTCATGGGGATTAAAATAGTCTTCGCCAATAGCTGAAACATTTTTAACACTAGTCCATTGAATAGTCTCCAGTAAAAGATACCATGAGCTAATAGACAAGGAAAAATTCATTTTTGGCCCTCCAACTATGGCTGCAGTTTGTTTCTAGTCCTATAACTCGAAAACCAGACACGTACAGTCCCTTAACTCTCAAAACCGTTTAAAATTGACCCTCGCGCCCATTCGACCGTGGTTTCAGCCTAGTCAAACACGCCACGCCCGCGGTTTGTTCAGGACTTTATAAAAATCTTTGCTACACGAGAAATTTTTACAGAAACTTGTGAGAGTGAAATTGTTTTTTTTTTGTGGAAATCTTATAAATTCCACATTCTGACAGGCCAGCTCTAGATTAATTTAAACTCAACTTAACCAGTCACCTCCATTTCTGCCTGTCATGGCCATATCCATATCTAACTAGCATTAATTAAGTACGATGACCACCAACCTCTAACATGTAATTACTGATGTACCCTTAAACACGACCACGTCTCTAGCTAGTTCAAAATTACTTATATTACTAATAAAAAAAAGAGTGCAAGACGAAATTTGGAATCCTGCAAAGTATATAAATGTGAACACGTATGTATGCTCTCTCACAGTTGTTGAATCTTGAGACTAGCTACAGCTATAGAGAGACAAATATCCATCCATCCATCCATCAAGGAGGCTGAAGGCGAGGCCTCTGACTCTGAGCGTGGAGATCGACGACGACCGCGCCATGGCAGGCGCCACCAACGGCAACGGCGCCAACAACGGCGGCGGCGGCGGGGGGAAGGTGATCAGCATGCCGCTGCAGTACTTCTGCGTGCTGGCGGCGGTGGTGGTGGCCGTGATGGTGCTGTCGCTGTCCTTCATGTCGCCGGCGGCCATGGTGGCCGTCCGCCACAACCTCGGCTCCTCCGTGGCGGCCGCCGCCCCCGGCAGCAGCAGCAGCACCGCCAGCAGCGGCGCCGCTGCCGGCGGCCTGGCCGCGGCATCACCGCCGGTGGCACGGAAGGAGAAGGAGCAGGCGCGACGGCCGCCGGTGGCGCTGTTCAACTTCGGCGACTCCAACTCCGACACCGGCGGCGTGGCGGCGGCCGGCGGGATACGGATCATGCCGCCCGAGGGCCGCACCTACTTCCACCACCCCACGGGCCGGCTCTCCGACGGCCGCGTCATCATTGACTTCATCTGTGAGTTCCACCCCATACTTCCATTGATTAAACTCACCATTAATTCACCGCTTCTTCTGGCGTTTGGTAAAATTAATAAAATCATTCCTAAATGCTATACACACATGTGTTTTAGAAAAAAAAACATATGGACTTTTTTTTTTATCTCTCTCTGGGCTCCTCCTCGACGCGTGCATCGCGGCGTTCTGCCTCTCCTGTTGCTGGCTCATGTACGAACCCATCGTGTCGTCCAAGGCCGACGACACGACGAAGCTACCGCCGCTCGTCGCCGCGCCGGCGCGGTGCTGAAGCCAATCGCGCGCTGGCCGCTGAACATCTGCCGTTGCGCCGTTTGGTCGACCATGGTCGGCTGCGTGGCGCTGTCTGCGGAAAGGTTTTGACCGGCGTTGTCCGTGGGCAGTGCTCCGGGATGGTAGAGTGCGAGAGCGCGGCGCTGCCGCGCACGGTGGGCACGTCGTGGTTGTGCTTGCCCTCGTACGTGGTGATCACGGTGCGCAGGTCGTGGCTCGTGGGCGGCGGCGGATCTGTGATTCGTGCTTCCGTAGAAAAAAAAAATATGTGATCTGTGGAGACCGGAGGTAGAAGAAGTGTGGAGTTTGTTGGATCTTAATCCTATAGGTGTTAAAACTGCATACAGACTCAAATCATTTCGCTGCACTTCGGAGGACATAATTGCACACGAAAACCTGATAAACTGTTAGGTTGCTGGCTGGCTGCTCGGTGCGATTTGGATTTTGGAAACGCTGGCAACTAGCATCCCTAATTGAGCAGTGAATTCCTCAATCCGATATGAATCATAGGTTTATGTTAAATTCCTCTGTTCTATACGCTCTCGATTTTACCGGGTCAATCAATCGGGCTAAGGAGAGTTACAGCTAGAAGATGGTTGGTGGATCCTGGTGGCTAACAAGTTGGGAGAGGTCAATGAAACCCATGTTGCCGCCGATGTGGAAGAGGGGGATTAAAAATTGGTGCTATTCGGTGGTTGAAGCGGAGGCCTCATGTAGTCATGTGATGTGCCCAATCACCATGCCTCTTTGGTTCTTTCTCCAGTCAGTTGAGACTTGAGAGAGATGGAAAACCTTTGGCTGACTGGAATGTCGAATTAGGTTATCTGCAGGGTTGAGAGTGAAAATCTGCCCTTGATTGTCTCAGCAAACTTGGTCCATTCTCCATTTGCGAGACTGGTTCTTGTGCTTTCCTGCCTGCCTCTTTCTGTGTGCAGACCAGACAAAGGTTGTTGGACGACCATCTTGTGTTTGATGCTTCCTTCTTCACACAAAGTGTGTCTCGGTAAATTCGACATATCTTTATCTTCTTCTCCTTGCATTGGCATGGACCGGAGTACCAAACATCCTTGTGTTATCATCAATAAAAATGTCCTTAGGATAGTCCCAATAAAAAAATTTTCGCTGCACTAGTAGTTTACATAAACACACAAATCTCGCATTTTCAAAAACGCTGGCAACTTCTAACCCATGGTTTAATCCGATAATAATTATTTTCTCTTTCTCTACTCTCTCTCTCAATCAATCTATTACTTCTTCCTCCAATGGAAGTCATGACCCATGTTGCCGCCTGTGGAAGAGCTGGTGGTGGTTCTCAAATAGTCGTATTTCACCATGCCTTTCTTGGTGCATTGAGTCAAGAGTAAATTTTGATCGATTTCTTCATTGAGGAAACCATTTTGTATGATTTTTTCTCTTTTCTTCATTAATTACGTTTTCTCTGTGCAGACCAGACAAAGGTTGTTTTCACGACCATCTTGTGTTTGATGTTATTTAATGATGAAATAGAAATATCATTATCATTGGCATACCGGAGTACCATTGTGACTCAATAAAATGCCCTTATGTTATAGCTCGATATGGGGTAAAGAGATTAGACTAGATCTAACCAAAACAAAAGGATAGTGTGAGTACAGATGGGGTGGTAATCAAGGTGATTATTATACTGCTGACTTATCAGTTGTTTCTTACTCCTATTTTGTCCGATTAGCAAGTTGTTGAGTCAACAGCTAACATCACCGGAAACACTGCAACTAGTGCCGTGGCATTGGCGATGGCAGATGGAGCTGTAAACCTACCAGTCACATGGTTTTCTTTATTTGTCTGGCTCTGTCAACGTTAGTTAGTGCTTGTACAAAATATTAGGAGTTCAGGGTGCAGAGCATCATTCAGCTGCATCGTCAAACTGTGCTTATCTAGACTGGAACTGGAATGGATCATTTTTGCCAGCTTATTTACATGTTTGTATTGCTACCTTGTTGTCATAAGAAAAGGTACAATTCTTCAAATCGCTGCGTTTTTTTTCTTCTTCTAAAATTTAGACAAGTTTTGGTTGTTGAAAATAATTTAAAGATGTCTTCCACTCGCTGACAGCAAACAAAGTTGTTGACTATTTTTTTTAAACTTGCATCTTTAATTACAAAATACGCAATATGCATGCCATGATCCTGCCACATATATGGTATATTACCCATGTGGAAGTTCATGCTTGTCACATTGCATCACGTTTATCTTATCCGAGTGCACATGCTGATCCCCTCAATGATACTCTTGTTAAAATGAACGTGTGTGTTTACGTGACGGCAAAGTAGTAGTAGTTCTTTCTTTTTTTGTGATCTTTTTTGGGTATAATGTATATTTGCCTCAGTAATAAGTGTAAATTGGGAGAACAAAAAGGCATTTGTGTCATGGTCCACGGATGCTTCATCCGGACAAGCTGCATCTGCACTTTCAGTTTGTGGTCATGAAAGCTTTAATCTTCAACTGGTCTTATCAAGTACAAACATTGCATCTGCATATATGGTTGAGATCTGAGACGCATGCACGTGGTGGGGGTACTTGTGCATTATCTCTTCTGTTCATGATCTGAAATGTAGCAATGATACACCAATCTGAAATGCTACTGTGACAGAGGATTAGTAACACATAGCAAATCTGCACTTACCATGCTATCCAAAGCTTAAATTTGTTAATGGTTTCTTGTTTTTTCACTCATGGCTTAGTAGGGCCACCTCAAATTTTCAGGTGAGAGTCTGGGCACGCATGAGCTGAATCCATACCTCAAGGGAATTGGTTCAGACTACAGCAACGGCGTCAACTTCGCCATGGCGGGCTCGACGGTGACCCACGGCGCCTCTGACTACTCCCTGAACGTCCAGGTCGACCAGTTCGTCTACTTCAGGCACAGATCCCTTGAGATGTTTGAACGAGGTTTGTTGCCATCTCATTCATACTCTCATCTGGATGATGATGAAATACCTGAAATGCTGAATACTGAATTCTGAACCTGAATGTGTTTCCATCAGGACTGAAAGGCCCGGTGAGCAAGGAGGGGTTTGAGAATGCTCTGTACATGATGGACATCGGCCACAACGACATGGTTGGTGTGGCGCACGTACCGTCCGATCAGTGGGACAAGAAGATCACAGAGATCGTTGGCGAGGTCAGACAAGCCATCTCGGTGAGTACCCAACATACCACTCTGAAAAATCCCGTCCAGCATACATACACTGACTGACAAAGAAGCATATCTCTGTTCTCTTGGCAAAATTCACAGATTCTGTATGACAATGGAGCGAGGAAGTTCTGGATCCACGGCACCGGCGCCCTGGGGTGCCTGCCGGCGCTGGTGGTGCAGGAGAATAAGGGCGAGAAGGACAAGCACGGCTGCCTCGCCGGCGTCAACAGGGCTGCCAAGGCGTACAACAGGAAGCTCAGCCAGCTCTGCGACGACCTCCGGTTCCACCTCAAGGGCGCCACCGTCGTCTACACCGACATGTTCGCTATCAAGTACGACTTCGTGGCCAACCACACCAAATACGGTACGACATGAACAGCAAATCCTCTTCCTTCAGAATCAGAAAATTCTGAAGATTCAGGCATTCAGAAACGCCATTTCATTTTGGCTTATGCTCTAGCTGTTCTTCTTCAGGGATCGAGTGGCCGTTCATGGTGTGCTGTGGCAATGGCGGGCCGCCGTACAACATGGAGCAGGGAAAGCCCGGCTGCGGCGACCTGTGCCCGCCGGAGGCGAAGGTGGTCAGCTGGGACGGCGTGCACTTCACGGATTTCGGCAGCGGCCTTGCTGCCAAGCTTGCCATGAGCGGGGAGTACTCCAAGCCCAGGGTGAAGCTGGCGAGCTTGATCCATGGCGGATCCAGGAAAGCGTCAGACTCTTGATGCGGATTGGATCATTGATCGAGTCGTGACCTTTGGATCCACTCAATGGAAGATGGGTAACGGTGATGAACAGAAGACGATGAAGGCTGTCGTGGTTGGAGGGAGGAGATGTTGCATCAGGCTGTTTCTTGACGTCGATTGACTCCTTGTACACACTACACAGAACTACAGAAGGCAAAGTAGCAATGGGAATGATCAGTTGCAATTGCAAGCTTAAGTTAATTTGGTGTCTTTTTTTGGATTTAGAGTACAAAGATTTTGTACCTTGAGATGTACGTATATAGACTATTTATGATAGTTATTACAAGCTCCAAAAGGAAATATGATGTGTTTCGCCATCTCCTTCTAATTTGAAAATAGTACTAGAAAGCAATGAAATGTTTGGCCACTCATCACTATCTTCAGTACAGACCAGTAGTTAGGCCTCTCATCACTACTATCTTCGTTGGCGTCTAGCCGTCTTGGGTCTATCAATCTAGTGGGCTTGTACTATACGGAGTATTGCTTTTCCCCCTCTGTATTAGTAGATGAGGAAAAAAAAGCATAGCAACATATATTGTACCGAACAAGTTTAAGCAACAAATCATTTCTGCATTGGTTATCAGATTCAGATAAGTGAATGTTTACTGCAGTCAAGCAGAGAATGCTCCTCAGTGCAGGAGACAAGTGTATGTTTCATGGAGAAATCATCCAAGAAAATTAAACCTAAGGATTCTGGTACACATCAAAATTGACCTATTTGTTGTATGGGTGGGGGGTTAAAAAAAAGGTATGATAACGGGACAGTACAATACGCTGGTAGAGTTACATCCTTGCAATCAGAGGAAAGTCAGTAACATAGAATGCAAACTCATCCTTTTGACAAATTGTAAACCGCTGTGAGTAATATACTAAAATCAGGGCCTCCATGTGGGGCTTCAGATGACTCCAAATGCTGACTGCAGCGACGATGTGACACGGGAAGCGAGTGCATTTTGAGCGAAAGTCTGGATGTTCTTCTTGGCATCTGTTACACAATAATGGCAATGCCATATGTTAGATGTACTTGGTAAAACTCAGGTTGTGTACAGAGTTGTGGAAAGCTTTCAAGGTAAAAGTTCTATCTCCAACAGAGACCCATATGACATGAATAGGCAGGACTCAAATAAAAATATTTTTATTAGAAATAGCAGCAGAATACTGTGTAGAAAACAATATAGGTATAGTGAAGGTTAAAAAAAATCCCAGAACAAGCATATAGCTGATGAATTTTTTTCCTGTAACATACCAAACTCTAGTGCTGGACAGCAAACCAAGAAGCTGAATGGCTTGCACATTATTGAACATAATGAAACCATGTAAACTTGAAAATTATTAGCTTTAGAATTATTATTTGCTTAGTTTTGATAGGAAACCGTCTATCTGATTCAGTCAACAGTTTATGAGAGGCCAATCAGTTCAGAGCAAAATAACTCGGGCAATATATCTTCACCTTTGTTGCACTTGGTGAAGCCAACAATGTTTGCAATGCTTAGACTCAAGCAAACTCCAACAACAAGAAGGTAATCAGCCTCACGCCTGATGAGTGAAAATATACCAAGAACGATCCATGCAGCAGCCTGAAACATGGAGAGATTTGTTTTGCTTATATATATTCTAAAACATATCAGTTACTCCCTCCGTCCCAAATTATAAGACGTTTTGGCTTTTCTAGATTCATGGTTTTTGTTATGCATTTAGATATACACTGTCTAGATGCATAGTGAAAGCAATGTACCTAGAAAAACTAAAATGTCTTAGAATTTGAAATGAAGGGAGTATCTATTGGTCAGTAACATAGAATAGACAATAAAAAGCCTTTAATGGATCACCCTCAAGTATAAATGTAATACCCTTCTCTGGTCTCAGTTACAATGTTAAGCCTTAAGACTTCATCTTCTCAAGAGAACAGATGGATCAGCCAGCTTTTGTAAAGGTAAAGATACTATCACAAAAACCCTAACTAAGTGCATATCATGGCATATTGGAACCAGGAACAGTCAAAAATCGCAAAAAAAAAAAAAAAAAAAAAAAAAGAAAGAAGAGGCCGTTTTTTCCGTCTCAGGAAAAGCTGTGAGACGCAGAGACTGTGCTTTAAGTGATAAGCTAGAATCTACTACAAGTATTTTTTTTTTCATGCAAGATGCACCACTTACCAAGTTTCAAGTGTTTAGCCCAAGAAAAATGTGAAAGAATAAATCAATAAATTGATGAGAAGTAGAGAACAATACAGTCTCCACATACTTGACCATCAACCATAAAATGTTGCACCTATATTAAGTTGTTAACAAGACTTATGCCCAATGGATATTAAACCATAGTTGGAGTTAGGTGCATTTGTTAACCTTTGTCCAATTAAATCATGTAATTTAATGAAAACCATTGGGAAATAGGACCATCTTAAACACAACTAAGTAGATAATGGACATGAACAGCTAAGGAACAAGGAAAAATGAAACAGGCAGGTACATTTGTACATGTAGCATAAACACATAAGGATTATAGCCTTCCCCGCTCCTAATTCAGTAATTCGTAACTTATTGGTTCATAAAAAGATGATCACAAACAGCAGTTTCTAATGAGTAATCTCGGACACCATGACGCCTATCTAACGAATAGCTATTGTGTACACCATCACCAGGGGGCAAAACTACATTGAAGTTTGCACCCCCTAAAAATTTTTAAACAATAATTAGGTCTAAATTTTCACCATATATGCACCATTGTGCACATGTCTATGCAACCACAAGGCAAGAGCACCTTCCTCTAAATTGTTCAATCTTGGCCTCTGACCATCACCATGACATTCTTTTCTAACAGATAACATCACTCACAGTCAAGTAAAGAGTCCACCAGAACAGCCACGAATCCTTCTTGTTCATCCGAGCGAGAGACTGCATGGAACACTCAAGTTACAACATGCAACAATTTCACACAAAAAAAAACAGTAGGATTAACATCACAAGCAAAGCAGGACGGACCTCACCATCAAGGCACTCAAACTTCCACACACTGCTTCCTTCGTCGTCAATCTCATTCCACCACCGCAGCCCAACTAATATCCTGCCAGTGACGTTCTTGACCACCCAGAAGTCGAGCGCTGCGAGGAGCACCGTGATCACAAAGATGATGACGAAGCTCTTCACAAAGAGCGAGAAACACTGCTACACAAACTTTACTGGAGGCGGACGTTTTCGGTTTCCAGGACGGCGTGCCGTCCGCGGCCTTCCTAGAGGCCTTGCTGCCGGCTTTGCCATGCCGCCCAGTTAACCGATTTACCACGGGCGAAGCGGTGTAACGTGATCCATGGCGGTAGGAATATAGACTTTACCACGGCGGGCATCGCGATACCGCCGCCACCTTTGGATTATTTTACCGGAAGATGGATAACTTTTGTGGCCCGCCGCGGTTATGTTAGCCGCTGGGTACGTGGTGGCAAGGTAGCTTAACAACTCATTGAAGCTAGTGTCAAACCAACCATGACAAGCCTTCAACATCAACAAATGGAGGTTAAAACGGAGCGCCATGCACTCCTTCGGACAATCGCCGCCGTCCTTATAGAGAGGATCAACTGCCGCCTGCTTCAACTCTTTTTGAAATTCTCCAACCACTTTGGGCAACCCAACACAACGTCGTCTTCATCGAAGTGTTTGACTAGATCTTCAACAAGCTTTGCACATTATCGGGTTGGCTCACGATATCCGACCACCCCACCGTCGCCCGCTTCGTCGGCCATGTCTTGCATTAGATCATCCACCGTGATGTAATCACGACAACCGTTGTCACCTTTGTCGGTCAGCACAGACTGAAGATGATGAGGAGCCGGTGCTCCTAAAGGATCTTTATTCACCGGTGGTGTTGTCGCCGTCGGCGTCGAAGAGCTCACTCCAGATGCACCGCCACTCGCACCAACTCTTTTGCCGTGAAATGTCCAGTATTAGTAGTAGCCCTCGTTTAAAAATACATGATCAAATAAGTTTGCACCTCGCTCTCGAACTTCGTGTTCTTGCAACGAACATTTGGGCATATGGTTGTCATCCGCTTCAGATACGAATGAGCTTTACCAGTCAAGCAATAAACTTCCTTAATTCAAAGAGGTACCGCGGATCATTCACTCTATCGATCCGGTACATCCATTCCGACCTATCCATCATACATGCGAACATTATCCGTCACAATCAACATTAAATAAAGAAGAATTAGGAGAAATTGATGATTTTTACGTCCAAAATCATGAAAAAGAGAGGAAATGACGATGTGAAAGATGGAGCATGCATCTATGATGAATCTAAAGTTAAAGAAATACATGACATCATTTTTTCCATTAAAATTGATCTAGGTCTAGATCTAGATCTAGAGAGAACTCTAGGTGATGAAAATAGAGAGAGGATGGAAGGAGAGAGGGAGAGCCTTTATGAACCTCTTATGATGTCCTCCTCCCTCAAATCTAAGCCCTTCAACTCAAATCAAAATTTTTCTCAAATTTTAGGGCAAAGCCTTCCCCCATGAGTTTGAGAGAGGAAGACCCGTGGAGAAGACTGTAACATCCCAGATGTTAAAAAGTAATTAAGAAATTAATCATGTCATCATTATGCATAATCATCAAGCATCAAGTTATTAATGCATTTCATGTTTAATTTATAGCATGTAAATGTTGTTTATAAAGTGTTTTATATATTACCGAAATAATGTTAATAATAATGATTAGGAAACTTTGTGAATCTTTTAAACAAGTCAAATTCTTCCTTAATAAAAGTTTTATAATCTTGGTTGCAATGCTTGGTGTGAACCTTGTTTTATGTTGTATGTGTTGAGTGGAATGGTTTGAATCAAGTTTGAAATCTTGGATTTTAATTTGAATTTTCGAAAAACCCTGATTTCTAGCAATTAATTTTATCCCTGAAAACTCATTTCAAAATCTAAGCATATTTTGGGGTTGAGCTTAAAAGCAAAAGTGTAGATCTTGTCAAGTTGTACAAAGTTGGTGTTTGGAGTTTTCAAAGTTGTTTAGTAAAATTTGAAGTAATTTGAAAAGGCATAATTCTTTAAAGTGTCCCCTTTTGAATTCAAATTTGAATTTCAAAATGTAAAATGAATTTGGATATGGTTTCAAAAGCAAAACGATGTAGAACTTTTGATTTTGAACAACTTTTTATATTTTGGAGATTTTTGAGTTGTTATGAAATTTTGAGAGTAATTTGTGAATTTTGGAGAATGGCAATTCATAATATTGATGAACACTTTCACCGCTCTTGCTACATGCCGTGAACTTCGATTTGCTTCCTAAAAGCGTCTTAGGCCGTCCAAGGGAGTATTGTTGGCCAAGGCTTCGAATAGTCGTGGCTTCCTTGCACTTTCTTGGCTGCCCTATAAAAATCTGGAGTCGTCGCTGTTCTTCTTTTCCTTTGCTCTGTTTTCTTCCCGTCACCTTGCTCATCTCCGTGAGCCCGCTTTTGTCAAAGTCAAAGCCGCCATCACGATAAAGCTAGCTCCAGCTCCGCTTACTCCTTGCGGTCCAAAATAACCCCTCAATTTAGTCTCGATTTAAGTCGGAAAAGCGCCGGCAAGCGGCATTTTCTTCGTCTCGGGAAAAAGCTGTGATCCCGTTTCACCGTGGTTAGGGCCCTCCGGTGATAAGCTGCTTCGATTACGTAGCTCCAGCTTCGTCTCGATCTTCATGATGCTTAATCCGTTGTTGCTTGCTCATTTTGATCACCACAGAAAATGTGAAAGAACACCATCACCGAATTGATCCTTGCTCCGCCAATACAGTCTCCACGCCGACGACCATCGTCTAAAATGTTTGCTTCTCCACCTGTTAACTGACTTATGCCGGATGTTAAACCATAGTGAGCTACTTAGGTGCTTCTGTTACCGTTTATTTAATCGCTACCGAGCTCATGTAATTTAATGTAAACCATTGGGAGCCGCGACCATCTTCCATGGCATGCCAAGCTCATAGCTCGTAGATAATGGACATGTCTAGCTAGTGCCTTCAATCGATCTTGTGGAACAATGATGTGGTCATTTTGGTACCTTGACCAGTCGCATTTGGATTCACCGTCATAAAGTTTATAAGCGGTCGGTAGCCTTCCGTCGTCTCCTAGTCATTCAGCGAATTTGAAGATGACATGTGGGTCCGATGTCGATGACTCAGCAGTTCAAATGAGTTTTCTTTTTGACCATGAATAGTCTAACGAATTTGTTATTTTGTGTAAATTTATTTAGAGCTCCAAAAATTATGAAAATTTTTGTGTGACTTCTTTGGGATGTATATTATGTGACAAAAATTTGAAATATTGATTTTAAGTATTTTTGGGGTATGATAAAATTGCTCAATTAATTAATAAATGACTTTCCATGATTTTTCTAGAGCAATTAATTATCCAAAATTATGAAAATTGTTTTGCCACTTAGTTATCATGTAATGAACATTTACAAAAAATTTTGAGCCCAATTGAATAAGTTGATTTATTTCATAATTCTTAATTAAATAATTAATTCATAAAAGCAAATAGTAACCTTTAATGATTTAGGTTTTGATTGAATTTTTGATTGGGTGATGTCCTTGGGTCATTAGTGGATAATGATCTTTGGCAATTGATGTGTGTATTACGAAATGATTTAGTTAGATTAGCTTGTACATCTTAAGCAGAAGGAAAGTTGTATTCAAGTTGCTAACTTTTGCATCCATCATCGAGCATCATATTTTGTATCTCGCATCATGTTAAGCATAGTATTATTACTACGTGTAGTGAGTGAGCGAAGGTGAACCTGTAGTGGTTAATCAAGCAGATTGAGGAGGTTAATCCGTCGGTTGAGGTCGGGTTGGATAACGTGGACCTTTCTCTGAATCGGACTTTTCCGTCAACGAAGGCAAGCCCGGATGCATTTAAACCTACCTTGTGTTTTACAAATTGATTTTGCTTTTGCTTTTCAATACTGCATTAAGTGATTAGAAGTCAAGTGGAAACCTAATTGATGCATTACCAACCTTGTTTTCCTTATCTACCTTGTTAACCATTTTAATTCGTATATATGGCTAGTTATGCTTAGTCATGCTTAGATAATAAAAGTCGGGTGATTACATCACACCGAGTTTTATATGGAACTTTGGTTACTTATGTTATCATGAAATATGAGCATGTGAAGTAATAAATCTAGACCAACTCATTGGGTGTCGCTCGGTGTGTGTGAGCCACAAGACATGGAGGTCTTGTGGCGCGGTTCTTTCCACTGTGTGTCGATTAAGGTCCGTATCCTTGTTGACTCAGTGAGTTGAGAATTTGTAGTACTAACCACATACTCAACCCAACAAGCCTTAACTTGGCTATTCTATTACGAGAATGGCTACTCGCTACATATCCTCGGGAGTGGAGAGATGGCGGGAATAGCGTGTACCCACGTGGCAATGGGCCGGGTGTGTGGAGTGTTAGATTTCTCGGTGGCGCCGGACCCGTTCTTGTGTAGAGGATCCGAGGGTAGGTTGATATATGTAGGTCGGGACCTACATATGTCGTGTCCTAAAGGAATTCCCAAACCGGGGTTTATAATCGGTTCAATCGTCGTGCTGCTCCTCGGTTATGGAGACTCAATTCTCTATCATCATCGTAGTTTAATAAGCGTAACTTGAGGGCAATTTGAGAAAGTGTTGGATATGAAGTTTCATGATCTCATTACGGATCGTGTCGATTTGTATAAGATCTTATGAAATGTTAAATGTTGATAAAAAGAATTTTGTTACAAAGCTTTTCGCAAAAATAACTTTGATTATTGTTAAAGCCCTACCTTGAATTCCTAAGCCTGAAATTCTCACGATTCTTATTTGTTATTTCGGTTAAGTCTTGTTGAGTACTTTTGTACTCGGGTTCGTTGACCCTTGTTGCGATCGCGCTCATGAGTCGATCTGTTTTGGATCGTATCCATCATGACTATAGTTCGATCTCGATGACGAGAAGTAAATGTGTAAATTAAGAAGATTGTGTGTTTTGTATTATATTATAATGCCACTCCACTACTTCGTTTTGTATTAATAATTATACTTAGTTTGTAAGGTTTGAAACAACATCTATTGTAAACTAAGTTGCTATAATGCTTCCGCTATATTTTACTCGATATACCTATTTGAATAAACTAGATGTAGATCTGCAATGACTCTAATGTGATAAATAGAGAGAAAATCGTGGATGATTCGGGGTTCTTCGAGGACACCTCTTACATGTCTTCTTAAGTTATCTAAGCCCTAACATATGCATTGTGTCAAAGGTTTTCGCAAATTTTAGACGGCAGTGCATGTGGGCCCTATAATTTAGGAGGTTCTGCCACAAAGACGAAGGGGTGATGCTGTGTATTTGTACAGGCTTTACCGCGATGGGCAAGATAAAGAGCCCGCCTCGGTAAATCAACTCTTTACCGCGGCGAGCAGTTTAAAGAGTCCGCCACGATAAATCGTATTAACCGCGGCGAGCGATTCATACCGCCCGCCGCGGTAAATAATGATTTCCTGCGGTGGGCAAGTAAGGTGGCCCGCCGCGGTAAACCCTTTTCCCGCAGCGGGCACCTCGGTGGCCGGTCACCGGTTAACCGTGGCGGGCAAAAGAGGTGCCCGCCACGGAGCCCATTTTGGCCACGCTGCGCAAATTGGTTCCTGTAGTAGTGAAAAGGATGTAAAAGGCCAGGGCCCCCGCCTTTGAGCAAACATAAGAATTAGTAATAAGTGTTAAAACGTAGTAGTATATCATAATTCCAGTAAAACACAATGTAAGATGCATGAGATGGCAAGCGGTTTACCTTGAATAGCACATGGAAGAAGCATGTAATGGGATTGGCATAATTCTCGCTAACCACCTGAAAAATGTTCACACCATTATACCATGCCTTCCTCATTTGTTTGAGAGGACAGATATAATCAGATCTCAACCAGGGGCGGATCTAGTAAAGAGACACATGGGTGATTTTTGCAAAAAGTTAGAAGTTAGTAGGCATCAAATAGCCAAATAGTTTGAGGTTAGAGTTTGAGAACTCATTTTTTTTAAAAAAAAATCGAGAACTCGGTTTCGCACAGCAGACAGGAAAGAGAAAAAGGGTGGGAATACCTGGTGGGTGCTCATCGTCGGCGAAGAGGTAGGCAAAGGCCTCACCACCTGGGGTAGGCGGCGGCGGCGGTAGCCCACCCAGACGTCGCAGACAGAGAGGGAGGTAGGGAGATAGAGAGCGAGCGCACGCGGTGTCGCCGTGTCGGTGGCGAACGGAAGAAGGAACGCGAGGAGGGAAGCGAGGGAGGTGGACGAAGTTGGGATCGAGATGTTTTTTTTATATTAATTTGCTTCTCCACCGTAGGTTTTTTTTAATATATACATCTATGAGATTTTTCTGGACTTGGTTAGCAACATCATTCCCATCCACGGGCGGATCCATGTTGTGTTTACTGGGTGCGGCCGCACCCACGCCGGAATACGGAATACTTTATAGTATACAATTTTTTTCTGTATTCGCACCCCGTGGCCCAAATACCTGCACCCACAGCCCAACTGGAAAGAGCCCACAGCTCCTTGCAACTCGGCAGCCGAACAGCCAGCAGCATCAACGCACGCACCGTGGCTGGCCGCCCAATCCTACGCAGCAGGCTTGCGGACGCTTCGACTGCAAGCTTCGCCCATCGCTTCGACTGCACACCTCCTATCCCGGCTCCCGCGGCCTTCTCTGCCGTTCGTCACTCCGCCTTCTCGGCTTCTCCGAATCTGACGATCGCGGCTGGCCGTCGCAAGCAGCAGGGCGCACCGGCCAGCGGCCAGCATGGCAGCGCCCAGGCAGCCACCAGGAGCGCAGCAAGGCAGCAAGCAGCAGCGTACTCAGCAGTCAGCACGCCTCTCTCCTCTTCGTGTCCATCCTTTCACAGAGTAACCAACTTCAAATATTCTTCATTCTTTCAGAGTTTCAGTTTCCATCAATTTGACCATCCAATGATTTTAATTTTGTAATTCCTGTCCTTTCTCTTGGTACTTTGTACAGATTCTAGGGTTATGATTTTTTTTCTTCTTCCTATGATATTTGATTATTGATATTTATAAAAGCAATCAAAGTAACTAAAATTTAAATACTCTTGTGAATGCTAGGAAAAACATGGAAAGGTTTTTTAAAAGAAAAGCACCGGATATTAATTGGGAAGAGGAGATCAAATATGACCCAGGCTTAAGAAAGGAAATTGATTCTTACCATCCAAATCATAGATAGAAGGTGATACGGAAATATTTGGAGAATGGACCATGCCAACCTTGCACGTGCTGATGTGAGAGAAGACAATCGATTCCCCAACATAAATATTTTCAGTGAGCTTTCACAAAGAATGGTGGACACAAGAAAAAATCTTTGTTATCCATTGGTTTATCGACTTTTGAAACTTGTGCTAGTATTGCCGATTGCCACTGCAACAGTTGAGAGAATATTTTCGGGGATGAAGATTGTGAAAACAACTCTTATAGTAACCGCATGGGTGATGCACACTTGAGTAATAGGTGGAGAAAGCAGAATTAGAGAAAGTTACAAATGATGCTGTGGTTCATCGCTTTATGAACATGGAAGGAAAATGGCGCAGATTTGATCTCTAACCGCGTTTGGATGTCTGCATTGAGGCCATGGCATTGGAATTGGAAATAGTAGACCCGAATTCCACGTGTTTGGATGGTCTTGGCATTGGAGTCTGGAAACTGAGCACGACATTCGCTTCACGTAGCACGACCCCGAAGCGATGTCGAGCCGAGACCCTCCGGCTCTCATCGTCTCCAACTCCGGCGCCGGCCCCTCTGTCCCTCGCAGCCAGCCCCTTCGTCCTCCTCGTCGGAGCTCCTCCACCCTTGCGTGCCCCCTCTGCCCCACTCGTCGGGGCCCTCAGATCCACCGAGACCTGCGGCGAGGCAGCTCCCTCCTCAGCGCCGGCGTCAAGCTCTCTTCTCCCCCGTCACTGCTTCCCCTACCCTGTCGAGCTCCCTTCTCCCCCATCATCACCTGTCGCGGTGGTGTCCGTCCTCAGATCCGGAAGGGCCCGAGCTCGAGCTTCTTCGTGCGTCCTCTGCGCGTCGGGTCGTGCCCGAGCTTGCTCACGGCCTTCCTCCGCGCCACGAGGGTCGAGCCTGAGTCCGCTTGCGGCTACCTCCGCATGCGCCGAGGGAGCCCGCTCGCTGCCATCTTCCACGGCGCCGGGGTGCCCGGATACTCCACGCGAGGGAGCCCGCTCGCTACTATCTTCCACGCCGGCGAGGTGGGCACTACTACTCGCGGGATCGCGGCTATCTTTTGCGCTGCCGGGGCCATGTGATTTGTGAGGGAGGTGGGAGAAATCAATTTCATGATGTGCACATCCAAACATAAATTGGTATTTGCCAAGTCAATTGATTTCAGCCAGCAAATTCATCCACATCCAAACAACAGATTTTGTATTACAATACATTTCCAATAGCAGTCTGATTTGACATTGGTACCAATGCAATTTCAGGGTCTCCAATATCTACATCCAAACGGACCCAGGTAATGCACCTCTTTTCAATTTTTCAATGATACATTATGTAAATTGTTTGCTTACAGTGATGAATGGTTTATTTCTTTTCCAGTGAGGATTTCGTGGTTAATGATTGTATTTTGCCAACGCCAACAATCTTTTGTTGTTATAATTGTGAGATTTGCTTATTGTATTTTGATAAATGGTAAGCAAAAATATATTATTACCGCTACTTAATTGTTGATCTACATCAATATTGCTTGTTTTAAACTATTCATGCTAAAATTATGGCTATGGTGCTATTGAGTTGCATTATTGTTCTATCCTTAGACCGTAAGCCGCACCTCCTCCATAATTCTCTAGCTCCGCCACTGTTCCCATCTATTTCCCTCTAGTGCATGCACTTCTTTGTCCCATCTCCTTTTAGGTCGCTTGTTGCCTCATAGTGTCGTGGTTGATATGACTTTTTTATGATTTTATGGTATTTCTGTATTTTATATTTGCAAAAGAGACCAACAAGCGAAAGTTGTCGTAAGTCTACTTCAAGGATAAGTAATCTGGAGAGATTAAGGTATGTTTCTATACAAGTTGCTTGCAGCAGTTTACCTAGAGTTGAAATCTGTTCCGACACAGATAGTAGTATATTTGAGTCTAAGAACACATGATTTTCTCATCAGGTGTTACCGCCGCATTAGAGCAATTCCAACAGTTTCCCATCCCTCCTCCCCATCCTTCATTTTTTGGCAAATTGAGAAAAAACAACCTCCAACAGTTTCCCATCCCTCCTCCCCATCTTTGGCAAGTTCGGAAAAACGCCTCCCTAGCGCGCATATATGCGCGCGGGATACGACTTCGCATCGCGATTCTACACGCGCCGCCGGCCTTCTTCCCGCGCGCGCAGGGCTTCTTCCCTTCCCGCGCGAAGGGCTTCGTCAAGCGACGGTGTTCCACACGCGAAGTCGAGTCGTCCAGGAGAGACCACGCCGGCGATCCACACGAAGCCAAGTAGCCGTCCAGGGGATTCCACGCCGGCAACGATCCACATCTTCGACGGAGGCGGCTCCTAGGGTTGCGGTATGGACCACTCATCCAATTCGATTCTGCCGCGCCGGTAGCGTTCAGATAGGGTTTAGTGTTGCGGATGGTGCTTTGCCTGATTGCTGCGCTGATGGCTGAGAAGACCGTACCAGATAGCAAAAGTAGACCGGCTGATGAATGCGGCAACAGAGATTGCTACTCACATGGGAACTTGCATGGTCCTGTTGATTTTGTACTCTGCTGAATGCTACCTCGAGACAGAGATTGCTACTGCTACTCTGCAAGTCTGATAGCTTCTACTGCTATAGCTGATAGTTGAAGTAAAAAGTTCACTGAATTATTGTCGACTGCAGGGAGGAGACAAGACCGGCCAGGAAGGATCTACCGCCGTCAAGGAGTCGCGACACGAAGGAGATGGCGGCGATGTTTTGGCGCGACGACGCGAGTAAAAATTCGCTCGGAAAGGCCTTCATCCCGCGGCAAAAACCCAGCTCGTGGGCCCAACTTTTTAGATTGGCAAGTGAAATTTGGTAAACTATTGGAGATTGATCTTTTTTTCCTTTGGCAAAACATTTGGGGAGTTGCCAAACTACAAGATTTGGGAAACAAAAAATCCCAAACTGTTGGGGTTGCTCTTAGTCTCTATGTAAAACACGTATAACATTGATTGATTTGTTCCTTTATCTCTTTATGTCAGGCCATGACAAAATGGATAATATTGAGCAAAGTTTAGAATGTACCGCTGTCATCATGTTACAAGCCATGCTGGATACTTTGTTCATTAAAAGGAAAAATCGCACTCTTTTGCGTTTATCTATCATCTCACAAGTGACAACAACATCACTTCTGTTGTTGCATTTTGTTCCATTCATTTTATTTGGCTTTCCTTTTAGAGAATCATCATATGTGTTCATCGAAAAAACTTATCAAACTTTGTTTTATGAAAGTTTCAGTTGTCTACGTTATTACTCTAAAATATTTTCTTTGACCATGGCAAAGGTGACTGTATCAAGATAGATTATCTTCAGTGCTGAGATAACTAAAAATATATTAGTTTATTTTCCCACCTTTTTTATTGTAAATCGGTAGGCACAATAAAACAGTTAAAACTCAGTAATAATATGGATACATCTATAAAGACTGCATGATTCATGCATATTGTTCTAGGTTTTTATCCTAATAAGAAGTTAAACATCCGATTCGGTTCGTTTGCTACCTCAAGTCAGGTCGTAATTGAGGAGAAAGAAAAAATATATTATAATTAATAATGAAGTATGGCCAAATTACCAACATGATTTTATAGAAGACCGAAATGAAAGAGCTAATCTGAATCAATATATGCACATACATATCTGGATCCACATGTACTTTACATCAAGTGATGAAGCGTTGTGTATATGTTGCTCATTGAAGACTTGGCTATGATTGGGAGTCTTGGACCGTGCTAGATTTCAATATCAAGTGGTGGATTGGATCTTAAGAGATGATAAACCAATGTACGTGCACTATCCATCAGGTTTGGCTAGGCTTGTAGTGGATCTTGGGCATCCCGACATCAACGTGGTAGTATTGCCTGCTAGTGCCCCACAGTAGCTGTGGCATGTTGCTGCTCGGCGGGTAACCATTGATAGTGAAGAGAATACATGAATCATGAGCGATGATACAGCGATAGGAGTCTCTGTACTACAAGGCATGGCATGCGGCTACCTATACTACTAGTAGTGGATGCACCCTCAGAGAAAATCTCATCATGGACCCACACGCTGAGGACACCGCACATTTTTACCATGCCCCGCTCATGGGGTTCAACCTTGACCATCAGAGAGCTTCCTCACCCATGACTGGATGTGGATACCCACCATGTGCTTCAGTCTCATACCTCACTACTACACAAATGATTTTGTGAGGCAGTGGGTTTTGACTAACCCTCAGTTAATCGGTCGTAGGGCCACCGGCCGAGTGAAGGCGTCCGCCTCCGTTAATGATAGATTAACCATTAATCCATTAACTGAGGCGGGCAACTTAAGATGTTTGCCTCCGTTAATCGACTATTTTCGGAGGCGGTCGTTCTAAGCGTCCGCATCCGTAAATTGATTTACAGAGGCAGACGTCTTAAGATGTCCGCCTAGGTTAATGATTCTAACAAAAAATAATTCAAAACTTTTTCGTATGAACTCGAATGAAAATAAATTTTATATCAAAATTGTAGCTCTCGACGAGATCTACAATTTTGTAATTAAAAGTGTTTGAATTGAAACTGTTTAGGGTCCCAAAATATTATTATAAGTGCACATATTTTGAAATTTAAAATTATTAAAGGATCTCGGATGTTGACATGGTCTATACAAAAGTTATAGTTTTCAATAGAATCTGCAACTTTGTAATTGAAAAGTTATTAATTTGAAGATAGTTAGAGTCCCGAATATGTGTTCGAAGGTTATAAATTCTAAAATTTTAAATTTAGAATTTCTAAATGATCTCAAATGTTCATATAGTTAATACCAAAGTTCTAATGGCCGACCTGATCTATATGTTTGATATTGATAAGTTTTTGATTTAAAGTCATCTTGAGTCTCAAATATGTGTTTGAAATTCACATGTTTTGATGGTCAATTTTTCAAACTATCTCTGATGGAGATACATCCTATACCAAAATTGTAGTACTTGACAAGATTTAAAACTTTGTAGTTAAAAGTTTTTCATTTGTTAGCGGCCAAAATATCTAATATAAGATTATGAAATATTGATATAAAAATATAACATATTATATATAGACATGAATGAGTGTGCGGTGGTGTGGTAGAGACGCGGTAGTGTTGAGCGGCTAGTCGTGGGTGTGACTCCGCCTCCGTTAATGAATTAACTGATGTGGGCAAAGCAACCGCCTTCGTTAATCCGCATTAATGGAGACCTTTGATTAGAGGCAGTTGCAATGCCGGCCTCCATAAATCCATTTCGCTCACCTCCATTAAGCATTACGTAGTAGTGCTTATCTGAAAGGTCCTAAATGGCTAGACGGGGTGAATAGCATATAAAATTTTTCTACAACAACACTTAAGCCAAGTGGTTAATCAATTAAATGGCGAAATGAATTTTACGCTAGTACTACAAGTGATGCAAGCCACCTACCGTAAGTCCGTAATTCTAGTATATATATGATCTCTATGTATCACTGTTGATGGTTACTAACATCAATTATAAACTATCAACATAACATGTATTTATACTTAATTCCATAGTTAGTCTCACACGTTTCCCCGTGATTACGATACTTGGAATACCTCCGGGTGAAAGCTACAGCGGTATCCGTGCGCTTGCGGATTTATCTATGTACGTTAAATATACCAATAAGCTTTCTAACGCTGTTGCCAGGAAAACGGTTGCTGAATTGACTACGAGCCTAACTTAACCTTTTATTTTTTATTCTTTCTTTTGATTTAATTTTTCTTTTAGCATGGATTCCACTCCTATCTATCAATATACTAAACCCACGAGCGTAAGCCTAAAGCCACCAGAATCTTTAGAGCCTATCCTAATACCTGGCTATGAGTTGCGCCCGTATTTTATAAAATTGATTCGGGATAAATCCTTCTCAGAAGAAGGCAATAAAAACCCATACTCACACATACAAGAGTTTGAACAAACCTGTGCATGCTTGCGTATCGCTGGCATGTCTAACAAAACCGTAAGATGAAAGTTGTTTCCGTTCTCTTTGACGGGAAGAGCTAAACATTGGTATAATCAAACCGTAGGAAGTGTGCAAGTAGATTGAGAAACGTTATGCTCTAAATTTTGTTTTTGTGTCTTTCCCATCTCTAAAGTGGTTAGCCTTCGGAAAGAGGTTCTAAATTTTAGACAACTAGAAGAAGAATCACTTGGTACATCATGAGATCATTTTAATGAACTCATCATCACTGGCCCAAACCTTATCATTCAAGACCCTATACTTCTTCAATATTTTTATATGGGTCATAGCAAGGATTCCATGGAATCCCTTAATGCAGCCTCTAGAGGAGCTTTCCTTCATCTGCCTGCTAGTGAAGCAAGATCTATGCTTGATAGAATTAGTGGAAAGACTCCCTGCACTAGCATTCATAATGAACTCCCCGAGGAAGAGAAGGAATCATCTCCCGAACAAGAAGATAAAGTTTTGATTGCCAAAACACAACCACTCCAATCCCAAGATTTAGCTATCAATCTCGAACCATCAATACCCCAAAATCCTCCAAGGAAAGAAGCAATTCAACCTTTTGAAATTTCTTGTGAGGATGATCTTTTTGTGCTGATTTTGGAAAAAGCTTAAACTTCCAGTTTCACAAGAGATCTTCGAGCAAATATAGTTCAAATCCTCTCAAGAAGGGATCTCTTGAAAAGCATCCTTATTCCCATATAGAACATTGGGAAGAACACAAGGGTGGCATGTCTAGTGAAACCATAGAAGGAGAGCCAAGCTATCTAAAAGCCATTCCTATTCTCTCCCATTCTATATCCACATTAGATGTCTCATCTAAACCCATCCTTGACCCCGATGACCCCTCTTATGCTCTCTCTCCTAAGTGTCATGATGACCCTAGAAATCCACTAAGACAACCAAAGCATAGAAATCATGAAGGCCATAAAGATGATAGAAAGAGCAACGACAATGGCTGGAATATATTAAGAACTTGTATGCCGTTGCTAAAGAATGGATGGACAAGGACGAAGCCTTATGGGTAGAATCCAAACTTGTCTTAGATCCAAACGGTGAGCTTAAATGAATCCCTTTAATAAACAAGACTCATCCAAGTTTAGAGGAGGCCTTAGACGAGATCAATCTGAGATCCACCAATCTCCTGAATTAATTGGCCTCTCCAACATTGCCATACATGAGATTTTCAACCCCCTCATACTTCCTGTTCATAAAAACTTTAAAAGGGTGGTTGTAGATGCATATGTTTATCATAAATATTGTAGATCTCGTTGTGTAAATCTTGAGATAGGTACCCAGAGGTTGGTGTTGGAGGAAAAACCACTTCACCAACTTGAAACACAATTCGAAGGTTTCCCAAGGACGAGCTCATGTCCTAAAACAAGCACTTTCGGGAGATAATATGAGTTTTCACCTTCTGCTGTGATACCCTTGTGAAATAAGCCTAGAAATATAATTGTGAAAATATTTTTTTGAGTATTTTTGTCACTAACCATTCTAGGTTTGTGATTGAAGGATGACAACGCTAGGTATGTCCAACCAACCATCATACAACATTGAATCACATCCATCCAAACTTGATTTTGCCTTGCAAAATTCAAGTGTGGGGGATGAACTTCTCTGGAAAATCTTATGCCATGTTTCTAATTCATCTTGGTTGTCTCTACCTTTAAATCATACTCAACTTGCTAAACAACAATCATGTTCATTCGTCTCTATTTGAATAAATCTCTACAATACTTTCATGCTACCTTTGTTTACTATAGTATGCGTAGGTTTTGAAGTATTTTCATACATCTTTTAAAATTAGGCATGGTGCTTAGTTTAAACTATTTTCCTGAATTAAATTAGATACGGTGTTTAGTTTAATTCTTGAACTAAGAGGCATGTTGATCTTACTTCCAAAGGCTTTTTAAATAAGCTGTCTGTTCAGCTGCTTGAAAATGGCTGGCTGGGCTGGTTTTTGGCCGGCTGATTAGCCCAGCCATTCGGTGGCTCACTTCCAGCTGAACGGTTGCCCTAATAGGCAACCCAGCTGTGTTATGCTCCTCTCCCTCAGTCTGAAACACTTCACGTCGTGTGGCTAGGGTTTTCGTTTGCTCGCCCCTCCTCTTTCCTTCGCGCGGGCCACGACGGTCGTCAGCTCCGCTTCGCCATGGCTGCCCTCGCAGCTGGCAAACACCTCCATCCCATCTCGCCTCTCTCCACCGTGAGGGGCCCCCTCGCCATCGACAGCCTTCACGACGACAATGAGCTCCACATCCCTCGTAGAACCCGCCGCCATCGACGCCCGTCCGCCGGCAACAAGGTACCCCCGGATCCGATGCTACCGTCATCCCCCCTCCCGATCTATCGCCTCCGTCTTCCCCCACCTTCCCATGGCTCTGAGGACGCCATCTCCCCCCCTCTAGATCTACCGCCTCCGTATTCCCCCCTTCTAGATCTACCGCCTCCGTCGCCCCCCTCTGGCCCCAAGGGCGCCGTCGTCCCCACCCTTCGGCTCTGACCCCCACGTGCTCATTTTGTAGGTGTTTCTCGAGCACCGCCCACGGATTCGGGGATGCTTGGAACTAATCAACTAAAATTATAGGTGATGTTATTTAGTATCCAATGAGCACCTTTTTCATTGAACAAAATGCTTTCTTTCTTCAGTAGTATCTGATTAGGTTACTAGCGTTGTTGACTTTGAACAAAATACATTACTAGCAACATTCCCATCAGTTTCATGGCTTAGGCTCAGCTAGATCAGGCTGCTCCCCTTCCCGAAGTAGCTTTTGATTGTTGTGTTTAAAGATAATATCTTGGTGATGGGATAAGATTGTTGGGTTATTTCTCAGTTTGGGAGTCTGGCCATGGTGTGCCTTTTGTGTTCCGTCATGCTTAAAGCGTGTTCGGGCAAAGCATCTAAAAATTATACAATATTATTATTTCAAGCAGCAACTTACCTTATTTTTTTGATAAGTCGACGGAGAGGGAGAGAGTCCCCCACCTGATTCATTGATTGATGTTGGCTCTTAAATAGCCATATAAGTTTACAAGGGACACAATTTTGTTTCGTTGTTGGGTTTACATTGCAGCAACATACCTTATTACAGCAACTGAGTAACATTGAAAGTAAGAAGGAACATCTATATAAATCAAATGGGAACTACACGTGTATTAAATCAAAATCCAAGTTGAATAATCATTTAGGGCAAGTTGAACTTTCAGCATCCATATAATCTTCCACATGATAGTGTATCTACGGTTCCCCATTGTGCACACTAATTTTCATTAACAATGTGGTATTGTGTTTGTTTCTTTCAGTGCACCGCTCGCAAGTGCTTCATAACGCTGCCCAAACTGGCAGCGTCATCCACTTCATCGTGCTCTTCACCTCAAGCCAGGCACTACAACCATTGATCAAAACATGCCAAGTGTTCTGCTAAGGTACGTCCGCATTTCTTTCACCCTAACTCTCTTGTTTGTGACGACAAGAGCTGCTATTTATTGGTGTTTGTACTGTGGTTCATCATACCCTACAATGTAAACATGGCAATAGATGTCCATGAATCGTGCTAACTGGGATGACACCACCGTGAGGACCTTTCTAGAACTTGTGATAGAATAGAAAAAACTATTGCACCGGAACCAAAGAGGCCTCACAACCTTGGGTTGGGAAAATTTGTATCCAACATTCGCAACGGCAACGAGGTTGACGTACGAAATGAAACAGCTGCAGAACAAGCTAAATGAGCTTAAGTGGGCATATTTTACTTGGCGTGACCTTCAATCCCACACTGGCCTAGGCCGTGACCCACATACAGGCGGTGTCATAGTTGACCGCTCGTTCTTTGAGGGTGGCAATGAGGTACTAACTTCCACCTATTTGTTTTATAACCCCCTCCCCCTACTAACCTCTGCTAGGGATGTTCCCATTCTATTTAATTATAACCCTTGGATCCATGGCACACGTGCAGGAAAATAGCCAGTCTGCTGCGGAATAGACCAAAATGCCCAAATGCCTTGACCTACTGATAATTCTCTAGGGACACACTCCCTATGATAGGGGTACGTTGATCTCATCTGGTGGCCATCATCGCGAGACGACACCCAACAATGATAGCCATGATAGTCCACACGAGATATTACCGGACCCCTTCGTTGTCAAGAGTGTTGGTCAGTCCTTCAAGAGAACCACTAGGGATTACTCTGTCAATAGCCCGCACAGTAAGAAGAGTGCTTCCATTGATGAGTGCCTTAACAACATCACTGACCTCATTAAAGACCATAAGCTCCAGAAAGCCCGTATAAACAAGTAGGAAGAGGAGATGGACAAAGTGGTGAAGATTATAAAAGAAGATGGTGTGGAAGAGACGGATGATGTTTATACTCAGGCTTTAATAATTTGCAAAGACACACTAGACCGTAGAAACTTCCTCAGTATGGAAACCAAAGAGGGCCGCCTCAAATTTCTGAAGATCTGCTGGGATGATAGGAGATCCAGATCCAAGTAGATCTTAACCGAAATTGCCCTCCTACTGCGGTAGTCTCTGTTGTTTCTATTCCTACTACATTGATGTTTAGTTATATTTTGTCGCTTAGAACATTTGTTAAAGTTTCCTCGTTGTAATGCGGCTTGTGGTCTGAACATTGTTTGCTGGTTTTTTTTTCAAGTACCCAAATAAATATGTTGTGTGTGGTTATTTGGTTTGTCCAACAAACATTTTAGTTTTTTGTGTTCAGGAACACGTAGATGTTGCAGCCATCATGAAGTCGCAAGGTACGAATAATTTTGTACATTTGTTTACACATATGCAACATATGTCCCTCGCTTTCTTTTCAAGTCTATCAGCTGTCCTACATTTGTTGTGAGCCACCAGCCACATAAAAAATTGACATTTGCTCGGAGCCCACCTGGACCACCTTCATAGTTCATTTCTTTGATATTTGCTCTGTTCCATATGTGGATACATACATGCTCAATATATAATTTTGCTGCTATATGATGGTCAAGTGAGAAACGAAAAACCATACTTTTTTCTAGGCTTTATTGTTAACTTTTAAAGATGGAGTCATTTATGCCATTTTTCTTGTGTAGTCAGCTGAGCCAGTAGAGGAGAAAAATAGATGATGCCACTGTCTTCAGCAATTTTAGATTGATATATTTCTCACATCTGAAGAACTTTGCCATGTGTATGATATGAGTTCTGAATCATTAGCATAATTGATAAGTTCTACAACATTCTAGTTTAAAGTTGCATTAATATTCGCTGTCTGATAATTTTGGACTTAATCTTGGTTTTGTAGATGAACAACAGTGAGGAATCCGCTACCAGCGACAACTCAAGCGAAGGATCGTCCATTTTGCCCTTGGCAGCTGCTGCTCTACTGCTTTTAAAGTACAAAGCAACAATAGCCAATGAGGCTCCCGTGGTGAACCCGGACCTCCCCTTCCAGAAGATGACCGTGCGGCAGTGGATGGAACTCAATCTGCGAAATGAAAGGAAGTGCTTGGACAACTTGCGTATGTCTCCTGATAACTTGCTGCATTTGCATAACATTTTACTTGGGTTTGTCTTGAAGGGTACACGAGAGACAGGATCCCTAGAATGTTTAGGTATTTATTTGTGGACTTGTGCGCACAACCAGGCAAGTAGAAGGAGTAGGGATAGATTCGAACGGTCTTTGGATACAGTTAGTAGGAAGATTTGTCATGTCACCGAGGTTATGTGTAGGTGGTCACACTCTGTTCTTGTTCCAGCAGACAACAGTTATGCTAGAGTGAATTGGCAACTTGGCTCATATGCACCATTCTTTGATGGATGCATCGGGGCTTTGGATGGCACACATGTCAAAGTTAGGGTGAACAAGGAGGCCAAAATTGACCATATAAATAGAAAAGGAGATGTAACTATAAATGTCTGTGCCATTGTCGACATGGATGGGCGCTTCACATATGTCGTTGTGGGGATGGCGGGTTCAGCGCATGACATGTCAGTTCTCAAAGAATGTTGGGAGGAATCAAACTTCCCGCATCCACCAACCGGTGAGTGACTATTGCCAATTAATCATGCGTTACATTGTTTCTATAGCTTGTGCTGTCCATAAAACCTAATTGTGCAAGTGGTTCATGTGTTGCAGGCTGCTACTATCTGGTGGACGCTGGTTACGCACTGGAGTCAGGATACATGGGTCATTTTAGAAATACAAGATACCATCTGGATGATTTTAGGGGTGTACCTATAGAGACTATGTCTCGACAGGAGAAATTTAACTTGACTCATTCTAGGATACGCAATGTTGTAGAATGGACATTTGGGGTTCTAAAAAACCGATGGTAGATTCTTGATGGGGTACCGTACCGCCATCGGACAAAGCAAAAGATTATTATAATTTCTTGCTTTGCACTCCACAATTACTTGTTCAGTAGGGAGCATGGATTAGGATCCCCAACCTACCCACCGTCTCCCTAGGTTCAGCTCAATGCTAGTAACAGTATGTCAGCTATTTGGGAGTTCATATCTTTGGGGATGTGGGGACAATGATTGTGCAGAGGTGTTGTACCCATTGATGGTTGGGTCGTTGGATTTTGCCTGGGAACTGCCTTCATGCTTAATCTTATGTGCCTAGAAAAGGGTACAAATTTTGTACAGATGCCACTTAGGTCAGTAGGTAAGTGTACTAGAATGGTACCAATTGGAAATTGTAGGATTGCATGCCAATGTAGGTTGATGTTGTACATGGAGTACATGCGCATATTAGAAGGTGCATGTTTCTGTAGGTGTTGCAAATGTTTTGTGCAACTCCTACAAGTTTTGTAAATGCTGTAGTAATCCTCCAAGTAGTAGTGTTATGGACATTATGGACAACTCTTGAATGTACTGCTATAATGAATTGTTGTAATTCGATCTTAGGAATTCGAATGAGTTGATGTAATTCCTGCAAATTGGTTCAGCTAGCAGTTGTGCCTTGTATTGCTATTGTAATGAAGTGTTATTTCAATGGCCTTGGAAGCACATTTGAGTGAGATGTAATGAATTGGTATTAGAACTGGTTGGTACTAACTTGTACGTGTTAATGTTGTTACTTGTTGACGGACATGTAATTGAATGGGTCTGAGAGTTGGCGCCAACTATAGTTCATTGGCACCATAATTTGATTTGAATCCAGTTTATTCAAATCAAATTGCAACAGCGGCTGGTTGGCTGGCTTGTGTTGGGCTGATTCAAATCAGCTGATTGACCAGCCAAGCCAGCCTAGCCAACCGATCCAGAACAGCCGAACAGAGCATAAGTGTGGTACTTAGGTTAAAATGCCTTCCTAAATCAAATTAGACATGGTGTCTAGGTTGATTTTTGAGTCGATAGTATACCTTAGTAGATACTGGATATGTTGTTGGACTAACCCTATGCAGGAAACTTTTAATTCAATATTGGTAAGTCACAAGATGAATTCAAATCAGAGATGAAGCAAGACACAACTCATTCATTATAGATGTAAGAACTACATACCTCATTCAACATGGATGAAAGAACTTGAGGCAAAAGGTCTAATAAGGTGTTAAAAGATCGAAGAGTAGAAAGATGGCATAGCAAAAGGATGAGAAAGAAAAGGTGTGAACTAGAAAACAAGAAGCTCAAGAACAACTCCTACTATGAGGCTAGCCAAACAAGAAAAACTTCAAGCAAAAGAGAAGAACCATCTTGAGTTATCTACCCTTCGTCATATGGTGTCTTCATGCTCTAATGACAAAGGTAACATTATAAAGTAAATGGTAATTATTTAAAAAGTTTTTCCTTGATTCTGGTAGGCACATAAATAAGAAATAAAATATGTTTGAGTTACAATTTAGCTAATCAGACCTGATTAGCTCAACATGTCTTGTTCTTTAAGCTTGTTCCTAGCACCACTTTCTTGATCTCATAGTTTTAACCAAATGAGCTAAAATATTGCACATCCTATCTCTAGAAAATGATAGTCATAATCATATAAAGTTTGATACATTATGTAAGGATAGACAATCCTTCCAAGGGTTAAGAAACTCAACCCTTTTGGACAAATGAACTTAAATGCTACATGCATGCTCAATCTTATGATCTTATCACCCATGACATAATTAAACAAAGCACATAAACATCAACTTCATCATATTCAATGTGCCTAAGGAATGAATAAAATTTTGGTTCTGTTGGTGTTTTCCCACCAATAGAGCCCATGCACTTGATCTCTACCTTGTCTTTATGAGCAGGACACACTTTAAGCAAAGTGTGGGAAAAAACAGTCAACTCCCCAATTCCTACAAGTAAAGGTTTTGAACCTGCTAAACCAAAATCAAGACTCAAAACCAAGACGGGTTTAGCGGAAGGAGGTGACATCACCCGTCGGTGCAAAATGTGGCCGACAAGTAAATATTTGTAGTTTTGCCGTGCACTGTGATCGGATGTGGCCTAGCACGCGATGACACATGATTTATACTGGTTCAGGCAACGTGCCCTACATCTAGTTTCAATCGGTCGGTGACTTTATTCCTGAACCCAGGTGCTCGAAGTTTGCTGTGGGGTTACAAATGAGTAAGGAATGAGAAGGGGGGTGTTAGAGGCCTGGTCGGACTTAGAACCTAGTGGAAGAGAGTGAGGGATGCTCAAACGTGTGCTAAGTATTGGAGCATATGTTCTGTGTGTCTGAGCTTATCAGCTATTGAGAGCGTGTAGACTATGTAGCTGTCGAGTTCTAGAGCTGTTGAGCTATTTTTTCTGTGTCCTCAGAGGAGAGAGCGCATCCCCTTTTATAGATGAAGGGGATGACCTTACAAGTCAAAGACGGAAAGGGAGAGAGAGTGTGTATGAGTGCTACCTAGTCTTGTTGCCCATGTCGTCGGGTATGGCATGTCATCGCCACCTTACTGTTCATGACCTGCTGTACTTGGCAGGTTGCACAGTGTTCGCCCACCTTACTGTTCATGACCTGGTAGGCTGCACAGCCTTCGCCCACCTTACTGTTCATGACCTGGTAGGCTGCACAGTGTTCGCTTGGGACGACAAACGACGGCGCCCACAATACTGTTTGTGCTCTGCCACGTCTAGCAGGCTATATAGTGTCTGTCTGACATGGCCTAACGGCACCGTCCTGCAGGTGCGCAGGGCATGGCAGGGTTTGGTCCTCGGTATTGTGGTTGACATGAGCACCTTACCTTATCTGCTCTGCCTGCTCCCTAGGCCCACACTGAGCAAGCGTCCTGGTCGGTCGTTCCTAGTCGGCCCCGACCGTGTCGGTCGGGAAAGAGAGGCGAGCAAAGGTCCGGCATATCCTCGGTCGGAGGAACGGGGTTGGAGTCAGACTACGGTCCCACCTCGGCCAGGCCTTCCGGTTGGGGCTCCGACCAGGTCTCCTGGCCCTAGGTGCCGGTCGGGGACCGAATCATGCTCTCGGCCTGTCATTGTGTATCTGGGCTGGCCCAGACGCACGCTGTCGCTGCACCGCCTGTTGGGCTAAATATTGCAGGGAAGCGGGTCCATTGGAGACCCCGAGTTTATGAACCCGACAAGAGCCCCCGAGCCCCTTTGGGGCTTTTGTGAAGCCGTGAAGGGGCTGTTGAGTTGTCATTTTTGAGGTGCACGGGAGTACATGTGGTAGAACCACCTAATCTAATGCCTCCTGGGAGTACTCGTCTTCCATTAGACACTAAGTACTCAAGGGAGGGCACCAAATTACATGGTTCCGTCGGGCACACCCTAGGGGAGAACCCAAAAATCCACATTTTTACATCTAGATCACAAATGAGAGAATAAATCTTACAACATTCTTAACCATTTCTTACATCACTTTTAATACAACATCAGAGTATAATATGTATTGTTATAACAGCGGAATGTAATCATATTATCAGAGTTATGAACAATTTAAATTAACAGCGAGAATATAAACATATGATCAGAGTTATAGCGAAATAAATATCTATTCATGACATGATGAAGCATTAGTATATAAGTAATGACAATTGATTATAGAACTTCCATTTATAAAAACATTTGGTGGGAGGTATAAATAAAAACTATGATCGCAGCATAAAGGAATCCTCTCTGAGCCCACCAGGAGGAGGAATCCACACACAAGGGTTAGCTCTAGCATCCACCTGTCACCTGCAACAGAGGGAAATGAAACCCGAGTACTCAATTGTACTCAGCAAGACTTACCCGACAGGAGGAAAGAAAAGACTCCAAGGATATGCAAGGCTATTTGGCTTATGGGTTTATTGCATCTGCAGGAGCATTACTAAAAGTGCGTCCTTATATTTGATTTTTATTAGCAGTGCATTAGTTCATTAACTAACCATTCTATGTAAGCACATGTGCTACTTTCAAGCAGGTAGTAAGCAATCAGAATCCTTTTTACCATCTTTCACCTTCTAGTTCTTATTACGATGCTAGAGTTTAGACAAGCCATACCGAATTGTCCGGTGATTCGTGAATCAATGCCTCCAGCTGGGTACCCCAAAAACACATGCCCCGCTTGTACCCCAGGCACAAGTAGGACCAACCCACTACCCTCCTATCATGGGGTCCCGGTCCCCGTCCAAACTGGGACTCCAAGCCCCCGCCCCTGAGTCCCGGACTCAGTGCGGTGCAAGGACCTCCTAACCCAAAAACCACCCTGACAGTCGGTCCGGAAAGAGCCGAAACCCATGACAAGAGAGTAACAAGTCTTCCAAGTGCCCATACCCAAGTATGTGCTCGAGATAACAAGTCTGTGACTTGCCTAGCATCCATTGCAACTCTCAGTCCTTAACCGACATAGACAGGGAAAAACAATGTAACCAAGCTATGCCCCATGAGCCACAGGACACAACCTCTTACACCCACCAATACCCAAACCATATCCCTGCCCGGTCACCATTTATCATTTCCACCATTTATATATTCCAAGTGATATTAATACAATAATATATTTCCTATCTCTCGCGAGTGACAGGCAATCACTCGACTTCTATCGGAGTCTTGTAGCATAGCATCTACATGATCCTGTCATACTAGTAAGACTTTGTGGCAGAACCTCCTAAATTATAGGGCCCACATGCACCTGTCACTGTCCAACGACCTTTGACATCTATGCATATGTTCCTGGTAACTTAAGAAGACTATCGGGTGTTCTTGGGGAACCCCGAATCATCCACGATTTCCAAGCAGGATCACATTACAAAGTCATTGCAGTATTACAACAATTTATTCAAATAGATACATCAGAGTAAAAGTAACGGAAGACTTACAATAACATAGTTTACAAACCATTTGTTTCAAACCACACAACTAAGTTCGATAATAAAACAAACCAAAGTAGTGGAGTGGCATTATAATATATTACAAAACACACAACATAAGCTGCCCTGCCCAAGGACCACACATTTAATTATCGTCATCGCACTGAACAACAGTCATGCAGCACGATCCAAAACAGATCTGCTCATGAGCCTCACCTGCAACAAGGGTCAACGAACCCTGAGTACAAAAGTACTCAACAAGACTTAACCGAAATAAGAATTTAAAAGAACACAGGAATGCAGGCTCATGGGATTCAAGGTATGGCTTTAGCAATAATCAAGGTTCTTTTTGCGTAAAAGCATTTTAACAAAATTCTTTATATCAACGTTTAAAACTTCATAAAGATCATATACAAAGCTGACACGATCCGTATTGAGATCATGAAATTTCGTAACCAACACCTTCTCAAACCATCCTCAAGTTCTAGTTATTAATACTACGATGTTGAACAGTGAGTTGAGTCTCCATAACCGAGCAACAACGACGATTCAAACCGATTATAACCCAGCTGGGAATTCCAGACCACACGACATATGTAGGTCCCCGACCTACATATACCAACCTACCCTTGGATCCTCTAAAACTTGAACGGGTCCGCGCCACCTGAGAATATAGTACTCCACCAATCCAGCCCATTGCCACGTGGGTACACGCTATTCCCGCCATCTCTCCACTCCCAGTGCGCGAGTAGCCATTCTCATAATAGAATAACCAAGTTAAGGCTTACCGAAGTATGTGGTTAGTACTACAAAGTCTCACCTCATGCAATTCAACAACGGATGGACCTTAATCGACACAGGCGGAAAGAACCTGCTCACAAGACCTCCATGTCTTGTGGCTCACACCCACCGAGTCCGCCCGGTCTAGATTTATTACTCCATATTCCCATATCACATGTTAATATATTTAACCAAAGCTCCATTTAAAACTTGCAGATGATAGGTAATCACCCGACTTTCACCGTTCTAAGCATAGCTGAGCAAAACTGGCATATACGAATTTAAAACTGGTAATATAGTAAATATGGAATAACAAGGTTGGTAAGGTACCAATTTGGTTTTCACATGACTCCTAATCACTTAATGCAGTAAAAAGAAGCAAAAGCGAAATCAATTTGTAAAATACAAGGTAGGGTTGTATGTATCCGGGGCTTGCCTTCGTTGATGGAAAAGTCCGGGTCTGGAGTCGCTCCACCGATATCAACTCCAACCTCCATAGATGGATCAACCTCCTCAACTACTTGATTAACAACCACATGTTCACCTTCATTCACTACACGTAGTAACAATGCCATGTTTAACATGATGCGGAATACGAAACATGATGCCTGATGATGGATGCAAAATTAACAACTTGAAAACAACTTTCCTTCGCGGTATCGTTACAAGTTAAACTAACTAAACCATTTTCATAACACTCACATCAGTTGCCAAGGATCATCACCAACTAATGACCCAAGGACATCACTTAATCAAAAACTCAAACAAAACCTAAATCACTAAAGGTTACTATTTGCTTTTATGAATTAATTAATTAATTAATAATTATGAAATAAATCAACTTGTTCTAATTGACCTCAAAATTTTTGTATATGTTCATCACATGATAACTAAGTGACAAAACAATTTTCATAATTTTTGGATACATAAATAAGTCTAGAAAAATCCTGGAAACTCATTTATTAATTAATTGAGCAATTTTTATCACATTTAAAAAGTACTGAAAATCAACATTTCATATTTTTCCTAAATAATACACATCATAAAGAAGTCACACAAAAATTTTCATAATTTTTGGAGCTCTAAATAAATCTACACAAAAATAACAAATTACAGCACTATTCAATCATTTCTGAAAAAGGAAAAATTCATTTTCAAAACACCCGCTCACACAAACAACTCGGAAATAACCAAGAACTCACACAAACAACTCGGAAGAACCCGAAACTCATACAAACAATTCGAAAGAACCCGGAACTCACACAAACAACTCGGAAGAACCCGGAACTCACACAAACAACTCGGAAGAACCCGGAACTCACACAAATAACTCGGAAGAACCCGGAACTCACACAAACAACTCGGAAGAACTAGGAGCTCACATAAACAACTTGGAAAGAACTAGGAGCTCACCCCGAACGCACTGGAGCATAAAGCTGGATCGGAAGAACAATGAATGAGTGGTTCGACGTGCACAGGAAGCACCAGTAGCTCACCCCAAACTCAATGGAGCAAAGAATGGGGCCGGAGAAGCAACGGTGAAGCAGGTCGACGATCCGAGCAACCACGGCGGAGCAAAACGTCGACGGTGGTGGTGCTCCGACAACTGCGGTGGACAAAACGGAGAGCGCTGGCCACGATGGCGCAAGCACGATGGTGAGGTTGCTGGCTGCGAGGAAGAAAGGCAGAGCTAGAACAAGCTTTGCCGAAATGTTGGAGGCACTACGGCGACGGCAAACGTAGGACAGAGCAGCGGCGATGACGACTGGAAAACAGAGGAGAGTGGCGAAAAACGGCGACAGTGAAGTCCTTATAGAGTGGCTCAGAAGCAAGGAGAAGCCACGCAGGAGCCTTTCCCGAGCCAGCGCGAAGCCAAGGGCGGCCACCATCGCGTCTGGAAGCAGAAGGAAAATCATAGACGGTGAGTTGGCTTCCACGGTTACTGTTCATCGAAATTACCAAAACTGCCATTCGATTTAAAAATCCAAATTACTCCCAAATTTATGTAACAACTCAAAAATCTCCAAAAATAAAAGTGTTCAAAATCAAAAGTTCTACAACTTTGCTTTTAGACTCAACCCCAAAATGTGCTTCGATTTTGAAATGAATTTTCAGGGTCGGATTTAAATATTGAAAATCAGGGTTTTCGGAATTTCAAATCAATACAAAGATTTCAAACTTGATTCAAACAATACCAAGCAATACTTATAACATAAATGTAAACTTGTTTTAGTGAATGCATAACAAAATTTGCAACATGACCAATGCCTTGCAATGCATATGATGATATGTCCGGTTTTTAATATTTAAACACCCGAGGTGTTACAATCCTTCCCCCTAAAAGAAATCTCGCCCCGAGATTCAAAGCCATAGGGTAAGTAATGGAAAAGGAAATGTGTCAATCCAAAAACATCCAATTCTCATCCATAAAATAACTGAGGTTCCTTTACAAAACACAATTTGTAACAACCGAGCTTAACTAACAGTACTCTATTCTATAATGACGCAAGAAACTCTAGAAACTTTTCTAACAAGTAATCTTCTGATTCCCAAGTAGCTTCCTCTTCTGAATGTTTATTCCATTGTATCTTGTAGAACTTTATAGTTTTCCTCCGAGTAACACGATCTTTCTGATCCAACACTCCAATAGGATATTCTGAATAAGTCAGATCTGGTTCAAGTTCCACTCCTTCAACTTCAACATTCTGCTCAGGCACTCGGAGACACTTCTTTAACTGAGACACATGGAACACATCATGTACAGCTGATAAATGTTCTGGTAATTTCAAGCGATAGGCCACTTTTCCATATCTCTCCAAAATTTGAAATGGTCCAATATATCGAGGTGCCAACTTGCCTTTAACACCAAAACAGTTAACTCCCTTCATTGGTGATACTTTCATATATACAAAATCTCCTTTGTTAAACACCAATGGTCTCCGTCGTCTATCCGCATAACTCTTTTGGCGGGACTGAGCTATTTTCAAATTACTATGTATTTGCCTAACCTTGTCTTCCGTTTCTTTCACAAGGTCAACTCCAAAGAATCTTCTTTCTCCGGGCTTAGACCAACTCAATGATGTTCTGCATCTACGACCATAGAGTGCTTCAAATGGAGCCATTCTAATGCTTTCCTGATAACTATTGTTATATGAGAACTCGGCCAAAGGTAAGCATTCATCCCACTTGTTGGAATAATTAAGGACACAACACCTTAACATATCTTCAAGCACTTGATTGACTCTTTCAGTCTGTCCATCAGTCTGCGGATGATAAGCTGTACTATACAGGAGCTTGGTATCCAATGAAGAATGCAATTGTTTCCAAAAACTGGAGACAAATTGTGTACCCCGATCGGACACTATGGTCTTTGGTATTCCATGGAGACTCATAATTCTTGCTAAATATATCTTGGCGTATTGGACAGTGGGATATATAGTCTTGACAGGAAGAAAATGTGCTGACTTAGTGAGTCAATCTACAATAACCCATATTGAGTCAAATCCCTTTGATGTCTTGGGTAGACCAACAATAAAGTCCATACTTATGTCCTCCCACTTCCAGGCTAGAATAGGTAATGGTTGTAGTTCTCCAGTAGACCTCAAATGTATAGCTTTCACTTTCTAACAAGTATCACACTTTGCTATATATCTCACAATTTCTATCTTCATTTTTGTCCACCAAAACCTTTGTTTTAAGTCATGGTACATCTTGTTGCTTCCTAGATGGATAGATAACCTAGTAGCATGTGCTTCTTCAAGAATTGACTGCCGCAACTCAGGAACTTTTGGTACTACCAAACGATCCTTGAACCATAGCACACCTTCATTATCTATACTGAAACATTCCGCCTTTCCATTCCTGACTCTTTCCTTGATATGGGCTACACCCTTGTTTTCCTTCTAAGCAGCAATAACTTGATCTCGAATAGTGGCTTCAACAATTATATTGGTCAAACTACCTTGTTGAATTACTTCTACATTTAACTTCTCCATCTCTTGACATAAAGTCAAACCCATTGTTCTTACTGTCAGGCAACTGCAATAACTTTTGCGACTGAGGGCATCTGCCACCACATTTGCTTTACCAGGGTGATAGTGTACTTCCAAGTCATAATCTTTAATCAACTCTAACCATCTTCTTTGTCGCATATTCAACTCTGACTGAGTAAAGATATATTTTAAGCTCTTGTGGTCTATATAAATATGGCACATATTACCAAGTAGGTAATGCCGCCAAATCTTCAGAGCATGGACCACAGCTGCTAACTCCAGATCATGAGTCAGATAGTGTTCTTCATGTTGCTTAAGTTGCCTGGATGCATAAGCAATGACTCGGCCTTCTTGCATCAACACACATCCAATACCAATACCTGAAGCATCACAATAAACATCAAACGACTTCTCGATTTCAGTTTGGGCTATCTCGTGCAAAGTGGTCAGCAGTCTCTTCAAAAGTCTGGAAAGCCTCTTCACAATCGATGACCAGCAAAACTTGACTTGGTTCTTTAGTAACTCAGTTATGGACTTTGATACTTTAGAGAAATCTGGAATAAACCGACGGTAATACCCCGCCAATCCCAGAAAACTCCGAACTTGATGAACTGTGGTTGGTGGTTTCCAATCAAGCACATCCTTCACTTTGCTTGGATCAACAGCAACTCCTTCCGCTGACAAGATGTGTCCAAGAAATTGTACTTCCTTAAGCCAAAAATCACACTTGCTGAACTTGACATATAGTTGATGTTCCCTCAAGCGAGTCAGAACAATTCTGAGGTGTTTCGCATGTTCTTCCTTATTCTTGGAATATACTAGAATATCATCAATAAACACCACTACAAATTTGTCTCGCTCAGGCATGAATACTGAATTCATCAAATACATGAAATGAGCTGGAGCATTGGTCAAACCAAAAGACATTACCAAATATTCATATAATCCATATCTTGTGGTAAATGCCGTTTTGGGAATATCTTCAAGCTTTATCTTGATTTGATGATATCCTGACCTTAAATCTATCTTAGAGAAAACCTTGGCTCTGGCCAATTGATCAAAAAGCAAATCTATCCGAGGTAATGGATATTTATTCTTGATGGTCACTTCATTCAACATAATCAACACATAACCTCGGTCTCATCTTTCTTTTTTTTCACAAAATTGCTTGACACCCCCAAAGGCGATCAACTAGGTTGTAAAACCCTTCTCAATCAATTCTTGCAAAGTTTTCAACTCGACTAACTCCTTAGGTGGCATCTTATAAGCTCTCCGAGAAATCGGAGCTGTTCCAGTGGTGCAATTCTATGTTAAACACATCCCTATCGGTGTGGTAGATATAAATCTTCAACATACTACTTATCTCTAATCTCTTTGACGACAGCTTGCACAAACTCTGCAATCGATCTTCTTTGATTTGATTAGAAGTTGGATGAGAAGTTGAGAAGTTCTATCCGAAACTCACCCTTATAGTTCTATTCAAAGCATCTATAACAACCTTATCTTTGATACATCCAATTCATTCCTAAGATTACATCTATATCCCGATCCTTAAGGATAATCATGGTAGTGGAAAAATATGCCCACCCAGTGTTTATGGGCACCGGTATACCATTTCCTTAGTACACAGGCGTCCCCAGGCATTGTACAAAAAAAATTTTCCTTTGTTGTCCCAATTGAAATTTCATACTTCACCACAAATGTTCTATTGATGAATGAATGCGATCGCGCCGAATAAAAAAGTATAACTGCAGGATGATTGGCAGCAGAAACATACCCATCATCATCTGCTCTCCTTCTTGTGAATCTCCCGGCTTGAATATATAACACCCGTCCTGTCTTCCTTTCATCTTTGCCTTTCCGAGCATTCTGATTGTTATTCTTGTTTTGTGCCCGAGCTCATTGTTGATTTGCAGGGGCCTTCTGATAATTGGGATTAGACTGCCTTGGATACGAACATTCTCTCAAGAAATGACCAGGCTTGCCACAATTGAAACAGGGATACTTGTGACCCTAGGGTGTTGAAGCAGAAACCCCAGAAGCATTTGTCGGTTGTGGATTCTGATAAGTTGTAGCAGGACGGACATTTGATTGCTGACTGGCTTGAAACTGCGGCGGACGATAAGGAGGACGATTATGATTAACTGGATGATAAATCACCCTCTGCCTCTTCGGATTTCCCCCATAAGATCCAGACGGCATACTCTTTTTCTTTTTGAGCTCCTTATGCTGCCGATACTTTGCCTCTGAAGCAATAGCAATATTCACTGCCTCATGATAAGTGACATTGGTACATGTTGTCATCATAGTCTGTAATTTGGTATTCAGACCCCTCATGAACCATTTCTTTTTCTTGGCATCCGTATTGACATGTTCAGGTGCATATTGTGATAGGTGATTGAATCTTCCCACATACTGCATCATGGTTTGGTCCCCTTGCCTCAAAGCAAGAAATTCATCCAGCTTCATAGCCATAACTCCCTCCGGGATATAATGGGCTCTGAAAGCAGTACAAAACTCCATCCAAGTTAACGGAACATCTGCAGGTTGCATGGCCATAAGATTTGCATACCAAGCACCGGCTGCACCTCTAAGTTGCTGAGCAGCAAAGACTGGTTTCTGAAACTCTATGCATGGTATAAGATCAAACTTCTGCTCCATGGTCCTAAGCCAATCATCAGCCTCCAATGGTTCATCTGCCTTAGTGAACACTAGGGGTTTTGTATCTGTGAAGTCCACATATGTAGCATCCTGCCTATTATGATGGCGACCACGGTTTCCATGCATCTGATTCTGATTACTTTGAGCCATCTCATGAAGCAAATGCGAATTTTCAACCGTCACATTGATAAGTGCGGCTATAGCATCCGCTAGATTTGTTGGAACTGGTGGCAGATCTGGAATATCGTTCTCATTTTGTGAAGTACCAGGAATATACAAACCCCGCATACGATGCATCTGTTCACAACAAACCAACTTTACTTCACAAGCCTTTATTGATTGATAAAAGAGCGGACTGCAACTCATTACACTAGTTTCACTTATTTAAACACAAAACCGCATTTAAACAAGACTACTTAACTTAAACTAGAACTAACTATTTCACAACTCTACTCCTTTTTGCGATTACATTAAACTTCAGGCTCGGTATCAATTCTAGAAATATTACCGCCTTCATTGTCACTTTCATCGATCATTACTAATTCTTCGGGATCTTCTTCTTCTTCTTCTTCTTCTTCCGATTCACTACCATCGGCAAGGATAACACCGGGATCCATTTCATCAGCTTGGGGTTCATGATTTGGATCTAGGAGATTGCTTAGCCTATGAACTTCCTCGTGCAGATAGGTGTTATGCTCCTCTAAGTCTTCTACATAAAATTCTAACTCAAGAGTTCTAGCTCTAGCTACATTTTCCCTATGCCAAGCCTCATTCATTCCTTCCACCGTCTTTAACTAACATACATACGCAGCGCCTCGTGAGCGGTGGTGAGACGTCTTAGTTGCTCCTGTAATCTGCCCACCTGAATGGCGTCCATAGCCCTATCTCTAGTAGCTTGGGCTAACTCTCCAGAAATCCTCTATATCTCCGCCTTAGGATCAGGCCTAGAGCTGCTACTGCTAGCACCATCATTCCTAGGGGCTAGTTGGTGCTGAGGAACTCCTTTGGGCCCAGTGGACTTATGGGGTGTCTTCTTGGTACGAGCCATACTGTACAAGCAGTATTAATCCAAGTAAAACAATCTGACAATAGTCTCAAAAGCAGTAAGGATGGACTACACACACAACCCATACACACTACTCACCCTAGACTCAGAGACGAAGGAAGTAACAAGTAACTTTATTATGATGCATGAATCGTTCTGACGAACAAAACCACCAAAGCTTAAAACAAGAATAAACAACATTTGTTTTTATATAGGGCATAATAAGATTACTACTCCACCACATAAAACCTTTTTAATCAAATAAGGAATGGTGAGAAAGAAATAAGACAAGTCAGAAGCAATTTGGACCAAATTAATCAAGTTAATTTAGTCATCCCAAATCATTTTGAAGTTTTCGTAAACCAATACCACAAAAACTTTGTAATGATCGCTCTGATACCATTCTGTGGCAGAACCTCTTAAATTATAGGGCCCACATGCACCTGTCACTATCCAACGACCTTTGACATCTATGCATATGTTCCTGGTAACTTAAGAAGACTGTCGGGTGTTCTTGGGGAACCCCGAATCATCTACGATTTCCGAGCAGGATCACATTACAAAGTCATTGCAATATTACAACAATTTATTTAAATAGATACATCAGAGTAAAAGTAGTGGAAGACTTACAATAACATAGTTTACAAACCATTTGTTTCAAACCACACAACTAAGTTCGATAATAAAACAAACCAAAGTAGTGGAGTGGCATTATAATATATTACAAAATACACAACATAAGCTGCCCTGCCCAAGGACCACACATTTAATTATCATCATCGCACTGAACAACAGTCATGCAGCACGATCCAAAATAGATCTGCTCATGAGCCTCACCTGCAACAAGGGTCAACAAACTCTGAGTACAAAAGTACTCAACAAGACTTAACCGAAATAAGAATTTAAAAGAACACAGGAATGCAGGCTCATGGGATTCAAGGTATGGCTTTAGCAATAATCAAGGTTCTTTTTGCATAAAAGCATTTTAACAAAATTCTTTATATCAACGTTTAAAACTTCATAAAGATCATATACAAAGCTGACACGATCCGTATTGAGATCATGAAACTTCGTAACCAACACCTTCTCAAACCATCCTCAAGTTCCAGTTATTAATACTACGATGTTGAACAGTGAGTTGAGTCTCCATAACCGAGGAGCAACGACGATTCGAACCGATTATAACCCAACTGGGAATTCCAGACCACACGACATATGTAGGTCCCCGACCTACATATACCAACCTACCCTTGGATCCTCTAAAACAAGAACGGGTCCGCGCCACCCGAGAATACAGTACTCCACAAATCCAGCCCATTGCCACGTGGGTACACGCTATTCCCGCCATCTCTCCACTCCCAGTGCGCGAGTAGCCATTCTCATAATAGGATAACCAAGTTAAGGCTTACCAAAGTATGTGGTTAGTACTACAAAATCTCACCTCATGCAATTCAACAACGGATGGACCTTAATCAACACAGGCGGAAAGAACCTGCTCACAAGACCTCCATGTCTTGTGGCTCACACCCACCGAGTCCGCCCGGTCTAGATTTATTACTCCATATTCCCATATCACATGTTAATATATTTAACCAAAGCTCCATTTAAAACTTGCAGATGACAGGTAATCACCCGACTTTCACCGTTCTAAGCATAGCTGAGCAAAACTGGCATATACGAATTTAAAACTGGTAATATGGTAAATATGGAATAACAAGGTTGGTAAGGTACCAATTTGGTTTTCACTTGACTCCTAATCACTTAATGCAGTAAAAAGAAGCAAAAGCGAAATCAATTTGTAAAATACAAGGTAGGGTTGTATGTATCCGGGGCTTGCCTTCGTTGATGGAAAAGTCCGGGTCTGGAGTCGCTCCACCGATATCAACTCCAACCTCCACAGACGGATCAACCTCCTCAACTACTTGATTAACTACCATGTGTTCACCTTCGTTTACTACATGTAGTAACAATGCCATGTTTAACATGATGCGGAATACGAAACATGATGCCTGATGATGGATGCAAAATTAACAACTTGAAAACAACTTTCCTTCGCGGTACCGTTACAAGTTAAACTAACTAAACCATTTTCATAACACTCACATCAATTGTCAAGGATCATCACCAACTAATGACCCAAGGACATCACTTAATCAAAAACTCAAACAAAACCTAAATCACTAAAGGTTACTATTTGCTTTTATGAATTAATTAATTAATAATTATGAAATAAATCAACTTGTTCCAATTGACCTCAAAATTTTTGTATATGTTCATCACATGATAACTAAGTGACAAAACAATTTTCATAATTTTTGGATACATAAATAAGTCTAGAAAAATCCTGGAAACTCATTTATTAATTAATTGAGCAATTTTTATCACATTTAAAAAGTACTGAAAATCAACATTTCATATTTTTCCTAAATAATACACATCACAAAGAAGTCACATAAAAATTTTCATAATTTTTGGAGCTCTAAATAAAAATCTACACAAAAATAACAAATTATAGCACTATTCAATCATTTCTGAAAAAGGAAAAATTCATTTTCAAAACACCCGCTCACACAAACAACTCGGAAAGAACCAAGAACTCACACAAACAACTCGGAAGAACCCGAAACTCATACAAACAATTCGGAAGAACCCGAAACTCACACAAACAACTCGGAAGAACCCGGAACTCACACAAACAACTCGGAAGAACCCGGAACTCACACAAATAACTCGAAAGAACTAGGAGCTCACATAAATAACTTGGAAAGAACTAGGAGCTCACCCCGAACGCACTGGAGCATAAAGCTGGATCGAAAGAACAATGAATGAGTGGTTCGACGTGCACAGGAAGCACCAGTAGCTCACCCCGAACTCAATGGAGCAAAGAATGGGCCGGAGAAGCAACGGTGAAGCAAGTCGACGATCCAAGCAACCACGGCGGAGCAAAACGTTGATGGTGGCGGTGCTCATGATCATGGTGGACAAAATGGAGAGCGCCACGATGATGGCGCAAGCACGACGGTGAGGTTGTCGGCTGCGAGGAAGAAAGGCAGAGCTAGAACAAGCTTTGCTGAAATGTTGGAGGCACTATGGCGATGGCAAGCGCCGACACGAAAGCGAAGGCGATGGCGACTGGAAAACAGAGGAGGAGAGTGGCGAAAAAAGCGGCGACGGTGAAGTCCTTATAGAGTGTCTCGAAGCAAGGAGAAGCCACGCAGAGCCTTTCCCAGAGAGCAGGTCATGAGGCCAAGGGCGGCCACCATCACGTCTGGAAGCAGAAGGAAAATCGTAGACGGTGAGTTGGCTTCCGCGGTTACTGTTCATCGAAATTACCAAAACTGCCATTCGATTTAAAAATCCAAATTACTCCCAAATTTATGTAACAACTCAAAAATCTCCAAAAATAAAAGTTGTTCAAAATCAAAAGTTCTACAACTTTTCTTTTAGACTCAACCCCAAAATGTGCTTCAATTTTGAAATGGATTTTCAGGGTCGGATTTAAATATTGAAAATCAGGGTTTTCGGAATTTCAAATCAATACAAAGATTTCAAACTTGATTCAAACAATACCAAGCAATACTTATAACATAAATGTAAACTTGTTTTAGTGAATGCATAACAAAATTTGCAACATGACCAATGCCTTGCAATGCATATGATGATATGTCCGGTTTTTAATATTTAAACACCCAAGGTGTTACAATAGGGTAAAGATATCTATGCAAGTGGGTTTCATTCAATTCCTTAAAACTTAATGCACAAATATAATTTAAAGTGCAGAAAAGTAGGGGTTATGCACCGGGGCTTGCTTGGATAAGATTTAATTAGAAGTTAGCTTTCCATCACGATGGCACGACCATCGAGACACTATCTTTTCTGATACTCTAGATGACTCTGTGATCCATCGACGTCCCTATTATGATATGCAATGCGATGCAATGCAAAGACGTAATTAATCAACTGCAACCGTGACTCGTAAAATACAATTTACGCCATTCAAGTTAACGAGCTAGTTCTAACGACTAACATACTAATCTACGTATCAATATCATCGAGAAAGATGTCATTTCCCAACAGGTCTTTTAGTTATACAAATTCCAAGGTGTCTCTTTATTTCATTCTATCGATTTAATCTTTATTCAAAATAGGGCATTATTATCTATCTAGCCACTAATTATTCTGGTGCTATAAAAATTACATTGAGCAGCTAATAATATTAGTAATTTACCATAAAATTTTTAGGGTCGACACTATCACCATTTTAGCATAAAAATTCCTACAAGTTAAAATTTCATAATATTAAGCATGCTGTCGACACAGAATTTTCGCCTCCGTGCCGAGGACACACGTAGCAAGCCGGAAGGGTCCGCTCGATGGAGCAGATCCGCCTAACTTCAGCGCAAGAGTGGTCGATCCTGCGCAATCCTCCCAAGACGTGCCAGTCAATTTGACCCTGTAATTGATAAGGAGAGAAAGCTTATCAGTAATTAAGGGCGGAACGTGCCGGTGTTGCCAGACAGTCCTGAATGTGCGGCTCTGAGAGCCGATATGAGAGTAGATCGACTAAATAGTCGATTTCAGCATATTCAAAAGAATAAATCGGTTAAAGCTCATGGGGTTGTGTAACAAGAATCGGTTATCATCCAGGATAAATATAATTCGAGCAAAAATTAATCAATGGCAATAAGATATCAATGACGATCGGTTCAAACTGAGCCAATGATTACAAGCAACCGAACCTCTCTTTATATAAAGAAATAATTCAGCACCACTTAACCATTTAATAAAGGTAAATCTAATGAACAGGTTAGATCTTATCTATTGCTATGACCAGTGGGGTATGAAGCAGAATCATGCAGGCCATAGAAACAACAATAGACTCGACGACCCTAACTCATTACTAATATCAGTGGGACATGAGGCAGAATCATACATGCCGTAATACAATAACAAGATCATAGGGCTAACATATCTTTCAATTTATCCTACTTCAACGGTCTCGTAATGTGAACTATTCGTGAAAGCACTCGATATCGGCTAAATAGCCGATTCAGGCATAGCGCACAGTTAAGGTCATACCTTCTTAGGAACAGATCTATCAACCAATGATCCCCACTCCATGGTGTTAACAGTGGGGTGAGAGGCAGAATCCCACAGGCCGTGATAACGGGCCATGAAACGGTTCTCGCTAACCAATAGATCTACTCAAGATCAAACATGCCTTAACCGCACGCTATGCACGATTAAAATTGATATAAAACAGCTGATAAAACATAACTTATCGTTTCAGGTGTAGATTAAATTAGTTTTAAATTGGCAAACGATGGGTTAAATAAGATATAAGGCCGATCCAGATCAATCTCAATCGGACAGAGTGATATTACTGTAATTAGATAAACGATGAAAGCAACAAGCAATATCGGTAACTTAATGAATCTATCAAAGACTGTCATTCTAAGGTAGAGCCGATAACTTGACCTTGATCTAATTCAAGAAGTGGGTGTGAGACAGAATCACACAGGCCATACCTAAATTAGACAAGAGTCGATAACTAGCCTATACCGAGTCGCAGTGAGGGGTCGACCGGATCGATGCAGCCATACGAACAGAGGTATAAACCATGACGGTACTTACAGACAAACAGTGGAGGTCGACCGTATCGATGCAGCCGTACTCGCTGAAGAACTTGCTGAGATCTACTCTACTCCTACTCCTAAGGGGTGGCCGAAGCAAAAAAAAATAAATTAACTTGTATTTGATTGGTTGTGTATCCTTACAATGGCGAGGGTTATATATTTATATCCTGGACTAATGACCTCTGATAAGCTATGTACATAACTTGGCTCAGAAGAAATATCTAAACTAAAGGAAATACTAAGATATATGGGCTCTAATTTTTTTTATGTAGAGTCCTTGTCAATGAAGCTTCCTTGACCGACGTGTCCTTTCTTATTTGGTTCAATCGACAAAGATCCTGTGCGCACACACATCTCGCCGAGTACATATACGAACATGACAGCTAGCCGGCCTTGTACATGCACGTACATGATACGACATCCTTGCTTCTTCCTTTGTTGAGTTGCACCTGGACGATATGTTTTTGTGTCAAATAATATAATATTCCTTTTCCTTCATGTACGGACTCCGGTGCTAGCAGCGTATATCCATATATCAACTGAATTATGAATAGACGTGGCCAATTATGCTAATTGGCCGTACGTGCAAATAGATGAACATGCAAGTCTTAGTGTTACGTGCATATCTCCTTTCATTTAATCTTCTAGCTTCTCTTGCTTTTCCCTTGTCTTCACGTGAGGAATTCCTAGACGTCATACATCTCTAAAATATATTAAACAATATTTCCTAGCTGGCGAAGAGCTTTCTGGACGTCAAGTATTTCCAAACATATCTCCAAATATATTAACAAATATTTTCTGACCAGTTCGCAAATATTTATTGCTTTTGACACCATCAGTAGATTCCTATCTCTGTCCAGGGTAAACGTGCCAAATTTTGGTGTAACACATTCTAAATCAATTAGAGCAACCCTGGAAATATCTTAAAACTAGGTGAACAAATTATACTAATAAATAGATCCTGATTTTAGGAACCTAGGCAAATTAGTTTCACATTTTTTGGATTCCCCTACTATTATATATTGATTTTACAAGTTAACTAGAAACATATATTAGAAAAACATTTAGAAAATGGAAAGGCTGGCGGCAACCCCTTATCGACCCAACGGCCTGGTCCAGTAGCAAGGCAGCCTAGGCGGGGCATGGCGCTGGGGCGGCGCGGCCAGTGATGAGAGACAGAGACAGACCGGCCGAAAGCGGTGCGCGTCACCTGCGCTGGTGGCCCAGACACATGCAAGCAGCGGCCCAGCGCTGACGAGGCGCGCGAGCTGCCTAGCCAGAGCAGCTAACGGCCCAGCGACGACCCACGCGGCACAAGCGCGACAGTGGTAGGTCGGCGCACCGCGGACGAGCCCACAGGCGCGATGCGCATTTTGTAGAAAGAACCCCGCGCTTTTCTCTATTCAACCCGAGATCCACAAGCGTTGTTCGTTTGAGTCACGTATTTTACGCCTAGAACTCTGAATAAAATTTCTACTTCGATTCTTACCCTTCTCTTCATCCTCAAAATAGAGCACGAGCAGAGGACGCAATCCGCCGGCCCATGCGGCGGCTCGCCGGCGACGATACTATCGCGGGGCGGCGTGGGGAGCTGCGCGGACCACGACCGTACCCGAACACGCACAGGTGTGGCCAAAGCTCTCCCCACCGTGGCCCGCAGAGACGCGCCACGCGCAGCGGCGGGTGCGACAGCCGGTAGCTAGCGGCAATGGTGCTGCGGGGCGCGGCACGGAGGTGGGGCGGTGGCTTGGAGCAGCGCATGGCACGGGTGTGCTGCCAGTACGGTGGCCGGCGATGGTCGATGGAGTGGAGGTTTGAGGCGAGGCGGAGCTGCGCGCGGTGAGGCCATACCGACGCGGACGACAGCAGGGACTCTGACGGGGGCAGCGCTGTGACCTGCGTGCGCTCGCGAGGTGGGGAAACCAACACTGGCGGTGTCCGGCCAGGGCGGGTCCTGGAGGCGGACTGGTGCGGCGGTGGCCAAGGAGCTTGCGCACACCTGCGCGCACACGCGAGGGGGCAGGCAATGGCGGGCGCGGCCATCGCGTGCTACGGGGCAGCGGGCAGGTCACGGTCCGGCCGGGCTATGCCGGCGGGAGAGCGTGGCGGGGCTCCAGCCATGATAGGCCCGGAAAAGTGGCGTGTAGAGGCATGGGGGAAATGGCGGCTGGTGGAGATGCTGGCCTGGCGCATGGTGGATGCGAGCAGCGGAACATCGGCGATGGCAGCTCACAGGGCAAGGCGGTGATGGGCATCCGGGTGGCACGGCGTGATGACGGTGGGGACGCTACGGGGAAGGGAGGGGCGGCGCTGAGAGCTACGGTCCAGTGCAAGACCGTGGGCTCACACGCGTCTCCACAGTGAGGGGGAGGGCCAACGACAGCGGGCGGCCATGCGGCTCGAGGCGGAGCTCGGCACGGCAAGTGTAGACAAGAGGCAAGCAAGGCAGATAGAGAAGCAAAAGTAGAGGCCGGGAAGTATGGATGCACATGGATGGGGAGGCTTTGCAATGCAGATCCACAATGGGAGGACGATGCATAATTGCAGTGCCAGGAAAAGTAAAGGAAGCAGCTGCGCTCGTCCAGTACACAGAGAAGAGACAAGCCGACGCAGGCAACCAGAGAAAAAGAAAGAGCAAACAATGACTCGACACCGCGGCGCAACGCAAATAAATTGGATGACTGACGGATTCAGAGCAGGGGGGCGCACCACCATTTTCAAGCGGCTAGAAGGCAGTGATGCAAGGACAGTAGCAGGCGTGGAGTGTCGGGCGTTTCTGTGCCGAGCAAAAAGCCAAGAAGCGGGCCCCACCTTACGTACAAAAATATTTCCTCCACATATCACTCTCATTCCTATTTATTTTATTTTAAGTTTTAACCCGATTAACTTCCACCAATAATTATTTCATGCAAAAGTTCATACTTCGCACTAACCCATAGAGACAAAATATTTAAGCACTATTTAATTACTTTGCTCAATATAGTTTGCTAAAAATGGCATTTTAAACATAAGCTCAAATATTTTAAATTTTAAAATCCGAGAAACTCATTCCGGGAATTTTTCTTAGGCCTAAATCTCGGTGCTAAATGAGCTCGTAACACCAGAGGTGTTACAGTACGATGCTTGAAGATCTCTCGTAAGGAGAGAGCATCATACGTCTCGAACGGACCCCTGTCCCGGATTCTGGATCAGAGGACGGAGAGAGGGAGGAGAGCATTGTAGCGGGAGAACAAGGATCTTGGCTCCCTTGTTCCGCTTCATGCCCCAAGGTGCAGGGCAGTCCCGGGGTTGTTCACACACGCTTTGCATGTTATTGTAAAAGCCTAGGGCTTGTGTCTTTAGGTTAATGAAAGCTTGTATTTGCTTTGTAATTCCTATGCCCATTGCGCCATGGAGGTGGGCTATTTATTAGAACTTTGGCGTTTTCCCCCTTGGTTTATTGTACCGCGTAGGGTAACCAAGTAGGATTTAGGCGCCCCACCTCCACGGAGAGGACTGGCAAAGGACGCGGAGGCACGCCGGGGGGATATTGGCACCCAGCCCCGGATGAGGGAACCGGCGAAGGCCATGGAGGCGCGTTGAGTAGACATAGGCACCCAGCCCCCTAAGAGGGAGGAACTCATCGGTAGTTCGTCTTCTGCCGGGTGCACGCGAGCGCATCCGGTGGGTGTAGCCTCCGAGCCTACAGCCGACTAGTGAGTCGGTCAGAGGCTGAGCACCTTAGTACTCTTTCCTGGGGCCACAGACTCTTGTGTTCCTGCCAGTTGGGGTGTTCGCCCGTGTTTGTCCCGCTCGCGACCTACGTGGTCGGTTGGATTCTCGAGTCAGGGTCAGGTGGCCTGAGCCCTCGAGCCCCGTTGGGCTTGATAGAGTTTCGTGCGTCACCCTGTCCATGGTTTCTGCAACTGGAAGGGTTGAGCTAACGTCGCTTGCCTCGCTGGCTCGAGTGACGCGCTCGATGAGCTCACTAACGGGCATGTCCGAGTGGAATCTGGGTCCGTCGTTCATAACGGGGTCGACATAGCCCTCATGTGGCATTCCACTGCTCCTTAACCTACATCCCAGCAGATGCCTGAGCCGTTCCAGAGACCGACTCAGGTGGCCCACTGGCCTCCCCTCAATGGAGATTCTATGGGCATGGCTCGAGGTCAGGATCAAACAATAATGTCGAGATAACCTTGTCCGCTTCTGAGCGGATCGAGCGAGGGCTGCTGGGGTGCATCTGTGTTTTCTCCCCTGGCTCTGTTTGACATGAGGCGGCCACGAGCCCTTTGCGGGCTGGCCTTTGAACCCCAATCGGTCGCCGCTCATATCGAATGAGACGACTACTGCTTCATGATGCGACGCGAAGCGATGTGATGCAACAATTGCATATGTAATGCTTGGATGTATGGGATGAATGTATGGATGAATATATGACTGAATGTATGAATGCATTCATGAGAATGGATGAATGAATGCTCATGCACTGGAAAAGTAAAACAGGGGTTGGTAAAGTTACCTCAATGGCTGGAGTGACGGGTTTGGGGAGCTCCTATTGGATATGTCCGAGTGGAATCCAGGTCCATCGTTTGTGATGGAGTCGGCATATCCTGCATGGGGCATCCCACTGCTCCTTACCTTTTTCTCGATAGTCGCTCGAGCCGTTTGATCAACTTGGGTGACCGACTAGCTTCTCCTCGATGGAGATTCTATCGGTGGGCCCCTCCAAACCTTTCCTGGGAAGGTGGAAGGTCATTTGCGTGCGGCTGTGCCTCGTTTCCCTCGCTCGGGTTGCAGTAGTGGTGGGCCCCACCCAAGCCACATCCCGCCAAGCCAAGCGATGTTCCATCGGGCAGGCACGTCCCATCAGCCAGGCCACGTCCCGCCGCACGTCCTTTCGCATTTAAATAGGGGGGAGGAGAGGGTTTTTTCTCTCGTCTCTTCGCCTTTCCTTCACCACCGCCGCTTCCTCTTCCTTCTTCTTGCTAAGCACCTTCATGTGCCATGGAGGTTTCTAGGAGAGAGGAGAGCAGAGCGAGGGAGAGGAAAAACTTACAGATCTGCTCATAGATCCGTGGCACGATGTTGAACTAGAGGCCTTCCAACATGGATGAGGAGGTGCTGGCCGACTTCACTGAGAAGGGGCTACTCCCGTCGAAGGAAGTGGTGTATTGGAGGGCTCCTGTGCTGGGGGAGGTTATTCCGCAACCCTGGGCCGATGAGGTTGTCTCCTTCCTTGCCTTCCATGAGCGTGGGCTCGGGTACCCCATGCACTGGTTCCTGCACGGTCTCCTCAACGAGTGGGGCCTAGAGTTGCAGCACCTAAACCTGACTAGGGTGCTACACATCACCGGTTTCATCACCGTCTGTGAGGCCTTCCTCGGGATGGAGCCACATGTGGACCTCTTCTAGCGGATCTTTAGTGGACGGGCCCTGTCCAAGGGGAAACTGACCAAAATCGCTCTAGTTGGTGGGTTCGCCCTGTAGAAGCGACCTAAGCTATCAGTTCCCTACCTGGCGTACTCCCCTAGTGACTCCAACCGGGGATGGCACAGTGAGTAGTTCTACATCAGGAACCCGGTGGAGGCGCCATTCCTGACGTTCACCGGGGAGAGGCTGGAGAGGAGGGAAAGCTCGTCGTGGGGTCCTACCCATCGGTAGAACAATCTAGAGATCAACAAGATGGAGCTTCAGAGGCTCATGCGGCATGGCCTCAATGGGTTGTGGGTCTTCCATACCTTCTTCCACTATCGGGTCGCCCCGTTGGTAGAGAGAACGCGGATGATGTGGGAATACTCCGGCCCGATGGATCTCAACCGCGCATCACCAGAGGAGTTGTCAAGGGATGAAGTCTAGAGTTATCTCGATCGGGTGCTACAGTTGGGGGATGATGAGTCCCTCAAAGGCCCGGACCTCTCCATGCTACGAAGCTGTCCGATCTGGTATACTCCTTTCCCATGACCTTTTACCTTTCTGTTTTGATCTTTAGAACGATTTTAAGCCGCCTATTTCACAGGGGCTCGCGGGGTATAAATCCCAGCCGCATCTTACGAGAGGGGCGGAAGGCATGGCTTGGCAAGCCACTTAGAGGGAGGCTAGGCTTGCTAAGAAGAAGAAGAAAACCAAGAAGGTCTAGAGGAGGTTTGAGAAGGAGATCAATCGGCGGCGAGCGCCGGGAGGAAGTGGAGGAGGAGCTCGAGTCAGAGGACGAGGGAGATGAGGGTGCTGCCATGACCTTGGTGGAGCGCCATGTGCCTGCGGCTATGCCTGTCGGTGGTGGGCGTGGTATGGAGACGCACGATGAAAGCTCTAGTTTGGTTTTGGTGAATTGATGAAACCCTAAGTGCTAACCTAGTTTATCAAGTGATCATGAGATAGGTAGCACACTCCAAGTGATGAAACAAATGAAGATCATAGCATGATGATGATGATACCATGATGATGATCAAGTGCTTGGACTTGGAAAGAAGAAAGAGAAAAAACAAAAAGCTCAAGGCAAAGGTATAAACCATAGGAGCTATTTTGTTTTGGTGATCAAGACACTTAGAGAGTGTGATCACATTTAGGATTGATAGCCGTACTATTAAGAGGGGTGAAACTCGTATCGGAGTGCGGTTATCAAAGTGCCACTAGATGCTCTAACTCATTGCATATGCATTTAGGATCTAGTGGAGTGCTAACACCTTTGAAAATGTTTGTGAAAATATGCTAACACTTGTGCACAAGGTGATACACTTGGTGGTGTTGGCACATTTACAAAGGAGGTGGTGTTTGCAGTGTTGAGATGGGTTTGGGTCCCTCTCTCCCTCCCGCCTCGCAAGCTCGGTGGGATTCGGCGCTTTTGGGAAAATGGAATGCCTATTTTCTATTGCGTCGGATGAAAATTCTTGGTGGTTGGCACATTTGAGCAAGGGTGAAGAAGTTAGAGTTGAAATGGAGTTGGTCGAAATGATGCTGGCGTCGGTCTACTGACCGGACGTTGGGTCACTCAGTGACCGGACGCTGAAAGGCTATGTCTGGTCGTGCTGTCAGACGGCACAGTGGCTAAGGTTGAGCACCGGATGCTGGTATGTGTCCGATCAAGGTGGACCGGACGCATCCGGTCGAAGAAATACGCCTCGGGGAGCTTACTGGAAACGACCGGACGCTGGGGCTTCAGCGTCCGGTCAGTTTTGCCAGAGCGTCCGGTCATATTCGTAGCCGTTGAAATCTGACGAACAGCGTTTGAAGCTGGTGACGCGTGGCGTCCATCGGGTGACCGGACGCTGAGGGCCAGCGTCCGGTCAGTATGACCGGAGCGTCCGGTCAGAGCGCGTTTTGCCCAGTGAAGGGGTATAACGGCTCTATTTGATTGGGGCTCTATTTATAGACCCATGGCCAGCTCAAGGGAAAACTCTTGCACATTTTCATTGACATAGCAACCTTGTGAGCTTAGCCAAAGCCCTCCCACTCATCTCCATCATTGATCCATCATCATTGTGAGATTGGGAGAGAATCCAAGTGCATTGCTTGAGTGATTGCATCTAGAGGCACTTGGTATTCGTGTTGCGCTGCGGATTTCGCTTGTTTCTCTTGGTGGTTGCCACCACCTAGACGGTTGGAGCAGCGGTGAAGGATCGGCACGAGTTGGTGATTGTTCATGGCCGCCTTCGGTGATTGTGAGGGGAGTTGTACCTTCCCCGGCGGAGTGCCGAAAGGTAACTCTAGTAAATTGCTTGTGTCATTGAGTTACCTCACTTGTGGGTCGGTTCTTGCGGTGTCCTATCGTGTGGACGAGGTTTGTGAAACACCTCTTAGCCACCGAACCACCAAGTGTTGGTCGACACAACAGGGATTAGCGTGTTGGCAAGCACGTGAACCTCGGGAGAAAAATCGGTTGTCTCTTGTCATTTGCATTCTCCCGGTGATTGGCTCAATCTTCATCTTGTGATTGGTTCACTCCACGACCCGGTGGTATAATCGTATCACTTACTCATTTACATTTCCACAAACTAGATATAGCAAGCTCTTTAGTGTAACTAGAATTGAGAGCTTGCCTTGTGCTTTAAACATATCTAGTGGAGCTCTTTAGTGTAGCTTTTGTGAGAGCTCTTAGTGAGTAGTAGTCAAGTAGATTGTGTGCCAATTGATCATTGCAACTAGAATTGTTGGACAGGTGGCTTGCAACCCTTGTAGAGCTAGAGCAAGTTTGCATTTCGCTATTTGTCTTACTAATCAAATTGCTCTAGTTGATTTGTAGTTTTTAAATAGGCTATTCACCCCCCCCTCTAGCCATATTAGGACCTTTCACACGGTGACGCTCCTGAGTCAAGGAAACACGCCATGGGTGAGCATGTCGCCTACGAACGGGAGGCGAAGCGGGTGTGGTTGCCGCGCCTTTCGGAGGTGTCGTCGGCTTCACGGCCCCCTGCTCCGAGTTTGGTGGAGCACGCTGGTCGGTCAGGGGGACATGAGCATTCCCCTTGTGTCTTCAGGGTCAACGTGTGTGCGCGACCCCCAACGGGGAGATGCCCCGCCAGTTGCTCCGGTGGTTTCACCATGAGCTGGCGGCCATGGCCGTTTGCATGATGAATGGGGACCAGCTAGGTCGCCCCCACCCTCGATTGATCCGAGGGGGCACAGATCTTGACCTTCGAGCGATCCTCGTCTGGTTGGCTCGTCATTCGGCTGGTCGGGGCTTCAAGGTTCTGCCGCTTTCGTCTGGGTATGTATTCATGCTTCCCTTTGTTCTCATAGTTGAGTTTTTGAGTGTGACTAACCTTGCTTGTGCCTTTTTTGCAGCGTCTAGGAGCCAGCAAGGCTAGGGATCTTCCACCTCCCGTGCGAGAAGAGTGGAGACCTAGCCTACGGCGGTTGCGATGAGCGAAGGGGGAAGCAGGCTGGTAGCGGCGCGACCTTCCTTAATGGGGGTTACGTCTTCCCGACCGGTCATGAGCGTAGAGGTGGCCGTGATGGTGGTGATCCCCATGGTGTCAGCCGAGGCCGGGTTAGGGGTGACTCTTGTGGAGCCTCCCCCGCCGGTTGCGGAGGAGGAGAGGAGGGAAGCTGGGCTCCCTGTCTCTCCTGGCGGAGGATCGCATGGTTTGCCCGCCTGGTCAGAGCTGGAGGGGGCATAGGAGCCACGACCAGGCTAGAGGTAGAGCAGTCGCTGGTGAGCCGTGGAGTCCTAGTGGTGGACATCCCCTTCGATGGCGAGGAAGACATTGGGGAGGAGCCACCAGCCATCCCGTCGTCCCAAGAGTTGGTGATGATCCGATCATCGCTTGATACTACAATTTTTAGATCTTTCGACGGGTCGTGGGTGACCCACGAGCTGGTGTGGCCTTGCCCTGGCGAGCTAGGAAAGGCCTGGTTTGTTCTTCATGACGAGGAGGAGGTGAAGCTTTGGCACCTACTCGGGGAGAGAGGACTGTCGATGGAGTCCATCTCGCCCTTACCAAGGTGAAGCTCAAGGAGGCCTTGGAGAGGGTTGAGCTTGTCCATCTGGCCATGACTGTTGACCTGCTACATGTTGCAGAGGTAAGTTTTCTATGTTCCTGGTATTGTCTTCGATTCTTGGCATTTAAATGGTTGTCTCAGCACGCCTGCTTCTTGTCTCGTAGGACCTAGAGATGATGTCGATCCGCAAGTCCTGGTTTCTCTGGGAGCAGCATGGTTTGATGGAGCAATAAGTGGTGGCATTGCGGTGGGTTGACGAGCCAGGCACAAGCTAGAGTCCACCCACCGTGAGTCCCAAGACTGGGTGGCTGAGGCGATAGGAGCACGAGCGGTGAAGCTGCGTGCGGTTGAGCGGGCGACTGCTGCTGAGCAGAAACTTGATGTGGTGAAGGCCCACTTGTCAGAGACTGAGGCGGTGCATAGGAAGTCCCTGGAGGCTTTGGAAGTGGGGCGAAAGTCTCGATCGGACGCCGAGCGGGAGGTCGTCATGCTCCGGGGGCAGATGCTCGGGGCAGAGGAGTCGAACACTCGGCTGCTCGACAGGGTGACCAGTCAAGAGGAAGGGATTTCCATTCTCAAAAGCGCCCGCCTTGGTATGTACCTGTTCTACCCTTGGTTGATGCCTTGATTTTTTCTTTTCCTTGCTCCTAAATTTGTCGTTCGTTTCCAGAACTGGGTGGAAAGATTGGCTCTCTGGAGCAAAAGATAGAGACGGTCAAAGCGGCGGTCGGTCAGAGCGCAGAGGCGCTAGCCTAGTCCCTTGAGGAGTGATGCACTCTTGAGGGAGGGCTCAACCAGCTTCACATCATTGCATAGGTGGTGGTCTCCGAGGTGTTCGGGTCGGGACCGAGCACCAGTACGCCCGCCGTCCAACTGGTAGAGGTCCCGAATGAAGTTCAAGCACTCATCTCTGATGGCATGTTCTATGGGACGTCGGGGGTGCTGACCTCGGTGGTGACCCACTACCCTGATCTGGACTTCATGGCCATCTATAGAGGATATGCCGATGGGTGGAGCACAGACGAGATCTGTAACGTCCAGTCCCGACATACATGGCCCCAGCCCACTCTTCCTAGGAGTGGTCCGACCCGCGTAGCAACCCGCTTGAACTTTCGTCCTCGCTTCGTTCAAAACGGTTAACCGAAGGTTACTACGCGTCCCCAGCCCCGGTATTTAAGTTGATCCGGTTCGAGATTTCCGATATGGGACTAAACTCGGTTGCATGAGGTGTTTCACGCTTCAAAGAACCACCGTGAATGGTGTTCGATTTGGCTGCCCAATTGGATGAACAATCTCAGCTCAACCGCTTTGGATGCTACAGTAACCGGCCTTATTCTGCTTTCAAGTAACGCCGCCCATTATTTCTTCGGATTGGGCCCACTTGGCCCATCGGATGTTACAATCATCCCCCTAAAGATTCGACGTCCCCGTCGAATGCCGAATCGCTTTCGGGACATTTACCCCGGATCCGCCTCTCTTCAACACGCGTGTGGCCGGGCCGAGCGTGTGTATGCCATGCCGTGACCACGACGGATCCACGCACATGCACACAACATACCCGCAGCCGTGCGCGTGAAACCTCGAGAGTCGGCTCGATACCAAATGTAACGTCCGGTCCGACATACATGGCCCCACCCACTCTTCCTAGGGAGTGGTCCGACCAGCGTAGCAACCCGCTTGAACTTTCGTCCTCGCTTCGTTCAAAACGGTTAACCGAAGGTTACTACGCCGTCCACAGCCGGTATTTAAGTTGATCCAAATAATTCGTGATTTCGATGTGGGACTAAACTCGGTTGCCGCAGGTGTTTCGCGACGCTTCTGCCAACCACCGTGAACAGTGTTCCGAATTTGGCCTGGCCCAATTCGGATGAACAGTACCGCGCTACAAATAACCCGCTTTGGATGCTACAGTAACCGGCCTTATTCTGCTATGTAACGCCGATTATTTCTTGGATTGGGCCCACTTGGCCCATCAGGATGTTACAAGATCCATGCGCTGGGGAAAAGTTTGGTGCCGCACGCACAGGTGGTCGCTGAGCAGGTCACCGCGTAGTGGTTGATGGAGGCTCACTATTCGACCATGGCCGTAGATGTGCGCTGGGAAGATGTCATCCAGCCTGTGGAGGCAGCGGAAGCCGGGTCAGAGGTGAGCGTCGTCCCGCTCCCAACCGAGCCAAACGTCATCCCGACCATAGCCGAGCCGAATTCTGTAGGTTTGTTTTTATCCTTGCGTAGGTTTGTTTTTTGTCCTTTCTTTTTCGCACCTACCCGTTGACCCGTAGGCTGCAACCTTAAGAACCCGGGCGTGGCCCACGAGGCTCAGCTGCTCATAACCATAGGTCATGGCAGGGTGTGATCGGTTGGGAGGCTAAAGCGCAAGTTACGTAGGGTAATCAAAGGAACGAGATGCCCTTTCAATTGGGCACCACCCTTTTGTTTGGGCGAAAAGTGTTACTACATGATAGTAAAAATGATAGTAAAAAAGGGGGTGATATCGCACCCCCCGTGGAGCCCCCGAGCAACCCAGGCCGAGAGTGCTTGGGCTAGGGCGCTATAGGAGCAAGCATTGAATGGAAATAAATGGTAAGACCATGCTTTAGGGAAAGAAATGACGTAACTGTTCGATGTTCCATGTGTTGGTGAGAATGTTGCTGTTGTCATCCTTTAGCCGGTAGGCGCCCGATCGATCACCTCGGCCACCGCATATGGTACTTCCCATGGCGGAGAGAGCTTATGTTTGTCCTTGGTTGACTAGGTCCTCTGGAGTATGAGATCACCGACCTCAAGGATACTCCCCCTGATTTTTCTTTCATGGTACCCGTGGAGAGTTTGCTGATAACGAGCAGAGTGGATGATGGTCGTCTCATGAGCCTCCTCGAGCAGGTCGACCACGTCCGACTGAGCCTCCACAGCTCAGTCTTAGTCGAAGGCCTTTACTCTTGGGGCGCCGTGATCGAGGTCGGATGGCAACACTGCTTTGGCACCATATGCCAGGAAGAAAGGGGTGAACCCTATGGACCGGTTTGGGGTCGTTCTTAGGCTCTAGAGGATCGCTGGGACCTTTGCAACCCATCGCCCAGCATACTTTTTGAGTCAGTCGAAGAGGCGGGGCTTGAGTCCTTGGAGGACCATGCCATTGGCCTGCTCGACCTGACCATTAGTACATGGGTGTCCAACCAAGGCCTAATCGATCCTAATGCCATATCCATCACAGAAGTCTAGGAACTTCTTCCCGATGAAGTTTGTTCCGTGGTCGGTGATGATACAGTTAGGGACACCAAACTGATAGATGATGCCGAGGAAGAACTTGACCGCCTCTTCTGAGCAGATATTGGTGATGGGCTTCATCTCTATCCACTTGGTGAACTTGTGCACCGCCATGAGTAGGTGAGTGAAGCCACCCAGGGCCTTTTTGAGGGGTCCGACCATGTCGAGGCCCCAGACCGTGAATGGCCAGGTGATGGGGATGGTCTGAAGCTCCTACGCTGGTAGGTGTGTTTGTCGAGCGTAGAACTGGCATCCTTCGCACATGCGGACCACCTCCTCTACATCTCACAGCGCAGTGGGCCAATAAAAAACTTGGCGAAAGGCTTTCCCAACCAGCAACCTTAGGGCCGCGTGATGTCCATAGATTCTGGCATGGGCTTCAAGGAGAAGCTATTTCCACTAGTCGATCGGGATGCACATCATGAGCACTCCCGATAGACTTCGCTTGTAAAGTTCGTTACTAATGGCGATGAACGTCTTGGTGCGTCGAGCGATTCATCGCGCTTTAGTCCTTTCTGGTGGGAGAACCTCCTCATGGAGGTAGGCGAGCAGTGGTGCTCTCCAGTCGACCGGATTGAGTGCCATCATGGCAATGTCGTCGGGCGATGTTGCCATGGAGGCTCCAAGGTCAGAGCCCCCGAGCGCTTGATCGGGGTCGGGGCACGTCGGGGGTCGGAGCCACCGAGTGCCAGATTGGTGTTGGAGCGTGCCTGGGTTGGATCCTCTCGGTTGTGGGCAGATGGCTCATGGAGGTCGTTTACTAAGACCCCAATGGTGGGCGGTTCTCGTCTAGCCACCAATTTTGCGAGGAAGTCGGCGGCATCATTGTCCTTTCGAGGAACATGATGCAGTTCGATCCCTCTAAACTTGTCCTCGAGCTTGCACACCTCCTGGCAGTACGCCGCCATGAGAGGGCTCTTGTAGGAGGACTCCTTCATGACTTGGTCAATGACCAACTCTGAGTCGCCGCGGACATACAGCCGTGTGGCGCCAAGCTCGATGGTGATACGCAGTCCATTGATGAGGGCCTCGTACTCCACGGCTTTGTTCGAGGCTAAAAAATGGAGACAGATCACGTAGCGGAGCCTGCTCCCATCCGGGGAGATCAGAACCACTCTAGCCCCCAAGCCGGGTGCCATCACCGACCCATCAAAGTACATCATCCAGTACTCGTGGGTGACATCCGGGGTCAGGAGCTGGACTTCTGTCCATTCAGCAATGAAGTCGATAAGAGCTTGAGACTTAATATTGGTGCGGGGGACATACCTGATGTCGTGGCCCATGAGCTTGAGAGCCCACTTGGAGATTCGACCGATGGCATCATGGTTACGGATGACCTCCCCTAGTGGGTATGAGGTGATGACCATGACCTTATGGTCGGTGAAGCAGTGCAGGAACTTCTGAGTCGCCATCAGCACGGCGTACAGAAGCTTCTGAACCTAGGGGTAGCGAATTTTGGCGTCGGTGAGTACCTCATCGACGAAGTACATCGGTCGTTGGACCTTTAGGGGGTGTCCCAGCTCCTCTCTATCGACAACGAGGGTAGCGCTCATAATGTGGTTGCTTGCTGCGATGTAGAGGGGGAGGGATTCTCCCTGTTCGGGAGCGACGAGGATTGGGTTCAACGTTAGTGATGCTTTGAGGCTTTCCAAAGCCTGCTGTGCCTCCTTTGTCTAGACGAATGCGTCTATCTTCTTAAGAAGTTTGTAGAGAGGCATCCCCCGTTTGCCTAATCAGGAGATGAACCGGCTCAGGGCGGCCAAATAGCTGGTGAGCCTCTGTACGCCCTTGACATTGCGTATTGGGCCCATGTTGGAGATGGCCATGACTTTTTTGGGGTTGGCTTCGATGCCGTGCTCGGACATGATGTATCCAAGCAGCTTCCCCTTTGGAAACCCGAAAACACATTTTTTGGGATTCAATTTGACGCTGAACCTTTGGAGGTTCGTGAATGTGGCGGCCAAGTTTGTGATCAGGTCGCTAGCTTGAGCTGTTTTCACCACTATATCATCTACATAGTGGACGATTGTTGGTTTTGGCCGCTCGACTTAGTTAGGTTGGTCGGGCGGGTCGATTTGGTCGGCGAAGCATCTCTGCATGCACCGTTGATAGGTGGCGCTAGCGTTCTTTAGACTGAAAGGCATGGTTACGTAACAGTATGAACCATATGGGGTGATGAATGAAGTCACGACCTGGTTGGACTCTTTCATCGAGATCTAGTGGTAGCTTGAGTAGGCATCCAGGAAGGAGAGGATTTCGCACCCTGAGGTGGAGTCGACTATCTAATCTATGTGTGGTAAAGGGAAGTGGTCTTTTGGGCATGCCTTGTTGAGGCCAGTATAGTCAACACACATTCTTCATTTCCCATTCTTCTTTTTCACAAGAATAGGATTAGCTAGCCAGTCAGAGTGGTATACCTCTTTACCGAATCCAGCTGCCAGAAGTTTGGCGATCTCCTCGCCTATGGCCCTGCACCTCTCGTCGTCAAAGCGATGCAGGCATTGCTTGGCGGGCTTTGAGCCCAGGATGACGCATAGTGCATGCTCGGTGACCTCCCTCGGTATGCCCAGCATGTCAGAAGGCTTCCACACGAAGACATCATGATTTGTGCGTAGAAAGTCGGTGAGCTCGCTTTCCTATTTGGCCAGGAGCTTGGTCCCGATCCACACTGTCTTGGTTGGGTTGCTAGGGTCGATCTCAACCACCTTGGTTTCCTTGGTCGGATGGAAGGTGCTTGAGGAGGTCTGCCCGTTGCGGTCGGGCACTACTGGAGTCGCTGAACTCCCGAGCTCCGGGAGCTCGGTGGAGTTGATGACAGTAGTGGCGAGCTCGTAATACTCATGGTCGCACGTGTAGGCGTGCGAGAAGGTGCTACCTATGGTGATGATGCCGTTTGGCCCTAGCATCTTTAGCTTGAGGTAGGTGTAGTTGAGGATCACCATGAACTTGGCGTAGCATGGCCGCCCCAAGATGGCGTGGTAGGACCCTAGAAAGTCCACTACCTCGAAGGTTAGGACCTCTGAGCAGAAGTTGGTGCGGTCACCAAATGTGACGGGCAGGTCGATCTGCCCAAGTGGGTATACCTGCATCCCCGAGATCACGCCGTGTAAGGGAGAGCTCACTGGGCGGAGCTCCGACCGGGGGATGCGCATGGCATCGAGGGTGTCAACATAGAGAATGTTGAGGCCGCTACCTCCGTCCATCAGCACCTTGGTGAGGTGCTTCTTGCGGATGATGGGTCGACCATGAGCGGGTAGCGACTTGGGAAGGATGGTCTCTCTGATCAAAAGTGATCGGGGAGTCCGACCAGCTAAGGAAAGAGGGGATGGCCGACTCTGTGGCGCATGCCTCTCTATAGCGTACCTTGTGCTGGCGCTTGGAGTGGATGGTATCAGATCCCACAAAGATCATGAGGCATTCCTCGGGGTAAGGGAAGCTGTCTTCATCCTTGCCCGTTGCGCCTCCAATCTTGGCCTCCTCCTCCTTGCCTTTCCCTTCCTTTGGCTTGGTGGCTTGCCGCAGGAAGTGCTTGAGGAGCTCACAGTCCTTGTAGAGGTGTTTGATGGGATAGGCATGGTTGGTGCATGGACTCTCCATGAGCTTGTTGAAGTGGTTGGGCTAACCCTGCTGGGGCTGCTTGCCCACACGGTCGGCCGCGGTGACCAAAGCTAGGTTAGCCGGTCGGCACCGATACTTCTTGTTCTTCTTGCCCATTTGTGTGGAGTAGCACTCGCCTTGGTCCTCATGCTTGGCCTTGACGCTGTCCCGACCGCTGCTGAAGACCGCCTCGACCGCCTCCTCACTAGGAGGCGTGGTTCATGGTGATGTCGAGCAGGTCGTGGGTGGTATAGGGCTTCACACAGCCGAGCTTGTGGATCAGGGATTTGCAGGTTGTTCTAGAGAGGAACGCGCTGACGATGTCCGCGTCAATGACATCAGGAAGGGAGTTGCACTGCTTTGAGAACCTATAGATGTAATCTCATAGGGACTCATTGGGCTCCTGTTGGTGGCTCTTGAGGTCCTAGGAATTCCTAGGACGAACATACGTCCCCTAGAAATTTCCGTCGAAGACCCTTTTGAGATCTGCCCAGTCGTGGATGCTGTCAGGCCGAAGGAATTTGAGCCATGCTCGAACATGCTCCCCCACGCAGATGGGGATGTACTAGATGATGAAGTAGTCATCATCCAGTCCTCTAGCTCTGGTAGGCGAGCCAGAAGTCTTTGAGCCATATACCGGGGTTTGTCTCTCCGGTGTACTTGGTGATGTTGGTGGGTGGTCGGAAGCGCTATGGGAACGATGCTTTCTAGATGCGGTGACAAAAGGCTCGTGGCCCCAGGCCATCCGGAGCTAGGGCTCTAGTCGTTCGGTTGGCCATCATGCCTGGGGTGCGTGTCCTCGCACTCCTCGATGGTCAGGCCAGGGCCCGCGCCGCTTGCTCTCACTGCCATTCGATGGACGTCATCATCGTGTCGGGTGTGGCATCAATTGTTGATGATGCTGCGAAGCATCATGGTTTGGCCCAAGCTGTTCACGCATAGGTGGTCGGTGTGGAGCGAGCGCCAGGTTGGGCTATGGCATAGCCACGACCTCCTGCTCCATGCCCGGTAACTGCTGTGGTGAGTGGACGGAGTGATTCGACTTGTGCGACCTAGTCCCCTGCCTGGGCAAGAGGCCACGTGTTGGTGTCACAACATGGAGCTTTCCGCCTACTGAATGGTAGTGGTCTCCACCAGCGCCTAGAGGTTCTGGTGGATTGCCTGCTCCTAGGGGTCGGCAGGCTCGGGGAGGCCACGTAGAAGCATCGCCACAGCAACGATGTTCTGGCCAGCCCAAGTAAACTAAGGGGGATTGTCCCCTCCATCTAGGATGTTATGCTAGACCTAACAGGCATGACCTCAAGCGCTGCTCGCTGGGTTACCCGCATGTGGCGTGGCGTGATGCGCCGGGTGTGCTGGCGCAGGCGACGGCTAGCTCAGCCGCCTTTGTCGTAACTCCTCGCTGTGCTCTGGTGGCCCAAAGGGGTGTGAGTCTGCAGAGACTCCACTACCTCTAGTGGCTGTCCTGGGGCGTCCACCATAGCGCACTCCCGGATAGAGGGTGGCCAGGTGCCATGACGTCACCAATGTTGGAGCCGTCGCTTTCAACCTCATAATCGACAAGGTCGTGGAAGAAGGTGGGAGCGTAGCCCGCCATCCCCACAAACTTGGATGTGAGAGGGGGTGGAGTCAGCATCCTTCGGAGCCCCCGTGCACACGCATCCATGAGGGACGTGAAGCCATAGGGGGACCGGTTGCACAATGATCGCGGTGGGGACAATGGGGTCCCTCCGGAGAGTTGGCGGAAGGTGTTAAACAGTGAGTAAAGAACAATATGTACATCACTCACCATGGGGTTTGAGCCCAACATGGGCTCGAGGCGAAGCGTGGATGTCTTGACATTGAGGTCGTCGAGTGGCCCGGGGCTGGTGGAGGGCGCTCCTCCTCCAGTGGACGCCGAGACGAGTGCCTCCTCACGGAGGCAGAGTACGTCGAGCTGGTCGGTGATGAAGTCTAGACTCCCAAAGAGGAAGGTCTGGAGTGGCACGAAGATGGGAGGATCCCACATACCAGCAAGTGGGAGCATGGGAAACTCCAGCGAGCCGAAGCGAATCATATCGCTTGAGCCCGCCATGCCGAAGATGGTGGAAAGGTGGACCATTTGATGACCAAAAGCGTGAACACATGGTGTCTCTCCCCACGGATGGCGCCAACTGTCGGTGCGAAATGTGGCCAACAAGTAAATATTTGTAGTTTTGCTGTGCGCTGTGATCGGATGTGGCCTAGCACGCGATGACACATGATTTATACCGGTTCAGGCAACGTGCCCTACATCCAGTTTTAGTTGGTCGGTGACTTTATTCCTGAGGCTAGGTGCTCAAAGTTTGTTGTGGCATTATAAACGAGTAAGGAATGAGAAGGGGGTGTTAGAGGCCCAGTCGAACTCGGAACCGAGTGAAAGAGAGTGACGGATGCTCAAACGTGCGCTAAGTATTAGAGCGTATGCTCTATGTGTCCGAGCTTATCAGCTGTTGAGAGCGTGTAGACTATGTAGCTGTCAATTTCTAGAGCTGTTGAGCTGTTTTTCTATGTCCTCAGAGGAGAGAGCGCATCCCCTTTTATAGATGAAGGGGATGGCCTTACAAGTCAAAGACGGAAAGGAAGAGAGTGCGTACGGGTGCTACCTAGTCTTGTTGCCCACACCGTCGGGTACAACACGCCATCACCCACCATACTATACATGACATGTTGTACCTAGCAGGCTGTAGTGTTCGCCCACCTTACTGTTCATGACCTGGCAGGCTATACAGCGTTCACCCACCTTACTATTCATGACCTGGCAGGCTACACAGTGTTCGCCTAGGACGGCAAACAACGGCGCCCACAATACTGTTTGTGCTCTGCCACATCTGGCAGGCTGTATAGTGTCCGTCTGACATGGCCTGACGGCACCGTCCTGCAGGTGCATAGGGCAAGGCAGGGTACAGTCCTAGTTATTGCGGTTGACTTGAATGCCTTACCTTATCTGCTCCACCTTCCCCGGGCCCACACTGAGCAGGCGTCCTGGTCGGTCGTTCCTAGTCGGCCTCGACCGTGTCGGTCAGGAAAGAGAGGCAAGCAAAGGTCCAGCATATCCTCAGTCGAAGGAACAGGGTCGGAGTCGAACTATGGTCCCACCTCGACTAGGCCTTCTGGTCGGGCTCCGACCAGGTCTCCTGGCCGGAGGTGCCGGTCGAGGACCGGATCATGGTCTCAGCCTGTCATTGTGTATCTGGGCTGGCCGAGACGCGCGCTGTCGTTGCGCCACCTACTGGGCCAAGTATTGCATGTAAGCGGGTCCATTGGGGATCCCGGGTTTATGAACCCAACATCACCATTAGAGGCACCACCACAAGAATCCTCCTCTTCAGAGCAAACCGAGGTATTTAGTAAATAAACTTCACAAGGGAAAGTCCGGTTCGAAGGACTTAAAACACCAAACCCTCACCGAAAGAGCTAGCTTGGGGGGAGAAGTACTCCTATGTATCTAGGTAAGTGTGCTTTCCCTTTGTTCTAGTTTTAGTTTCTTTTAAATAGTTAAGAAAATGGTGAATGAAAAACAAAATAAAAAGTTATCTATATAATAAATATATATAGTTATAGTAATAATGTGTGATCTAGTAAAATTAAAAATAAAATAAAAAGGTGTGTCTAGTTTGTTTAAATTTATTTTTAAGAGTTGAAAAAATAAAGAGAACTCAGAATAATCTCTTAAAATGGAAATGATGAATAGTTGCTCTATTGTAATTTCTTTCAATACCTAGTTTTCAGCCTTGAATTCTCCTAAGTTTTGGATACGACTGATATGATATAAGGATTTACTCTGAACTTGAAACTCGTGAGTAGCATATGCTTGATCTAAGTCCAAGTAATTGACGGATATGATATAAGAAGGTCTGAGCTGTTGTTTATCTTATTCCAAGTGACACTAAAGTTCTAGAGATTTATCTTTTAAAAAACACAAAAATGCTACATAATGAGTTTATGTATGACAAAGCTTGAACTTCCACCAGAGCCATACATGTTATTTGGGCTAGGAAAACTTCCACATATATGCTGCTTGCCTTTGCGTTGAGTTTTTCAAGCTTTGTTGACCCTTATGAGAGGTTTGTCATGCTCTTAAAATCAAGATCACGTACACACCACATATACCTGCTGCTCCTACACTGGGAGTACGCAAAACATGCCTTCCATGTAGATCCACCAAAAAAATGTTTTACTCCTACACTGGGAGTGAACACAAAACATGCTTGATAGGTTTTTCATCTACCAAATAAATGCTCTAAGTTCTTGTTGCTATCTCTCAAAGTTTTATTGCAGAAAAGAGACATGGGGCTATGCAAAAGTTATTCATAAAAAAAAAAAAAAGATGACAAAATGGACGAGTGTCTAAGATATTTAAAACAATGTGTACTTAGATGCCCGCCTAAAAAAGAAGAAGAAAGAGATGAATAAGATAACCCTTGTTCTCTTGCAAAATTATTTCCAAGTTTCAAAAGAGAGATAGGTTTTTAAGAAGCATAGTAGAATTAGGTTAGCCACCATATATATATCCACCATACATCCACACACATGCACATCTTGATTTGATTGTATGACTCAACTCTCTTTGGATCTGTTGTTTGACTTTACAATATATGCATTGCAAGTATGCTCTAGCTTTCTCCCTACCTTTGAACTCCGCATAAGCCTTAGTTGTAGGAAGAGAAAAAGGCATAACATCTTTATTGCCTTGATGAGGATCCACAAATACCACATATATTGAGAGACTTGAGGGTGTCATACAATGGAATCTTCGAGTTTTATTTTAAAAACTTATAAAAACTCCGAAATAATGTAGAATAAAGAACTTGAGACATAGTGCTTGACTTGATCGTTCTATCTTTCAATTGCTCAAGACCCAAGTGAAGGTTAAGAAGCCCCATGGTTGAAGGTAATATGGGAAAGTTTAAAAGTTAGATAAGTTTATTCTAACCTAGAGAAGAATTTTTGATTGAACGCATTTGTACTTTTGAGGCATGAAAACATTGTAGTAACTCCTGATCCATTACTGAGTTTTGCTTTACTCGGGGACTGGCAAAGGTTAAGCTTGGGGCAACTTGTTGATGGTCACTAACATTAATTATAAATCATCAACATAACCTGTATTTATACTTAATTCCATCACCAAACATAGGTATAGGGGTTTAAACTAATAAATTCCACGAGTTTTGGTGAATCTATGTTTTCAGTATAGTTTATCCAGAAAATCATCAAGGGGGGCCTATTTGTCAAAGGAAATTACGGAATTCTACCACATAATCGACGTGGAAAGACTCTAGAAGACTCCAGAAGGTGAATCACCAAGGCGGAGCCTGTGTCTCTGACATGTGGGGTCGGCCGACCTCACCTAGAGGCCGCCCGACCTGTGAGCCCCCCATGTCAGCCTCCCATTGCTATGTCGGTTCTCCACCACCTCATAGGTTGCATCTATGCCGTCCTTTAAGTCAGTTTGATCCAAGGGCTCACATTAGACGCTTCGGCCTATATATACCAGCCCCTGCCACCCTCCCTGGAGCCATCCTGAAACCCTAATTCATATTCTCCTCATCATGATCAGAACCAGCTATCAAGAGAAGATTAGTCCTCTATAGGATCTAGTCTTATGAATAGAAATAGTGAGATAGAGAGTGAGGGAAGAGTTTGGAGGAGGTGCCGGCCTATCCACGCTCTCTCTACTGCTTGTACCTTGGCGGATCCAAGTTCTACTTGAGCTTGCCTTCGAGATATCTCTGGTAATCAACTTCTAATTCGAGTAAGCATCTTGTTTATATTGTTCATTAGGATCACGACTCTTTTGAGTGCTTTATTCCTGTTCTAGAGGGAGTAAAGTATTAATCGTAAGTGTAAGCGTGGTGCTTAAACTTGGGTTAATCGTGGATGCACCCTGCATTCCAGAAGGTGGTAGATCGTGTGAGTGACATAAGTTCTATATAGCCTATACTATATAGCTTCATTGATCCTTTGTAGTCCCACCTCTCGTCTATAGGCGCACGTAGGACGGGGTTGCGAAGGAAAGCATCCTCTGTTGGTGTCTTTCTCTAGTAATGTCCCTAGTTGAATAGTAGAAGACATAAGCTTACCCAAGTCAGAACTAGAGAACTTTAGTTATTTTCTCTACGCTCCTATTTATCCTAACCTTGTTGCTACCCTAAGTCAAGTTAGTCCATAGTCTCACACGTTTCCCTGTGGATACGATACTTGAAATACCTCCAGGTAAAAGCTACAGCGGTATTCATGCGCTTACGGATATATCTATGTGCGTTAAATATACCAACAATCACACAAAAGCTATGTCATTACTTACAACTAGTGAGCTAGCTAGAGAGCTAATTACAACTAAAAAGGCTACTCTACTCAACTAGCTACAACTAACACTACACAAGTATATGACAAAGTCAATACAAGAGTGATAGAGTGAATATACCGAGCCGGGCAAGAGATGAACAATGAATACCAATGAATACCATGAAGACAATGATTTATCTAAGAGGTTCACTTGTTTGCCGGCAAGTTACGTCCTTGTTGTAGCGATTCACCCACTTGGAGGTTCACAAGCTAATTGGCATCACATGCCAAACCCTCAATAGGGTGCCGCACAACCAACACAAGATGAGAATCCACAAGCTACGAGCAATTAACTAGAGTCACCTTTCATGATCTCCCATGGGGAATAGATGCAAGAACCCCTCACAAATCACTAGAAGATGGCCACAAACAATCACCAACTCATGCTCAATCTCCTCCGTTGCTCCAAGCCATCTAGGTGGCAGCAACCACCAAGAGTAACAAGAAAATCGTAGTAAAACGATCCCCAAGTGCCACTAGATGCAATCTCACAAGCAAATGCACTTGGAATCACTCAATCTCACTTTGGATTAGAAATCAAGAAAGAGAGATGAGCAAGAGGGAGTATGCTCAGCTCAATGTGATGTATCAATGATCAAAATGCCCAAGAGAGAGAGTTAGAGCCACCCAACATCTATTTATAGAGCCCCATAGACTCACTAGCCATTACTCCCCATGGGGGCTTCCAAACCCTGCTCCGGACCATGAACAGGGCTGGTCCAAACCATGCTTCCTGGGTCCGGAGCCTTGCCCGAGCCAACCACGTGCCGCTACAAGCCTCGCTTGAATCTTCTAGACCATTGACGCGCTCAACGGCTCGTATGCACGCGTCCAGACTTCCCTCCAGACCTGCAATAGGACACCGTCCGAACTAAACTTCATCGGAGTCTATATGATGCAATTTTCATGCAGAGAGCTCCCCGAGAGAAAAATTGCCTCCAAACTCTGTCCGGGCGAGCCGTCCGGACCAAGGCTCAAGGTCTAGACCGGCCTCGCCAGCACACCATCGCGCCACATGGCTAGGTGCCCCCAATGGGACTGGGGCACCTTGGTCTAGACCACTGTCAGAGCAGGGTCCGAAGCCACAACGTCCACTCTGCCTGCGCCGAGGTCATCAACTAGACCCGCGCCCCATGGTCCGGATGCCCCGCGCACCAGGGTCCGGAGCAGTAGAGCATTGTCCCCCCTAGGGTTTGGTTCCGGACCCATGAACCATGGTCTGGACCATCGATACCCTAGGGTCTGGATCCTTTTGCTTCACCAAAACATCTCCTTTCTTTCACCCTTGCTTCCATGTGCCAACACAAAAGTGTTCCACCACTTGTGCACGTGTGTTAGCATATCCTAATGCAAATGTATTTATGACTTCACCTAGTGGCACTTGATAACCGCAATTACCATGATTTTCCCCTCTTTATAGTATGACTATTTATTACACTCACACCCTCTATGGTGTCTTGAGTGCCAAAACAAAATGGCTCCTATTTATATACCTTTGCCTTGAGCCCTTTTTGTTTTTCTCTTTCTTCTTTTCCCAAGCTTGAGCACTTAATCATCACCATGGCCTACACCATCATCATGATCATCATCCACTTGCTCCTTTGTTTGGTGTGTACCAACCTATCTCATGTTCACTTAGAGCCAAAGGTTAGTACGCTAGGTTTCATCAATTATCTAAAACCAAACTAGGGCTTTCACTATCTTACTGACCTACATGCTATAGGAAATGGATGGAGAGGAAGAGAGGTAGCAACGATGGTAGATAGAGGGGAAGGAAGAGAGGGAGGATGAGAGGGAGGTGGAGGTGATGATGCTAAGAAAGGGAGTGAGAAGAAAGAGAGATGAGTTTATTATATGTGGCTCCACTCTGGTACGTGGGTCTAAATTACCTGAAAACCATCAAAACCAAGTTGGGAGGCCAAAATTGAATGGACTAAGAATTGAGATGACAAATTTACAAGGTTTTATAGTTTGGGGTTACAAATTAGAAAAACACAAGAGTTGGGAAAACAAATAGGCTCAATCCAGATAACAATAATGGATATCTGAGGTTCCACGAACCTATGAACACTCTTGCAAAATCTTAACTTCTGAATTGTATCAGAACTTCTGATGAAAATTTTAGAACATCCAAAACTCCAAAAAGCAGCACAAGTCACTTTACAAAAAAACGCCATAACTTTTAGCTCCGAACTCTGATTTCAATGATCTTGGACTTTCCGGAAAGCTTATTCAAAGGACTAATGATTGCAACTAAAAAACAAGCTCTAAGACCAACATGTGAAAGTGTTGTGACATGTGTTTATCTCATGTTAGCACTTGGATTTTGGTTGGTTTGAGCACTTGAGACTTTCAAATTGTTCATATTCCATCCCTCTTAATAGTACACCATACATATACTCAAGATAAAAAAGACATGTATATTTCCATAACTTGAGTCTTCAATATTTCTATATGTCAATTCTTCTCAATATATCTTCATAATGGTTTGCAACAATCTTTGTCTCATTCTTCTTGAGAAAATCCACCTTAAGCTTGTAACTTGAACCATTTCAACACATTTGAGTTTAATCCAATGGCTTTAAGCCACTTCACTTATGATATAACAAGGATTTGATACTTCACCAAGAATGACTTCTTGTGGCTTGATTAGTCCTTTAAGATTTCCAAGTGCTTCTTCACCTTAGCCTTGATCCCTCAACGTCAAGCCATTGTTTGCCCTTCATCTACGCTTAGTACCTCGAAGCCCAACTTATTACACTCCTTCACTCATCTTCCCCACCTTGAATCAATCTTGATTTGCACCAACAATAGGCACACATTGAAATCTCACTTTATTAGCATTGTTCTCGCTTGAACTAGATTGTTTCAATGAACTTACTACTCAACAATGCTTATATTGATTTACTATTGCACAACTTGACCGAGCTTCACATTTGATACTTCATTTGATATCAACACACATGTCCTTTTTATATATCCATATTATGCTTGTCAAGTTGCTTAGTTCAATGATATTCCACAATGTAGATGCAAGCCAACATAAGACCATGTATATGCATAAGTTCATGTCTCTTCTCCTTTATGCACTTTGGTTTTCCATTTCTCCAATTATTTGTTTTTCATTCATTCTTCGACTTTGATCAATACTAGTCAACTATCAATCTCTTCTTATTCATGTAAGAAAGCCATCGTTGAGAACAAATCATACCCATTTCTCTTTATCTCATTTTGCTTTATCAATTTGCTTATCTTTTCTTTATTGATATGATTTGATATGATGCAATGAAACCTATCCAAAATCCACTAAACTCATTAGCCATTTTTTTTTTTCCAAAATCCACTAGGGGGCCTAGATGCACTTTCATTGTTCTAACAGAAGGAAAAATATTCTTTGAAGAGGAAAAATCATCATAGAATAAAAATTAGGGTGTGACCGGTTTGCTTCCACATATGCAATAGGCAACATTCACATGAGGAACTTTCTAGATAAATGGCAAGAAAACAAAAGACGTGTTTGGCATGCTTTAAGGCTAAAGTATTGAATATTTTAGACTTAGATATTTTGCATGATGGTAATTATCTAGTAAATGGATAAGCATTTGGGAGATTCTATAAATGTAGTAAAGTATAAGGTTGTCACAGAGTATTATCATATAGCCTATATAAACACATATGGATTTAAGTGGCCATCCCATACTTATGAAGCCATGCATAATGAGTTAGTTACCGTAAAACATAAAAGCATCCACCAAATATTTTGTGTGACAACCTTGACTTTATACGAGAGTCTTATATAGTTTATAAAGTCATTTTATTTTAAAAAATATATAAATTAGTTAGCAATAGAGTTAGACATAGTTAAGAGAAGAAAATAAAAGAGATAATATTTTGAACACCCAATACTACAAAGTTGCGTCCGCCAATGATGTCAACTGAGCAGGAGTTTTATAAGCTAATATGAAAACCACCGACAGCCCAATCCATCACAAGAAGCAACACAACTGCATCCTACTATCCCATTAACCAAATATTTGTTCACTAATTCAGATCCCATGCCACACCAAGCCCTTTTTACCACCTAACTGAGATCCACGCGCCATTCCAAGCCAAAATGGATCCACCCGAATCTGAATCTAAACTCGGGGACCCTAATCCAATAACCAGCAACTAATATGGGGCAATTCCTAGGAGAGATCAAATCCAAGGAAGATTGGAATGCAGGAGAAAGCTTGGATCCAAACTTCGCCAGAGGATGGAGATAGAGAAAAGACAGGTGAACCCAATGGAGCTACCCACCTAGCGCTGATGCATGATGCTTAGAGCTTCCTTCCGTGACCACCACCTCGTGCTTTGCTTCCACCGTTATTTGGACACCATGATCCAAGAAGGCATGAAGCCTAGAGCTGGCATGCCCCTATCTAGAGGTCCAAGAGGCAAGACCGCAAGAGGTGAACTCAACAGGAAAAAGACCAGTGTTGAATTATTTCGCAAGCGTTTTACCTGTCGTTAGAAGACGACGACAGTACAACAAACCATAATTTTTTTTCAAAAGTTAAACCCCATTGACACAAGTGATTGTGTATCCATGCTATGTGAAGTTTAGCCCTCATCTATAACTCTTATAATCCTTGTCGGTACAGAAAGTGACCAACTAGTGAATATTTGCAGTTTTGCTGTACGTTGTGATCGGAGGTGGCCTACCACTCAATGACACAGGATTTATACTGGTTCAAGCAACGTGCCCTACGTCTAATGTGGGTCGGTCGATGACTTTATTCCTGAGCCCAGGTGCTCGAAGTCTGTAGTGGGGTTACAAACGAGAAGGAGAAAGTAGGGGTGTACGAAACGCCCGGTCGGGTCCGACCAGAAGGGCCGAGGGCGACCGGAACTCCGCTATGAGCTAGGTGTTCAAGCGTGTGCTTGAAGGGTTTTCGAGCTATCGATCTAGTGAGTCTGAACTTGAAGAAGTGGACCTTTTTTTTTGGAGGGAGCGCATCCCCTTTTTATAGATAAAGGGGATGGATTTACAGGTGAGAGGGAGAGAGTACGGATGTTTCTAAGCCTTGTTGCTCACGCCGATAAGGGTAGCGATGGTGGTAGGCACCCACAATACTATTGATGTCACTGTAGAATGTCAGGTGCACATGGGAGGTTGAGTTGGCTTCTTCAGGAAGGGTGGATGTCGGTACCTGCAAAATACTATTGGTATGTGAGGAGCCCTACCCTGTGTACCAGGTATGGTGAACCCTGGCGCCCACTATCGATGCCCAGAGGTATGTGGGGGGCTTTTTGCCGTGTGGGAGCCCAATGGCGCCTACAATACTGTAGACACAAATATCGGCGCCTACAATACTGTTTGTGTCAGGGCGATTGAGGAGCACTGTTCCCGTGCGCATACAGGGTATGGTCCTGGTATCGTGGTCTGACTTTGTGCACTACCTTCTCTGTTTGCCCGGTCCCTTTCGACCGGGTGTCCCCGATCGGATGGCCCCAGTCGGCCCTGGCCGCGCCAGTCGGAGAAGAGTGGTAAGCAGGCCTCCTACGGGGTCCCCGGTCGGAGAAGCGGGGTCGGAGTAGGAAGCGGTGTTTTGGGCCAGGCCTTTCCGATCGGAGAGACCACCCAGAGGCGGCTGGTCCCAAAGCAAATGCTCCGGTCGGAGAGGTGGGCCGGAGAGGTTGATGAGCGAGCGCTTGTTTTTGGGAAGACCTTCCGGTCGGCAACGGGACTGTCCCTCTAGCCCGTCGTGTTTTAGGCTCTTGGGCCGGCCCACGAACTACATGTTGTTTTCCTGGGCCGAGCCCTGGTGTAGAAACCAGTCCTCGAGGGACCCCGGGTTTATGAACCCGACAGGAGCCCCCGAGCCCCCGGACGATTTGAGTAGAATCGTCCGGGGGATTTTTGTCTGTCGGGTGTGTGCGCGCGCACCGTGCGGGTGTAGTTCTCGAGCCCCCGGCGGTTCGGCGTAACCGGTGGGATTTTCTCTGTGTTGTCGTCGCAGGGAGGTTTTTCTGTTGTGTCGGCGGGTGCGCGCGAGCGCACCCGCGGGTGTAGCCCCCGAGCCCTCGGGCGGTTCGGGCAGAACTGTCTGGGGGTTGTTGTTTCAGCAGGTGTTTAGTTTGAGATGGATTTTCGTTTAACCGCGGAGTCATTGTGCAGCCGAGGGGATTTTTAGGCATGGATGAGACAGAACTTACTGATCCCGGCATCGGTGCGTGCCGCGGATCGGGTGAGAAGGTTAGTTCAGAGAAAACGCTGGCGTCGGTGCGCGCTACGGATGGTGATGGCTCGGTTCGGACGTGTTAGAGCCCACTAATCTTTGGCGTCGATGCGCGCTGTGGGATCGAGCGAGGTGGAGCCGCAAATGGACCCAGGCGTCGGTGCATGCCATGGGCCAAGGGAGTTAGTTTAGGATTTGGACGAGCCAGAGCTCGTGGATCCTAGGAGCGCAGTCGGAAGTGAAGCCGCTACGCGAGTTTAGGAGTCGCGGTCCCAGGGTTATTTGGAGCGCAGTGAAGCCGTCTGAAGCCGTTATGCGAGTTTAGGAGTCGCGGTCCCAGAGTTATTTGGAGCGCAGTGAAGCCGTCTGAAGTCGTTATGTGAGTTTAGGAGTCGCGGTCCCAGGTTTATTTGGAGCGCAGTGAAGCCGTCTGAAGCTGTTTTGAAGCCAAAGCGTAGTTAGTTGGTTAAAGATCGGACGAGGCGATGCTCGCGGATCCTGGCGTCGGTGCGCGTCGCGGGATCGGGCGAGTCAGAGTCGTGGATCTAGCGAGTTCGAGGTCGCTGTCCTTGGTGTTTTTCTTGAGCCCCCGAGCCCTATCGGGCCTTCGTGGGGGTCGATGTGAGTATTGTGCGTTACCCCATCCTCGGTTCCTCACAACCGGAGGGGCTGAGTTTTGTCGCCTGTCCCGATCGCTCGGGCTCGAAGACTAGCTCGGTGAGTTCGCTAACGGGTGTGATCGAGTGGAATCCGGGTCCGTCGTTTGTGATGGGGTCGGCATAGCCCTCTTGTGACATTCCACTACTCCTTTACCTACAACCCGATAGATGCCTAGGTCGTTTCGGAGACCAACCCGGGTGGCCTAACGGCCTCCCCTTCGATGGAGATTCTCTAGACCTGGCGAGAGGTTCAGGATCGAATGAGAAGGTTGTGATGACCCGGTCTGCCGAACCGAGCTAGGGCCGCACGGTGCTCATCTACGGTTTTCTCCCCTAGCTCTGTTGGTTGCCCATGTCGAATGAGGCAACCGCCGCTTCGTGACGCAACACGGAGCATTCTGATGCATTTCGCTGCACGTGCGATGCTTAGTTCCCGAGCCCCCGGGCGGTTCAGGGCCAGAATCGTCCGGGAGGCGCGGGCGTATGGAATGAAATGTGCGTATGGATGTGTGAAATGATTATATAATGAAATAGAGGGGGTTTTGATAGTGTTTACCTTGGCGACTAGAGTGACGGGACTCGGAGAGCTTCAGTCGAAAACGTCCGACCGGGACCCGAGCTCGTCGTTCGTGACGGAGTCGACATGGCCCATGTGGGGCGTCCCTTCGCTTCCTACCCATGTTTCGGGGTTTATCCTGAGCGATTCGATCGGCTTGGGGGATCGGTTGGTCTCCCAGCGGAGATTTCATCTTTTGGTCTCCCCAGGCCTAGCCTGGGGAAGCGGGAAGGCGCCCGCGTGCGGTGGCGCTTCGGTTCCCGCGCCCATCATGTGGTAGTGGATGATCGTGCGATAGTGGTGGGCCACGGCTAGGCCATGTCCCGTCTGATCAGGAGCCGTTCCATCGAGCAGGGCGCATCTCATCGGTGCAGGGCACGTCTCATTTGCATTAAATGGAAAAAGAGAGAGAAAATCTCACTCCGCCATTCTGCCTTCCCCGATCGGCGCGTTGTTCTTTAACCATTGTTCCCTTTTCTTTAAGTAGGAGCAGGGAGAGGGTTTTTGTTCCGCTCTTTTGCCTGTTCTTCATCTGCCGCCGCCTTCTCTCTTCCTTTTTGCCGTGAGCATTCCTGAGAGCCGCGGAGGTTTCTTGGAAAGAAGGGGGAGAGAGCGAGGGGAAAGAGAGGAACTCATTGATCTTCTTGTGGTCCAGAGCGAAGATGTCGGACTGGAGGTCGTCCAACGTGAGGAAGTTGGTGCTGGAGCCTTTCATCAAGAAGGGTTTTCTGCTGCCGCAGGAGGTGGCACACTAGAGGGTCCCTGGGGGGGAGGAGTTCCTGCAACCTTGTCCAACGAGGGTTCTTTCCTTACCTTCTATGAGCGCGGATTAGGATACCCCGCGCACTGGTTTATGCGCGGGCTCCTCAACGAGTGGAGTCTGGAGCTGCAGCACCTCAATCCAATGAGGGTGCTGCACATTGTTGGTTTCGTCGCCATCTACAAGGCTTTCCTCGGGATGGAGCCACACGTGGATCTCTTCCGGCTTTTCTTCTCTAGGATAGCTATGGTGGATTGGAGTTCGGTCGAGATCGCACCGGTCGGAGGCTTCGCCTTGCAGAGGAAGCCGTGTGTGGGAGGCTCATATCCCACATACACCCCATGTGACTCCAACCGGGGATGGCATGGGGAGTGGTTCTATATCAGGAATCCGGCGGGGGCGCCGTTTCCAGCATTTACCGGTGGGAGGCCGGTGAAGCAGAAGAGTTGGTTGTGGGGCTGCGCCCACATGGAGAGGCACAAGGTGGAGGCCATCAAGGAGGAGCTCCGAAGCTCATAAGGGGCAGCCTCGATGGGGTGTGGGTGTTCCACACCCTTTACCGCCACCGGGTTGCGCCGTTGGCGGAGAGGACGCACCCAATGTGGACGTATGGCGGCCGGACGGACTCGGACCGCACGTCGCCGGAGGATCTGCCGGACGATGAGATCTGGAGCCGCATCGGCCGAGTGCTGCAGCTGAGGCCCGGAGAGACGGTTGAGGGAAAGCCCATACCATTCAATGCCTCGATCATGCCCACACTAGTATGCTATTTATTTTGTTCGTGCTCTTTCTCTGCTCCTTTCCCTTTTCTTTGATTTTGGTTCAATCGTTCCGTAGGGGCTCGGGAGGTACAAGTCCCGACCGTACCTTCCCAAGGGACCGGCGGGCTGGGCCTGGTAGGCCACCCAGAAGGAGGCGGCGGACACCCGGAAGAAGAAAAGAACCAAGGAGGTTCAGCAGAAGGAGGAGAAGAAGAAGGAGGTCGCCCGGCGCGTGAGGGCCGGTGAACGTACGAGCGACGTCGAGTCAGAACTCACGTCGGATGATCCTACGGATTTGGACGACATGGTCTTCTCCGATGAGGAGGAGAGTCGGGAGGTCGTTGTGACCTTGGCGGTGCGTCGCGACCCTTCGGCGATGTCCACTGGTGAGGGGTAGGAGGCCACACGGCGTGCGAAGGTTCCTGCATCGAGGAAGTGTGTGGCGAGCGCGGACGTCGTTGGTGAGTGAGCGGTGAAGCGGACGTGGTCACCGTGCCTCTCGGCGGTGTCGCCGATCCTGTTGCCGCCTATGGCGGACGCGGCTGAGGGAGCCGAGCGGTCCGAGGAGCGGACCGGCGCTCGTGCGTCGACGGGGCTGGTACCAACACTGGACTTGCAGCCGGAGGAGGCCCCACCTGCCGTGGGTGCGGTCGAGCAGTCCGGGTAGTCTGAGGGGCAGACTGGCGCCCGGTCGACAGGTGACTTGTAGTCAGAGGACGCCTCGCCCGCTGCTCCAGTCGGGGAGTCCCGAGCCGGAGGTCGCAGCGACCCGAAGGCCGGGCAGGAGCCGGTCGATTCGGCTCCGACCCCGTCTAAAGTGAGGGGGCGTGGGTCACTGCCTGGGAGCAGTCCTCGTCCCATAGGTCCGAGGTCGTCGGAGTCTGCCTTCCGAGTCGTGCCGCTCGCCACCCGGTATGTTTCCTTTTGTTGCTTCTTCGATTTTTGCTGGTCGAGTCTTTTTTGGAGTGTGGCTTACCCGCGATTTTTGTCAGCGAACAGGGGATGCCGGGGTTGAGCATTGCCCCGACCCCCATGCGGGAGGTTTGGAGACCCACTCTGCAGCGTGTTGCGGTGAGCAAAGGGGGGAGCAGGGTGGCGGCGGCGAAGCCTTCCCTTCTGGGGGTGGTGCCCCCCAGGGCGGCTTCTGACAACATGACAGCGGCGGCGACGTTGTTGGCGGCGATCCTAGTGCCAATGGCGGGGGTTGCATTGGAGGTAACCCTCGTGACCCCTCCTCCGCCGGTCGCGGTGGAAGAGACGAGAGAGGGCGTGCTCCCTTCCTCACCGAGTGGAGGGCTGCACGACCTATCCTTGTCGTCAGAGCCGAAGGCGCTGGAGGGAAGTGTGGCCGGGACGGAGCTGGGATGCACGGCGGTGTCCCGCACAAACAAGGTGGTGGAGATTCCATCTAACGATAAGGCGGATATCGTGGCGAAGCCGCCAGTGCTATCGCGAGAGCTGGAGGTGTCGCCGCGGGAGCTTGTGGTGGTCCAGTTGGAGGCTGGGCCCTCCTGCGGTTCGTCGGAGGGTGACCTAGAGTGGCCCTTCCCTGAGGACCCGTCGAAGGCGAGGTTCGTCCTCTGGGATTCCCAGGAGCGCCAGCTCTGGGACATTTTTGGGGGGCAAGGGCATGCCACTGTGTCCGAACTCGCCAAGCTATCCGCGAAGCTTGAGAGCACCCAGAAGCAGGCTCAGTTTGCTCGGCAGCTGGTTGAGGTCGACCTGTAGCTCACCGCGGAGGTGAGTTTCTAGTACATGCCCTCGCCCTTTGAATCTTTCGTCGGTTGTTTTTAGCATGCCTGTTTTTCACAGGAAATAAGGAAGGTGTCGTCCCGCAAGTCATACTTCCTCCGGACGAAACACGCCCGGACGGTCGAGCTTGAGCCCCGGGTGGAGTCCGCTTGCCGCGAGTCCTAGGTCCGGGTGGCTGAGGTGGCCATGGCGCGGGTGGAGGGGCAGCGTGCGGCGGAGCGGGCGACCGCTGCCGAGCAAGGGCTCGAGGCAGCGAAGGCCCACCATGAGGAGACTAAAGCGGGGCTACGGACGTCCCTGGCGAACACCGAGGCGGCGCTTCAAGAGGCCTTGGCGACCCTTGAGCCAGAGCGGGCCGCCCTAGAGTCGGCACAGAAGGCCCTGGGGGCGGAGCAGAGGGCCTGGTCGGAGGCGGATAAGGAGGTGCTCGCGCTCCAGGGCCAGGTGATGGGGATGGAGGACGCGAGTGCCCGGCTGCGCGAGCAGGTGGCTCGGCAGGCAGAGGATCTCTCTACCCTTGAGGCCTCTCACACTGGTGCGTACCTTTTTTTCTCGTGGTGTTGACTTTTCCCTCAGCCTATTTCTGAGCTTGTCACCCCTCTTCCAGAGCTGGGTGAAAAGGTGAGGGTGTTGGAGTGAGACCTAGAGGCGACCAAGGCGAACTTCAGCCAGAATGCTGAGGAGCTGGCCAAGTCTCATGAAGAGTGACGTGCTCTTGAAGGGGAGCTTGGCTAGGTCCACAATGCTGCCCAGCTCATCGTCTCGGAAGTCGTCGGGTCGACGCCAAGTTCCAGCGCGCCCGCGGTCCAGCTGGCGGAGGTCCCGGACGCGATCAAGGACCTTGTCAGGAGTGGGCTGTTTTATGGAGCGTCGGGGGTGCTAACCTCGGTGGCAACGCACCACCCGAACCTGGACTTCGATGCTATCTGCAGTGGGTATGCTGATGGTCTGAGCATGGAGGACATCCAATCAATCGGGGTGAGCCTGCTGCTGCACGCGCGGTCGGTGTCAGAGCGAGTCTCCACCGAGTGGGTGATGGACGTTCGCCGTGAAGATATGGCCCGAAGCATGCGTAGAGAGGACGCTTCTGAGCCTGCGGATAGCCCGGAGCTTGGTTTGGGTGGGAACGCTGCCTCGGCTCCGATTGAGCTGAACGTCGTGCCGCCGGGGAGTGAGCAGCCTACGCCTTCGTCGGCCGTGCCGCCGGGTCGGTTTAATAGCTTGCAGAATGTAAGTAGTTAGTAAACGTAAAAAGTTTAAGCTCGTGGCCCCTGTGTAAAACGTTCGTGTGTGTTTTAAAGACTACAATCGGCTTTTTGTTTTTGTGATGGAGTTGCTCCGTTCGGGGAAGCTTGTTCCCTTCCGTCCCTTAATTTTCCCTTAGCATAATTTTGTTTTTTATTTCTTTCTTTCTCGTACCTGCCCGTTTGTCCCATAGGCTATGACGTTGCCCACAAGGCTCGGCCGATCGTAACCATAGGAAAAGGCGGGGTGCGATCAGTCGGAAGAGGCTCGGCCGATCGTAACTGTAGGCAAAGCTACGTGAGGCAAATAAAAAAGAACGAACTGCCCTTCTGTTCGGGTAGGAAGGAGTTTTCTCCATATGAAAAAGAGTACTCAAGGTAAAAACAAAACAGAGGGGTAGTAGAGCCCCCGAGCGCCCCGAGCCAAAAAATGTTCGGGTCGGGGTGCTCTTGTAGGAGCATTCACTAAGTAAACAATGGTAAAACTGAAACTTAGGGAAAGGAAAGAACGACATAGCTGTTCCAAGCATTTGGAGAGAACGTCGTCATCGTTGTCTTTCAGTCGGTGGGCGTCCGGTCAGATCACTTTAGCCTTCAGCCGTCTAGATCCTTGCCCGCTGTGCCCCCTTTCTCTGTTGCTGCTTCTTCGCCTTTTTCTTGCCTTGGCCTGCCAGACTACCTTAGTAGGCGCTTGAGGAGCTGGCAGTCCTTGTAGAGATGGTTGACGGGATAGTTGTGGTTGGTGCATAGGCTCTCCATGAGCTCGTGAAAGTGTCCCGATCGGTCCTGCTGGGGCTGCGTGCCCAGCTGATCGGCCGCAGCGACCGACGCGGAGTTGGCCGGTCGGCGGCGATCCTTTCTATTCTTTTTTCCCCTCTGCGTGGAGGGGCCTTTGTCTTGATCCTGGCATTTGGCCTTACCTGTGCCGTGGCCTCCGTTGAAGCGCGGTGAGAACGGCGCCTGCTGGGGGAGTCGGGCAAAGGTCGGTGGTCCCGGACGTCAGTGCTGGGACTCCGGTCGCCGCTGCATGTGCCTCGGTTTGATCCGAGCCACACGATAGATAGGCGGTTGGTGCGGAGCGGCCGTCAAGTCAAGATGAGGTGCCGTTGCGGCCTCATGTGCCGCGCTCAGCGTTTGTTGTGGTGATAGGGTGTACTACCCCATCTGCTGCGTCCCTATTCCCTGGACGGGGAGCAGGTCATGAGTCCGCGTCACGATACGGAGCACTCTGCTTGCTGAACGGTGGCAGTCTCCACCAGTGCCCGGAGGTTTCGGTGGATAGCCCATTCGCGAGGGTCGTTTGGTTCAGACAGGCCACGCAGGAGCATTGTCGCGGCGGCAATGTTCTGACTGGCCCGAGCGAACTGTGGGGGATCGGTCCCCTATCCGGGGTGTTGCGCTGGACCTGACGGGCATGACCCCGAGCGCCATTCGCCAGTCCACGCGCATGGGACGTAGCGTAGCACGCCGAGCGCACTGGCGTAGTTGGTGGCTGATGCGGCCACTATCGTCGTAGATCCTCCCCATGCTCTCGTGTGAGCTCGAGGGCCTCTGTATGAGGGCCCGGAGGGGCGTGAGTCCATGAGGACTCTGTTGCCCCTGGCGGTTGTTTTGGAGCGTCCGTCATGGCGCACTCCTGGGACGGACGGGTGCCACATCGCCGATGCTGGAGCCGTCACTCCCGACGTCGTCGTCCATGATGTCGAGGAAACAGGTGGGACCATAGCTCGCCATCCCCACGAACTCAGACGTGAGAGGAGCAGGCACCATAATCTTTCGGAGCCCCCGGGCGTACGCGTCCATGGGAGACGCAAGGCCGTAGGGGGACCGGTTGTACGGTGGCCGCGATGGGGGCAACGGCAGCCCTCCGGGTATTTGGCGGAGGATAGAATGTAGTAAGTAAAGAACGTCATGTATATTACTCACAGTGGGGTTTGAGAAGAGAGTTTGCTCGGAATGAAGCGCAGATGCCGCGCCGTTGAGGTCGCGCGTCCCGGAGTCGATGGAGAACGTTTCTCTGAAGGGTGCTGGGTCGCGAGTCTCCTCACGGAGGTGGAGTACGCCGAGCCGGTCGGCGACGAAGTCCAGGCTTCCAAAGAGGAAGGCCTGGGATGGCTCGAAAACGAGTGGAACCCGCATCCTCGTAGGCGAGAGTGCGGGATACTCTAGTGAGCCGAGGCGAATCGTATCGCCCGAGCCCACCACGGTGGGGGTGGCGGAAAAATGGGCCATCCGATGACCAAAAAGTGTTGAACGTACAACGTCTTCCCCACGGACGGCGCCAACTGTCGGTACAGAAAGTGACCAACTAGTGAATATTTGTAGTTTTGTTGTACGTTGTGATCGGAGGTGGCCTAGAACTCAATGACACAAGATTTATACTGGTTCAAGCAACGTGCCCTACGTCTAGTGTGGGTCGGTCGGTGACTTTATTCCTGAGCCTAGGTACTCGAAGTCTGTAGTGGGGTTACAAACGAGAAGGAGATAGTAGGGGTGTACGAAAGGCCCGGTCGGGTCCGACCGGAAGGGCCGAGGGCGACCGGAACTCTGCTATGAGCTAAGTGTTCAAGCGTGTGCTTGAGGGGTTTTCGAGCTATCGATCTAGTGAGTCTAAACTTGAAGAAGTGGACCTTTTTTGTTGGAGGGAGCGCATCCCCTTTTATAGATAAAGGGGATGGCTTTATAGGTGAGAGGGAGAGAGTATGGATGTTTCTAAGCCTTGTTGCCCACGCCGACGAGGATAGCGATGGTGGTAGGCACCCACAATACTGTTGATGTCACTGTAGAATATCAGGTGCACATGGGAGGTTGTGTTGGCTTCTTCAGGAAGGGTGGATGTCGAGTACCTGCAAAATACTATTGGTATGTGAGGAGCCCTACCCTGTGTACCAGGTATGGTGAACCCTGGCGCCCACTATCGATGCCCAGAGGTATGTGGGGGTTTTTTGCCATGTGGGAGCCCAATGGCGCCTACAATATTGTAGACACAAATGTCGGCGCCTACAATATTGTTTGTGTCAGGGCGGTTGAGGAGCACTGTTCCCGTAGGCATACAGGGTATGGTCCTGGTATCGTGGTCTGACTTTGTGCATTGCCTTCTCCGTTTGCCCCTGGTCCCTTCCGAGCGGGTGTCCCCAGTCGGATGGCCCCAGTCGGCCCTGGCCACGCCAGTCGGAGAAGAGTGGTAAGCAGACCTCCTACGGGGTCCCCGGTCGGGGATGCGGGGTCGGAGTAGCAAGCGGTGTTTTGGGCTAGGCCTTTCCGATCAGAGAGACCGCCCGGAGGCGGCTGGTGCCCAAAGCGAATGCTCCGGTCGGAGAGGCGGGCCGAGAGGTTGATGAGCGAGCGCTTGTTTTTGGGTAGACCTTCCGGTCGGCGACCGGACTGTCCCTCCGGCCCATCGTGTTTTAGGCTCTTAGGCCAGCCCATGAACTACATGTTGTTTTCCTGGGCTGAGCCCTGGCGTAGAAACCGGTCCTCGAGGGACCCCGGGTTTATGAACCCGACAATCCTAAACTCCACTAGAATATTATTTTGACATGCAAGCAGTCCACTATCACTTGCAATTAAAGTTCACTGGCACAAGCAATTATGATATTCACGTTAGCAGGACACATCATCTATTAACATATATTTAGTTATTCATGTCAGCGCGTCACGCTATCCACTAAGATTAGTTTATAATAGTTAATTCCTTCCTAAGAAGTATATGAATAGTTTAATTTCATTCCAAATCAGTAGTTTCCACAGCAATGCACGGAGTATGCTTCTAGTTTATGTTATGTTTACATCCTGTAACACTAAAATTAGCTAATTTTTAGGAGGAGGTTGTTTGGATCCACCTAGTAATAGGTGATAGTGACTTGAAGGTGTATATGAACTATTGGCATCTATTAGCCTGCTAATAGAATTAATAGTTAGCATTCTTGCAGCTAACAATTAGCAGTACCATTTGAATCCACTAGTGCTATTTTTAGTTGCTAATTTTTACTGCTAATGGATCCAACGTACTCTTAGTTTAGATGACACTAAAAAAAGAAGAAAGATAACTACCGAATAGCTCGTGTGTGACGTACTCCCTCGGTCTCAAGAAGAGTTATATAGGATTTTGTGCAGGTTAAATTTTCTTATGATTGATTAGGTTTGTAAATTAGCAATATCTATTTCAAATAAGCTTACTATAAACATATACTTAATGATTAATCTAATAATATTTATTATACACTATAAATATTAATAATCTCTTGGATATATTTGGTTAGAGTTAAAAATATTTGACTTCTCGGGAAGTGAGAATGTCATTCTTTGCGCGACTGAGGGAGTATACTCCATCCATTCCAAATTATAAAGGCTTTTATAGATATTTAGATATTGCTATGCACCTAGTTATACATTATATCTAGATAGAAAGTAGAAGATATATATTTGTAAAGTTAGAACGACTTACAATTTTGAATGGATAGAGTAATATATTTAAATTTTGCATACATGTCATTTTATGATGACAATGTGATTACAGACATAACTTTAACCTGATCTGGTATATATTCATAAAATAAGAAGAACTGCAATGTTGCCTAAGTGCCTTTTTGATATAGTTCTACTTCCATTTTCAAAGCTAAATCACTTCAGAAATTATGGAAACCAATACTTGAGTTACTTTTTTTTTGCGAAGGGAAGGGGGACTTATATTAAATCTTGGCACAATACATCCCCAAATTACACATGAAAAAATCTGAAATAAAAAATACATGATGTTCTATCCAAATTCTTCCATCGTCTTCTTCCCCAATGGCTTCCCTCGAACGCCGGAGCCAAAGTGCAGTCCTTATGCCGAATCCAACAACCAACCCCAAACATTGGACATGCCGCAAGATCCAACGCTTCGAAACCAGTCAAAACACATCTAAATCGCTGAAAGAATATCGGCAGTTGCATCATCGGGTACGATATAGGCCGCAGAATCATCACCTGGAGACCTTGAATTTCTCTTCGTGACCATCGCCGATGAGATCGATGACCCGGAATCGCTGTCCTCATAGAGGGCTCCTAGAAGCACCCCTCCCCTGCAGATAAAGGCCACAAATTGGCCGTCTGCTGATGAAATTGACGTCTGCAACGGCGATCTCGTCGTGGCAATCACCGAAGCCATCGTAGAAAACACGATGCCGATCGAAAATCATCTGATTTTACCGGAAGATTTATTGGACCAAACCCAAATCAAAAACTGCGAGAAAAAAATGGATAGGTCCCCTTCCCTTCTTGTCTCAAGCAGACGCACCTTAGAGCAAGAAGAAAAGGGGCCTAGATGTGGCGGCGGCAGAGTGAGAAGCGGTGGTGGTGGTGGTGGCGGCGGCTGCTCTGTGCGTACGAGGCATGCGTCTATGCGGCCATGCGCTGTCACACATGAAACACGCACAAACCCGGCCCAATACTTGGGTTACTTTATTACATGTATGAATCAAATAGGTTCTATATAACCATCAGGATTCTCGATTTTTGCATACATGTCATGTATGGATCAAATAACTTAAACCTAATGATATGACGAAAAATAATTGTGTACGGCTTATAATGTTGTCACATTGTTAAGCACTGATGTGAAAGTTAATCCATTTAAATATAATACAAGCAGTTCCTAAATAAGTTCAACCACCCTGTTAACATGTACTCTCTCCATTCCAAATTATAAGACGTTTTGACTTTTATATAGATATGTTGTTTTTACAACATGAACATCACTGGTGAGATCTAACCGTTTTTTCGCTAAGCACATTCTCTAGCACTCTGAATCCGCTAAAACTTTCAACTTTTTTATCATTACAATTTGATTGGATGAGCTTTCCCGGTACCCATGCACATCAAGGTAACTGATGAAGTTTTTATTTCACATACATAGATTCCACTTTACCAATAGCCATGGCATTGGTTCAATTAAGATTGTATGCCCAAGAAAACAAGAGGATATAGATAAATTTACTTATGTGGCATGATTAGGGCAACAATTAGAAGAGATTATATGTGGAAACAACAACCTTAGAGGTGCTTGGCACCTCCTCTCTACACCTCTGCGTCAACGACAATTTCTTGGCTTTTGTCACCATCGAGACGACATTAAATTAACTTGGTGGCTCAAAATGACGGCAGGTTAGTATTGTTGGTTGATAACCTTATTTTGTATGTCATGACGGTCAACTGACCTACGTTCTGACACACTTCCCTTTCCCTTCATACTTGGTTGCCATTATAAGCCGGTTTATAAGTCATGGTATAATATTTTTCTTTCCCAACAAATCAGTCGTACAAATCAGCATAAGCGGTTTTACGAGCAGCCGAACAGAGCCTATTTCCTTAGTGGTTTTCAGACACTCCTTTGCACTGTCGTCGTCTCTTACTGTCCTAAAAATTTTTATATTCATGCAGTGCAACTTAATTGGTTGGAGCGGGAGTATGGTTGTGCATCCCTACCAGTTCTAGCGTTCTTCAACTCAAATTCAGATCTCTTCAGATAGTTTTATATAGGTTAGATCTCGCCATTTTGCATATGCACAACATCAAGTGCATAAGTGCCTACATATACATACATAATATATATATATATATATATATATATATATATATATATATATATATATAGAACTACTACCCTGTAACTGGCTACAAAATAACTTATTCTGTAGTCACTTTGAGTTACGATAACTACTATATTAATTTACGAGATTATAGTAACTCCTTACTAAATGGTTTACTATAACATTATGGTAAATATCCCCATATGTTATAGTAATCCATGTATTGATATTATCATAAATTAGTATATAAAATTATCGTAAATGCAGGTGGTTACAGAATAACTTATTTTGTAGCTGGCTACTGAATATACTCTCCCTATATTCTACTGAATATACTCTACAGAATAACATTACGGTATTCTACAGCTGGCCACAGAATAACTTATTTTATGGCCACCTTACGATAACGTTTGTACCAATTTACGATAATGACAATACACATTTACGATACATAGGTTACTATAATTCAAGATGATACTTACCATAATGCTATAGTAAATCACTTATGAGGGAGTTACCATAATCTCGTAAATTAGTATAGTAATTATCGTAACTCAAAGTGGCCACAGAATAACTTATTCTGCGGCCAACTACAGAACAGATATATATATATATATATATATATATATATATATATATATATATATATATATATATATATATATATATATATATATATATATATATATATAAACTGAGACCTAAAGGGTGAATTTCGTAGTCCTATTTATCTTTATATATCACACTTGTGTTTCCTTTGTTCATATGCTTCGAGTGCCTTTATAGCTCCTACACTAGTTCATAGGTTAGATGGTAATATTTTCTCTGAAGTTGCTAAACTTCTTCAGAGTGGTAAATAGTGAACACTAACTAAACTCTCGATACCCTTCATCATGCTAGTTAAAATATTCTTGTACTTCGTTGCAAAGTTTAGCAACTGAAACCCCTATGTGAACACTCGATTGCAATTGGTTTTCTTAGTAACTTGCATAAACTCAATTATCGATTTTTGGCGCCGCTGAAAAGATCCTGGCCGGGCCCGTTCGGCTGGCAGAATTTTGGCTGAAACTAGTTGAAAACACTGTTCTGGCTAAATTATTATGAGAGAAAAATATTGTTCCGACTGAAAAAAAAAACCGAACAAGCCGAATATGTGGTAAGCCGAATGGGGCCAAAGCGGGTTATCTGCATGTGTTCTATGCAGCCAAGAGGCCATCAGTTTCTCTGCCAGATTGAAACCCCATCAAGGGTGTGGTCATGCAAAGCAGCATCGATTAGAGAGGAATTTCTGTATAAAAACGACGAGCACCCGATTCTATTCTTCCTCCTCACCCCCACCGCTGCCCACCACCCCACCCAGCCTCCTTCCCCTCCCCCCTCCTCATTCAACGGCAAGCTGTGGCCATGGGTGCCCCCGCCCCGACCTAACCCAGCCACCACTGCCACAAGGACCTGAACGCCGCCCTCAAGCCATCCCCACCGCCTGGCCGGCCACCCTTATAAGGCCGCCCGATTTGGAGACGAAGAGGGGGAGAGTCGTCAGATTTGGAGAAGAATGAGAGGGAGAGGAATCGAGTGTTGAGAGGGAGAGAAACAACCAAGTGTCGTTTAGCATTTCTCATAAAAATACATATGTACATGTCATGATTGATTAGACAGCGTCTGCCTATTTCTCTTGGGGAGCCCTAGTTAGCAGCCTCCCTCCAGACATACAACTACTCTGAGAAACAACTGCCTTTTCTTTTTTTTCCTTCATGGGGCTTCAAATGGGGCCGATGGTTGGTGGTTCGGCCCTGGGTGCCTTTAAGCTGTTCTCTAGCATCTATCTACACTGCACAAATACTGAACCCCGATCATGATCAACTTAGATCAAAACCAGCTTCTGAATTTATCGCGTACAACAGTTTGGTTTGTATCTGCTCCTTGCTGTTCAAGAACCAAAGCAGCTGTTAGTCACGTTCTAATTAGTTCATCAAACGGAATGCACAGTAACTCATGGGTCACCAAGAAACACTAATGTGGTTAAACTAAGCTACGAACCTTTTATAGGGGGGAAGCTTCAGAAGGTTCATGCAGGTAGCTGATGTAGGCAAGCGGTCTGCATGCTCCTCAAGTCCTGGAACACCAGCTCTACATTCAAGGGGACAAAAAAATTAAGTTAGGAGAACATTTCACCATTCCATATGGAACATAAACAAGCAGTTAGATGTAGCCAACCTCTGAATGCAAAATTTTGGTTCCAGATACTGAAATCCAAGGAGGGGACCACGAGAACATCCAGTCACAAACCTGTCCATTTAAACATCATATATGTAAAAAAGGAGGACGTATATGTATTAGTTTTAAAAAATACAACTAAAACATTTACTAGCGAGTGAGGGTAGGGGGATTCAAGCAAGTAGAAGAGACACTAACTTGAGAAATTTTTTCTGGTTGTCTGAACTTAAGCTCTTCAAGACTTCCCAAAACATCTCAATAAGCTCATGATCCTGGAAAAAGAAGCCACCACTTATCTAGGTACGAATCAACAAAAATACAACTAAAGTGTGTGCGTGCGCACTATCCACAATATTTCAGTCCTTTTAAAGCGAATAAGAGTAGTCCACACAAGTGTGCCTATTGATACAGCATTACATAAACCATGCAGACTCTCAGTCACATTTCAATAGGATTGCTAAGCTACATTGAGTGATGAAAAGATGGGCCTTGTTACATAAGAAAGCAACACATACCGGATGATATCCTGCAGAATAGTTGGTGTTCGACCGCAAGTCATCAATATCCAAGCTTTCTAAAGAGCCAGATATAAGAACCTGCAGGAGACAACACAGACAAATAAGAAAACAAGGTAGGAACATGCCATGTTAAAATACCGCTTTCTCTGGAAAAAAAATCAAGCCAAAGCAGTTCAGCAACTATAGTAGCACTATTTTTTCCCCAAAATTACACACTCCATTCAATATCACCAGAGATAGAAAGCCATGTAGTGGTAAGGTAAGTTGAAGTGTTGAATTGTTGAAGTACCTGAATTTCATGTTCATTGAACATATCAATCCAGTCTTTTGGTATAAGCTGTTGAAAACCTCTCAAAAAGTGTGTACTTTGTGCACGGATCTATGATAGAAACCAGGAAAACATTTAGCAAAGGCTTCCAATGCATCCAAATGATATGACTACAATCTTTTTACCTGGTAGTTTAACCGATGATTAGCGACAAGATGGATAAAAGTAATAACATTATCATTTGTAACACGCATGTCCCTCCCACCAGGGACAAGTTCTTCTTCACATTGTTCACCATATTCATTATTTACAATAACAAAATACAGTTCCAACTCTGAGATATCACCATTGTAGTGCTGAGAATGGAAAAGAAGTGAGATCAGTAGGGGGGCAAACTGGACATTAGATTGGAATGAACTTCTCAAATTTATTTCGCATCCTAGTATCCACAGCTATGAAGACACAGTACCCTCAACAACCTTCCACATCTCAATATCTGGATTACAGTATCATGTATCAAGCTGGATTCTTTCATTTTCTCAAATTTTTATTATTATTTGGTGACTGGAAAATTGTAGTGCTTTAATAAGAATATTGCAAATACTACTTCCTCTATTCCAAAATGTAGCCATTTTGGTTTTGTCCTAACTCCTAAGCCAAACTTCTGAACTTTGACCAATTTATAGAAAAATATATTAACATCTACAATATCAAATAAATGCACTATCAAGATAAATTTGATGGTGGATTTAATTAAACTAGAGAAGTTTGACTTAGCGCAAACTAAAATGATTTACATTTTGGCACAAAGTAACTAATAAGTTAGATAGTTCAATGGTTTGTGCAACATAGCAGCACCTAATTACACATCTAGAAAAAATGAATCTTTCTAACTCCAGGAACAATTATCTACTTTACACATTAATGGAAATAGGATCAAACCTTTAAAAATAGAAGATGCCGATACAATTCTGGATCCAATGAAGGAAGATCATTTAAAAAATTGTACCTGATAGATGAGTAGAAGATCAGTACAAGCTAACATCAACAAAAAAACGTGCAACACAAAGACACCCAAAGAACGAGTGAGGGAGGGAGATGAGTACTTTTGTTTCAACTTGCTCAAGAAGAACGTTGCAAACGGCAAGTCAACAAGTATGCCTTCATACATTGCCTGAAAAAACATGAACCAGTAACATCATACCCAGATCATGACTACTTAAAGAAACTATATTATAGCTAGCATCATGCAGCACCCAATACAGAAAATTGTAATATCAACTTTTGCATTGACATTTGGTCAACAAAATTTTTGAATGGCGCTACATTGAACCCTAAGAAACTAAGGGCAGCTCCAGTGTGGCGTTGAAACGAGCCGGTAAACATTGGCTTGCTTTCACATGGTTGGATTATCTAGTGTGAGCGTGAGCCACAGACAACTAAAAGATCAGGTCTCTTTCTACGTGTCCGTTCCAGGCAAAGCCCATATCCACATGATGCTTCACGAAGAAAGCTGCCGGCCTGTGTGTCGGCTTGCCGGACAGGAATGAATACTATTCAGCTTGGTTCGACTCGTGTTGAGGGTCAATTTTGAGTTCTGACGTGACTGCTCTAGTATGTTTCGACCCTTGAAGCCTACAGTTTGATTTTCAAACACACTAGAGCTGCTCAAACAGATACTCCTACTGTTTAAACATACAAGACTTCATGGTTTTTTGTGCCTTTTAAGTAAAAAATGCAAGGCATGTATTATTAGGACATTATCTCACTTGCCCGGATTACCCATCCCTTTCCATTCAAAATTTATAAATAAACATGTACACAACCATTCTCTCTCTTATTCTCAAGACACTTAACACCAGGTCACTACATTCATTCTTCAAGTACTTTTCATTGTTTCCTGGGTTCCTTTAATCACCATACCCAACCCTAATGGCTAATATGTCTTACAAAACGAAAGGGAGTACCAGATTCTCAATAGCACATTTATGAAATCTTTCTCAAATATACGCAGCATATCCAAATAACTATGTGCCTAAAAGTGTGCAGGTACAAATAAGCAAGGGCAGTTTTAATTTAGGAAAATGAACTTGAAAACTGATTCTGCGAAGTAAACAATTCCAAAGAAACACCAATAGCAGATAATTAAGAATGTGCTATTGAGAATAAGAAACCCGAGTGTGTCTTTTGTTAGGTTTCATTTGCCTATCCCAACTTGCTTTGGGATTAAAAGGCCGTGTTCCGTTTGTTATTACTGCATGCCAATATACAGGGAGATGTTATGAGGATTCTGACCAGATGCTCAACCTAAAATATTCTACAAAACATGCAACTTACATGTGAAACCTACAATGGGAAAACCTCATGATTACAAAGTTTGTTTAGAACCTTGTTTTTTTTTTTTTAATCAAATATATCTCCCAGATACACGAATCCAACATAAGTAGCTAAATCCAACATCACTGGCAAAATATTTCTCCCAGACCTTGAACCATCATGATCACTAGCTAAATCCAACATCACTGGCAAATGTTTACCCATGTTTTAAACGGCAGCTCTCTAACCATAGAACACTAACATGGAGAGAATATATACATGCAATTTGGGATAGGCAGATGAAACCCAACAAAGTTCACATGGAGAGAATCATAAACAGCTTATATTGCACAACATATACTCCAATTTAGGATATGACCTCAGAAAATTCTGGAACACCAGCAATGAAAAATTGAAATAATCAAACCATATTTTGGATGCCAACCTAAGTCTTAGGGAACGCCACAAGTTAATTTAAACTAAGGGCCTGTATCGGCAAGCTCTAGATCCAACTCCTTGGTGCTGGGCATCCTTAAAAAATCTTGATTTTGATTCCATTTTAAACTAAGAGTAAAGGCTCAAACCACTTCATTTTAGGCCACAAACCCCAGATTATGCAAGAATCTAGGAGCTAGATCAAGTATCTGCTTAGCAATGGGAAAAAGGGACATGGTCAAAGTACCTTCCCAAGTAGACTTCCAAGAAAATGGAAATATTGCAGGTGTAGTTCATGAACCAATCCTGATCCTGGATTTGGGTACAAAAGATGATCAGCCGTCTCCTACAAAAGGAAAATCAAGTATTCCAAAAGAAGCACGTGAGTTCTCATCCAAACTGTAAAGCAATACTTACAAGGATATAATAGCTATTCCACCAGAGCAATTGTGTTTGTGACATCAAAATAAATATATTTGTGAACCAGCATTCTACTAACTTAGTAACATGTGTTAGGTAGGACACACAAAAATAATGGCCATTACTGCTGCAATGATACCATTGCACTGGATGAATGAGATCAACCAAAAAAGCAGATACCTTAAAGAGACCGTACTGCACATCAAAAGCCGCTCGAGTAATATTTTCCATGAAATCCTTGAAAATCCCACCGCCATCGATTCCAGCCTCTTCCTCACCATGCTCATTAATAAATGAAACTCGAATCTACATACATCAAGAAGTTTGAAGTATCATATGATATTAGCACTTTAGCAGAATATGTGTCATGTGTTAAACCCATGAGGAAAGATAAGAGAGTATCATCATACCGGTCCTTTGAGATCTTCTTCAGAAAGCAAACTTAGCTGATCAAAAGCATCTTCCAGAAGTCGATTTCTTCTTATTTTGAACCGTTGTCTTGTCAATGCAGAATGCGATGTTGATTGTCTAGAACTCGTTAATTGGGACTGTTCACACAAAGTGAAAAAAAAAATTAAGACATTGTCTAAAAGATGAACCACATCCGTCCCCAAAAGAATGCAATTCTAGAACAATGTCGTGTTCTAGTATATCAAGTTTGACCAATTATAGATAAAAAATTATAAATATTTATAGTATCAAATTAATACCATTAGATTAATTACGAAATGTATTTTTATAATAAATTCATTAAGAGCCATAAATGTGAATACCATTCACTAGAAACTTAGTCAAACATGAATCATTTTTTGTGGCACGCAACCCATAGTTACATTCTTTCACGGACGGAGGTAGTATCAATCTTATTTGGGAACATCTCAGCTCAAAATAGTTTAATGATTGCAAATTAGTCAACAACCATAGCTACATGCTTCTCAAAAAAATTGAAAAACGATGCATTAGCCTATAAGTGAGTTTATGCCACATGCTCATGGAGCAAATCAATCCCATCATTGAACAAAAAAGAAAACTTTCAGAAGCAATAGGTGTAAACAGTGTTTTTTTTTTTTAAAAAGTGCTATTCCAGCTGTTTTTTCCTCACAAACAGTATGAAGTTTACTCCTGAATTTTATTATCTGTGCATTCTTTTCTCCACTTTATTTAAGCTGCTAGCTATGGTTTTCAAGCAATTTGTAACAATTATACTATTTGAACCAGTACGCACCTGTATTATTCAGCACTATTTAAACGATAAATTAGCAATAGCTTACAGTGAATATTTTGACTCGACTGGTAAACGGAGCCAAAAAAGGAGCAAGCTTTATGATCTCTGATGCTCGAGTATTACCAAGTATCGCCTGAAAAACACATGCATAATCATAGAAGAATGAACACATGAAAGACATTTCAATTAATCCAAAACAGCATAGGCATTCATACCTGAGACACAAAATTTTCGCTTGTTGCTTCTTGAGAATAGAAATCACTTGCAGAAGTGAATGGGAGTCGGCTGTTCCAATCTTGCAACTGCAATGAGATAGCACTTAAATTAACCTAATGAACTATATCTGATAATTAAGTAATATATGGAGTAGCTGCATGTTGTAATCAGAAGAGACATAAAACAGCAATAGTCAACGGAAACCACTCACAGAAAGACAGAATTCGTATGAATAAACAAGAAATGACTGCAAAACAAATAAGACTAATGCTCAAATATTAGTCTTGTAACTGAAGAACCATCATTTGGCCCTGGATAAAGCTACAAACAGAAATTCAGGGCACAGCATCGGGTTCATGATGTTTTTCCGGTAAGGCGACAACCAACCACGTGTGCACTACCCAAAGAAACACCAGTAATCCAGTATGCATACAGTATCATTGGAATTTTCTCAACACTCAATAAATAAGAATGATACAAAGTCCTTACAACAAAAAAGAAACACAACCTGCCCAAAACCAGAATTCAAAGAAATCAATAGAAGAAATAATAACATGGTATCAATACAAGATTACTAACCTGTGTGAGTAGTTCAGACAACCCAGCCCTAGCTCTGGTCTTGACATTCTCCACTGACAACTTTTTAAGGCCTGAAGTGTTGGGTGACACTTTCTGAGTAGAAGAGGATGGAATAACCCACAGAAGTTGCCATAATGCCTGCAGATTGATATAGTACTCAATTGAAACCAACAACAAACACTCAATATTATAGGACAGCAAATCGCGGTTGAAACAATAGTTATGATGTATGCACTCTTTTTGACAGTTTCGGAACATGACACTATTTTTCTTCAAATTTTTATAAGCATATTAGTTAACAAGTACAAGCCAGGAATGGAAATTTGTATCCCAGTCAGAATTACTACAGGGATTGGCATGCTTGAAAACACAGCTATGATTAAAAAAAAAACTGTATGTTCAACACAGCACGAGAATGGCTTATGATAACACAATAATAATAGCACTGTGTTATTATACCTGCTTTAAAATGGGAACCAATGACTTCAAATCTTTAAGGGAAAGGGGTTTCTCCTGTTCATAGAACTCCCCATTATCAATGATCTTCAACATGTGCCTGATATGAGGAGCAAAGACAAAGCATCATAAGCATCTGGGGAAAGACATCGCACTTTTCCTTATTCCAATAACTTGACAAAATAAGCTGTTAGAAAAAAGGAGATTATTGGCTAACAAAAGTTTAACAGAAAGGGGGGGAAACTGCCTTACTTGTATATGGGACAGAATACAGACATGGGAAGGAGCCAACCAGGAGCATCAGCAGGTAATGAAGATGCAAACTTCGAAAAAAATGGCCATCTTCGGTTTGCATGGCACCGTTTTATAAAGTTCCATAGTGCAGGAACAATTTCAGTCCGGTAGGCCAGTACAGTCATAATTCGCTCTAGAGGGAATGTATTGAATGTGACATGAAGAAAAGCACAAATAGATCCTACAGCATCCACTTCAGCATCTGATGGTCCAGAAAGATCAGAATCATTTGTGCTTAATGTACCTCTGAAGAGGGCATTCACCTATGAATTATACAACCTATGGTCAAACAGGATATAAAAGAATAAGCCCAATGGGTCATGAAGAGGAAGAACATCAATGGTTGTTTAGGATTCGTACCAAATGTTGAAGTAGCTTTGAATCAATTGCTGCAGTTATCTGTCTTTCCAAATCAACATCAAGATTAATTTTAACATCGACATCCATGGGCATCTCATCATCGTCATCCGCTCCTGAAAATATTAAAGAAAAATCTTGTATTAGAAATTTAGAGTTTATCATCTTATTCAGACCTTTGATTCAGCTTAACCTTATTAATTTGACTGTTATGCAAGAGCTAGATCCCACAGGGAACCTAGTCCTAGTTCAAATCCTAGTGATTGCCTTAATAGGTATGATTTGAAAAGCTATGTACATGTTACGCACAGATGGAAAGGGATTAGGCCCTGTTCAGATAAGGGGGGATTGCTCTAAAAACTTTCAGGATTTACTTTCAAATGTCAAAGTAGTCCTCCATGCAATTAAACCCTGACTGACTGAATAGTTATTTCCTCTCAGATGGTTCACTTGCTCGTCAAATTTAAATCTTTCTTTAAGAGCCATGTCTATCAAGGCCAAAGGCATCAAATTCCAACCCTAGAGCTGTGGCCATGAAGGATAAATACTCTCTAGCTTCTTCATTTGCTAGTTTATTAGTTGCAGGCTGTTGCTGATTTGTCGCAATCATGAATCCTTGTGTAAATTCGGCCAGTGAAGTGAATAGTCTTTAAATATATGTCCATTAAAATGTTCGTTGCAAAACCTATGTTTCATGTAAAATGAACTGAATTGCAAGCTTTTACACTACCAGAGTGTTAGTCGCTGAATTCTCACTGTTGGTAGTAGCAGAATTCTTACTCTCATCGAGAGAGGATGACACTAGGAGTTGGGACAATTTTTCTGGTTTATTTCTCAATGCCATGCCAACATGAGGGGCTGGGGATACATATTTATAGGCTGCTAGCCAGCCAAGCATATGCCAAGATGCTAGTCGAAGATGCTAGTCTAAGATGCTAATATGCTGTCCTCTAAGATGCTGTCCTAAGATGCTGTCCAGTCAAGATGTCATTGTCCTCCAGGTCCTGCTTGTCCTCCAGTCCAAGGATGTTTGGGCAGCAAGACCACCATGTTTGTTGCAGCCCCACAAAGAAGACAGACCCACAGAGACTTATCCCATCATTCTCCCCTAAGTCTTGTGCGTCGTCTTGTGGGAAAGTTGAACCATCCTGTCCCGGAGCAGAGCTCAAGGAACTTGATCCTCCCAAGGGGCTTGGTGAGCAGTCCGCAAGTCGGGTCCTTGGTGTTGATGTAGCTTCGCCTTGATGCTCCCTTCCTCCAAAGCAGCCTCGGATGAAGTGGTACTTCACCCGGATGTGCTGCTTGCTGCGTTCATGGAAGACGGGGTTCTTTGCGGGGCAGGCGCGGACTTGTTGTCCACCCCGAGCTCCACCGCTCTAGTGTCTCTGCCGAGGAGATCACCAAACAATGAGAGCCAGAGCGCTGAGTCGAAGCGGCGGAGGAGGCCGCTATGTACTCGGCCTCGCAAAATGGACAAAGCCACCACCTGGCCGCTGACCGATCGCCACTAACAAGGCACTTGCCGAGGAAGAAGAGGATCCCTCTCGTGCTCTTGCCGGTGTCGATGTCGCCGCATGGTCGCCGCCATTGCATGCGACGACGAAGTGTGCCGCCCAGGGCACCTAGGGTAGTAGAGGCCGTGGTCGAGAGTCCCCGCAACGTAGCGGATGATCCTCTTCACAACTTCTTTGGTGCTCGTCGTCGGTCATTTGCATGAACCGACTAACGTGGCCGACGGAGAATGCCAAGTCCGGCCGTGTGGGCGAGGTAGTGAAGGCTCCCCACAAGACGCCGCAGATCGCGTGGCGCCCACCTCCTCCGTCAGTCTTGTCATGGCTCAACTTCACCTCTCTTCCATTGGAGTGAGAGCCGGGTTGCGATCAGGTGAGCCCAAATAGCTCAACGACGCGCTTGGCGTGGCGCGATCAAGCGAGCGTGATCCCGAGTCATCCCGGTGCACCTCGATTCCCGTGTAGAAGGAGAGAGGCCCTAGGTCACTCATCCGGAAGGTGGCCTTCATCTCTTCCTTGAATGCCGCCACCTCCGCATCCTGGTGCCGATGATCACCAAGTCGTCGACGAGACACCCACCAAAGAGCATTTCCTCCACTTTGCCTGTCGGTAGATGGCCGCCTCGTCGCGGGCTTTGCTCAAAGCCCATCCCTTTAGCGTGGAATCCACTTGGCATTCCACGCCCTGCGTCTCGCCGCAAAGCCATAGAGGGCCTTGCGCAGCGGAGCACCTGCCCTCCTTGCCGGGGATCGCAAATCCCGCCGGTGGTGCACGTAGACCTCCTCCTTCAAGTCGCCGCTAAGGAACGCCGACTTGACGTCCATGTGATGAACACGCCACCCTCTGGCAGCTAAGCGCGAGTCGTCGACGGACTCCATCCGTGCCACGGAGGAGTGAAGGCATCGTCGAAGTCGACCCCCTCCTGCTGCACGAAACCTCATGCCACCAAGCGAGCCTTGTGCTTGACGATGGCGCCGCTTCATCCTCTTCACTTGTACACCCACTTAAGGGTGATCGCGCGGTGACCACGAGGAAGGTCAGCAAGCTCCCAAGTGCGGTTGTTCTCAACCGCATCCATCTCCAACTGCATCGCGGCGCGCCATGCCGTGTGTTTCTCGGCCTCTCGCAACGCATCGAGGCTCGCCGTCGTCACACGCAAGGTGCAACTGCGCCTCCAGGTCGTGAGGCACCGGTCCCGGCACCGGCAGGTCGACGAGAAGGTTCTCCATCGTACGCTACCGCAACGACTCGCCGTCGTGGTACGTGTCGATGCGCTCCTCGTCGTGAGAGAGCGGAGTAGCGAGCTCAATCGCCGGCCGTGCTTTACACGAAGCCGGTGGTGGGTCTCGCTCCGTCAGCGCCTTGGTAGGCGAGCGGTTGAGGATGTAGACGGCCGTCACCACCGCCTCTCCCCAGAAGGCAGCCGGCATCGCCCTTTGCTTGAGAAGGGCCCGAGCCATCCCCACAACCGTCTGGTTGCGCTGCTCGACGACGCCGTTCTGCTGTAAGATTTGTCTGGTAGCGGAGTAGTGGCGCCGAATGCCCTTATCGGCAAAAGACGACGCGAATTGAATTCGCCGCCGTGAATTCGCCGCCGTTGTTGTCGGTCGCAGACCTGCAGCGACTTTTGCGCGCAGCACTCGCCTCCGCGGCGAAATACTGCGTACGCTGATGGCGTCCGCAGCCTCTCCTTCTTCCGCCGAGGACCATCACCCACATGTAGCGGGAGAGGTCGCCGACGAAGCGGCGCAGGAAGTAGCGTCGTCCTCCCGGTGTGGCCGATATCACCGGGCCACACAAGTCCCCGTGCACAAGCTCGAGCCTCTCCTTGGCTCGAAAGCTCGCCCGTTGGGGAAAGGGGAGTCGCCTCTGCTTCGTCAACACGCAGACGTCGCAGAGCTGCTCCACATGGTCGAGGCACGGCAGGCCTCGCACCATCTCCGTGGCACTGAGCCGCCTGGGGCCTCGGTGAAAAGGTGCCCGGCGCTTCGTGCCCTTCGCCACGCCTCGTCGCCCGACGAGTAGCGAGACCGAGGGGTTGTGCCACCTGCACGTTGAGGACATAGAGTCGATTTGCGCTTCTGGTTACCTTGGCAAGAAGGCGACAACGGCGATCCCAAATCCTCATGACTCCATCCTCAACCACCACGCGTGAACCATTCTCATCCAGTTGTCCCAAGCTGATGATAGAGTTCCTCAACGCGGGGATGTAGTAGACTCCGGTGAGCAGCCTGTGCTCACCAGACACGGCGGTGAAGATGACAGAGCCGACGCCCTTGATCTCCACGCCGGAGGCATCCCCAAACTTGACGGAGCCTCGGACGAGCCGTCGCCGAGGAGGGCGTGTGCTTTTGGCTCATCAAGATGGAGGAGAGCCGCTGCGGTCGGTGCCGCTGGAGGTAGCTCGATGCTTGCATGTGCCATGAACAGAGCCGCTCTCCTCCTCACTTTGGCGACGTGGGCTCTGCGCGTCGTGGTGCCGGCGATCCTTGGCCCAATGGCCAAGTCGGCGGCGATTCGCGGCGGCGTCGTCTCGTCTTGGCTTGTGCTGCCGGGCGACGCCGCGCCTGGCGCCTCGCATGGCATCACCCTCGGCATGTCCTCGCGCCCCGGCCTGGGCGTCTCTGCGCACCTTGCGTGGCTTGCCACGCTTGCGGCCGCCTGTCGCGGAAGAAGGCTCCCCCTTCTTCCGGCCACCTTGGCTGGCAAGCCACTGCTCCCGAGTGAGAAGGAGCTTCCCACCAGTGGTGATGGGCCCCGAGAGAGACTGTGGCTCATCGCTGTCGACGACCTTGAGGCGACCTATCGCCTCCTCGATCGACATCGTGGAGAGATCCAGCAGAGACTCGAACGAGCAAGCCATCTGCTTGTACTTCTCGGGGACGCAGCGGAAGAGCTTTTCGCGCTCTCTCCTCGCCGTAGGTGTCATCGCCGAATCGCACCATCTTCGCAATGCAGTGTTGAGACGGAGAGTAAAGTCATCAACGTCCTCACCGGCTTGAAGGCGGTGTTCTCCCACTCCTGCGGCGCTGCGCAGTGGACTTCTGGCGCTGCGATCATTGCCGATGCGTGCCGCAGCGATGGCGCCCTAAGCCTCCTTGGCGATCCGCTTGTTGGTAAGCGAGAACTGCATCTCGGGCGGGACTACAACGATGAGGGCATCCAGCGCCCGTCGATCTAGGTCGTAGTCGACGTCGCCGTATCGGACTGCCTCCCACATGTGCCGCACCTGGAGCTTTACCCTCATCACCGCATCCCACTCGATGTAGTTGGTCTTGGTGAGGGTAGGCCACCCACCGTCGGGACCGACGTCCCTGACAATAGCATAGAGCCCGTGGTAACAACGGTACAGATCCGGGGAGAGAGCCCACCGCTGTGAAGGCCGCTCTCCATCGACCCGTCCGCCACCGCCGCCGCGCGCCTCCTCCAGAGCGCCACAGCGCGCGTCCGCGCTGTTCGGGCTGCCGCCGCTGCGTGGCGTCGCGCGGCTCCTCGAGAGCGCCACCGCGCGTGCGCGCCTCCTCCAGGAGCGCCGCCGGCGCGTCCGCGCCTGTCTGGGCTGCCGCCGCGCTCGTGGGCGTGCGCGGCTCCTCCAGGAGCGCCACCGCCGTGCACGCCTCCTCCAGGAGCGCCGCCAGCGCATCGTCCGCGCTGTCTCGGGCAGCCGCCACGCTTCGTGGCGTGCACGGCCGCCATCATCGCCCGCCTGCGCCTCTTTCCTCTAGCGGCTCGAGGTCCGCGTCGGCGGTGCTGCCGTCGGCGAAATGGAGCTGCCGATCTTTGCCGCAGAAACCTCGACCTCCGCTGCCGCGACGCCGCCTGCCGCATCCGCCGCCCATTGCTTCCGCCCGCTTTGGGCTGCCACTGCCACTCACCCATTGCCAACCTCGACGCCCTTATCCATTGCTACTGGCGGCGGTCTCTGCCGCCCGCTCTCGCGTTCTGCCGCAGCAAGTTCGACCTCCTGCCGACGCCGCGTGCTCGAGGCGACCGAAGGCCGAGATCGCCTGCGGACATGACGCTTCACCTGGAAAATGCTGCGTGGGGAGGGGCTGCCAGACGCCAGCAGAGGGGGGGAGTGAGCAGAGAGCTGCTGCTGAGCTTCTTTCGCCGCAATGGGGCTGTATGTGGTGGAGGAAAGGAGATGAGCAGGAGATGCTCAGGCTACAGGATAGTACGCCTCCGATACCAGTTGTTAGTCGCTGAATTCTCACTCTTGGTAGTAGCAGAATTCTTACTCTCATCGAGAGAGGATGACACTAGGAGTTGGGACAATTTTTCTGGTTTATTTCTCAATGTCATGCCAACCTAAGGGGTTGGGGATACATATTTATAGGCTACTAGCCAGCCAAGCATATGTCAAGATGCTAGTCTAAGATGCTAGTCTAAGATGCTAATATGCTGTCCTCTAAGATGCTGTCCTAAGATGCCTCTAAGATGCTGTCCTAAGATGCTGTCCAGTCAAGATGCTGATGTCCTCCAGTCAAGGATGCTGGGCAGCAAGACCACCATGCTGTTGCAGCCCCACAAAGACTGTTGCAGCCCCACAAAGACCACAGAGACTTATCCCATCACAGAGCTTCACAAGGGCCTTCAATAAAACTGAATGATAACAAAATAAGGCCGCAAAAACACACAGTACTAAGCTATGCCACCAAAAAAATAGAACAACCTAGGAGGAACTAGGTGGCATTTTATTAAGAAAAAAATAGGCACCCAAAGTCACCTCGACAAGGACTTGCCCCTAGGTGGTCTGGGCATACATCCAGACACACAACCAACTGAGCTAGCTCAGCTTCCTTGATACTTGTTTTCTAGAAAACACAGGAAAGCTGCATTTCTTTGCATTAAGAAGAAAAGGGCCGAGAACCCATACAAACACACGCAACACACTAACACAAAAATAGCTTCCTTGCTGGCATGTAACTTACTTTCAGTAGGTGTTGTGACTGCTGGCAACGTATCCAACAACGAGGTAGAAACAGCAATGATGTCAGCCGCCTGGTTTGGAAAGAGTATACATGGAAAATAATTAAAAACAAATAAATTACAATTGTGGACAATGAAAAACTAGCATGCATGGATTTGCCATCACAAAAGAAAAAAGATCTTAAGAAGCATTAAGGAGGGAGGAATAAATACACAGTTAAGATAGCATAGCTCACATAACCTACATAGTATTCAAGAAAAAACATACAACCTACATACAACATGGAAAGAGGCTCTTCAAAAGTATGAAAATTAGATTCCACAGTTTCCTATTTATTTTAGCTGCACTGGAGTCATGTACTGAAACTAAAACTCCTTATGTTGTGCTAAGATTTAGAGGCACTCTTTTTCACATCCAAGGAGAACATTTGCTGTCAACTGAATAAATCAATACACTAGCAGCAATCAAGAATGCCAACAAAATGAAATAAAAGCTAGTTTACCATGTACCCATGAAATTAGACCAAATCCACAGGAATATGAACATTGTTTTTCAAACAGGACACTGAGTCAAGATTGAAGAATGGTAAAGATATCCGACTCCCAAGAAGCTAATCAGCTAGCTTAGACTCCAAATAAGCAAAAGGGGAAACAAGCTTACATAAGAAATAATAGAAGAATACATCTAAGAGTTTGCAAGTAGCATAATTGATCAAGTAGCCCAAGGGGTGAGAAGACAACCTGCTTGACATAGATAATTGGACCTAAATCTTACTTATCTGAACACATGGACTTAAAAGCTACTTTGGAATAACAACATAAATGCCAGTTTTCACAACATAAAACAACTTTTGGTGGTTAAACAAAATGCTGTAGAAACCCAGGAGGTAGAAGAAGAAAACCTACTGAATCAGAAGCAAACTTTGCATCAGACAAAATCCAGGTCGCAGCTTCAAGAACATTTGCAAGGACACACGCATATCCTGGATGATTAGCTGATATATCGTTTGGAAGGACATCAGCAAGACTGGGCAAAATGCAAGCTATTTGATGGATATAATATTTGCTGAGCCCGTTAACTGAGAAAACCTGAAGTATAAAGAGCAAGCACATCAGATATATTACCATTGAAATAATTGGTGAAGGAACTTAATTCCTCAAAGAGTTTTTTCTTCCAGAAATATTGGTTATAGAGATTAATATTGTAGTATGACTTTAGACTCCAGAATAACAAATATAATATAGGTGAGACGATACTGAGAAAAATGTATTGCAATTTCTATGTTTGGCAGTCATTGGAAATATTCCAAAAAAAAAAGACCAAACAAAGATATTAAGCGAAACGCTGACCTTCTTGAGGTGTGGTAAACGATGCCATAGAAAAGGGATGGACAGAAGCTGAGACGAGAAACTCCATCTTGGATCCACTTTCAGACAACAACAGGGATGATGGCCAACATGTGAAGCAACAAGCATGAGAACTTGCTCCAGCTCCAGCACAGATGCACTATCAAAATGCCCAGAATTTCTGACCTTATGCTGAATCATAATCATATAGATCAGAAAAAACTATATAACAAATCATTGTAGCAATAGCATTATTACAGTAAACTTCATGTATCATCTACCAGACAAATGATTTTTTTTTCTTAGAACCTATCAGACAAATAAATGACAACAAGGTTTGCCTAAAAAGTGAACCTGGCTGATACACATGATTTCAAACAGTTACATGGGTGCCACGTGCCTTAGGTGTTGCAGAAATAAACAAGATGTTTCATTTTCAAGAAAGGGGGTTGTTTCCTAAAAGAAATTAGCAGTTACAAACCAATAGAGAGAAGGAACTAGAGGCATGTACAATCAAGTAAGCGCCAATTATCAGGGTCAAGTGAACTAAAAATATCCAAACGGATGTCAAAGAGCAAATAGAAGACCAAAGCACAGAAACAGAACTTACCGGTACAGATACGATAATGCCACGGAATAAGCAATAGATCTTTCTCTGCTGAAGATAACCAACTACTTTGCAGCTCCAAGGAAATTTTGGATTTATCAAGCAACCTACAGTTTCCAGTAATGAGACAGAAGGCACTGATGTGCTTCCAGGTGTTGTCAAAAGTTGGCTGCCCCAATCATGCCTGCCAAAACATAAAACCATGTCACAAGCTATGTTGTTAACTTCTGTTGCAGGAAGGCTGCACATGTACAGTGGGGGAGAATCTCCATTAAAAACACAAGAAGATAGTTTTAAACATGTGATCGCAAAGAAGAAACACCCAAAGAAGAATAAATTCCAAAACAGCTTTGCATGGTTGAACTTACCTCTTTTGATAGACTGCTTGCACGCAGATGAGGGCAAATTTTTTTACTCTGTGAGCGACGAGAGGTTGCAGTGAGGAGCCATTCACACCAGTAAAGAGAGTTACAACATCTCCTGCAACAGGAGAAAATACCATTATAGCTAATGCTACAGAAACAAGGAAAACAAATATGGAACATCAAGATGAAAAGATTGTGCCCAAGTCAAATGCAAGTCGTAACAAATATTAAACTAACTAGAAACCTCTAACGCTCAAAGAGTTCAAAAATGCAAATAACATAATCAAATAAGAAAGTTCAGAGAAATTAACTTTCATATCATTGATTAATGTTACTTGAAAAAAAAACACAAAAACAGAAGATCATTTTTTACATACAGAATCAAGGGGACACTAAACATTGCTCTGAATGAGGTTGTAAGTGGATGACAAAGTAACAGAATCAAATAGGTATAAGATAATAATTAATAAAATTAACTCATGTCTGAGAAATGTATATACAGTCAATGCCTAGAGAGTCCACATATGAGGGTAAAAGGGCGGAGGGCGTAATATTTTTACAGGCGCACAAGTGTTAGCTAATACTCCCTCCATCCAGGATTTACAGGCGCACAAGCGATTTTAGTCAAGACCAAGGAGAAATTAACAACCCTTAATTCACCAGCTCCAAATGCTGATAAACCCTTCATTTTCCACACTGCATGCCCCGCATGCCGCACGTTCCAACTCCCCGCATGGCCGCATGCATACGCTCTCCTGGAACGCCCACGCTGCATGCCCCGCATGCCACACGTTCCAACTCCCCACATGGCTGCATGCATACGCTCCCCTAGAACGCCCGTGCCTGCGCTCTCCTGCGACTCCCACGCCCGCGCATCGCAGTAACTCCCGCAAGGGAAGACTGGACGTGAGCGACAACACCAGGGCATGCAACAACTTGGCGCCTGTGAATCTCGGAAGCTTTTCCAGACCCAGCGCGTTTCTAAATCCCGGACAGAGGGAGTAAAATTTAAACAGACATCATATTTATGTCAAGGTTTGATAGAAAATTAACCCAGAGCAGTTCAAGGGAGCAAATTCCTCTCAGCTAGCATTCAACGTATATATTTATTTGAATCAGCTCTTCCAAATTAATCTTCAAATGTACCATCTGATCAGGAAAATCGACCTCAATTGAGATGTATCCTCTTCTACCCTTTCAAGATTTCTCATGAGTACATCAAAATCAGAAGTATAGCACATATCTGAATGCCTTAATTGTCTTTTTCCTTTCCTGGTCCTTATATTACAATACTACTTCAATAGTAACTGGTTCGATACTTGATGTCCTTAAAATTCATTATGTTACATTATATAAACAAGATGCACCTCCAAACTTTCAATTTTGGCAAGGGGCAATCTAAGCTCAGCAACAAAATATACGCATACAATAGCAAAAAGAAGAGGAACATCGTTAAATAATATTATGATACTTACCACCTTGTTTAACATATTGCAGCAGCAAGTTGCAGACTTGACAAAGTATAGCTATGTCATTGTCTTCATTTGCGTTGAAGAAAAACAGTAATTGTCGAAGAAAGTCAGAATTAGTGCCGAAGTTGTTCCTGATTCAGTAGCAAAAGTAATCAGAGAGCTTGACAGTGAAAGGGGTATGATATCTTTAAGGTTAGGTAATGATTACCAATCTATCCTCTCACAATGCTCCCCAAAAGTTGAGCAAAAATTCTTCCGAACCTCTGAGCGTGCCAATTCCAGAGCCTTCTTCCCTCTGAAGAATTTCTGCAGCTTATAATTAGTCAAGTTCCATTTTTTGTGAACTAATAAAGTATGGGTACGTCAGCTAATATGCACGACGACTGCTGGAATGGTAATTCCACTCATAAGCACCTACACTATACTGAGGAGGTCCACCATGGCAAACAAAACCAAGTAACTGCAATAAACGCCTTGCCAGCTCATAGCATTGCACGTGGCCTAACCCATAAAAGCAAAGGTGAGGACTTTCCCCCACCTTGTAACGTCTTTCCCCACTTTGTATAACCTCCTAAAAAGCCAAAAAGGGAATCAAGAAAAAATCCCGCCATTATATTAATCCACACACACGAAATGACAAGACGGATAGCCGAATACATGCACGAACATCCCACTCCACTCGCCTAATCAAACCCAGCAAACCAAATGGAAACCGACAGAATTTCTCTGGCAATTTGGCAGACACCACACCCCTGATTTCCCCAAGTTCCCGCCTAATGTGCAGAAATAGATCAAACAACCATCACATGTGATTCTGTAAGCTATCATAACTTGCATGGACAGACAGCATGAACACACTACTCCATCCCATTTGCGACATCTCATCACACAACCAGAAAAGGAAAAGAAGCCAATGTAGGAGTATATCCTAATTCAATTTAGCGGTCCATCATAATGCCGAGAAGCCTACGGCTATATCTAACACATAACCGGTCTTCTGCAAAACTAAACCAGCTGAATCATGACCATTCACAGCCGCGGAAAAGCCCATAGTTGGATCTCAGAGCCCATGACACTACCGAGAGCAGAGGTAGCTAAACCCCAGCCCGATCGCACTGCCCCAACGCATACTCCGAGCACCCTGCGCGAGTCGTGAACAGACCTGGATATTCGTGGCGGAGCTGTTCTGGAGGCGGAGGCCCTGGCGCCGGCGCCGCTCCTCGCGCGTCTGCTCGAGCAGCACCTTGCGGTCCCGCTCCTTGTTGCTCCGCCCGCCGAGGTCGACCCGCCGCCGCGCCGACGAGTCACCCGAGAAGAACATCGCCGCCTCCTTCACCTGCCTGCACCCACGCCCGCGCCGACGCCCCCCACACCGACCACCGAAATAAGAATCAGCAGAAAATCCCAGCAAAAAATCGTGGGGAAAAAAGGGGAACTTGGGCCGGTCGGATCGTAGTACCTGAACGAGGCTCCGGTCGCGATCGGGGAGGCGCTAGGGTTTGGGGAGCGGGGGATGGGGAGAGCGAGGGTCGGCGACGAGACGAAACACGCAGAGGGGAACTCGGGGAAGGGGAAAGAGGAGTCGAGACGGTGGGGGCGGGTGCGACGAGGCTTTGGGATTTGGAAGACGGGGCGAAGTGGGACGGCTCAATTTCACGTGATTGCCCCTGGCCTGTGCTCGCCAACTGCGCATGGCGCGTAGGCAGTGACGTGGGCGGGCTGGAGTCATCAAAACCTTATTAGGGCAGTCCAAAGCTCTTCTATGGATCCCACCTCCTTTTTTCCTCCACCTTCATCTTCCTTCTTTATATAAACGGCGCGTGCTCCTTCACGCCATTGCCACAATGCCACCACAGGTACTCAGCTTTGTTCCGCCGATGTCCTTGCGCGAGCTTCTCTCTTTCTATACCAGTTCTATTCTTTTCTAGATAAGCACAATGCTGACATGAACTTGCATGAGCTAGTCAAGGTGGACTTGCTTCCTTAGGCCGTGCCCAACGCTCCATGTGAATGTAGCCTTGTTAGGCTCAGACAACAAAAGATAAGAAGATGGTGGTCTCGCAGATGCTCAGAGTGGCTTGACAAAGAAAGCGAGTGCTCCATTTGACAAAAAGCTGAAGCGACTTCTGGGTCTCGCGTTAAAGAGCAATGGGAGATGTCCTTGCATGCGTACACAAAGCCTACATGCATGTCATCTCAAAAAGAATGCGAGGGCGATGACTAAACGATATGTTGGCTATACGCCTAGGTTAGGTAAGGATTCTCATTGTTTTCTTGCTTATGTGTACTGTAGATTTTTTATGAGGCTAACGGTCTTATTAGTCAGTGTTGGTGGTGCCCTTATTAGGTCATCCACAGCAAGACGGTGTAGTCACTAGCTGACACAGGAGAATTGGAAATAAAGAAAGAAAAAATCGCTAGGGCCACAGGATACATCGATGTGTGCCAAGAATGCAGGGACCAAGCTTTTTATTGGGACACATGTGATGTTGAATAATTAGGCAATTTCTTGATTAATTTCCAGATTAATAGCAGAATACAAATCATGACAATCTCATAAATTAGCATGCAGATCTCATACTAGTTAAATCAGGCAGCATTAATAGCAATATAGCTAGCAACATAGCTAAGATCATCATGATCAACACAGTAGATGAACGACAATAATAGATTGATCACATGGTGTGTACCTTTTGTTTGCAGAAGAAAATAGTGTCGCTGGTGAAGATGATGCAGAGGAGACGCTACTGGTGGTGGTACTAAGTCATCGATGAGTGGTGAAGGAAGAGCTCGGAGCAGCTGACGACGAATACGCCGAGACGTAGCGCCGCCTGACTTGGATGAAAGACGACTCGTCGTGAAAGTCGGGAGCAGTGACGAGCGCTTCCCAAAAACCTTATTCGTCCTCTCTCGGTGCAGGATCACAAAAATGAGGGTTCCGGACGTCGGTGTATGCAGACGTCGGGATAGAGAGACTATGGCGGCAATGCAGCAACGAGAAGAGAAAAATACTAATTTACTACCTTTGGGTTTTCCAAACTAGAACTCCCAATAGTAGTTTTTGGTGTCTTTTTCAAGAGGATTGGTACATATATATATAGGAATGAGAACCCCCTACCTCCACATCAACTAGCAGTATGATACTAATTGATGTTGTACCTCCCACCTCTACTCATGGGCTTAAACATTAAACCCCATTAGAAAACACAAGTATTGGGTCTTTGGGATTTATTAGAATTTCTTCATATGAATTTAGAGGAATTATCCATATAAATTCTAACATGTGAGGCTAGTGACGAATTCCTCACCAGCTATGAATTTTTTAGTTGTTCTCTCCTCCACCTGAAAAAATACGACACCTGCTCGGAGTCTGTTGTTATGTAGAAGACCCCTTTACATGTGGTGATGTGGACTAACGTGGCCTGCTTCTGTCAGGAAACCGAAAATAGAACCCCAGGCGCAGTATGATAGTGGCGACTAGGTGACTACTGAGTACCCTAGGTCAACTTAGTCATGGTTGTGTACTATGGTTTGGAGAAAATTTGTCGTTATCTTTTTACCAATGCCTAAGTTCGTCGTCAAGTCACCTGGAGAGAGAGTGTTTGTCGGTATGTGCAATGGACCAAATTTTAGAGAAATAAATTTTCACTATTTAATATTATATATATATATATATACACACACACACACACCATTACAGGAATGATTTTAGGAGTCAGACCATCTGATTAAGAGATGCAAGCATTTTATAAAGATGCATATGTAAATGGTCAGACAAGCTTCAACAAAACTCACGACTCTGTTAATCATTTACAGAGGCATGCACCTAAGGAGACCGCCTATGTTAATTGACTATTAATAGCCCGTCTCTGTTAATCGACTATTAACAGAGGTGAGCATTCTAAAGGTCCACTTCAAGAAATAGATTAATAGAGGTGGCCATTCTAAGGCTCCATCCCTCTAAAAATAATTGTCTAATTTTTAAGGGTCCATCTGTAAAAACAGTTGTCTAAAAAAATTCATAACTTTTCATAACAACTAAGATGAAGACAAACTTTATATAAAAATTGTAAAGCTTGACATAATCCATAACTTTATAGTTGATAATTTTTTTTATTAGAGTCCCAAAAATTATTTTTTAACTCTCAAATTTTAAATTTTAGAATTAGAATTTTTAAACAACCTAAGTTGTAGTTCCCAATACGATCAATAACCTCATATTTAACAAATTTTGATTTGAAGTAAATTATATTTCTAAATATTCATTTTAATTTCTAAGATTTTGAAATTTCAAAATTTAGAAATTTCAAATGACATTCGACATGATATGATCTATATCAAACTTGTAGTTGTCAATGAAATCTACAATTTTGCAGTTTACAAGTTTTTGATTTGAAGACATTTAAAGTCTCATATATTTGTTTAAAAATCTTAGATATTAATATTCAAAATTTTTATTTTTTCAAACTATTCAGATGGATACACACCTACATTAAAATGGTAGACCTCAAGAAGATAAAAACTTTTATAGTTAAATTTTTTTCATTTAAATCATTTGAGGGCTGAAATATTTAATACAAGATTACAAAATATTAAAAATATGGCATTATATATATTATATACACACACAAATGAGTACATAGTACAGGTGTTGTATAATAAGTCGAAGGTCGTGTTGAATCTAGTTTAGGCAAAAAACAAAAAGCTACCACAAAAGAAAAATGAATTATCTGGAATTAATGGGCCAATCTGGCAGAGCTGTGGGCCGTTAACGTCTGGACTTTGTGTGAAAGATTCGGCCCAAGCCTTTCCCATTCCCAGCTGGCCGCCGAGGAGTCGCCGCCGAATGCGACGGCGGGATCTGCTGAGGTTCAGCGGCGGCGAGTCCTCCGAGCTGATGTGCTGGGACCAGATGCTTGCTCCGTTAGGTCTTTGAGCCGCCGCCGGTAGCACCCTTGCCAGTCCCGGTGGGCCGGCATCATCAGGACTCAGGAAAGCTCGGCGTTTTCCCTCGCTAACTGCATTATGCGTGCCTGCAATCTCAAGCCCGGGGATCAGGTAAGGATGGGGAATTACTACTCAAAAAAGTATGCGTATAGACTCTTTTCTTGTCTCCGTGAGAGTAGACGGGTTGGGTGAGAAATTGGTATTTTTGCTACATTTTGTTTGCGCACAAATCGTTCGGCTTTCAATTTACGAACTTTTTAGTGCGAAATTTTCTATTGTTCATTCAGCTCTCTGAGTAAAGTGAGCTTGCGTTAGACCAAGTGCCTGGAATTATAGGGTTATCCATGGGGCCATGTCGATTGATATGGATCTTTCAAAAAAAAAAAAAACTGGTAGGAAGTTTGCCGATGTTTTTCAACCGCCAACCTTTTGGCGTTTTCCCTTCTGTGCCATCCTTCAATGCAGATTCGCTTACCGTTCACATACCATTCTCTGATCTTCTGGATGTAATTTTGAAGAATCAAGCTCACATACCACATGAATGGAATTGACTAATCTAGGCTCTCGTAGCTACTTAAATGCGTTCTCGATTAGAAGCTATTTTGTCCAATCAAATACATTAAACTGAGCATCTCAAGTACTGCTCTACCCCTAGTCTAGTGTATGGATTGTTCATATAGGCGTATCATGGAATATCTCATTACCTTTCCGCATGCTCTTTCAGGCACCATGCTACCATGTAACATCTAATCCAGAAATGGAATCGCAGAAGCTAGAGGATTTGTAGGTGATGAAGTTAAAGCATGAATAAAAAGTGTTAACATCTATTTGTCCACTTAGTTGCTTAAAAACCTAATCTGTTAGACAGATGGTCAGTGCCCTAGTTCGGCTGGCCATTTGGGGCTGACATGTGACATGCCGCACCAGGCCTTGAGCCCCTGCACATTGTGTGATTAGTCATAGACTCATAGGCAAGATCTCCATTGATTGGTTCTGTCCCATAAGTCATAGACTCATACATGCGTGCATATTGCACCCTCATAATCAATCTATTATTTCCCATGTGCAAACCTTGCTTACATGTCCTTGAACTGATATTTCCAGATTCTATCATAAGTGCAAACAATTTAAGCAATTCGGCTGATGTCTTATGATTGCTAGAGCTGGAAGCCTGGAAGTATTCAGGGATCCGTTGGAATGCAGATGCTAATCGACATCTTATTTCTTCATTAAATTCTAGTGTTCAGCTGACCTTCTGACTTCAAGCAACTTAATACCTACTACTTCAAAACACAAATATCTTCTTCTTTTTCCATCAGCATCAAAATACTCATAAAGCATCTTTAGAAGTACTGAAATTTTGTTCACTGGTGATTGTAATTTATACAGTTAGTCTATGCTTTTTCATTGCAGTCTTGCACGCAACCAGTGCAGTCAATATTTACAATTCGCTATGGAGACCTTTTGTCACCTGTTTGGCAGCATATATATATACCATAGGCCTATTTTTTCTTTGAGGTCTCACATTTTTTTTTAAAATCCACCAGAACATGTCTGTTCTAACAAGAGTCAACCCCTTTTAATTCTGTGTTATCATGATGTTGGATCTCAGTTTACTCCATTTTGACATGTATATGCCATTATCAGAAATACCTTTCAAGTTTTTTTTTCCTGTTACTGATCACTATACCTTATTTCTTCAAATAGATTGCATGAATATGCGGCGATTAGAGCTGTCTTGAACAGCTATAAATGCATTGGTCAACTGCAATCATGGCTCATGCAGCTATGACGATGGCATCCTGCATGGAGAATCAATCAGAAAACTATCTTGGCAAGGCTCTTATTGTTTATGCTGTAGTAACAAACACGGAACTGCCATTCTAGGTTCCAAATAGGACCTTGAGCTGCTCGAGGGCTGCCTAATACCTCTCCCAAAATAATAGTTGAGGCATACTCACTCCGTGCAGCCAATTTATCTATCTATCTATCTTTTTGTTTTTTTTGGAAAGAAGCCATGCAGCTAAATTCGACATCCTTAGGTAAAATCACTGAGTCTCTATCTTTTCTTGCCATCGCATACAATGTAAGGTATTGATTCTCAATCAGAAAGATTCACACTGTATAACAGTGTGAAAGACCCCAATCAGAGAGGTTCACACTGTATAACAGTGTGAAAGACTGTAGGTGTGTGACTATATATGAGAGGGGCCAATACATTGATTTGCTCAAATCATGCTTTTTTGTTCTCTTATCATTTAATATGGACAGTTGAGGACATCAAAACCAACTTGGGTAGAAATATCATTGAAATAGGCCATTCTTTTGTAAATCGATCACCATAAACCCCGTTTCAGGATGTATTGTGATATATGCCCCCTTTACCATTATCCTCCACACATTGGCTTATTCTTTTGTTGAATCCACATTTGGTAATTTACTTTGATTCTGATGTCATGAAGATTGGCAGTTAACCAAAATTAACTTATTTTTTATTCACTACCTATGATTTGAAACTGAATTATGTCCTTATGTCTTGTTATGTCCATTCAGTTAAATAATGCTACCCTTGAGCCAGTTGGAGGCAAGCGCCCTGGAAGGCTCTAGGATGTGGTCGGGTTGTTTATGGGCATGTGTAACTCACTGCAAGGTGTGAGGCACGAGTGAGTGGATTTTTGTATGGAGTCAATCTGCTTTCCTTTTCTTCTTAATATAATGATACACAGCTCTCCTGTGTGTTCGAGGAAAGATGTACTTATTATTCATATAGATAGTATTAATATATTTCAATTTGGGTCAATATTTGCACTATGAAGGTGATAAAGAGTGGGGAATAGTTTGTGATGGAATGGGTTTGCAGACTTAATTACTGGAACATTCTATCACTTCCTTGAACTCTTGTAGCATATGTGACATTTGAAGTCCTTTTAGCCTTTAATTTTAGATTTCTTAAAAAAGGATACTGTATCAAAATTGTCAGCAGGAGTCTGAGTTAGGTCTCACTTTTGTGCAAGGAAGAGGTTTCTTTAAGCGAAGGCAACACTAGAAAAGGGGGAGAGTAAATAAAAGTTAGGTGGAGACAACAAACTGCTAAAACAGGCAATAATAGTACATCAGTACCATACAACAAGGACTTCTGTACAATGCTAAATACTATTACACATTGGCAGACTCACAACCCTAAAAAAAAGGGACGTACCCAGTGCAGAGAGCTCCCGCTCTGTGCGGGGTCTGGGGAAGGGTGTCAGTGGCAAGCCTTACCCTTGCCTGTGCAATGCGAGGAGACCGCGACTCGAACCCGGGACCTTCCGGTCACAGGCGGTAAGACTCTACCGCTTGCACCAGGCCCGCCCTTACAGACTCACAACCCTACACCATCATAATACTAGATATCTGGCTGTGGAAGCCAGAGAGCCAAAATTTTGGGGACAATTCTACCTACCTAGTCCCCACCATAAACTCTGCCTGCAGTTCAGCAAGTGCTCCCTATTCTTGTTCTCCTTTGCCGACATTGCTGTGGTCATCATGGTCGATGTGGAAGAGGTTGAGGCGGCTGTGGCTCAGGCGGAGGGAGTACATTGTCTTCTTGTACTCGGCCCAGGTGAAGGGCCGGTACTGGCGGGGTGAGTTGGCTGTGACTGTCTCTGGGAGGGCCAAAATTCGTGCATGCAGTGGCGGCGCAGCGAAGTAGATTGTGGACAGCCTTGCCCTGCAGGAGCTTGCAATTACCCTGTGTCGGACACTTATCACCTTCCCATTTGTCAAAGCCTGGGAACAAGAAAGGGAAAAGAGAGATGAATACAAACCAAGTACGAGAGACATAATATTGTATTGTTGCACTATGGATTAATATCTGGTTATTGTTAGATTCAGATGTAGTAACAACTAACAAGACAAAAACAGAAATTCTTGTCAGTTGGTACGATGTACTTGATGCAGTGCAAGCGATGTGTCCAAAAAATATCAGTGCCGACCCATCTTTTCACAAAAGGAGCAATAGCTAACCTGGTGTCTATTTAGAGTTCGAATCAAATACAGATACATTTCTTTTTCATGTTTTTAGTAAGTGAAGAATCTATTTCTATGATGCACAGACGGGAGCTGCATAATGCAATTTCATATGCGAGCACTAATGGTGGGGGTGCTGAGTTGTGCCTAGCCTCTTTGCTTGTTTTAGACTTAAGAGTCTGCTAATTTAATTTCTAAGTAGCTCATAGAAGGAATTTTCATTTACTTAATCTACTAGTGCTGTTTATTTTCAGGTAAACCGATGCCTTTACCTGGAGGAGATCACCAACATTGACAAAGAATGCTGATGGATCGGCTGGCACCTGAACCCACACCTCCCTGCCGTCACAGTTCAGAAGCACCTGAAGGCCATCAACATCGTTTGATCGGAGCAAGCTAAGAATCTGTGGGTCTGAATGCTCCCCAAATCCGATCCGTGCACCTGCCGACTGGTTCACACCATTGCCAGTCTTGATTCTGAAACTGCTCTTCATCTTGCATTGGTTTTCATGGTCAAGCTTCTGAATGGTGCATGCTGGAGGGTAGTGGTTGATCCTCAGGAGTGAGTCGCTGTCTGTGTCAGTGATGAGCTTGCTGAAGGATCTGGGGTCCTTGAGCCCTAGCCCCTCTCCTAACAGGTCCAGGATCTCACATGCAAGCTGCCTCATTGCTCCCACATACTCGTTCACCACATTACTGCAACAACAGTGAAGAAAAAGCATCAACATGTGAGTTAAAATCTGCCCAAGATCGATTTGATCAATAGAATAGAGTTATCACGAAGACCAATTGGATGTGTGCCATGGCAGAGAAAAAGGAGACTGAAGAAAGATGAGAAGATTTTGACTGATTGATGTATGAATATGCAGCAACTCAAAAGCTGCAGCCTTGAAAAGACGGTAGCTTGATGCTATGGATGCATCTGAGCTATGCAGCAGAACCAGAATCCAGTCACATGCTATACATATTCGGTTCTTGTGATGCATGGATAGCTCTGGATCAGACGTACATGAAACTTTGGTGTGACCAATTTTCCAATGGGCAAATGGGGTTTTTCGACAGGATTGGGCATGCTTTTTCCACTGCTCCATGGATAGACTCATCAGTGCTTGGTATCACTCATCACTGCCCCTGCCACTACGTACCCCGGGACATCTCATTCATCTTGCCATAAAGAGGACCCGTTGCATGTGTGCCTCCTTTCCTTTGCTTGGCTTTATATGGATAGCATGGATATGCTCTTTAGGGGGCCCTGGGGTGCATTTTATTTCCTATCAAGCTTCTGTACTTCTGTGGACCCTACTTGCTTTTACCAATACCTGCGTTCTATGGCAAAATGGTTACTGAAAGATTTTGATGCCATTTCTATTTTTATTCTTGTTGCTAGCATTCTTTTATGCAATAGCATTTTACAGTTGTATGTTTCCCAACTGCTGTGCCTGTAAGCTTAGATTTTTATGTGATCAAGGCAACCTTCTACTTCTTCATAGCTGCTATATTATGAATATTGGAACATTGGCAATATATCAGTGATTCATGTCTAGTTGATAGAGAACAAAGGGAATTCATTTCAAGATCATATATGATGTATATCCTGTGGCCATCTAAAACATCATTTTCTGTATGGAACTTAGTGTACTTCACTGAAAAAGTTGTAAGTGCTATCCAATAGCAATGGGTTCTGTTGCTAGCTGCATCAATTGGTGGTTGGGTATGGCCATTAATTGAAGACCACTGCACCGCAGATATGTAAGACTGATTGACATGCAAATACACATATAGTTTGTTGGAGAGGGACCTGACACTGAGAGGGGTCTTCTAACTAGAGGGAGGGTTTTCTTGTCCCTTTCATTTTTATTTGCTCTCAACCAACTCTATTGAATTAGGCCACTGCCTGGCCTGAGTGTAGTGTGTGGGATCTCTCCTAGCAGGCTAGCATTGTTGTTTGGATGAGATCTTCTCCTTCCGAATGCACAGAAATAGCTAAAGATATCTCATCTGTTATGTTCAGTCAATTGTTAGGCATTTAAATGTTTTCCCAGCATGGGCAAGGGTTGTCCCTCTCACAAGCAAAATGTACAAGCCATATTTCTCAGTGCAAAATGAAAAGCAGTCGATTGTAAGCCTTTGGAATGTTCTTTTGGCAAGGCAATTATACCTAACTTTCATCAGAAAATCGCCCCAAGCCCATTCTGAGGAGCCGTCAAGTTTGTTATGTCCCATCAGTTTGTGCCTTTTCTTTTGCTTTAGAAACTAGCTACTACTATGTATGCTCTTGAATTGTTGGAACTAACATATCATTGCTCTGCCCATTGTGGCATCAATTGTGCCATTATTGTGATAATTATGCATTTGCACAATTTATTTGATGGGGGCCTTTCTGACTATGACAACATAGATATTAGTTCTACCAAGAACTGTACAGGAACATCCCCCTAAAGCTATCATAGTCACGGATAAAAGCATACAACTAAAAAAAACCAGTAAAGTTAAAAATTATGAGTAAGAATCTTGAGTGAACTATCTTTCTTTTCTATCCATTTAAAGTGTGATATTCAGATTAATATATGTTTGGACTTCGAATGCCCACATTGCTGTCGAACTATTATTCTCTTTTCTGTCGAAAAAAGTTTGCACTATCAATTATCAAAGGATGCTTTCTCAGAAAGTCTAACACTTCAGAGGAGGGCATACATGCATGATACCCCAAGTGCTCTTGACTTCTAAACGACCAAGTACCAATATTATAAATGAGCAGGGAATTAATAAAACTATGCCAAACATGCATGCATGTACACATCATGTGTTGACCTTAAGTCCTTAACTATAATATGCAACAAAGTTTAATATATATCAAATGTTTGCATCACCTTCCACACACAAAAGATAGGAAAACCTTACAAAAATAAACCTACTCTCACTACTATACTAATGCATCTGCTAGCTGCTGAGAGCTTAGCATCAAGCGAGACATTCCGACAGGTGTAGGACTATGATATGCAAACCACACACACATCTATCACACACTGTCAGCAGCATAGGCTGTTGGTTAATTAAGGAGCACTGCAGGCACAGTGCAGAGGAGCATGACACTCCAGGTAGCCATCAACATTAACACCACCTCACAACCCCTGTTCGTTCCTTTGGCGTATGTCTCTCTTTGACAGCTTAAGCTTTTAAAACCTCAAGGCCTATTAGCATAAATCACCATGACAGAGAGTGCGACACGTATGCTGTGTATACATACTTTAGTTTGACTGTAAAGTTGGAAGAGCAATACTGATGAAAACTTAACGACGACAATGCAACACAACACCTAAAATTAGCTCTAAATATATGTGTCAATGTGTGCGTAAAATGAGCTAGCTAGCTTCGAAGATTTCACTCGAGCATGGATCTCTAAATGTGGTTTCGCAGTAACTAGCAATCATTTCACGACTTTATATATATATATATATATATATATATATATATATATATATATATATATCCTATATATATAAATACCTATATTGATTATAGATATATATATATCATCGATATATATATAAACCTTTTGATCACAAATATGAAAGATGAAAGATGTACATGCATGCATATAGTGTGCACATATACGCATGGGCATGTTCATGCCAAGGGGTGCGGCCGCACCCACCAAAAATAAAAAAAACAATGATAATGTTCAATTTTCCACCATATACGCACCTATATCGTAAAAATCTATGCAATCACAAGGTTAGCGTACCTCTCTTAAATTTTCTCTTGCTCCGCCACTGTATATACGAGAGTGAGGTAGAGTACGTAGGTATGTTTTGTATACCTGAATCGCGAGGGGTCGTCAGTGTCGATGGACCTGGCCCTGTGCGCGACGGCGGCCGGGTTGGCGTGGAGGAGCAGGTACTCGAGCTCCCCGGCGTCGCCGTTGAAGCCGATGGTGCGGCAACCGTAGCCGAGCGGGTTGGGCGGGCCAGCGCGCTGCTTGTCGTGCGGCGGCAGCGCGAAGAACGTCCTGGCGGCGGCGTCCAGCCGCGCGGCGGGGCCCGGGGGCACGCCGTGGTTCACGGCCCGGAAGAAGCCGTGCTCCGCGCACGCGCTCGCCACCTGCCGCGACAGCGCGCCGCGGCCGCCCGGCGCCGACAGGTCCACCGTCGGTATGCCTATGCCGTCGTGGGACGGCGGCGGCAGCGGCGGCGGCGTTTCTTGGCGCACCGCCGGCGTCGTGGAAGGCATCACCATGCTGCTGGCGTGTCGTGTTCGTGACGAGCTGAGCTGAGGTTGGCGCGCGCTGTCTCTTGTAATAAGGGCGTTCTCGCTCGTTATCTCGTAGTGAGCTTAGACGGTGCAATGCGTGGAATGTAGCGGAGAGATGGACGCACACTAGTAGCGATAGTGAGTGGGATGTGTCTAGTGTAGGGGCCGGCCTTGGGAGCAAGGGGAGAGAGCAGCGGTGGTGTGCTTATAAGGACGTCTGGAAGAGAGAGAGAGAGAGAGAGAGAGAGAGAGAGGGTGGTTTCTATTGAAATGCTGACCTGGCCTGTTGATCTTTTTGACTTGAACTGCTGTGTGCCTTAGAGTCTTGACGACTGTAACCTCCTGTTTAGTATAGTTTAACACTAACAAATCTCTGAACGTACCACAGATCAACACCACGTAAGATTTCTCTATCTATGCTCGATCTATGTATAGTAGTTTCTCTCTCTAGGTAAGCTGTGTATTGAGCTCTAAAAAAACAATTCATGCCACTGAAATGGCTACACACACCATGACGACAGTGCGGCTGACGACGGATCGGATGGACATCTCCTTCATCTAGCTACTAGCTAGTTTCAAAGTAAGGTAGATTGTTGTGGGGCTCGAAGATCTTTTACGACAAACTACCATATAATTAACGGAATACCTTGCCCGGACGTTCGGCCCCTTGGCGGCATCCGGACGCAGGTCCCAAGTAGTGCTCCCCACCGCGTCCCGTTCCCCGCCACATCCCGTTCCCCACCCGCGCACTTGACTCTGTTCCCCACCGTGCCCTTATTCCCGTTCCCCACCGCGCCCCTGTCCCCGTTCCCCCACTGCGTCCGATTCCCCCACGGCGCCCCGTCCCCCACGGCGCCCATGTCCTCGTTCCCCAACGCACCCCGTTCTCCCACCGTGCCCCTGTCCCATCGCAAACATATGAAAAAACTATGTAGTGCAACATCGTAATATAAATACTGCAACATCGAAAAAATATGTAATGTAACATAAAAAAAACATGTACTGCAACATCGAAAAAATATGCACTGCAACAACAAAAGGAATGTGCTGCAACATCGAAAATCATGCATTGCAACATAGAAAAAATATGTAGTGCAACATCGAAAAACATGTACTGCAACATCGAAAAATATGTACCGCAACATCAAAAATTATGTGCTGCACCATCAAAAATTATGTACTGCACCATCTAAAATAGTAGTACTGCAACATCGTAAAAATCAACCATGAAACATGGAAATGGAAATATTTGAAAATCATCTGTTGCAACAACAAAAAAATCCCATTGCAACATTATACAATCATCTGTTGCAACATCCAAAAAACCATTGCAACACGGAGAAACAACAAAAAAGGATGTGCAAAACAGCAAGGGGATGGGCTCTGCTCCAGCCATGGCCCATCACCTTCGAGCTCGCCAGAGAGGACGAAATATCACCCTAGAGCTCGACGGAACCCTAGCCACCGCCGCGTCCCTCAGATCCAGAGGAGGAGTCTGAGGATGAGGAGGACAAGGGCTTAGATCCAGAGGAGGAGGAGGAGGCTCAGATTTAGAGAAGGACCGAACTACCTCGTCGGAGCCACCACCGCCGTCCTCGTCTCAGGTGGGGGGAGCGGGAGCCGGGTCACAATGGAGGTCGCCGAGGGGGGGACGGAGGGAGGGAGCACGGGCAGACGAGGCGGCAGCGAGTTGGACGCGAGCGTGGCGTCCTTCCTGGAGAGCGCGCGCGGGCAGGCACAGCAGCGAGCGGCGGGGGGCACGCGGTGGTGGAAATGGATGCGGTCTTCTTTTCTTCGGTGACATCAGTGTCGGTCTAATTGGGCCGTAGGCCCAGGTGCGTGGCGCCCGGACGGGATGGACACCCACACAGTATCATTAATACCTAGTGTCGGTGTTTTGAGTAAACACCAATGAGTAAATTTGTATTATTGCGCGTTGGGCCTGGATGGTGTGCTAAAAGATACAAGGTTTATACTGGTTTGGGCAGAATGTCCCTACGTCCAGTTTGCGGCTGCTGCTCGTGTTATTAGCACTGAAAGTTTCATAGTAGAAGTTACAAACGGACGAGAGAGGGACAGGTCCCAAGTCTTTGATGGAAAGGTTGAAATGACGCTAAGAGCTTGGTTGCTACTCAACCGTATGTTATATAATGCGTGGTGTGTTTTATTGATCTGTCGTCTTAGTGGGGTGCCCTGCCTTCTCTTTTATAGACCAAGGGGAAACAGGGATTACAGATGGGAGAAAGGAGAAAAACCAGAGGCCAAGAAAGGTCTTCCTTTTTCTCTGAGCTAGCCCTGCTGACATAGCAGACTGTCCCAGGGATAGCTCCCTACTGAGCGTCTGTCTGTTGATGATGCCATGCTCTGGCTTGATCAGCAAGTGGCCGCGTCCCATCCTACCCCGGCGAGCGGCGCGACGGACCGAGGTGTAGATCCGCAACCCTATGGGGAGCGGACGGCGCAATGACTGCATGTCCATCACTATAGAGGACGCGAGTCTCCTCTTGGACCGTAGTGGTTGTCGTATGGTTCTGTCAGGATCTGCGCCCAAGGGCTAATGGCGGCGCCCACAACACTGTAAAACAAATGTCGGCGCCCACAACACTGTTTGGGCTCTGACATGCCCGAAAGGGCCTTAAAGCGCCCGTCTTGTCATATCCTATCGGTACTTTTCTACAGGCGTGCAGGGTATGGTGCAGGGTAGGGTCCTCGGTATTGCGGTTGACTTGAGTGTCCTGCCTTATCTGTGCGCGTAGTTATGAAGGAGCAGCACACAGACATCGAGCGAGGAGGAGCCAGCCCCCGGACGTCGGGCGAGGCGGAATCTGCCCCCGGACGTCGGGCGAGGCGGAGCCAGCCCTCGGATGTTAGGGTGACCCCGGGGGTCAGGCGAGACGAAGCCTACCCTCGGACGTCGGGCGAGGCGGAGCCAGCCCCCGGACGTCGGGTGAGACGGAGTCTGCCCTCGGACGTCGGGCGAGGTGGAGCCAACCCCCGGACGTCGGGCGAGGCGGAGCCAGCCCTCGGACATCGGCGAGGTGGAGCCTGCCCCCGAACGTCGGGCGAGGTGGAGCCAGCCCCCGGACGTTGGGCGAGGTGGAGTCTGCTTGGGGTGGGGCCCATGGTCCTGGTGGATGGACGAGGAGTGACCCGGTAAGCGGTGTAGTCGCGCTCTTGATTGTGCGGATGAGTCAGCATTCGATAGTTGTTAGCTCCTCCTCTTTGGATATCCTAATATTGGTCCCCGACAGTAGCCCCTGAGCCCCCGAGTGATTCGAGCAGAATCACCTAAGGGATTTTTTACTTGCCAGCGGGTACGCGTGAGCGCACCCGGTGGGTGTAGCCCCCGAGCCTGCGGAGGAGTAGGATACTCCTTCAGAGGGTTTTCCAAAATAGAGGATTCTGAGAGCCCTAGCCGTCCATTGTCGCCCACGGCGTGCTCTGAAGATGCAATTTCTTCTTCGCTGAGGTCGGACCCTCCGTGGGTATGGTCGTGAGATTTGGTGGTTATTTAGCCGGATAGCTTAATTGGGATCCTAACATCCCATTCGTGGGGATCCGGTCAGAGTCAGCCCAGCTGAGACTCGATCGCGGACTGAGACTCTCGTGAAGCTTGTGCGCCTGAGTTTTGGCCAATCGTGGGCCCATCCTTCTGTCGCAAGGATGCCTTGGAACGGCTGTCGAAACCGTTGATGGGCCAGCCCTAAAACTCCTAGGCCCAACCGGGCTGGAGGAACGCTTTTTGACCTGTATCCTTTTACTGGTAAAGAGTCCTGGTCTGCCTGGGGAGGCAAAACGCCCGGCGTGATTTTGGAGGGAAAGGATAGGGATTATGGGCGCATATCCCGCGTGGTGATGTGGCGGTGAATCATGGTAGGCACAAAGATCCAGGCAGACGGTTGACTTCCTCGCATCCGTCGCCCCCATAAAACCAAAGCGTTCGCCCCCAGGGTTTCGCACATTGCCTCCTTGCCTTCGCATCTACAACCTCCACCGCCAATCGCCTAAGCCTCCCGTGTCTGCATCTCAGCCGCCATCAAGTTCGCATCCACCCACCCCAATCATTCAATGGAGCCGTGGTGCAGATTCGATATCACCCTTCAGCGCCTAGAGGGCCTCGTTCGCCATGGCCTTCTTTGTGCATGGACTGCCGCCTGATGGGTATGTCATATCCTTCGCTCACTTCCACGAGCGGGGATTTGCCACCCCTGCCCATAAGTTTCTTCAGGGCTTGCTACACTACTACAAGGTGGAGCCACAACATCTTAATCCCAACAAAATCCATCACATTGCGGTGTTCGTCGCCCTATGTGAGGGGTTCCTAGGGATTAGTCCCCACTTTGACTTGTGGCGGTACTTCTTCGCCGTCACCCTCCTAAAGAAGCGGGAGAAGAAGCAGGAGCTGAACGTGCCAATGCGATGTGCCAGTATTCAACTACACAACAACAGGGTTAGCGAGTACCTGCTGATGCGTCTGTCGACCTCCAACAAGGGGTGGCATTCTCATTGGTTCTACATCAAGAACGACGCAGCCGTCCCCTTGCCAGAGTTCACCGGGCGCCTCATCGAAGAGGTCCCGGAATCATGGAGGAGGTGGGGAGTCCCAGAGAAAGACAAGAAGAAGATCCAGGACCATCTCGCCGCCGTTCGAATTCTGAAGGAGAGGGGCGTGAAGGGGTAGGGGATCATCGGCGCCTATCACATGCGGAGGGTGGCATCGCTGATGAGGCGTGCTCTTTCCCTGCACATGATGGCGCCCGGGGCATCACTCGACAGGACAACGCTCACCGAGGGAGCACTCTCCCCCTCTGAAGTGACGCAGCGTATCAAGGAGGCAATGGAGCCTCCACGGGACGATGCCGGTGCTATCCTTGACTTTGTATATCCGGTGCCGGGGCATCCCCCAAAGCGGCCGGAACCGAGATACATTGTTTTCATAAGTTTTCTTTCCTCGTGCCTCCTTTTTAATTGAACTCCCGACCTCTTGACGCTGATATTGAGATAGGGGGACCAGCCGAAGAAGCCCGTCCTTATGGATCTTCTGGCTCTGTTGCCAAAGGATCCAGCCATGACGGCGACCAACCGTGCCGTGGCCGAGCGGCAGCGGAAGGCGAAGGAGGACGAGAGAAAGAAGAAGCAGCAGAAGCTACGTGCGTGGGAGCACGGGGAGGAAACCGACAGTGCTGAAGACGATGAGGAGTAAGAAGAAGAGGTAGTTGCCGACACCGAGTGGGATGACCTAGAGAGCGAGGATACACTGATAGGTATCCCCTCATCCATGCAGGGACCTGTTTACACCAAAATTTGGAAGGAGAGTCGCAGAGACTTAAAAGCTCCCAAGATCATGTCATCAAGGAAGCAATTGCATGTAGATTGGAATTAGGTGATTCGAATGCAGCACCGGAATCAGCTTTCTTCAGGTAGCGCTAGCAGATAACGACAAAGGCTACGATCGGCGCTAGGACAAAGCATGTTGGACTCTACAAAAAGGGAAAGATTAGAGTCCAAGTTATCTTAAATTAGGAATGTTTTCTCGTAGGGCCAAAGATTGTGATGAGTCATGCTTAGATAGGAGTCATGCGTAGGTCCCGGGTATAAGTATAAAACCCCGGCTATTGTAAAAAACAACAATCAATCCAATATACAAGTCATTTACTTTTTTGGCTCCGGCCACCCCTTAGGAGTAGGAGTAGAGTAGATCTCGGCGAGTTCTTCAGCAAGTATGGCTGCATCGATCCGGTCGACCTCCACTGCTTGTTGTAAGTACCGTCATGGCTTATACCTCTGTTCGTACGGCTGCATCGATCCGGTCGACCTCCACTGTGACTCTGGTATAAGTTAGTTATCGATTCTTGCCTAGTTCAAGTATGGTTGCATCAATCCAGTCGACCCCCACTGCATGAACTAGATCAAGGTCCAGTTATCGGCTCTACCTTAGAATGGCAGTCTTTGGTAGATTCATTAAGTTACCGATATTGCTTATTGCTTTCATTATTTATCTAATTACAGCAATATCACTCTGCTTGATTGGGATTGATCTAGATCGGCCTTATATCTTGTTTAGCCCATCGTTTGTTAATCCAAAACTGATCTAATCTACACATTAAACGATGAGTTACGTTTTATCGGCTGTTTTACATCAATCTTAATCGTGCATAGCGTGCGGTTAAAGCATGTTGCGCCTTGGGTAGATTTATTGGCTAGCGAAAACCATTATATGGCCCATTATCACGGCCTGTGTGATTCTGCCTCACACCCCACTGTTAGCACCGTGAAGTGGGGATCGTTATTTGGTAGATCTATTCCTGATAAGGCATGACTTTAACTGTGCGCTATGCCTGAATCGGATGTTTTAGCTGATATCGAGTGCTTTCATGAACAGTTCACATCACAAGACCGTTGAAGTAAAGATAGGTTGAAAGATATGTTAACCCCATGATCTTATTATTGTATTACGACCTGCATGATTCTGCCTCATGCCCCATTGATATTAGTAATGAGTTAGGGTCGTCGAGTCTATTGTTATTTCTACGACCTGCATGATTCTGCCTCATGCCCCACTAGTCATAGCGATAGATGAGATCTAACATGTTCATTAGATTTATCCTTATTAATCGGTTAAATGGTGTTGAATTGTTTCTTTATATAGAAAGGGGTTCGGTTACTTGTAATCATTGGCTTAGCATAAACCAATCATTGTTGATATCTTATTGCCATTGATTAATATTTGTTCAAATAACGACATTTATCCTGAATGATAACCGATTCTTCTTATACAACCCAATGAGCTTTAACCGATTTATTCTCACGAATATGTTGGAATCGACTGTTTAGTCGATCTCCTTTCATATCGGCTCTCAGAGCCGCACATTTGGGACTGTCTGGCAACACCGGCATGTTCCACCCTTAATTACTGATAAACTTTCTCTCCTTGTCAATTACAGGGTCAAATTGACTGGCACGTCTCAGGAGGAGTGCGCAGGATCGACCATCCCTGCACTGAAGCTAGGCGGATCTACAGCCCCATCGAGCAGACCCTTCTGGCTTGCTATGTGTGTCCTCGGCACGAGACGAAAATTATATGTCGACACATGTTTCTGGCATGGCCGGTGGGACCCCACAATCGTCATGGCGGTTCACAACAACAACGACATCCTTATGCTGTATTATGAAGATCTACTTGATGGGGATAAGGGTATCATCAGCAAAGCTTCAGAAGAGTTTCAGAACAAGTGTTTGTTGTCCTACACCAAAACACGTGACAACACAATTATTCAGAAATTTCCACTACCAAGAGTTCTACTACACGGGCAGACAAATACAACTGAAGATGAAGACAGGCATTTCTTTAAGGAAGTTGTAGATAAATCTGTTCGTGATGCCATATCAAGCCACAACGAAGCTTTCTTGGACATATTCCACAACGCCATGAGAGGCGATTCATGGGTTTCCAATTGGTCAAGTTGGGCCAGCTTATTACAACATTTTAGATCCGTCAACCCAAGGGACTAATCAAGTCAGTACCAGTCATCAAGAAGCAGCACCAGCTGGTAATGGTGATGTCCAGGCAGTTTAGGGTTCATCTGAACAAACTCAAGGAACTACTGCAAATCAGATACAATACAATCCTGGACCATCAGTATAGCATGTGCAACAGCTGGCGGGGCAAGGTCAGAACCAGGTGATCAATTTTGGCACATCAGGCCACATACCGTTGTCGACTCAAAAAATAGCGCCATGAATGTAAAGGATCCGTAGAGATATAGATCCTTATGTCTATAATCAGAGACTTCAAGCAGCAAGCCAGCAAAGGATACAACAGATAGAGGTTCCACAAGGATATCACTATGGATCAAACTATAATACCCTTCACATGATTCCAAATCTAGGGTATCAAGGCACACGGGATTTCAATCCACAGATGGGCCAGCAGGTGTAGAGAAATCCAAATTCAAATGCTGACGAGTTGCTGCTGAGGGTGACCGAGATGATGAAGAATCAGTTCGGTCTAAAGCCAAAAGGGCTGACCTTTTTGTACAAACGCCCATATCCAGAATGGTATGATTTGGTCGCTCTTCCCACAAATTACAGGCTTCCAGAGTTTGCTAAGTTCACTGGCCAAGACAGTACAAGCACGATAGAACATGCCAGTCGGTATCTTACATAATTGGGCGAAGCATCAGTTGAGGATGCCCATCGAGTTTGTTTCTTCTCCTTGTCCCTATCAGGGCCGGCCTTCACTTGGTTTTTATCATCGCCAGTCAATTCCATTGCCAATTGGGCTGACCTAGAGAAGAAGTTTCATACATATTTTTACACCGGGACTGGGGAAAAGAAGATAACCGATCTGACAACTATAAGGCAGAAGACTAATGAATCGGGCACCAAGTTTCTTTAGAGGTTCCGGGAGACTAGGAATTTGTGCTTCTCCTTAAACTTGGCTAATGATCAACTAGCTGCTTTAGCCGTCCAGGGAATGCTACCAATGTGGAAAGAAAATCTGCTGGGAGAAGAATTTGATAACTTGGGTCAATTGGCTCAACGAGTGGCAACACTCAATAGCCAATTCCAGAGGATGCGCAGAGATACCTAATTTCAGAAGAGTACCACAGTAGCTGAAGCTTATGATCCATACTCAGTCGATGACGGCTATGAAGATGAAGAAGAAGAGGTTGCTGTGGCTAAATGGAATTGGGACAAGAAGACAGTAATGGTGTCAAATCCTTGGGGAAGAGGAGTCGAGGAGAGCTATGACTTTGATGTCACCAAATCGGATAAGCTCTTCGATTTCTTGCTTGAGAAAGGGCAGATCAAGCTGCCCGATGGTCATGTTATGTTGCCCCCTGATCCATTGAAAAATAAGAAGTTCTGCAAGTTCCATAATGCTACTCCCCATTCCAGTAATGAATGCAGAACCTTCCGGCAGCATATACAGAGGGCAATTCAACAAGGGAGGCTCAAATTTGATATGCCTCGGAAAATGAAAGTTGATGATAATCCTTTCCCAGGAGATAAGAATATGGTTGATCCTGGACTGATCAAAGGAAAAGCTAAGGTCCTAACATCGACCAAATCAAGAGAAGCTAGAACAGTCGACCCCAAGATGCAAACATCGGCTGATGAGTACAGAGAGATTAGAAGACATCGCGCTAAGCAAAAGAGCCGATATGAGCAGGGAGAGACGTCAAAAGCAGGGGCTACAAAGTCACGAGTTACATCTCGGATCCTGTTGAATAAGTGGCAGCGACAAAAGGAAAAGGATTATCAGCGTTGGCTAAAGGATCAAGAATACTAGCGTCAACTGGAAAAAGAGAGGTATGAGAAGAAACAAGCCGAGTCACATTAGAATTGTCCTTTCTTCAGACATTGCTGGAATGAAGGTTTGAAGTTGCTTACCAGACATGACTGTCTAGAATGCAGCAATCAATATTGGGAGTTTAGGCAATCTCAAACCAACCGCTGGTCTGTCCATGCTCAAGATACATATCATCATAATAACATGGATCGGTGCTTAAAAAATAAAAGTATTCATGATCGGCTTGGAAAACGAGTTGTTGACCAAGACTGGGCTGATTATGAAGAGGAAGGCAACGAAAGAGAATATGTTTGGCAGGTAGGCCAATGGTGTCTAGGAGGTTTGACAAGAAGCCAGAAGAGAAGGGTGCAACGCCTAAGGAATAAAGAGATGGAATAGGCTCAGGCATCCAGCAAGCCTCCAATATGGCGTGTTAAGCAAACAACCGATAGAGAGCAACCATCGGCTAATATCCAAATGGCTTTTCTGTTGCCATCAGAATTCAGAGCTCCGACAGATCAAGAAGTTTATTCGGATTTCGATGAATTGGAGTACAAGGAGATAGTTGCCAAGTTGATAGTTGTACAACAAGCAATATTTGATAAACCAGTCAAGCATCGGCACTTAAAAGCTTTATATATGAAAGGTCTTGTTGATGGAAAGCTGATGAGCAAGATGTTGGTGGACGGAGGTGCTTCTGTCAATCTTATGCCTTACACCACTTTTTGTAAACTTGGCAAAGGACCAGGAGATCTAATGGAGACTGACATGATGCTTAAGTATTTTAGAGGTAATGCATCTAAGATTTGGGGGGCAATAAATGTCGAACTAACAATCAGGAGTAAGACTCTGCTCACCACATTCTTCGTCATCGATGGAAAAGGGTTGTACAGTTTGCTCCTTAGTCATGATTGGATTCATGCGAATTGTTGCGTGCCATTGACCATGCATCATTGTTTAATTCAATGGCATGGAAATGATGTTGAACTGGTTCACGCTGATGAATCTATGAGCATCACAATAGCCGATCCAGTCTTCTAGGAATTAGGAGACTTCGAATGCTTTTCTAGCAAGTTATGGGAATGAGGCTTCATTAAGATTAGCAACGAAAGCCAACAACCGATGCAAGCGATCGACTCTGAGAGTTTATTTTAGTAGAAGTCATGGCTTCATGTCGGCCATTGGATTAAGGAAAAATAAGCATTAGTTCTGAGTATGGGTTTAGGCCGACGTATGAATGCTAAATGGAATCCTAAGTGCAGGTCAGGAGTAATAGATTTCTTAAAGGAATTTTGTTTTGATTAATGGATGCTTGACCTGGGTTGATCAATTGTCTAACTTTTGGTATGAAAAGTTCTGCAGCAAAATATTTAAAGGAACGTTATCCTAATATCTGATCAACATTTGATAGCCGATTCGTTCTCGGCTCTAATAGCTGGTACCAGGAGGGTATCGCCTCTAGTTCAAAAAATGAAAATCTTCAAAGACAATAAAGGCCAATACGATATGTATCGCCTATCGGGCAAAAACAAAAGGCGAAAATAGCCATACACAAGAGCATCGCACTGAGACAGATTTATGAAAAAACATGGGTCTTTGTTCATCGGATTACCCTAGATACAATCTAATCAAAGACCTTGTTCACCACATCCTGAGTGGAAGTGATGTATACTATGGCCTCCGCTGCCATAACAAATTCTTTGAACAGGTCTTCATGTTCCTCAGGGCCGTCGCCCATTGGGAAACTAGTCTCCATGGCGTGGTGCCCGTACCGAGTTTGGACTTGTGCCGCGGTCAGCGCCACCGCCACACCATGACGAACGCCGTGGAGGGCAATCTCCTGAACATGGGTCGGGATGTCTTGGAGACAAGCAGTGATGGGGGAACCTCGAGCATTGATGATGTTTGCGGCCGCATTCGCTGCCAGTTGGAGAGACTACAACTACACTGTCAGGGCTAACAATCACAGGAACAAAAAGACTATCAAGATAAAGATAATGGAAATTGGAATGAGGCATTCCTGGAAGTCATCTTACCTGCCACCATGGTGTCAGACTCAGCCAGCCACGCTCGGACGATGCTGGCCTCCTCCTTAGCCGTGTGAAGGGCAGCCTGAGAGACCCCGAGGCAAATCTCAAGTTGGTCGTTCTCCCAAGTCGCCTTGGAATAACAATTCTGAGCCATCCTCCACTCATGAAGGTAGCGCCGAGCGTCATCACCATTGTAGGAGTCGAAAGAATCTGATGACGAGGCCGGCACAGAAGATGCGGCATTAGAGGGCCCGCCGGCCCTAGGGAGAGGACGAAGACTGTCATTCACAACAAACCTGTAGGCGAGTCAGAATAGTTCATCATCATAAATAGGCAATGTCAATCTCACCTCATGCGTCGGAGACGCTGATTCATTGGCATGTTCTCCTCCGAGATCTCCTCCGCCATGCGCTTGCCTCGATTGTCCTCGCTGGCCATGAAAAATGATTGGATCTATGGAAGGGAGAAAGAAAACCGCTACAGGGTTTCGGCAGGCGGAGAAGAGCAAAGGAACAGTTGTGAGTGGAGATGTGTTCGAGGCTGAAGCCATCGGCTGGTATTTGAAGACATGAAGTGAAGAGGTGGACGCATCGAGGCGCGCAAAAGGCAACCGCAATTAATGGAAGGTGAAGTGCCACTTCACTAATGCCGATAGGAATACGACGTTAGGCAACTGAGGGCAGGAAATCGAAGGGCTCTCTTAATAAAAGTCATGTTTTTAGACTTAATTGGATTAAGATTAGAAGTCTAAGATCGGCTATATCAAATCAGCTCTTTAGCCAAAACAAGAAGCGTAATTAAATAATGGAGAGTATGATCGATTCTACACAAGATATGCGTTGACATGCAGATTTCAAGTCTAGAACATCATGGATCTCTCTCAACATTTCTAGCTGAATAGCATCAGCCCCCATGATCTGTTGTTTGGCTTCTTTGGCTGATCCAGGGATGCTCTCGAGGATGTACTTATGATGGTCAATGGCAATAAGACTCCGGAGAAAGCTGGGGATGGATTACCCTTGATGGCCAAGAGCAAGATAGGCGGTATAGTCACCTAATCGGGAGAGACCTTATCGGATCAAACGTTGTGCGCCTGGTAATATTTACATTTTGGAGACACTAAGAGGAGAAGAGGAATTCGGCAGAGCAATCAAATGGGGAAAATTTAAAGGAATATTACCCTAGCGTTTGGATTAATACTTGATGACCAATTTGCTCGGCTGTCAGCTCTAATAGCCGATACCAGGAGGGTATCGCTTCTAGTGCGAAGATAAACCCAGAGGGACAAGAGCCGGTACGATGTGTATCGCTCGTAGGAGCGAGGCAAATACGGACAAAGTGATGCATGAAGTAAAAGGAAAATCATTGGAGACTAGGGAATTGTTCACTGATATCACTTATTACAAGCTACAGACCAGAAAACACTTTGTTTACTATATCATCGACCTGGGAGGTCAGGGCTACAGAGTTGGCGATGTCGAAGAAATCCTTGCCTAATCGCTCATAATCTCCAGGGTATCCGGTGGCTAGAGCTCCTCGGGGAAGAAGTCGAAGATCATGGTCAGAGTGAACTTGCGCAGCAGCCAACACCATGGCAGCACCATGACAAACGCCATGAAGAGCGACTTCTCTGACGCGGTTTGGGATGTCATGCAAGCGAACCATCAGAACGGCGCCCCTGGCATTGACGAATCCCACCGCATGGTCCGTAGCTAAACGAAGGCTTTCGAGCTGAGCCGATAGATCTAAAGGATTTAAGGAAGAGTTGATCAGGATCTTGGAGACAAAAGTTAAGAAGAAACAAAAAATTATGGTAAATGTCTCACCAGCGATTCTAGCTTCAGCCTTGGCTAGCCTCTCCCGCACTGGGATGGCCTCAAGGGGTAATCGACCTTGAACTATGGCCAGAGCCGACTCCGCAATAGAGGCAGTCGGCAAGTTTCTCGCCGGTCTGGTCAATGGAAGCGATGAGGTCGTTATTATCTCTTGGCCTCCTATGATAGCAGGGGACCTGGCGATGAATTGGTGCTGAGGATGACTCCAAAGGCTGAGCAAAGTCGACCCTCTACTCTGGAACGACAGGAGCATCGTGAGGTGCACCCTCTTGATGATGGATGTGCAGGCACGATGATGCAGATCCATTGAGGGCCTCCTTAGTAGACCTTTTGCTGTCCTCCATGATCTCAAACCTTCGGAAAAAGCAGGAACTATACTAAGGATGTAGGAGATTTGAGACGAAGCGGGTTGTTTTTTGATCCACAGCCGTGGCCCATATATATAGCCCGAGAAGGCAAGAAGATAGATTTCACCGGGGGTGTAAAATTGAAATCAGGAACGGAAACGGATCGACACTTTAGAAATTCGGGACGGAGATAACGAAGAGATAACATATTCAGACTTATTGCTTCCCCGAATTACACAATATCATGGGACGGATACAAAGAATTTACATTGATCAGAGACCGACCCACCAAGACTTCTTTGGATTGAAGGGAGTCTGGGTCCCCACAAGGCCAAAGGTCATCGTGAACCGAGTCACGTCGGCCTGTTGATAGAATAATGCCAAGAAAAGGGGAAAGGCCGCCCAACAGATGCCCAGCTAATTTCTCGGTGACTGAAAAACTGTGGGAAAGAAGCCTGTGGCTTTCCTGGTGGGCGTTTGGTGGAACGAACAAGGGAAGGTGTCCACACATTTTAGCCCTTGCAAACACTAGAACAACTTTACGAGCATGGTGAGAAGACACAAGTGATATCACAAGACTTCTTCTAGCCATAGTAGCTGATCCTCTTGCTCGACAAGGCGCTAGAATGAGCGACACAATCACTCTATGCACAAGAATTCTTCTAACCACTCAAGATCTTCATAGCAAAAGAATGAACCATGGAGGGTCCGGTGGAGTTAGAAGCACTTAACGGAGCAGATGGAAGAAAAACATGGCTGGATTGTTGAGTTGCTCTCGTCAGGGTCGGATAGACATTTTATAGCTGTCCCAAAAAGATGAATCCAAGTGCCCGTGAAGTAGTGACACTCTTGTAAAAGTTTTGAGGCATAGGCTCATGAGCTGACACAGGTGGCGACAAATAGTAGACTCCAGATCAAGATTCTCTACCCGTGACTACGAACCAATCAGGGATACAAACATGATAATTTTGGAATAAAATTACTTTTATCCCAAAATTGGGGGGCATGTGTTTACATCAAAATTTGGAAGGAGAGTCGCATAGACTTAAAAGCTCCTAAGATCATGTCATCAAGGAAGCAATTGCGTGCAGATCAGAATTAGCTGATTTGAATGCAGCACCGAAATTGGCTTTCTTCAGGTAGCGCCAGCAGATGACGACAAAGGCTATGATCGGCGCCAGGACAAAGCATGTTGGACTCTACAAAAAGGGAAAGATTAGAGTCCAAGTTATCTTAAATTAGGAATGTTTTCTCAGAGGGCCAAAGATTGTGATGAGTCGTGCTTAGATAGGAGTCATGCATAGGTCCCGGGTATAAGTATCAAACCCCGGCTATTGTAAAAAACAACAATCAATCCAATATACAAGTCATTTACTTTTTTGGCTCTGGCCACCCCTTAGGAGTAGGAGTAGAGTAGATCTTGGCGAGTTCTTCAACAAGTACGGCTGCATAGATCCGATCGACCTCCACTGCTTGTTGTAAGTACCGTCATGGCTTATACCTCTGTTCGTACGGCTGCATCGATCCGGTTGACCTACTCCAATGAGCTTTAACCGATTTATTCTCACGAATATGCTGGAATCGACTCTTTTGTCGATCTCCTTTCATATCGGCTCTCAGAGCCGCACATTCGGGAATGTCTGGCAACACCAGCACGTTCCGCCCTTAATTACCAATAAACTTTCTCTCTTTGTCAATTACAGGGTCAAATTGACTAGCACGTCTTGGGAGGAGTGCGCAGGATCGACTATCCCTGCGCTGAAGCTAGGCGGATCTATAACTCCATCGAGCAGACCCTTCCGGCTTGCTACGTGTGTCCTCAGCATGGGACAAAAATTCTATGTCGACAGGACCCTTCCCGTTTCATGCGGGAGGGAGTGAGTCCGTGAGGACGGTGGAGGCAGGCCGAACCATCGGCCTGTCCTCAGAACAAGTAGGAGCGGGCAGATCAGCCATTGCGCCCGAGGTATTAGCAGAGGGGAGCGGCCCATCGCTGTGCCTCAAGAGTCAGCGGGGGCGGGCGGATCTACCGTTGCGCCTGAGGTGCCGAGGGAGGGGGATGGCTCCGCCGCCGTGCCCCCGAGTGCAAGGGAGGTGAGCCCCTCAGCCTAGGAGTAGGGGGTGGGCTCCAAACGGCCCTATCCCGAGGAGGTAGGGCAAGGACCCGGGGGTTCATCCCCCAAATGTATCCAATGCCCAACGGCACCGATGTAAGTCATTGATTTCTCTGTTTTTCTCTATTTTCAGCATGACTCACGCCTTCTGTTTCTTGCAGCATTCTTAGACGGGGCCACTCTTTGGTGCTGGCGCCCAAGAAGAGTGTCGCCATCTAGGCGAGACATCGGCCATCGCCCGACATCGCTCTTGCTTCGGGTGGGAGCGTAGCCGACATCATAGCCTCGTTGGCTAGTCAGGCATCGCCCACGGTGGTGCTCGTGCCCTTGGCAGGACAAACGGTTGCCGGGGCTGAGGGAATGCCCTCGGAGGTTGCCGAGCAAACGGCGACGGAAGCGATTCCGTTGTCGACGTCGGAGCGGATGGAGCTGCCGCTCGCACTCATGGCGTCGACCGTTGTGGGCGTGATGTTGCCGATTGAGGCCCCTCTGACACAGTTGGGGTGGTAGCAACTGTGACGAGCCAGGCATAGCTGGGTAGCCACGGTGGTGCCCGAGGAAGCAGCGCGATCCGTGCCGCCGATGGCCTTGATGACGGCACCCGATGTGGGTCGGACAGAGGGGGACACGGCCGAAGGGTCCCCGGGCATCGTGGCGGTGGTGGAGAGGACCAGTGGGGGGTTGCCCTTGGCCCTGACGTCCGGGGGGCAGCCGATCGCCCGCGCGGGGTGACTCGCTGCTCTAGTGGATGGATCCTCAAGACCCAACGTTGATACTCTTCTCGCTCGATGATGCTACCGAGAGCATAGAGCGGGAGAGTCTCAATGAAGGGATCTCGGCCTTGATGGAAGTCCTGAACCAGTCCAGGGGCGTCCTATGCGATGTCATCGTTCCTACTGGCCAGGTATCCACTTAATCTCTCCTCTTGATTTCTTCTTTCTTCATGTATTTTTGTGTTTTGACATTGATCTTCTTTTCAGTCCCTTATCGCTCGTAGCTGGGAGAAATCCTGGTTCCTCCATGAGCAGAAGGTGAAATGGGACTGCCTCACCGAAGAGGCCCGACCGCGTGGAGATGTGAGTGCCCAGCTTGCTGTCGCCCAATAGTAGGTGGTCGAGCTGACTCCCCTGGCCGAGGAGGTAGCCGGGCTCTGGCTGCGGGAGGCCGAGGCCCGTCGGGACGTGGAGGATGCCGAGAAGGCATTCCAAGATCTGTCAGCAAGGTCACGGCAGGATGAGGAGGAGGCCGCCAAAGTCCGAAAGGAGCGGGACGAGCTGCTCTAGAGGGACACCGAGGCCCGCTAGCATGTCCTTGACCTCCTGGCCAAGGTGGAGAAGGAGTGGGAGCTCAAGCTAGGAGCCAAGGAGAGGTACGTGGCCCTACAACATAGGGCGAGCCTGGACGCCGAGGTGATTGCCCGGCTGTGCAAGGAGTAAGACGAGCTGCGCCTATCCATAGAGAGACTCCGCTCAAAGCGCGATGCGGCCCACGGGGAGCACGACCAGGCCATCCAAGATCGCGATGAGGCGCGGTGGGGGGTCAGCTCCCTCCGGGCCAATCTTGGAATTGTGGTAGCCCAAAGGCTAGAGGCCGAGAGCATCTCCGCCGAGCTGCTCATGGAGCTTACCGAGGCACAAGGGATCCTTCAGCGGAGAGCGATGAGCATGATCTCCTGCGTGCTATCGTCGGGGTGGTCTTGGATGACCTAGAGGTGGCGCGGCCGGAGGGAACCAGCTCGCTTGCGACCTGTGCTGCCGTAGATATCACAGCGCGGGTGCGCTAGCTCGAGAGGGAAGCTCTTCGCTCTGGGATTACCCAAGCCTTTGCCGTCGCCCGCTCCCACTATGCTGACAATATCGACTTGGAGACAATGAGCCTTGGCTTCGTGCCTGGCTACGAAGCCTCTGAGCTGGATGAAATAGAGAAGGCGGTGGCTCCTGTCGCGTGGAACCTAGCGGACAAGGTTGAAGATATAGTTCTCCCCTAGAGGGGGTAGTTAGTCAAATAGGCTGGATAAGCGTTTTTGTAACTCGTGAACAAGTGCCGATCCTTATATATCATGAAAACAATTTTGTAACTTTGTTTTATTTGATTTGTTTGATTGAACTTGTTTTTCTTCCCTTTTTATGTGCGAAAGAAAGGCTCATGCATTCTGACCCCTCTGTTTGTTAAGACCGTAGGGCTTGAGGCGTAAGAGGAAAAAAACTTAGAATCATGCTGGTGAGCAAAGATACCGTAGCCGTCGAGGCGTAGTTTTTTTGCGGTTGAACCAGGCTCGCTTAGTTTATTCATTTCCGCAAACTTTGTCGCTAGGCTTGACGTGAGGAAGAGGTCTGACACAACGACTGTTTTCAGAAAAGGTGTGTTTATACCCTTATCAGCCCCCGAGTGAAATCCGACCCTTTGCCATTGCTGGGGTCTGATGTCACTAAAAATTGAGGGGAGGATGGCGAGACTTAGGAGAATGCATCTCTTGTATTTGCACATACCCTCTCCCTAGGGTCTTAGCTATCTTTTCTATGACCATGCATTCGGTGTCCTTGCAAGGCTGATCTTTCTCAAGCCCCCACGCGTGGCAGGAATTCGGTCAAGGGTCGGCTCATTTTTGTGACTGTCGCCCCGTCCATGGTTTTCGCAATCAGAGGGGTTGAGTTAACGCCACCTGACTTGATGGCTCAAGTGACATGCTCGGTGAGCTCGCTAGCAGGCACGTTTGAACAAAATCTGGTTCCATCACCTGTGATGGGATCGACAAAGCCCTCGGGGGGCATTTAGTTGCTCGTTAACCCGCCTTCCAATAGATTCCCCCTTAATGGGGATTCTATGGGCTCGGCTAGAGGCTAGGATCAAACAAGAAGGTTGAGATGGCCTTGTCCGCTTCTAAGCGGGATGGGCACAGGCCGCTGAGGCTCATCTGCATTTTCCCCTGGCTTCGTTTGACGCGAGGCGGCCTCGGGCCCTTCATGGGTGGCCTTTGAACCTCGGTCTCTCGATCTAGGATCGGGCGGCTTGAGCCCCTGAGCCCCGTGGGGTTCAAAAGGGGTCGGCCATGTTTCATGTGTCACCCCGTCCTCGGTTTTCACAACTAGAGGGGCTGAGCTAACGACACTTGCCTTGACGGCTTGAGTGTCGTGCCCGTTGAGCTCACTAACAGGTATGTTCGAGTGGAATCTAGGTCCGTCATTCGTTGACGGGGTCGACAGAGCCCTCATGTGGCATTCCAATACTTCTTAACCCGCCTCCCGATAGATGCCCGAGCCATTCGGTAGGCTCGGGTGGCCCATTGGCCTCTCCTCGATTGGAGATTCTATGGGTTTGGCTCGAGGTTAGAATCGAATGAGAAAGGTCAAGATGTCCCTGTCCGCTTCTGAGCGGGGTCGGGCATGGCCGCTGGGGCTCATCTCGGTTTTTCTCCCCTGGCTCTATTTGACATGAGGCAGCCTCGAGCCCTTCGTGGGCCAGCCTTCGAACCTCGATTGATCGCCGTTCATATTGAATGAGATGACTACCACTTTGTGACGCAACACGAAGCGTTGTGATGCGGTAATCGCATGTGCGATGCTTGGATGTATGGGATGATTGAATTGATGAATGTATGAATGATCATAGTTTAAGAAAAAAATGGGTGTCGGTAATGTTACCTCGATGGCACAAGTGATGGGTTCTAGGAGCTGCTTACCAGATATATTCGTGCGGGGTTCGGGTCCGACGTCTGGCGTAACCTACATGAGCATCCTAGTTTTCCATTTCTGTCTCTCAGCAATGATTCGAGCCATTCGATCGGCCTGGGCGACATGACAACTTCTTCTTGATGGAAATTCCACAGGTAGGCCCCTCTGAACCCTTCTCAAGAAGGTGGTTGCTAAAGCTTGGAGTGCGGAGACAAAGACTTCGATCATGCCGGTGAACAAAAACACCATAGACGTCGGGGCGTAGGGTTCTAGAGGTTTGACCAGTTTTACTCAAAGTTTATGCCCGCACACCGTGCCTCCAATTTTTTAAACGTAAGGAGGGGTCGAGCAAAGAGAAATGTCTAGTGAGTAGACACTCTTGCCAGCCCTCGAGCGATGTCTGATCCCCTGCCGTTGCTGGGGTCGGAGGCTCGGTAGCGAATTTAATATGTAATGTAAGTAAGTAAGTAAGGGTGCTTATCTCTCGGTGGTGGTTTTGAGCCATTTGATCGACCCGTTTCTCGATAGTAGCCAAGCCGTCCGGTCGACTTGTGTTTCCTGTCGAGGCAGGATTTTCTTGCGGGAGTAGAGGATGAGAGTATCTCGCACAAGAATTTAGTTGGGCAGATAAACCAAGCGACGAACTTGTGCAAAAATGGATAAGTTCTCAAATTTTGTTACAGCAAACAGCTTTTCAGCTCTTCCCCCCCTTTTTTCTATAGAAGGGTTTAGTGTGTTCCGACCCTTTCCGTTGTTAAGGCCATAAAAGCTCAGAGTGCGGGCGAGTCAGTTCTGATCATGCTGGTGAGCAAAGGCACCATAGCCGCTGGGGCATAGGTTTCTCGCAGTCTGACCAGTTATACTCAGAGCTTGTTCCCGAAAACCTAGCTCCTAGGCATTAACATGAGAAAGGGAGGCTGGCACAGAGAATATTTGCAAGGTAAATACACTCATATCAGCCCCCATGTGAGACCCAACCCCTCGCCATTGCAGGGGTCAGATGTCACAAAGGTTAGGGGATTTCGATAATGAAATAGATAAGAGACAGTATGCGTTTATTTAGGGGTAAAAGCAACGTAGCTACTCGATGTTCTAGGCATTGGTGAAGATCTCGGCGTCGATGGTTTTTAGCTTGTAGGCGCCTGGCCGGAGTACCTCCGTGATGACGTATGGTCCCTCCTACGGCGAGGAGAGCTTGTGGCGGTCCTTGTTGCTCTGTACGAGGTAGAGGACTAGGTCCCTGACATTGAAGGCTTGGCCCCACACCCATCAGCTGTGGTACCATTGCAACGCCTGCTGGTACTTGGCCGAGCGGAGGAGGGCGACGTTGTGAGCATCGTCCAGCTGGTACATGGCATCCTCATGGGATGCCTCAGCTCCCTATTTGTCATATGCCTTGATCCTTGGTGCTCCATAGTCGAGGTCGGTTGGGAGGATGGCCTTGAAACCGTAGACCATGAAGAAGGGCGTGTAGCCGGTAGCTCGACTGGGGTTGTCCTTAGGCTCCAGAGTACTGAAGGAAGTTCGGCGACCCAGCGTGCGCTGAATTTGTTCAACTGGTTGAAGATTCTGGGTTTGAGGCCTTGCAGGACCATGCCGTTCGCGCGTTCCACCTGCCGTTCGTTCAAGGGTGTGCTACGGAGGCCCAGTCGATGCGGATGTGATGTTCATCGCAAAATCGGAGGAATTTCTTGCCAGTGAATTGTGTGCCATTGTCCGTGATGATGGAGTTTGGGACTCCAAAGCGATGGACGATGTTGAGGAAGAATAGCATGGCCTACTCGGATTTGATCACAGAGATTAGCTGAACTTCTATCTATTTTGTAAACTTGTCAATGGTGACAAGCAAGTGGGTGTAGCCCCCGAGCGCCTTTTTGAATGGTCTAACCAGATCGAGTCCCCAGACTATGAATGGCTAGGTAATGGGGATCGTCTGGAGTGCTTGGGCCGGTAGGTGAGTCTGTCGAGCGTAGTACTGGCACCCTTCGCAGGTGCGTACGATTTGCTCGGCATCGGCTACCGCGGTAGGCCAGTAGAAGCCCTATCGGAATGTGTTTTCGACCAGGGTTCAGGGCACGGCATGGTGATTGTAGACCCCACTATGGATATCACTCAGCAAGTGCTTCCCCTGTTTGAAGGGGATGCAGTGCTGTAGGATCTCGGTGTGGCCTCGTTTGTACAGTTCGCCCTCCAAAAGAACAAAGGACTTGGAGCGACGTGCGAGCCGTCGAGCCTCTATCCTGTCTATTGGCAATGTGTCACGGAGGAGGTAGTTGAGGTAGGGCGTTCTCTAGTCGACCAGAGGGTCGGGTTATGTCGCTGGATCTTCTTCGAGCTCCTTGACTTCAGAGCCGAATGCAGCCGATGTTTGTTTAGCCCCTGGGCCGGGATTGGACGGACCATCACCGCCCTATCCTGACTCCTCGTAGCGAACCAAGGGCTTATGCTGGTCACTAGCAAAGACTCCTGTTGGCACCGGCTCTTGGCCAGATGCAGCTTTCGCAAGCGCATTAGCTGCCTCATTGAGACATCTTGGGATGTGATTGAGTTCGAGGCCGTTGAACTTGTCCTCCAACCGGCGGACTTCTCAGTAGTATGCGGCCATCTTGGCATCATGGCAACTTGACTCCTTCATGACTTGGTCGACAACTAGCTGGGAATCCCCTCGAATGTCGAGGCGTCGGATGCCCAGCTCGATGGCAATGCGTAGACCATTGATGAGTGCCTCATATTCGGCCACATTGTTGGAGGAGGAGAAATGGAGACGGACCATGTACCTCATACGTACCTCGAGGGGTGACACGAAGACCAGCCCTACGCCAGCGCCCTTCTTCATCAGCGATCCATCAAAGTACATTGTCTAGTACTCTTGATTGATGACTGCTGGTGGCATTTGGACCTCGGTCCATTCCATGATGAAATCAGCCAACACCTGAGACTTGATGGCTGTCTGGGGGGCATACGCAATGCCCTGACCCATCAGCTCAAGCGCCCATTTTGCGGTCCTTCCTATGGCGTCCTGGTTTTGGATGATCTCGCCGAGGGGGAAGGATGTCACGATGGTCACTGGACGCGACTCAAAGTAGTGGTGTAGCTTTCTCTTGGTGATGAGGACAGCGTACAAAAGCTTTTGGATTTGGGGATAGCAGGTTTTTGAGTCAGATAGGACTTTGTTGATGAAGTACATAGGGCGCTGTATTTTGAGGGCGTGTTCCTCTTCCTCCCGCTCCACTACAACGACGGCGCTGACCACTTGCATGGTGGCCGTGATGTAGAGAAGAAGGGGTTCTCCCTCGGTGGGAGGAACCAGGATCAAGGCCTTCGTCAGGAGCTGTTTAACCATGTCAAGTGCTTTCTAGGCCTCGGATGTCCATTCGAAGTGACCAGCCTTCTTCAAAAGTTGATAAAGGGGGAGACCTCGTTCGCCGAGGCGTGAGATGAAGCGGCTGAGTGCGGCGAGGCACCCCGTAACCCGATGTACCCCTTTTATGTTCTGAATTGGGCCCATCCTTGTGATGGCTAAGATTTTCTATGGGTTGGCTTCGATGCCACACTCAGAGACGATGAAATCGAGCAGCATGCCCCTCGGGACCCCAAAAACACACTTCTCGGGATTGAGTTTGATGCCGTTCGCTCAGAGTTTTGCAAAGGTCTGCTCAAGATCAGCTATGAGGTGGTTAGCCTGTTTGGATTTGACCACAATGTCATCAATGTAGGCCTCAACGGTCTGCCCGATGAGGTCCCCGAAGCACTTGAGCATACAACGCTGGTATGTGGCGCCAACGTTCTTCAGACCGAATGGCATTGTGACATAGCAGAACGATCCAAAGGGGGTGATGAAAGATGTCGCGAGCTGGTCGGACTCTTTCATCGCAATTTGATGGTACCCGGAGTACGCATCAAGGAAGCAGAGGGTTTCACACCCTGAAGTAGAATCAACTATCTGGTCTATGCATGGCAAAGGAAACAGATCCTTTGGGCATGCTTTGTTGAGACCCGTATAGTCAATACACATCCTCCATTTCCCACTCTTTTTTCATACAAGAACGGGATTGACCAACCACTCTAGATGGTGCACCTCCTTGATGAATCCGACTACCAAAAGCTTTGTGATCTCTTCCCCGATGGTCCTATGTTTCCCGTCATCGAAGTGACGCAGGCGCTGTTTCACTGGCTTGGAGCCTGAACAGATCTTCAAGGTGTGCTCAGCGACTTCCCTCGGGATGCCTGGCATGTTCGAGGGTTTCCACCCAAAGATGTCTTTGTTGGCACGAAGGAAGTCGACGAGCGCATTTCCCTATTTAGAGGAAAGCGTAGTGCCAATGCGCACCACCTTGCCGTCGGGGCTGCTGGGATCTATGAGGACCTCTTTAGAGCCCTCCATAGGCTCGAAAGACCCTGTCGACTTCTTGGGTGACCTCCTTCTTGATGGCGGCGAGCTCTCCGGAGGCGACGATTGCTGCGGCGTGATCGCAGCACTCAACCTCGCACTCATAAGAGCACTGGAAGGAGGTGCCGACGGTGATGACCCCACCGGGGCCCAGTATTTTTAGCTTGAGGTAGGTATAGTTGGGGACAACCATGAACTTCGCGTAGCATGGACGTCCCAGGATGGCGTGGTAGGTTCCGGGGAACCCAACCACCTTGAAGGTGAGGGTTTCCATCCTATAATTAGACGGATCCCCAAAGGTAATGGGCAGATCGATCTGCCCAAGTGGCATGGTCTGCTTTCCGGGCACGATGCCATGGAAAGGTGCTCCGATTGGGCGGACACGCATTCGGTCGATGCCCATTTCGTCGAGCGTCTTGGCATACATGATGTTGAGGCCACTGCCTCCATCCATCAGTATTTTGGTGAGCCGCTTCGTACCGATGATCGGGTCGACCACGAGCAGATATCTCCCTGGATGTGGGACGCTCTCTAGGTGGTCGGTCCGATCGAAGGTTATGGCGGACTCGGACCACCGGAGTAAAGCAGGTGTGGCCGGTTCGGTCATATAGATCTCGCGGCACGTGAGCTTCTGACGGCATTTAGAGTCGTAGGCCACCGATCCTCCAAAGATTATGAGGCAACCGTCCGGCGTTGGAAATCCACCGTCTTTCTCCTCAGCATCATCTGCGGTGGGGTCAGGGTCCTTTCCGTGCTCCCCTTTGTTGGACCCTTCTGACAAGAACCACCGCATAAAGCTGCAGTCCTTGCACAGATGCTTGACCAGGAAGGCATGGTTTAGGCATGGCCCCTCGAGCAATTTTTTGAAATGGTTTGGAGTGCCCTCCGTGGGCTTCCGACCACCCCTGTGGTCAGCGACGGCCACGAGTGAGCCCTCACGCCGTTGCTTCTTGTTCTTGTTTTTGGCGGGACGATTGGAGGTGCCTTCGCCGGTGTCCTCGTCTCGCCTTGCCTTACCATCGAGGCGATCGAAGATGGCTCCGACCGCTTCCTCGCCCGGTGCGTGGCTGGTGGCGATGTCTAGGAGTTCCTTGGTGGTTCATGGGCCCTTACATCCCAACTTGTGAACCAAAGACTCGTAGGTGGTCCCAGACAGGAAGGATCTGTCGGTGTGGGACCCACGGGATACCCCACATGGAAGGGAGAAGATCTAGTCTAACTAGGATTCTTCGCATATAATCCTAGTAGTAGTATTATTCTATAATCCTACTAGGAACTCTCATTGTAAACCAACTAGGACTCTGGCCTCCTGACTATATAAAGGAGGGCAGGGTTCCTAGAGACGGGACTTTAACAACACAACACTTCACAATCAATCCAACGTAGAGGCTAACGCTGACTGGACGTAGGGCTATTACTCGATCAACGATCGAGGGTCTGAACTAGGATAAATCGACTGTGTCTTGCGTCCACCGTCGAGTTCTACATATGAAAGCGAAACATACTGCCCCAGGGACCCCCGTGGCAGGCGATCGGTGGTCAAACATCGACAGCTGGCGCGCCAGGTAGGGGCTTTCGGCGAATTTGCATCCGAGAGCTCGACGGACCTAGACAACATGATCTTCTCGATGGGATCAACCTTCATCTTCGGCTCATGGGTCTATGAGGCGGACGACAATGGCAAGCTCCAAAGCTATTGCCTCGAAGATTCGGATCACCCTGAAGACCATTCTATTTCAGTGACTACGACAGATCAACTCATTGGAAGATTCGCGCAGCTCGCGATATCCGATTCAACTCAGATTTTGTGACTTTGCGCATCCGACTCAAACTCAGGTTCCACATCCGAAATGGAGTCTTACCCGAGTTCTTCCAAGAAACCGAGTTCTTTTCTAATGGGGCTTACGAACGCGGTTTTGGCCTATCAAGAATACAACTCGGAGTACAATCAGAGTCTTTTCAAGAAGTCGGGTGTTTTTCCGTTTGGACTCCACAACATAGCAACATCCTATCAGGCACGGCCTGAAGGATCCCCTGATCCGGTGCTTAGAATGCCACTGGAGGGAGCTCAGGAAGGTCTGATACTGACTATAACATCTCAAGACTACATCGTCCACTGGTCGGGTTCTGTTCCTGAGGATAGCGAAACCCGACTAGTCGACACGATGACGACAACAATTCTACCCTACCAAGAAGGAGACTCGATCTGCGACCTCGAAGCCTCTACTAAAGTTATCAGCAACTCCGATAGTGTGGAAACCGACGCTGATAGCAGAACAATTCACGCACGAGAAGTATTCATGGTTCGCCATCCTCGATCACCATTGGTCCCCCCAGAAGTACCCGATGTCAGGTCATCGGACGAATCTGAGTCCAACATATCACCCTTTACCCAGGGGCACGATGGTGAGACTGAGAATCAGAAGCAAGCTAGAGAAAGAAAGAACAAGTTGAAACAAGGACGCCAAAACCGTGCTAGGCAGCGCAAGGAGGCTTGGATCAGATATGAGTCAAAACTAGCTGACTACAATAGAAGAAAATCAGAATGGGAAGTTGAATAAAGACGCACGGCAAATACACCCTACGATAAGATCCGAGAAGCACTAGAAGAACTCAGAGCGACCTCACATCCTAGTGAAAAACAAGAACAGCTCTAGGATTTTCTCCAGTCAACAGCCCTGAGGATGCATGAAGGAAGGACCCGCTCAAGACTACCTACCAGGTCAACGTCTCATAGGCAAGAAGATTAAAATCAAAGGAAGTCCGCTTTCGAGAGACTTGCACCAAGCGGAAGTCACAACAGAGAAAGTAGAAGGGACCATAGTCAAAGCTACCGAGTCGAACAACCAAGAAAGACCAGAAGCAAAGCACCTGCTCAGACAGCCTCATAGAACTACTCTCACCAAAACAACAGTTGGCCAGAAGGAGGTGCCGAATCAGAATACAAAGAAGTCAGAACACACGATAGATTCCCCTGTTTTGCAAACATACTTGCTTCAATACGACTACCTCACAAGTTCAAGCCGTCCAACCACTCTAAGTATGATGGCAAAACTGAACCAAGGCAGTGGCTCAGGATATACTCGCAATCGATTGAACTAGCCGGAGGAGACGACGATATCAAGACCCTATTCTTTCTCATGGCCCTAGAAACCATGCCCCTCCAATGGTTCGACAAATTGAATCCAGGGTCAATCAGAAATTGGGAGGACTTGCAAAGAGCTTTCTGTGAAAATTTCACGGGTATCATTATGCATCCCATCACCCATGTAGAATTAAAAGGACTCAAGCAGAAAGGGGGTGAAAGTCTCAGAAATTACTATCGACGATTTGGCGAACTACGAGCTCAAGTACATGACATCACCGAACGAGAAGTAATTGAAGCTTTCTCTCACGGAATCATGGCTAGGTGGCAATTTCAAGACTTCTGCAAAGAAAACCCGAGAAACAATGAAGAATTCAGATGAACAGTAGAAAAGATGATTACTGCGGAGGAGAAGACATGAGAAAGGTTCCCGGATAGAAACAACCGAGACAACCCGGACAAGCAAAATCATCGAAACAACAGACATCAAGAGAGAAAACGTGGACCAGACAACACCGTAGCGGTAACTGACAAATAAAGGAAGTTTTCCAAGCCCAGAAGGTATGACAACATTGAAAACATGCGTTGCATCTTGCACCCCAAAGGAAACCACACCATCGGAGATTGCTACACCTTCAAAGATCGATACACAAGAAAAGATAGTAAGGAGAATACCAAAGAAGACAATCAGAAAAAAGATGAGGACAACCACAAAGACAAGGGATTCCAAAAATCCAGGGGGACAGTAGCAGTGATCTTCGCTGGAGCCCCAAACTCCAGAAGCAAACATCAAGAAAAGTTAGCTCTACGAACCATCATGGCAGCAGAACCGGTCACTCCAAGATATCTCAATTGGTCACAGTATCCAATCCAATTTTCAAGAGAAGACCAATGGACTAGCGTAGGAAACGTAGGCCATTACCCACTGGTTCTAGATCCAACTATTGCCGGTATGACTGTCACAAAAGTACTAATCGACGGGGGAGCCGGACTCAACATCATTTTTTTAGAAACTCTAAGGAAGATGGGACTACAACTCGCCGGGATGATTACACCAATGAGCACACCTTTTTATGGCATAGTACCCGGCAAGGCAGCGATGCCACTTGGACAAATCACTCTACCAGTTACTTTTGGAACTCCCTCGAACTACCGTACAGAGTTCATCAAGTTTGAAGTTGCAGACTTTGATTCATCATATCACGCAATCCTCGGACACCCAGCACTAGCAAAATTCATGGCGATACCGCATTATCCGTACCTGTTGCTTAAGATGCTAGGGCCTAACAGTGTCCTTTCTCTTCGGAGTGATTTGAAGCACGCTTTTGACTGCGACGTTCAGGCAATCCAAATTGCAGCAAAAGCACAAGCCGCCGATGGTAGAAAAGAAATAGCCACTATCACAGCAGAAATGAGCCCAGAAGAGCTAGAGATACCGGCTAAAAAACCCAGCATCCTCGCACCACCAAAAGATGCCGACGTCAAGCAAACCGACCTGGGCACCGGCGATCCCTCCAAAACAGCAACCATCAACGCCCACCTCTCAGTAAAATAGGAACTTGCGCTCACCAACTTTCTTCGGGACAACAAAGATATCTTTGCTTGGAAGTCGGCCGACATGCTAGGTGTCCCAAGAGAGTTGGTTGAGCACAAAATTGATATCAATAAAGGCTCCAAGCCAATGAAGCAACGGCTACGACGATTCTCACCCGACAAGAAGGCAACAATTAAAAAAGAAATCACAAAGCTAATGGCAGCCGGATTCATCAGAGAAATTCTCCATCCAAATTGGCTAGCAAACCCAGTTCTAGTACAGAAAAAGAATACGGGCGAGTGGCGCATGTGTGTCGACTACACAGATCTCAACAAACACTGCCTAAAAGATCCATTCGGGCTACCACGCATTGATCAGATAGTTGATTCAATAGCAGGATCTGCCCTATTATCCTTCTTTGATTGCTATTCAGGATATCACCAGATCGCTTTAAAGGAAAAAGACCAAAGCAAGACATCTTTCATCACTCCGTTCGGCGCCTACTGCTACAAGACCATGTCGTTTGGACTCAAGAATGCTGGTGCCACTTACCAAAGAGCTATCCAAACATGCCTCGATGATCAGATCGGCGAAAATGTAGAGGCATACGTGGATGACGTAGTAGTAAAAACAAAGAACCCGGACACACTAATTGAAGACTTGAAGCAAACCTTCGAAAACCTGAAAAGGTGGAGGTGGAAATTGAACCCAAACAAGTGTGCATTCGGAGTTCCTTCAGGACAACTACTCGGATTCTTAGTTAGTCATCGTGGAATCAAAGCCAGTTCCAAGCAAATTTGAGCCATAACAGAGATGGGCCCTCCTCGAAGTGTCAAAGATGTGCAGAAACTAATAGGCTGCATGGCGGCCCTCAATCGTTTCATATCAAGACTCGGCGAAAAAGGGTTACCTTTCTTTAAACTACTAAAGAAGAAAGATAAGTTCGAGTGGACAGAAGAAGCCAACGAAGCTTTCAAAAAGCTCAAGGCATACCTCACCTCCTCACTAGTTCTCACACCTCCAAAGAAAGACGAAGACATGATGCTATATATTGCGGCAACTTCTACTGTGATCAGCACGGGGATAGTCATAGAAAGAGAAGAAGAAGGGCGTGTATATAAGGTACAACGCCCCATATACTACATCAGCAAAGTACTGTTAGAATCAAAGATCCAGTACCCGCATTTGCAAAAACTACTCTACGCTCTCCTGATCACTTCACGCAAGCTTCGTCACTATTTTGAAAGCCACAAGATTACCGTGGTGACAGATTTCTCACTCGGAGACATACTACACAATAGAGACGCAACAGGGCGCATATCTAAGTGGGCAGTTGAACTTGGTGCTCTCAATAACGATTTCACCCCACGAAAGGCAATTAAATCTAAAGCCCTTGCTGATTTTGTAGCCGAGTGGACGGAGATTCAACAACCTATGTCAAATACCATCCTTGACCACTGGAAGATGTACTTTGATGGGTCACTCAAGCTAGGTGGAGCCGGTGCAGGTGTTCTCCTCATTTCTCCAGACGGAAAACAACTCAAGTACGTCCTTAAGATATTATGGCAAGCTACCAACAATGAAGCAGAATACGAAGCCCTCATCCACGGGCTCCGAGTGGCAATTACCCTCGGAATTAAGCGATTACTCATATACGGCGATTCAGCAGTAGTCATCAACCAAGTCAACAAAGATTAGGACTGCACCAAAGAAAACATGGGTGCTTACTGTGCTGAAATACAAAAACTCAAAAAACATTTCCAAGGATTAGAAATTCTACATGTCCTGCGTGATTCCAATATTGCAGCAGATGTCCTCGCCAAGCTCGGATTAGACAGGGCGAAGGTCCCACCTGGCGTATTCATAGAAGAGTTATCAGCTCCCTCTGTCAAACAACCCGATGAGATAACCCCAGAACTCCCAGTCAAAGGCAACTAGATTCTGGTAATCAACACCTCATGGACCCAGGATTTTAATGATTATATCAAAGAGAATAAGTTGCCAGCAGATAAAGAGGAAGCTACCCGAGTTGTTCGTAGAAGCAAGAACTACGTCCTAGTAGGGGACTATGGGGGATATGCCCCCGGGTACCACAAGATGGTACATGGGCCGCACCATCCGAGGTGGCCCGGCCCATAAGATCAAGGCGTGCACATCAAGATTACAAGTTGTACTAGATATTGTAATAGTACCAAATTGGATACTTTACTTATAACCTTGTCTCTTCAGAGTATATAAGGAGAGACAAGGGTCCCCTAGAGAACAGGTTAATCTGTATACATCTCAATACAATACACCAAAGACACAGGACGTAGGGTATTACGTCGATCAGACGGCCTGAACCTGTCTAAATCGCTATCTCTGCGCCTTGTGTTACCATCTGGTTCCTGATTACACGCACCGTCTACCGATAATCTACCTCGGTGGACTGCCGACCATATTTTGTCGACAGTGGCGCGCTAGGTAGGGGATGTGCGTGCTGATCCATGGCGAGCCAGATGGACCTCAAGATCAATGCCATCCATGGCAATTCGGCATCTGGTGGCGACGTCCTTCGTCAGTTCTGACAGACTCACCGTCTAGGTGCAACTCATGGCTACATGTTGTGATCTGAAGTCGTCACTAGCAAGTTTAGCTTTGAGCGCTGCAGCCATGATTCCAATCTACCGTGACTTGTGAATCTTGATCACGGCGGATGATGCTAGCCGTCGAACGCGCCAACAACCGGAGATCCTGATCGAAGCATCGTCCAATATAAATCGTCGTCGTGCTGTCATGTGCATCCAGAAGCATCAAAGGCATCATGTTCTACTAGCATGCAAAGCTAACAGGAAAACCAAAACCCATCATCAAGTCGCCAAAGTATGCGGCCAAAGAAGGGACTGTTAACTCCGGTGGCATCAACATGTACCAGATCTAATCTAAGAAGCCTCACATAGAAGCCGGCGGATAAATCAATCTACAGCTCTGTCGTTGTTACAGAGACGCGAGCATGGCATCTTCACGAGAAAACAAGGACATAGCTCAGACATGCAAGGGGATGGACTTGCATGTACATGCATCACTGCCTTCATGATCGCGCGCATGAGCTACTACTTGATGCCGATCAACATTGACAATGCAGCGGCTGTCAAACCAATTCAAGATCAATTCTTCTAATCGTCAAGTCAAGCTGTCCGACTTCGATTCCGATAGGCATGCGAGCCGTTCAGCGAGCCATTCAAACCGTCAAGCGAGTCACGTCGAGCTGTCGGCGAGCCGCGCCGAGTAGTCTGGTCAGCCGCGTCGAGGCATCAAGCGAGCCACGCTGAGCTATCGGCGAGCCACACCGAGCCGTCTGGTCAGCCGCGTCGAGCCGCTGAGCAAGCTACATCGAGCCAAGCGAGCCGCGTCGAGCCACAAGTAGACCACGTCAACCACGTCCCGAGCTCTGACCACCAGACCATGTCGACCACGTCCCGAGCTCCGACCACCAGACCACGTCGACCACGTCCCGAGCGGCTCCACCAAGCTCCGACCACCAGACCACCAGACCACGTCGCAATGATGATCGCCACGAAGAACGGCACTATGACAACTGCGGCCACCGTCACAATAGGCCGAAAAGCTCGAGGACCGGACGACTTCATCACCGCCACCAGATTTCTATCCAAAGATAAGTACACATCTAATATTTATATTTAACACAATTTTCATTACGACATTTCTCCACAACGTCCTCGTCATGATTATTCTTCAAATAACGTTTGTCCATGTATACCATCTTAAAGATAACATACAGCTATACTTAATGCAAATCATCGACCAATCATGTTGACGCTCGATGTCTCCAGAAAAGGCCCTATCTCCGGCTCCTCCCTACACATGCACGAGCGTCTGCACTCTGCGTTATGGGTGGTCGGCAGCTGCTCCTTTGCGACACTTTGTTCTTCCTACACATGCATAGGCTCCGCGCCCCGCGTTATGGTTAACGGCCTAGCTAGGGCTGGAGACTCAGCTATATACTAACTGGTCGGACGGTTTATATTAAGTATAAACACAAACTTCATATTAACACTAATGTTTACAAAGCACCAACTGCTTTATCACATCATGCTCATTTGCAAATGACTGTTGAGCGTCATTTTCTCCATAATTTATTATTTTGTACATCATGTACTACCATTCTACATATTTATATTGCAGTAATTTCGAGCTATGCTCGGGGACTTCGTCGCTCGCTCCTCGACCTGTGCTCAGGGACTGCCTCGACCACTCTCCGACCATAGCTCGGGGACTTCGTCTCTCGCTTCTCACGCACGGGGACTGCATCGACCACTCTCCGACCATGGCTCGGGGACTTCGTCGCTCGCTCCTCGACCTATGCTCAGGGACTGCCTCGACCACTCTCCGACCACGGCTCGGGGACTTCATCGCTCGCTCCTCGACCTATGCTCGGGGACTGCCTTGACCACTCTCCGACCATAGTTCGGGGACTTCGTCGCTCGCTCCTCGACTTGTGCTCGAGGACTGCCTCGACCACTCTCCGACCATGGCTCGGGGACTTCATCGCTCGCTCCTCGACCTGTGCTTGGGGACTGCCTCGACCACTCTCCGACCATGGCTCGGGGACTTCGCGTCTCGACTACATGCAACTAGCGACTCGCATACAGTTGGGATATTCTTTCTCATTTAGACCTTGCTACAAGGCTCATACCTCACCTTCCAGCAAGCTTGGGGACTACATCGGTACGATGCACCTACCGGTGCATCTTGTATCGCGTGTACGACAATTCGTTTCTCAACTTAACTGGGAATTCTTTTTTAGACCCTGGCACCAAGTGCCTACGTCACCTACTACCAGGCTCGGGGACTAAGTGGCCACACTTCACCTTGCGGTGAATGTGTTTGTTTTCGACCACTACGCCTTTGATGATCAAGGACGCTACGCATCAAGACGCACTTACATTTCTTTTCAGAAATACAAGTGGGCACACTTCACAGGACGGAAATCTTTTTCTTTCTTCTTAAGAGCACCATACATTCTTCGGACAACCTACTTCTCCGGTGACAACGGTGGTCGGAGATGTCAAGAACTCAAGCCTCACTGTTCGGAGAAGGTTAAAATGGCGTGTCGCATCAGAATACATGGCGCTCGGGGACTAGCTGTGGGGGATATTCCCCCGGGTACCACAAGATGGTACATGGGCCGCACCATCCGAGGTGGCCCGGCCCGTAAGATCAAGGCATGCACATCAAGATTACAAGTTGTACTAGATATTGTAATAGTACCAAATTGGATACTTTACTTGTAACCTTGTCTCTTCAGAGTATATAAGGAGAGACAAGGGTCCCCTAGAGGACAGGTTAATCTGTATATATCTCAATACAATACACCAAAGACACAGGACATAGGGTATTACGTCGATCAGACGGCCCGAAGCTGTCTAAATCGCTATCTCTGCGCCTTGTGTCACCATCTGGTTCCTGATTACACGCACCGTCTACCGATAATCTACCACCACGGGCACCCCCCTCGGTGGACTGCCGACCATATTTCGTCGATAGGGACAAACTCTACAGAAGAGCCGCATCATCAGGAGTACTCCTAAAATGCGTCTCATTTGAAGAGGGCAAAGAGATCCTAGACGAAATACACTCAGGTTGCCGTGGAAATCATGTCACTTCAAGAACACTAGTCGGCAAAGCATTCCGCACCGGATTCTACTGGCCAACCGCTTTGAAAGACGTAGAAGAACTTGTCAGAAAATGCAAAGGTTGTCAAATGTTCGCAAGATAAGCTCATGTGCCAGCACACAATCTCATCTACATCCCACCCGCTTGGCCCTTCTCCTGCTGGGGGCTGGATCAAGTAGGACCTCTCAAAAAAGCAAAAGGCGGTTTCGAGTACATATTCGTAGCAATTGACAAGTTCACCAAGTGAATTGAATACAAACCACTCGCAAAATACAGCGCAGCCAAAGCAGTCGAGTTCATCCAAGACATTATGCACCGCTTCGACATGCCCAATCGAATCATCACATATTTGGGTTCTCCCTTCACAGCTACAGAATTCAAAAGTTGGGCACAGGATTGTGGCTTCGGCATAGATTACGCATTAGTCGCACATCCAGAAGCCAACGGACAGGTAGAAAGGGCTAATGGACTCATACTAGCCGGATTAAAACCAAGATTGTACAAAGAGCTAGCAGACTATTGATCCAAATGGATTGAATAATTACCCAAGGTCGTATGGGGGCTACGAACTCAAATAAGCAGAGCCACCGGATACTCACCTTTCTTCCTAGTTTACGGATCAGAAGCCATACTACCTGCCGACTTGATCTAGACGTCACCAAGGATAGAACAATACGACGAAGGAGAAGCAGAACACACCCGAAGATTAGAACTCGACAGTATAGAAGAAGTCAGAGTAAACGCTATTCTTCAATCAGCAAGATACCTCCAAGGATTAAGACGCCACTACAACAAGAATACCCAGCCTCGATCATGACAAATCAGAGACCTAGTACTAAGAAGAATACAAAAAACTGACGGACGACATAAACTACTCAGTCCATGGGAAGGTCCTTTTATTGTATCAAAAGTCACCGGACTAGGCACGCACAAGTTGATAACTGAAGATGGAAAAGAAGTCAACAATACATGGCACATCAGCTAGTTAAGAAGATTCTACGCATGAAAACAACTCAAGGAAGAATATATACACAAGCCACAAGGGATCAGTGTTCATGATCAATAAGATGGTGTTCCTCGACAACATATGTATTATCATGGCTTATCAACGCTCATGATCAATAAAGATGGTTTTTTCGACAACATATGTCTTATTATGGCTATCCTCGAGTTGTTTCCAATAGGCATACCGGTCAAGAGCAAAAGAGCTGAAAAGACACTTGAGCCCGCCGATGAGGATAGCTAATAAGCTAACACTCGAAACAAAAAGCAAAATGGCTAAAATTATGCCTGAGCATACCGACCGAGAGCAAAAGAGCTGAAAAGATGCTTGAGCCCGCCGATGAGGGTAGCTAATAAGCTAACACCCGAACCAAAAAGCAAAATGACTGAAACTAAGCCTAAGCATAAATTAGAGCAATTTCAAGACAAGACCCTCCAGCTCCTTGTTCCAAATAGCAAGAGGCTCGGTGGCTACACTCAGATGGATGTACTTTTTTCTTCAAAAAAGCACACATTGCTCAGAAGATCCCAAGAAGCGCTACACGGTTTCACTCAGAAAAGCACTCAGACCACACTTGTACCTACTCGGCAGGACCTAAAGGAACAAGACGAGGCTCCCAGAACTCAACCATGAAGTGCTCGGGGGCTTATCGATCCTAGGATGTTTTTGCAACCAGGGAAAGGACCAGATGCTGACCACATCTCGAGTTAAGCAAAAAAGCCGAAAAGAAGAAGCCGAAGGTACTCGAGATCGCCGGTCCCAAGTCTTTTTAGTACTAACAAGAACAAAAAGGTTGTCAAGACAAAGATCTACTTACCCCGAGTTGTTTACACGGCGCATACGAAAGCCAGACAAGCACTCGGCAAATCAAGAAAGTTTGTCAAGACAACGATCTACAGACACCGAGTGGTTTACACAACGCAGATGAAAGCCAGAACAAACAACTACTCGGAGAAAATTCTGATCACTTGGACAACTCGTTTAAAGAACAAGCAAGGCGAAGATATCTAGGCAAAGAAGACATGAACAAAAATAAAGAATCTTCATTCAAAAGGAAGTATAATATCCTATTACTGAGGCTGGAAGTACAAAGGTCGATTACATCAAGCATCGTCATTAGGAGAAGAAACATCAATATTAAGATTGTCCACAATCCTACTGGCTAAATCTTCGACCTCAGGCTCCACCTTTTCAACAACATCTAGATACTCTTGACTCTCGGCTTCCTCTGCAACCTTGGACAAAGGGAACTCCGGAGCAAGAACCTGGACCTGGGCAAGAACATTTCTGGTACATAAGCGGGTGCACCTCTTCACGAACTCCTAGAAACGAGTCGAAACTTGGGGAATTGTAACACCATAAAAATGACATTCTTTTAAAATTAGTAAATATGATTTATTTATGCAAATATGTGTGCATTAAAATATAGGAAAATAATAAATTTTGTGGAATTAAAAATTAAAAATAAGGTTAGAAACTTTTTGATGCACACATGCTGCTGCATATCTAATTTTGTGATGATTGATCTTGTTTCAAATTTCAAATGAATTCAAAAAAAAATATTTGAAAATGCTTTTGGGAAAATTTGTTTGGAAAATAAAAAGGAAAAATGATCATCTCCTCCTTTCCTTGTTTTCGGCCCGTGAGCTTTTCCACAGCAATCGCTTGGCCCAGCACTGCTTTCGCTCGGCCTCGGCCCAGCCCAACCTGAGGCAACCACCCATGCCCCCCCCGTGCCCTGCCGCTGACGCCCAGGCCCGCTTGTCGGTGCCGTCTTCACCCCGCGCGCCTCAGAACAGCCCGGCCTGGCCGCAACCGCCGCCCACGAACGGCATCGTGGGAGCGCGCCCCCCCTCGTGCCTGGCCGCTTTAAATCGGCACCGAGCCCATCTCCGCCCCTCCGCTCCGGGTTTCACTGCGGTGACTCTCGCCGTTCTCCCCTCTATCTCCCCGAGCAGTTTATTTCTCGTTTTTTTTGGCTTCTCGAGCCTTGGCCGCGAGCTCCACGAGCCATGGTCGCCGGCCATGGCGGCCACCACCTTAACCCGTTCATGTTCCCGTTCCAAAGCAGCGGCATGGTCGCGACCCTCTTCCCAGCGCTCACCGGTGCCCTTGGTGGTCCATTTGGTGAACCCTAGACCCTAATCAGCGACATGACCATGACCTCCGTCCCCGGCAATGGCGCTGGCATTGGTGACACTTTATTCGGCGGTAGTCCCTCCCGAGCCGATCCTAGCAGCCCATCGCGAGATCAACGGCCGAGATTAGAAGTTACCCTTCGCGGGTAATTTTGCTAAAGAGTCCTGGACTTTTCTAAGTCCTAACCCGCAGCCAAAAGCGTATTTCCCGAATCGCAATCCCGTTTGGAAAGCGTAAACTCCACGGCTTAAGTCAAAAATACGTTTTCGATAATTACGAAAATGCCATTTGAACTGTTTTTGCTTATAAAATTGTCGTTTTAGCTCGAATTGATCCATTCAAATCGCGTTAGCTTCGTAATTTCATAAGCTACATGTGGGAGCTACTGTTAGTCAAGTTTAGAACTTTTTAATTTCATGATTAGATTTAATTAAATATATGGCTATAGGAAAACCCTTTTAAATCATAACTTTTAGCATTTTAGCTCCGTTTTTTAGTGAACTTCGCGTTGACGTGATCGTGGCGAGGCGTAGATTAGTTTTACAAACATTTTATCTTGATTTCAATACTATTGGTGTACTGTTCTAATGATATGAATGTTTGCTTTGCATGAATGCTTTTGGAATGTTGTATGTTCTTTGTGTTGATCGCGTTAGAGACGGTGAGGAAAGCGTGGGAGACCAAGAACTCTTCGACGACCAGCGGGACCAGCACGAGTTTGTGAACCAAGGCAAGTATAGCATGGGCCTTCCTTGATGTCCTATTTCACTTTAATCAATTACTCATTTGCATGTGTCTAATTTTGATACCCGTAAGGACATCCTAGTGATTGTTTATCCTGTTCCTTGTCTCCTATGGGTTAAATGCATGTGGGTAGATTGCTAGTGCTCTAACTGAACTTAACATACATGTTGATGAATGATACTATGGAACAAAGTGAGTAACATGATTTATAACAAGCTGTTCCCATAGGGCGAAAGTGCAAATGACCTTTGTTCATGTTGCTCCGGCCCTCCATAAGGACTTATCTGTCGGCAAAAATTTGGGGTGACGATTACAACCGGGAGAGTCATATGGCTCGGCTTTAGCTCGATAATAGGACCTTTCCTAGCTGGTTAGAGGTTACCTTTTTGGCGCAAATGGGGCTTGCCACTTTGGGTATAGGGCTGCCTCTGTTCCTATGTGTATATAGCCACGATGGATTTGTGCCATAGGAAAGGGGGGTCCCTACATCTGCCTGCCAAGGAAACCTAGCGGCCCTAACTTGTTAGGGAAACCTATGAAATGGCTTCATAGTGTACCCTGCCCGCTCACCTTGGTAGTGACATGGGAGTAATTAACCCGGGCATATGGGGATCACGACTCGCGGTGAATGTGCACCACCTCTGCAGAGGGTAACAAAGCTATTATAACTGTAGTGCTCACGATTCTGACGGCCGGAAAACTCACGAAATAACTGGATACTTGATGATGATCTTATAAAGTTGTTTAATGATGATATATGGTACACATGACTCTGATATATGTTCTTATGGGAATTAAATGGGAGCTTAAGCATAACTTGATAATACTTGAGAATAAAAGCTTGACCTATTTAAAAATGCTAACTGCGATGAAACTGTGAGTCTATCCTTTTTGAGCTTCATAACCCATGTTAGCTTGCTAAAATGCGGAATGTACTTACACTTGTTTATTTTCTTTACTTGGATAAAAATCCGGATGGGTAACGGATGACAACGGGTATGAGGATTTCCGGAGGATTATTAGGCTTGTGGTCAACCAGTTGACCTTCCACTGTGATAATGACCACGAGAGTTTTATTATCTTTTTATTATTCATTGTGATGTATAAGACTAAGTTTTATTATAACTCGATGTATGAGACACCGTGATGATACTTTATGTAATTTGTCGACTTGTGTGTGTGATTGATTCACAGGCACACACGAGTTTTGTGCATTCAATTTTATCCTTAAAAATTGGGTGTGACAAATTGGTATCGAGCCGTGTTGACTGTAGGGAGCATAAGCCTAGTTAGAAAATGGTCGTTTTAGCATCTTTGCTCCTCTGGTTTCTTGCTTACTGACTTATTCTTGTTATTTTATTAAAACATTTATGCTTTTCATACCTTAATCTATTATTTAAAATTGTTGATTCTAATTTCATCTCACTTTAAATCTATAGATGTCTCATAATCCGAAGACTGCTCGACTCAGCACCGCTGGCTATCGTGCCATGTTCACCCCGCGTGCCCCACAGGCGGAGAGGGAGATTGTGATTATCTCCGACGACGAGGAGATGGCTACACCGATGCCTACACCTGTGCCATGAAAAACCCTATACTAGTAAATTCCCCGGGAGGCAGTATGCCCGCTTCTTATTGGAGTCCCTCAACTAGCATTTCCTTAAGGTGGGTAGACTTCAAAGTGAAGCCTATTGTGTTGAGAACAGCGGGAATCGATCTTATTCTGGGAATGGATTGGATGAAACAACACCGGGCAGTGATTCAGTGTCAGGAGAAATCTGTGGTTGTGACATCACTCAATGGAGATAGAATCTGTGTGGAAGTGGAAGTGCAAGCTCAGCCTACAGCCACAGTGAACCAGTTGGATGGTGATGCCAATGAACAAGATCGTGTCATGGAGGAGTTCCCGGATATCTTCCCCGATGACTTGCCAGGTATGCCACCTGACCGAGACATTGAATTCATTATCGAATTATTACCTGGAACTGCACCAATAGCTAAACGTCCATATAGAATGGGAGTTAAAGAATTAGAAGAGCTTAAGAAACAACTAAAAGAGTTGCAAGAAAAAAAAAGGTTTCATCGCCCAGTTCTTCCCCATGGGGGCACCTATGATCTTTGTGGATAAGAAGGATGGTAGTCAGCGGATGTGTGTGGATTACCGCTCACTTAATGAGTTACAATCAAGAATAAATACCCTTTACCTAGGATTGATGATTTGTTTGCTCGGTTGAGAGGAGCTCATGTGTTCTCCAAGATTGATCTCCGATCTGGTTATCATCGACTTAAGATTGAACTTCGGACATACCCAAGGCAAAGATTCACTACGGTATGGATTATATGAGTACACGTTATGTCTTTTGGATTGACCAATGCACATGCATACTTCATGTATCGATGAATAAGGTGTTCATGGAGTTTTGGATAAATTTGTGGTAGTATTCATAGATGACATACTAATATTCTCCAAGGCCCGAAGAAGAACATCACGGAACACATAAGGTTGGTCTTGCAAAAGCTTAAAGAACATAAATTGTATGCTAAGCGAGCAAGTGTGAGTTTTGGTTAAAGGAAGTCTCTTTTCTAGGTCATGTTGTCTCCAATGGTGGAATAGCGGTGGATCCGGACAAAGTGCAAGATGTCTTGAATTGGAAACCACCAACAAGCGTAAAGTGAGATTCGTAGCTTTTTGGGATTAGTTTGGATATTACCGAAGGTTTATTGAAGGTTTTTCCAAGCTAGCCAAGCCTATGACACTCTATTGGAAAAGAATGCTAAGTATGTATGGTCGGATAAATGCCGAACAAACTTTGAAGAGCTAAAGAAGAGATTGACTACTGACTCGGTATTAATCTTGCCCGATTTAAGCAAGAACTTCTCTATATATTGTGATGCATCCCGTTTGGGCCTTGGATGTGTGCTTATGCAAGAAGGAAGAGTGGTTGCATATGCATCTAGACAACTAAGGAAGCATGAGTTGAATTATCCTACTCATGACTTGGAATTGGCATTTGTATGGTTCATGCTTTGAAGATCTGGAGACATTATCGATTGGACATAAGAGTGATATCTATCTTGATCATAAGAGTTTGAAGTATATCTTCACCCAATCAGATCTGAATCTAAGACAACATCGTTGGTTGGAATTGATCAAAGACTATGATTTGAAAGTGCATTATCACCGGGGAAGGCAAACGTCATAGGCGATGCACTTAGCGAAAGAGCTATGCCAATGGAATTGAGATAACATCTATGTCGGCGAGTTGTGTCTTTGAAATGGAGTATCTCAACTTGAGCACAGTCACTAATGCAATGGAATTGGTGATAGAGCCTACATTGGAGCGGGGAGATACGCAAAGGACAATTGGAGGATGAAAAACTTAAGGAGATAGCAGAGAATGTAGTGCTTGGAAAGGCACCCGGATTCGAGAATAGATGTGAATGGTACTCTTTGGTTCGGAAAAGGATATGTGTACACAAGTGAAAGCTATCTGAGATGCAATTCTGCAAGAGGCCCATGAGTGCCTTATTATATACATCCCGGAAGTACCAAGATGTACTTAGATCTCAAGGAGAAGTATTGGTGGTATGGTTTGAAGAGAGATGTGGCGAATATGTGTCTTTGTGTGACACTTGTCAAAGAGTGAAAGTGAGCATCAAAACCTCTGAGGGTTACTACAACCAATGAAGATTCTTGAATGGAAATGGGAAGAAGTTGGTATGGATTTTATTGTAGGATTGCTCCGCACTCAAAGAGGTTATGATTCAATATGGGTAATAGTGGATCGACTCACTAAAGTTGCTCACTTTTTACCAGTCAAGACTACTTATAATGGTGCAAGATTAGCAGAGTTGTACATGGAAAGAATAGTGTGCTTACATGGTGTTCCCAAGAAAATTGTGTCGGATAGAGGCACCCAATTTACATCGTAATTCTAGCATAAAGTACATAGATCTTTGGGAACAAAGCTGAATTTCAGTTCTGCTTACCACCCGCAAACTGATGGACAGACTGAAAGGATCAACCAGATTTTGGAAGATATGTTGAGAGCACATGCACTTCATATGGTGATAGTTGGGATAAGAGTGCGCCTTCTGCAGAGTTCTCGTACAACAACAGTTATTAGAAGAGTCTCAAGATGGCACCTTTCGAGGCGTTGTATGGGCGTAAGTGTAGAACGCCTTTGTTGCGAAATCGGGCGAGAAACTCAAGTGTTTGGACCCGATGTCCTTAGAGACGCAGAAGAACAAGTGAGAATGATTAGAGACAATTTGAGAGTGGCTCAATCCCCAAGCCGGAAGAGTTCTGTTGATACTCGTGAGAAGAGAGGCGACTTTCGAGATTGGTGATTATGTGTATTTGAAGGTGTCACCAATGAGAAGTGTGAGAAGATTCAATATGAAGGAAAGTTAGCACCAAGGTATATAGGACCTTTTAAGATCCTAGAGAGACATGGAGAAGTAGCTTATCAGTTGGAACTGCCTGAGAGCTTGTCCGGTGTGCACGACGTGTTCCATGTTTCTCGATTGAAAAAAGTGTCCGAGGGTACCAGAAGAACAAATTCCTTTGGAAGAACTTGCTGTCAAGGAAGATCTTACTTATGAAGAGTATCCGATAAAGATCTTGGAAACTGCCGAAAGAGTTACAAGAAGCCAAATAGTAAAGATGTGCAAGGTGCAATGGAATCGTTATCTGAGAGGATGAGGCTACTTGGGAAAGAGAAGAGGATATGAGAAAGACTTATCTAGCTGCTTTTGAGTAAGCAATCACCCAAATCTCGAGGACATGATTCATCTTAAGGGGGGTAGAATTGTAACACCCTAAAAATGACATTCTTTTAAAATTAGTAAATATGATTTATTTATGCAAATATGTGTGCATTAAAATATAGGAAAATAATAAATTTTGTGGAATTAAAAATTAAAAATAAGGTTAGAAACTTTTTGATGCATACATGCTGCTGCATATCTAATTTTGTGATGATTGATCTTGTTTCAAATTTCAAATGAATTCAAAAAAAAATTATTTGAAAATGCTTTTGGGAAAATTTGTTTGGAAAATAAAAAGGAAAAATGATCATCTCCTCCTTTCCTTGTTTTCGGCCCGCGAGCTTTTTCCCTGGCAATCGCCGGCCCAGCCGCGTGCCTCGGTCGCTCGGCCCAGCAGCCGCGCCAGGCAACCACCCACGCCCCCCCCGTGCCCTGCCGCTGACGCCCGGGCCCGCTTGTCGGCACCGTCTTCACCCCGCGCGCCTCAGAACCGCCCGGCCTGGCCGCAACCGCCGCCCACGAACGGCATCGTGGGAGCGCGCCCCCTCACGCCCGGCCGCTTTAAATCGGCACCGAGCCCATCTCCGCCCCTCCTGCTGCCTCCACACCCATTTTTCCATTCACCGCCTTGCGAGAAGCTACAACCGCCGCCCGAAGGTCGCCGGAAATCCGCCATCGTCGAGCTCGGGACCTCCGCGAACCTCCATCACCGAGCCGCCTCCGCTCCGGTTTTCACCATGTGAGACTCGCCGTTCTCCCCTCTATCTCCCCGAGCAGTTTATTTCTCGTTTTTTTGGCTTCTCGAGCCTTGGCCGCGAGCTCCACGAGCCATGGTCGCCGGCCATGGCGGCCACCGCGCTAGCCGCCGTTCCCGACCACCCAAACGGCATGGTCACGACCCCTTCTTCCCCGCTCCACGGTGCCCTTGGTGGTCCATTTGGTGAACCCTAGACCCTAACCGCGCGCGACCGTGACCTCCACATCGCCGGCAATGGCGCCTGGCCGCCGGTGACACTGTTCCGGCCGGCCATCCCTCCCCAGGCCAATCCTAGCCGCCCATCGCGAGATCAACGGCCAGGATTAGAAGTTACCCCTTCGCGGGTAATTTTGCTAAAGAGTCCCTGGACTTTTCTAAGTCCTAACCCGCAGCCCAAAGCGTATTTCCCGAATGCGCAATCCCGTTTGGAAAGCGTAAACTCCACGGCTTAAGTCAAAAATACGTTTTCAGTAATTATAGAAATGCCATTTGAACTGTTTTGCTTATAAAATTGTCGTTTTAGCTCCGAATTGATCCATTCAAATCGCGTTAGCTTCGTAATTTCATAAGCTACATGTGGGAGCTACTGTTAGTCAAGTTTAGAACTTTTTAATTTCATGATTAGATTTAATTAAATATATGGCTATAGGAAAACCCGTTTAAATCATAACTTTCGCATTTTAGCTCCGTTTTTTAAGTGAACTTCGCGTTGACGTGATCGTAGCGAGACGTAGATTAGTTTTACAAACATTTTATCTTGATTTCAATACTGTTGGTGTACTGTTCTAATGATAGGAATGTTTGCTTTGCATGAATGCTTTTGGAATGTTGTATGTTCTTTGTGTTGATCGCGTTAGAGACGGTGAGGAAAACGTGGGAGACCAAGAACTCTTCGACGACCAGCGGGACCAGCACGAGTTTGTGAACCAAGGCAAGTATAGCATGGGCCTTCCTTGATGTCCTATTTCACTTTAATCAATTACTCATCTGCATGTGTCTAATTTTGATACCCGTAAGGACATCCTAGTGATTGTTTATCCTGTTCCTTGTCTCCTATGGGTTAAATGCATGTGGGTAGATTGCTAGTGTTCTAATTGAACTTAACATACATGTTGATGAATGATACTATGGAACAAAGTGAGTAACATGATTTATAACAACTGTTCCATAGGGCGAAAGTGCAAATGACCTTTGTTCATGTTGCTCCCGGCCCTCCATAAGGACTTATCTATCGGCAAAAAAATTTGGGCCACCGATTACAGCAACCGGGAGAGTCATATGGCTCACAGCTTTAGCTCAGTAATAGGACCTTTCCTAGCTGGTTAGAGGTTATCTTTTTGGCGCAAATGGGGCTTGCCACTTTGGGTATAGGGCTGCCTCTGTTCCTATGTGTATAGCCACGATGGATTTGTGCCATAGGAAAGGGGGGTCCCTACATCTGCCTGCCAAGGAAACCTAGCGGCCCTAACTTGTTAGGGAAACCTATGAATTGGCTTCATAGTGTACCCTGCCCGCTCACCTTGGTAGTGACATGGGAGTAATTAACCCGGGCATATGGGGATCATGACTCATGGTGAATGTGCACCACCTCTGCGAGAGGGTAACAAATCTTATAACAGCCGTGCTCCACGATTCTGGCGGCCTTAAAACTCACAGAATAACTGGATACTTGATGATGATCTTATAAAGTTGTTTAATGATGATATATGGTACACATGACTCTGATATATGTTCTTATGGGAATTAAATGGGAGCTTAAGCATAACTTGATAATACTTGAGAATAAAAGCTTGACCTATTTAAAAATGCTAAGCTGCGATAAACGAGTCTATCCTTTTTGAGCTTCATAACCCCATGTTAGCTTGCTAAATGCGGAATGTACTTACACTTGTTTATTTTCTTTACTTGGATAAAAATCCGGATGGGTAACGAGATGACAACGGGTATGAGGATTTCCGGAGGATTATTAGGCTTGTGGTCAACCAGTTGACCTTCCCCATGATAATGACCACGAGAGTTTTATTATCTTTTATTATTCCATTTGTGATGTATAAGACTAAGTTTTATTATAACTCTGATGTATGAGACACCGTGATGATACTTTATGTAATTTGTCAGCTTGTGTGTGTGATTGATTCCTGGGCACACACGAGTTTTGTGCATTCAATTTTATCCTTAAAAATTGGGTGTGATAGGAATAAATTGAGCCCAAGGTTGACCATCATCTGTTGGAGTCCGGAGAAGGTCGGCTATTGACCAAAAAGATTTCTACAAAGCATTCCAATTCTCAATAGCTGTCGCCAAGTTGCCTGTCAAGACTTCGATAGTTTTTTGAGCCTGCACAAGATCCTTGTCAGCTCCACGCCTAATCAACTTAGCAAGCACGAGTTCTTCTTCAGCTCGAGTAATTACCTCCTCAGCCCTATTGTGGTTAGTGCGAACAAGTGTCTTCATCTCCTCGATACCCTCCAGAGAGCTTATGCTTTTCAACTCGGAGAGCTAGACCAGGCAACAAAAAACAAGTCAGCAGAAAGGGAAATTTGAATACAAAAGGAAATGAAAAAGAACTCGCAATACCAGTGCACTCTTTCTTCATGGCCTCCACATTTTTCAAGGCCTCCTGGGCAGCTGCATCTCTCTGCTTTTCTGCCTCAACCACCAGGGCACGGAGAGCCTTCTCCTCTTTCTGATGCGTCTGACGCTCAGTCTCCAACTCGGACTGACAGAGGTCAAGCTCTGCCTTTAGGGTACTCACCTCATAAGACAACTTTTTCTCGGTTTCAAACGAGAAAAAGAAGCCGGTATGATCACAAGAAAAAGACTGAGCAAAAAGAGAGAGAGAAAAACAAGATATAAGGACAGAAGAAAGACGAACATCCAAAGAAAGAACTTCAGAAAAACTTACCTAGAGCTTTTCCCCAAAAGAAGTCACAAAGGTCTCCAAGTTTCCCTAGGCAGCGGTCAGCTCTGACAACCGATGAGTAGCATCAAATTGATGCAACACATCATCATCCAAACGCGGAGCACCGGTACCAAGAGAGGTAGAAGGAGAAGCCGGCGTAGGCAAAGAAGGCAAAACCAGGGCCGTATCCTGGGAAGCCCCGGCTACGTCCTGAGATGGATCCACCCCCACGACCACGGTCACCCCCGGAGTTAGCAGATCCGAAGCAGCATGATCACCAGGGGGCCCCAACTCCCTCACAGCCACCTCACCGACCGTACTTTCCGAGTCCTTTTACTCAGTACGCGGGGGCGCACTAGAGGACTGACAAGAGGGCGGCTGAGGAGTAAGAGAAGGTGAGGGTCTGCAAGATGATAAGAAAACTCAACGATAAGAATATGAGTCAGGAAAAAGAAAATAGAAGCAAAGAAGCATAACAAGGAATCACTCACTCAGCTATCCTCTTCTTTAGAAAACCAACAGAGGACCTAAGAGGGGGAACTATAGTGGCAAAAACATCACCGCCACCCTGCGACAGGAGTGGCACGGCCGGTACTGGAGCCCTAGAAGAACTCGAACCCGACGACCGCTTACTACAAGAGAACAAGACCAAAATCAAAACAAAAGGAGGGGTTCAACAACAGGAAAACAATAAAACAACTCACCGACAAGTAACAAGGGCGGCATCATCATCCTCTTCTTCCTCACTCTCGACCAAGGCCACCATAGCACCAGCTGAAAAAGGACAAAAGTACTCGGTCAAAGACAAAAACAAACAACAAAAGGACAGAGCGTATTAATATGCTCACCTAAGAGCATGCTAGCTACAACTAGAGTACCTAGACGAGTACTCGACTGGCGAGACTTCTTGGTAGCAGATAAAGCAGAAGAAGAACTATCCGCTTGCCCCCTCTTTCCGACAGTACGAGGAGCTCGAGGAACTAGACGAGGAACATACTCTACATATACATGAAGGGTTGCGGAAGAAACGCCAGGAAATATCATGGTGGTTTGAAACTTACTGGTCAAGGATGCCCCAGCAAGACTATCCCCAGCCTCCACATTTGTAGGGCAATCTTCAAGGGGAATCGGATCAGTGAAGTTACGCCCCAATTCCTATAAAAGAGTAAAACAACAAGACAAGGAAGATTAAGCAAAAAGTGGATACAACAAAAGACACACAAAAGTACCCACATAAGAAAAGAACAACTCACAGCAGGGGGCGGGTTGTTAGCACTGTACTCAAGGACAGCAAGCGGGACGACGCTCACTCCTTTCAGCATCTTCTGAAGATGCTCGAGTACCTCCTCATCAGTCAACTCAAGGGCAGGGACCATACGAGAAGGGTCGTCCGCCCCAGAGTACTCAAAACCATAATTTTCTCGCTCCTTCAGAGGTTGAACTCGGCGGCGAAGAAAACTAGAAATAATCTCGAAGCCGGTCAAGCCTTGCTGTTTCAGAGTACAAATCCTCTCAAGAAATGGCTTGATCGCCTGGACCTCAGCCATCATCACAGGACTCTTTTCCCACTGGTCATTAACCACGGGACTAGATCTAGAATGAACAGAAAGAGGAGGAATCATATTAGCAGCATAAAACTAGTCAGCACGCCAATCCCTCACAGAATCAACCAAGTCATAATCAAAGAATTTACTCTTAAGACCTTAGCGAAATTGAATCCCGCAGCCACCAAGAACATTGGTGTCATCGTGGCGGGGATGGGGCTTTAGACGGAAGAAATAATGGAAGAGAGAAAGAGAAGGAGGAATTCCAAGGAAAGTTTCACAAAGATGAACACAAATAGAAAGATGGAGGGCGACATTAGGAGCAAGATGGTTAAAGCTAACCCCAAAATAAGCGAGAAATCGATGAAGAAAAGAAGAAGTAGGAAGGCGAGTCCGGCCGCGGATGAAGGAGATAAAAGGACAATCTCACGGGACTGGGTGGGGACCCGATGCTCGCTAGGAGCTTTCCAATCAGCAATGTCCTTGCTCGAATCGGACCATCGCTAACAAGCTCATGAAGTGATCTTGATTGTTGTCGAACCCGACCAAATCTTACGAGCTGCCCTCATGGCCATAAACTCTTGATTCTCAATCACGGAAAGTGATGCCTCCTCATCTACAAAGGTTGCTTGGGACTTGCTCGCTGATTTCTTCCTACCCATATACTAGCGGGAGCAATAAAGAACTAGGAGGCAATGATGATTTGGACAGAGGCACTTAGATGGCGGCAACAATGGCGGCGATGGAAGTTTGAAGACTAGGGTTTCAAGGGAAAATCGAGCGATAAAAAAAAAAGAAGAGGAAAGGCCCTTAAATTGATTTTACACCAAGTAAAAACGCCCCCACCAGCTGTTTAACATGGCATGAGGATGCAATGGTCTATTTATTGACACAGCTAAAATGATGGGCCGGCACAAATACACACAACGGTACAGTTCAACGGGTAGATTTCATACTTATCCATCCAGCACCACGGCGGAGTTATCATATTGCAACAAAAAGAACTCATCAACCACGAAGCAGTGAAGGTTACCCCACAAGGAACATAAGAACCGGTTCTTATAGAAAGAACTCAGAAATCTCATAAACAACTAGGACTTTGGCGGAAAAAAAAGAATGACAACTTCGGAAGGCGAGATTCTTTCCATTACAAATGGCTTCAAAAATAGAAGATTACACATCTTACAAGACCCAATGAACTCGATTACTCGACAAACAAGGTAGCAAAGAGGAACCCGGACACGACTAGGCTCTAGAACGACTCGTGTTCCAAATTGCTACTCGGTAGAACAAACCGCTTTTCGGCTACTGCTGCTTTCTTCAAAGGACGGTAGCAGTGCATCCAAGGCGGAAATCAGCAGCACGACGGGACAACATAGACCAGGGGAAGCCGGTAGGCATCTGTCTACCCAAGTCCAATGTGATGCTGGATATGGTACTGATCTGCACCGGACAGTCTCAGGGCAGGCGACGTGGATCAACCTAGAACTGCTAGATGAAGGAACGTATCCCACATCACAAGACTCCCTCCGACTACCACCATGTACTTCCAAGTACAATACTGCTGCGGGATTAGTCTACTTCTAATCCCTATCACAAGACTCCCTCCAGCTACGACAAGATGTACAAGAACTACAGAATACGCCCGGGGGCTGCTCTACTTCACAAACTATCATATTCATGACTTCGAAGATTTCAGACCACACAACAAAATGCTCGATGAATCAAAACAGCACACCAGGAGGATATTTATAGACCAAAGAAGCGGTGCACATGGACCGGGAGCACCAACGGAACAAACCTGACAAAGGACACAGTGAAAAGACATAATTCAATGAAAGAGGACTCAGACATGAGGGAACAGTACTCAAGAATGAGCATATTCGAAAGAATATACCAGCACTGTACAACTCATGAACAAACAACATTTACTTTCAACCACCACCATACAACTACATCTGACAACAGCAGACTACCAGAGAACATGCCAAGACCCTGTACCCGAGTTCTTTTCGAATAAAAGAACCCAGGTATATGCTCGGGGGCTGCAACAGGAGAGGTTTTCAATCCTTTGAACAACTCAGATTCAAGACCCTCCAACTCTTTGTTCCAAATAGCAAGAGGCTCAGGGGCTACACTCAATGAGTGCACTTTTTCTCCAAAAAAGCGCACATCATCAAGACAGATCACTTCAAGACCTCACGACAAAAAGAACCCGGACCTAGCTATATCCGAGCTCTTTTTGATAAAGAACCCGGGTATATGCTCAGGAACCTTCAAGAGAAGACCCTCCAGCTCCTTGTGCCAAAAAGCAAGAGGCTCGGGGGCTACACCCAAATGGGAGTACTTTTTTCTTGAAAAAGGTACACATCATGCGAAGATCTCAAGAAGCGCTACTGCGTTTAAACTCAAGAAAGCACTTTCGGATGGCGCTTGTTCACGCTTCGGCAAGACACGAAGGAACAAGACAAGGCTTCGAGCTCAACCATGAAGTGCTCGGGGGGCTTGCTGTGCAGGACCCACAGGATACCCATGCAAGGAAGGAGAAGATCTAGTCTAACTAGGATTCTTCCCATGTAATCCTAGTAGTAGTATTATTTTGTAATCCTACTAGGAACTCTCATTATAAACCGACTAGGACTCGGCCTCCCTATATAAAGGAGGCGGGGGTCCTAGAGACGGACTTTAACAACACAACACTTCACAATCAATCCAACGCAGAGGCTAACGCCGACTGGACGTAGGGCTATTACTCTATCAACGATCGAGGGTCCGAACCAGGATAAATCGACTATCTCTTGCATTCACCGTCGAGTTCTGCATACGCCAAAGCCCGAACATACTGCCCTGGGGACCCCTGTGGTAGGCTATCGGTGGTCAAACATCGACATGCTCCTATAACATCGATGTTGGCGACATTAGGGAGCTCGTTGTATTGCCGGGAGAAGCACCGGATGTACCCATAGAGGGTTTGTCCGGCCTTCTATCGATAGTTCTTGAGGTCCCATGGGTTTCTAGAGCGTTTGTATGTGCCCTAGAAGTTCCCCATTAAGATCTCCTTTAGGTCCATCCAACTCTGGATCCTGTTGGATAGCTGGTGTTCCAACCATGTTCGCGTCGAATCGGCTAAGAACAATGGAAGGTTGCGGATATTGAAATCGTCACTATCCGCACCACCATTTCTGGCGAAAGTGATAATCCTCGAGCCATAGTGCGGGTTTCGTAACAACCCGGGTTTTGGAGAAGCCAAAATATGAACTTTTAAAAATTTTCTGCAATGTGTGAAACATGTAATTGCTAGGTCAAACATGAGTCCAACTTGCTCACAAGGCGTTGCATACATGTAGATGGTGCATAGGTGATTGCGGGAGTTCTCGAGTTGTCACGTGATTGAGTCTTGATTATTGTTGGAGAGCACAACCCATAGCAACCTCCTTGTGATCCTCATGGGATTATTTGAGTCTTCCGTGAATCTCTCTCTATAATCCCAAACCCCACTAGAACCCGGACTTGCCATTTATATTTGTGCCGACCATTGGACCGGAATCCCTAAATCCTAATACCCCTAGAAGACCACCACGATGAGTAAGCATGTTGTTAATACATGCGGGTACGCACATATAAGACCTATGAGTAGGAGAACAAAGGAAAAGACACTCTCCTCTAGTCGCCAGTGGAAATCATCTCGAGCCCCTCTTGGAGCTCACATCTCGAGTACCATCAATACCCCTCTTGAAATTCCTATTCAAACTCCATGCAGATTCCCCCAAATTCCCCTCAAATTCCACCTTCGAGTCTTTCCGAATATCCCCTGGAAAATTCCCATCCGAACACTCGTGGAAACTTCGTCTTGAGTTTATATGAATCCCTCCGAAAGATTCCTCGAACATTGCCTTATATTTCACCTTGGAAACCCTTCCCAAGATGTGGTGAATTCTTCTCAAATCCAAGTTCAAACCATTTAAACATAAATTGGAAAATATATTCCCTTCTCTCTTCTCTCCCCTCATGCCTTGGCCGGCCCAGCACTCCCTCTTTTCCCCTTCATTCTCTTTTTCCTGAACCGGCGCCAGCAGGCCTAGCTCGCCACTACTCCATTCGGCCCGCTCACCCCTTCCCTCGGCCCAACCAGCGCAGGAGCCCAACTGAGCCCCCTCTCTCCTTGCCAAGCTGTGGCCCAGCCTGCCCTTGACCCTTTCACTGCCTTGCTGGTGGTCTGCTTGGCCAAATGTCGTGTGCACAGCCAGCCCGACCAAGAAGCCATGCCCAGCTGCCGGCAACCAGCATGCCCTCCAACCCTAGGCGCACCGTGACCCCACTCCCAGACCCCACCGCCGCCGCTTCCATTGCCAGAGTTCGTGTCTGGCATAGCGCCAGACCTACGCCCCCTCGCTCGTCATGCCGTGTGGCGGGGCGCGGACCCCGAGAATCGCCGCCGTCCGCGACCCCTGGCTGCCCTAGCCTGCCTGCATAAATAGTGCCACCCTTCTTATTCTTCCTCCAAGCCGCCGCCACCTTCACCACGGCCTCGCCACGCTGGAGGCGCACCACGGCAACACCGCCTCCACTTTCCGCATCGCGACCAAGCCACCGGTGAGGCCCGTCCCTGCCTCGCGCTAGAGCACCAGCAGCATTCTGCTCGAAACCTCGCCACCAGCGGCGTCATCCACAGCCACGCCGAGCACCATCGCCACACTGCTGCCGAAGCACTACCCGCGACGCCGTGCTCCTCGGCTGCCCGACGTCGTGCCGTTCCGGACCTAAGGCCAAGCCTGAGGCGCCGTCTTCCATCTTCTCGCTGGCCGTCGCGTCCATGCCACCCACCTCTGCCTCCTTCCCATTTCCAAGAGAGCCATAGCCATGGCGCCCGGAGGCTAAGGCGATGCCGGCTACGGCACCTCCATGGCGCCCCTGCAGCACCGCCTCCATGACTGTGCTGCCGGCATCCCCACGGTGTCCGTCTTCCTCGAGCCGCGCCTCAACTGTGAGACCACCCCGACGTGCATGGCAACCTGCACCAGGCCTCGCCACTACGACGTTGAGCTGGCCGTGGACACGATCCATCGCCCCAAGCCAAGCTCCTTCCCCGCCCGCGACATGAGCATGTCGTGATGTCACGTCGTCCCGAGCCTCTGCACCAACGCCTTGACACCGCAACGTCGCCCACCGCGCTGCCGGAATGACCGCTCAGAGCCACCTTCGCCAGACTGCTCCAAATCACGCCACGCCGGAGCCACACGGACGTCGTCGAGCACGCCGCCACCGCGAGCACCTCCCACCCTTCGGCGACTACCAGCAAGGCCAGAGCCCACCGTCGCAGCACCAGCCACGAGCTCCATCCTCGGCTGCCGCGGTCACCACTTCGCTAAAGGACTGCAACCTCTTCCCAGCATCGACCATCGTCATCTTGTGTGACCGGCCTTCGAGCCGTGTAACTCTCCGTGCAGGGAAGACGCCGGCCCCTTGCGGCGTCTTCCATGAACCATGGCCGAGCTCCGTCCAGCAGCCGCCACCTCTTCGGCAATCTATATCCTCCCCACTTTTGTGAACATATGTTTATCTTTCATTCGCACATGACCATCATCTATGTATCATCTATCTATCCATGATTAGTAAATGCCTGTGCCGACCATCGCCGCCGGTCTACTCCTTTGTTTCCATTTCCCTTCATGACGATCTATCTATTACGCGTGTCCATCTCTTGTACCTCGAATTCTTTTCCCTAATGCTTCGACTAGGTGCTACATCTTCGTCGCCCGATCACCCGGATGAGCCGAAGCCGTTGGATGACCATAGGTGCGACCCACTACAAGCTCCACCAAGATCACGATGTCGAGCAACGCGGGTCACGTTCTTCCACTTCTACAAAACCTCGGTGAGCCACCACTGTGCCCCTCTTTCCAACCCCGATTTTGCTTACCGGCCATGGTGTTCCAACCATGGAACACGTAGACCGAGGCCACCTCCTGCCTTTGGACACACAAGCACACACACACGTTACTAACCCAAGCCAAATCGAACCACCGGAGTTCCAAGAACACCGGTGTGGTTGCCGACTACCATTGAAGCATTCTCTAAAGCCATGTCTCGTCCACCGTGAACCACGCCCAAAGGAGTCAAGCCTTGATCACCGTCTCTGACGATTGCGATGGAGCTCTACCGCTCCTAGACACGCCTGCACTCACTAGCACGAGACCGGACTTAGCCAAACGGATCCACGGCGTAGGAGACGCCGGAAAGGACTTGTCGCCTAAAAAAAACCGTCGTGGCCAAGCCATGCCGCGGTAAAGAGTTACCATGACCTCATCGTGAGCCCCGAAGCCATAATTGGACCATGTGGTATTGATCGCCGCATCATGGACTGCAGGATTCCCTTTTTGGTTGCCCTGACAGGTTCCGTGGAACCCTGTGCCCATGTTTCACCACTGTTCCGGCTACCTCGAGTTACGAGAACATGCCATTGAGATCTACCAGGACCCACACTAAAGGCCTTTTGAAGTAGTCACATTGCACGACTCACGGACAAAGCCTTGGCATACACCGCATGACCTAGCACCGTGTCGTCCACCCTGGACCAGCCCCCAACTCGGCCCAAGCCTAGCCCACCTGAGCCCGTTAAGAGCCTAGTCACTGTTGACTGTTGACCAGTCAACGATGATTGTTGACCAACCCCACATGTCAGTGACCGGTCTTGAGGCCCACACATGTCCGACCACCGTTCTTTGAAGATTCACATTGCCGAGATCACCGTCACCGAGACCACTGTTGCCGAGACCACCATGACCCCGTCTACTGCGAGCCATACCCTCTGGACCATGAACCCTAGTCGTATGTCATACCGAGACCATGGAAAGCCCCATCTCGCATCTTTCTGTATACGCATGTCTACCTTGTTGGGCCCTATTTTTACAACCTATCTGTCCATGACTGTCTTACAGGATCTATCCATCACCCAGCTATGGAATGTGCTACTCCACAGTCGTGTCGAGTTGTTGTGTCTTTTGGTCATGTTTGGTTCTTATCACTAGTTGTTGGTGTTGTTGCCTGTGTGTCGAGCCTTCGAGCCGGCTAAGGGATCGTACCTCGTTCAGACGTTACGATCACGGGATCCATCTCGCCATGACCGTGATGCCGAGTGTAACTCGACCCCTCGCTTTTTAGTTGACTTCATAGTACCACGAGCGTTAGCTCCCGTCTTCGGCCCTAGAACATGGATGTGATGGATTCAATATCGATGGCGATATCGATGCGGATATTACCCGCACATTTTGAGCCCTTCGTGACCAAGTTCTGTGGGAGAAAACCTGGGAGTAAACAATCATGGAACGATGAATGCCAACTCATTGGCATAGCCTGTGGCCGCGAGTTCACCTCGCCATGACCCTGGAGCCACGCCTCTCTTTCGCTTTTAGTTGCTTCTTCGTGCTCAAGCCCTTGTATGCTTGTACCCCGTTTGACCATCACGTTTCTCTGATTCTCGCGGTGACAACCACACCGCTTCGAATCCGAGAGATATCTCAGTGCCAGTGCACCCAGGTCGGGTACCCTACGAGTGGCTTACGCACTTGGTGTTCTTGAGTGTCACTCCTTCCGATGCCTTGTCCTTGTCGCAGCGTGTGCATTGGAAGAAGTAGACCTTGTTCCTTGTTGTTCTTGCTCTTGTTGCACCGATAGCCCGCTCTGTTCGATCCCGTCTTGCCCATGACGATTGGAACAAAGACTGGACTATTCCCTTTTGTTAGCAAAGCTATGGTCTATGTCATACCTCGGACCCATGCGTGTCGACCCGATCGACCGTCTAAGACCATCTTTCCCGAAGATGTATCTGAGAACAAGACATGGATGTGCCTAGCTAATCCCCACGTCTTTTGCCGTGTTGAGCGACTCTCTTCTTGGCTCCTAACGTTATTATGTCATGTGGATCGAGAGGACCCGTTGCTGTCCAATCTCTTTGCGCTACCGCATTCTACCATAGCGGACGAGCCGAAGTACGTTGGAGCCAAGTCACAATAGTGTTATTCGTTCTTGTCTGCTTCTTGTATCCAATGGTGACCCGGTGGGATAAAGTCATAAGAGTCAAACCCGTCGTTCTTCTTTCTTGGGGCCCGACTTCCAATCCCGTCGATTCAATGGCACCGGATCAGAAGATCGTGAGCCGTGGTGTGCTATGGATAAGCTTTGGCTTAGGCTTAAACCATCTATTCTAAAGCCATACTGGCTTGGCCATGACTTAAGCTTGTGCTTAGCAAACAACAATTTGTGATTCTTGGCCCGAGGAAATCGAACAACCGCCGAGAGGGCTAAGCCGTGTATCTCTTATTGTCTCGATGGCGTTATTGGATTTTCCTGCGTCTTGTCGTCTTTTCAAGTGTTGAGTGTTCTCTTGCCTTGCGTGTCGCCCGTGGAGTGGTGACGATCGGACCAAGAGAACGAGGGCGACGACAAGGGCTGTGGAATGGAGTCAACACGGGAGGAGGTGACCCGCTAATGGAACACCAACGAATGGAGAATTGAACCACTACTACCTCTACATCGCGGTGTCATGGCAGCACCCTCTTTTAGAGAATCCTATTAGACATTGCATAATATCTAGAATCGCTAGCGCTTTATAATTATTCCTTTGCTAAAACTTTGATGCATGCTACTACGAGCCATTATTACCTGATGCAACCCACTCTACCACGTCACCCACGCCTTGCGCATTCGCTCGCTTATATATGCTTACTTGCACGCTTGCTTGCATATTACACCACTATACTTATTATTAACTCCACTTCGCATTATATCGGGGATGTGATCTTTGGTGGTGAACCCCCTAGGAATGGTTTGGCTATGGGTGCGAACTTCGGTGGTGGGTGGCGTCTTTGCGTGAGTCTTGGGTGCGTGGAGAGTGAGGGTTGTGTCGACCGAACTAGAATAACGATGAGCCTAGGGCGATTCTTGCCATGTGGTGCTACCTAGGCACTTTCGATATGGAATACATGGCGGGTAAATGGTAATTGGAGGTGGCCTTGGGTGTGAACCTCGGAGAGGTGGAGCCTAGGGTGGAGGTGTCTTTGTGGTGGCACGGTAAATGGAAACCCCGATGAAGGCATTACGCTTGGTCACCCCTAAGGACTTACTAGTACTTAGATTCACCGGGAATCCTTTACATCCCACTCGCCCTATATGGTGCAGGACGGTCGGACTACTTGGTAGAGCGATGCCACTACTGCTAGGCGAACATGTGCAAGGAGGTACGGGGTGCGCGGTTTCCCCCCCACACCCTTCCGAGACTTTAGGAGGCCTTGTGGACCGGCTCTTGACATCCGGTGGGCCCCAGCTCTGTCTACGACTCACAGTATCAGCCATCCCAGACTAGACTTGGGATGTTCTAGGGCTGAGAGGTAGGGTGGCATCGTTCTAGGCTAGCAAGCGGCCGGAATCTGCCTAGACGGGGCACCATCGAGGATGGCTGTCTTGTGGGTATGTGAAACCTCTGCAGAGTGTATGGTTGATCGATCGATACATATGCCAACTCGTCGGCTATGGACCTTTCCTGGGTTTCGCTTAAACTAGATAGGAGATGAGTCCTTCTGTCCTCCCTCCATGGTTGGGGTATTTTCCGGTCGTGAGCCTTGGGGCTACGGGCCATTGAGACAAGGCCGAGAGGGAGTTGGCCTGTCGACCTGAGTGTGTGAGATGAGATAAGGTGTGGTGGTGTGGAGGTGGTTACGGTTGGGATGGGTTGGTCGATGGATATGGATGGATGTGGATGTGTGTGGCTGGGAATGTGTTAAAAACTGGACATTACTATTACATTTCTACTGTTACTTACTTCTCATGCGCTAAGGATGCAAACCACAGCCAAATGTTAGGATCGCTAGATCCTCTTGTTTTACCTTTTCCACTAAAGCTCATCGGTGCTGACCATGGCCTACACACATCTGGCGGTGTGCAGATTTCCTGCTTCTCAGAGATGCTGACTAGAGAAGGATTAGGAGGTCTCGTGCCTACGCTCAAGTTTGGTTCGGAGATGGAATCTACGCTGCACTACGCCAACTCTGATGACGACCCATGAAGGAGAAGCCTTCACTCGTTAGTCTTCTGCTAGATTAACTCTATAATAGGTGTGTTCCCCAGTGATGTAATATCTTGTATTCTTGTAATCTTACGATGTATGACTGTGATATCGACTGATATGAGATAATATGATGGAATCAACTGTTGGTTTCATCATATTATAATTCATTATGTGGATTTTCCCTTCGCGGAAAATTGAGGATGTTTCAGTTGGTATCAGAGCCATACTTGACCTTAGGACGAGACCTTTAGTACCAAACACTAGTTTAGAAGCCAAACATTCTATCTGTAGTGGAGTCATAGCTACTAACACTTGATTCCCTGTCTCTACCTTGAATTCTACTACAAACTGACTATCCCCGATCTGAAAAGTTGACCACTAGGAAATGATTCCCTATGTCACCCACGCAAGATCGATAGATGTGTGAGACTCAAAGGCTTAGGAGTCGCCTTAAGTCAACACTATGCATATAGGAGTTGTAATGCTGCTTGAGTGCTTGGATCTTTTTGCTTCTTATGCTTCTTGTGATTATATTGCTTGAGTGAAGAATATAGAAGCTATTTTATTTACATGTGACTCTAGGACCACAGCTAACCCAAAGAAAGGCTATGAACCAAGACCGCCATATGACTAGACAAAACCTCTAGAGATCCTTGGACACCCCGTACAAATTTGGATTGAGTTATCAAAGAAAACAAAAGGACGACAATTCCTTTAGCAAGGTTCTATGGAACAACTACACCAATCAAGAAGCAACACCCTACCTCTTCACCGACCGAGCAACACCTTAATCTCGGGACGAGATTCACCATAAGGAGGGTGGATGTACCAACCCGGGTTTTTGGAGAAGCCAAAATACTGAACTTTTAAAAATTTTCACCTGCAATGTGTGAAACATGTAATTGCTAGGTCAAACACGAGTCCAACTTGCTCACAAGACGTTGCATACATGTAGATGGTTTGTAGGTGATTGCTTTGGAGTTCTCGAGTTGTCCTGTGATTGAGTCTTGATAATTGTTGGAGAGCACAACCCATAGCAACCTCCTTGTGATCCTCGCGAGATTATTTCGAGTCTTCCGTGAATCTCTCTCTATAATCCCGAACCCCACTAGAACCCGGACTTGCCATTTATATTTGTGCTGACCATTGGACCGGAATCCCTAAACCCTAAGACCCCTAGAAGACCACCACGATGAGTAAGCATGTTGTTAATACATGCGGTATGCCTTTATATAAGACCTATGAGTAGGAGAACAAAGGAAAAGACATTCTCCTCTAGTCGCCATGTGGAAATCATCTCGAGCCCTCTTGGAGCTCACATCTCGAGTACCATCAATACCCCTCTTGAAATTCCTATTCAAACTCCATGCAGATTCCCCCGAATTCCCCTCAAATTCCCCCTTCGAGTCTTTCCGAATATCCCCTGGAAAATTCCCATCCGAACACTCGTGGAAACTTCGTCTTGAGTTTATATGAATCCCTCCGAAAGATTCCTCGAACACCGCCTTATATTTCACCTTGGAAATCCTTCCCAAGATGTGGTGAATTCTTCTCAAATCCAAGTTCAAACCATTTAAACATAAATTGGAAAATCTATTCCCTTCTCTCTTCTCTCCCCTCACGCCTTGGCCGGCCCAGCACTCCCTCTTTTCCCCTTCATTCTCTTTTTCCTGAACCGGCGCCAGCAGGCCCAGCTCGCCACTACTCCATTCGGCCCGCTCACCCCTTCCCTCGGCCCAACCAGCGCAGGAGCCCAACCGAGCCCCCTCTCTCCTTGCCAAGCCGTGGCCCGACCTACCCTTGCCCCGCTCGCCGCTCCTCCTCCTCCTCCCCCCTCACACAGCGCGTGGTGCCTTAGCCCCAACCAGCCTGACCCCGGTCGGCCCGGCCCGACAAGCCGTGGCCCAGCCTGGCCAGTAGCCACACGCCCCTCCAACCCTAGGCATGCCGCGACCCCGCTCCCAGACCCCGCCGCCGCCGCTCGCCCGCTGCGAGTTCGCATGCGCGCAACGCCAGCCCCGCGCCCCCTCGCTCGATGCACGCCGCGTGGCCGGGGAGCGCGGACCCCGAGAATCGCCACCATCCGTGACCCCTGGCTGCCCTAGCCTGCCTGCATAAATAGCGCCGCCCTTCTTCTTCTTCCTCCACGCCACCGCCGCCGCCTTCACCACGACCTCGCCACGCTGGAGGCGCACCACGGCAGCGCCGCCTCCCTGCTCCGCGTCGCGACCAAGCCACCGGCGAAAGCCATCCACCTTTCGCCCGGAGCAGCGCGCGTCTTTGCTCGAGCCTCGCCACGGCGACATCATCCACAGCCATGCTGAGCACCATCGCCGCGCTGCTGCCGAAGCACCACCTGCGACGCCGTGCTCCCCGATCGTCCGACGTTGTGACGTTCCGGACCTGAAGCCGAGCCCGAGGCGCCGTCTTCCGTCTTCTCGTCGGCCACCGCGTCCATGCCACCCACCTCTGCCTCCTTCCCATTTCCAAGAGAGCCATAGCCATGGCGCCCGAGAGCAAAGCGATGCGGCTCGACACCTCCACGGTGCCCCTCGCAAAGACCGCCTCCACGACGCAGTTGCCGCATCATCCCCACGGCGTCAGTCTTCCTTGAGCCGCGCCTCAACCGCGAGACCACCCCAACGTGCACGGTGACCTGCACCAGGCCTCGCCACTGCGACGTCAAGCCAGCCGTGGACACGATCCATCGCCCCAAGCCAACCTCCTTCCCTGACCACGACGTGAGCTTGTCGTGATGTCACGCCGTCCCAAGCCTCTGCACCAACACCATGACACCGCAACGTCGCCCACCGCGCTACCAGAATGACCGCTCAGAGCCACCTTCGCCACACTGCTCCGAATCACGCCACGTCGGAACCGCACGGATGTCGTCGAGCACGCCGTCACCGCGAGCACCTCCCACCCTTCGGCGACTACCAGCAAGGCCGAAGCCCACCGTCGCAGCACTAGCCGTGAGCTCCATCCTCGGCTGCCGCGGTCACCACTTCGCTAAAGGACCGCAACCTCTTCCCGGCGTCAACTATCGTCATCTTCTGTGACCGGCCTTCGAGCCGTGTAACTCTGTGTGTAGGGAAGAAGCCGGCCCCTTGCGGCGTCTTCCGCGAACCATGGCCGAGCTTCGTCCAGCAGCAGCCACCTCTTCGGCAATCTATATCCTCCCCACTTTTGTGAACATGTGTTTATCTTTCATTCGCACATGACCATCATCTATGTATCATCTATCTATCCATGATTAGTAAATGCCTGTGCCGACCATCGCCGCCGGTCTACTCCTTTGTTTCCATTTCCCTTCATGACGATCTATCTATTACGCGTGTCCATCTCTTGTACCTCGAATTCTTTTCCCTAGTGCTTCGACTAGGTGCTACATCTTCGTCGCCCGATCACCCGGATGAGCCGAAGCCGTTGGATGACCATAGGTGTGACCAACTACAAGCTCCGCCAAGATCACGATGCCGAGCAACGCGGGTCACGTTCTTCCACTTCGACAAAACCTCGGTGAGCCACCACCATGCCCCTCTTTCCAACCCCGATTTTGCTTACCGCCATGGCGTTCCAACCATGGAACAGCGTGAGACCGAGGCCACCTCCGGCCTTTGGACACACAAGCACACACACGTGACTAACTAAAAAGCCAAATCGAACCATCGGAGTTCCAAGAACACCGGTGTGGTTGCCGACTACCATTGAAGCATTCTCTAAAGCCATGTCTCATCCACCGTGAACCACGCCCGAAGGAGTCAAGCCTTGATCACCATCTCTGATGATTGCGACGGAGTTCTACCGCTACTAGACATGCCCGCACTCACTAGCACGAGACCGGACTTAGCCAAATGGATCCACGGCGTAGGAGACGCCAGAAAGGACTTGTCGCCTAAAAAAAACCATCGTGGCCAAGCCATGCCGTGGTAAAGAGTTACCATGACCTCATCGTGAGCCCCGAAGCCGTAATTGGACCACGTGGTATTGATCGCCGCATCATGGACTGCAGGATTCCCTTTTTGGTTGCCCTGACAGGTTCCGTGGAACCCTGTGCCCATGTTTCACCACTGTTCTGGCTACCTCGAGTTACGAGAACATGCCGTCGAGATCTACCAGGACCCACACTAAAGGCCTTTTGAAGTAGTCACATTGCATGACTCACGGACAAAGCCCTGGCATACACCGCATGACCTAGCACCGTGTCGTCCACCCTGGACCAGCCCCCAACTCGGCCCAAGCCTGGCCCACCTGAGCCCGTTAAGAGCCTAGTCACTGTTGACTGTTGACTAGTCAACGATGACTGTTGACCAACCCCACATGTCGATTGACCGTCTTTGAGGCCCACCTCTCGACCACCGTTGCCAAGATTACCGTTGCCGAAGATTACTGTTGCCGAGATCACCGTCGCCGAGACCACTGTTGCCGAGACCACCATGACCCCGTCTACTGCGAGCCATACCCTCTAGACCATGAACCCTAGTCGTATATCTTACCGAGACCATGGAAAGCCCCATCTCGCATCTTTTCGTATACGCATGTCTACCTTGTTGGGCCCTATTTTTACAACCTATCTATCCATGACTGTCTTACAGGATCTATCCATCACCCAGCTATGGAATGTGCTACTCCGCAGTCGTGTCGAGTTGTTGCGTCTTTTGGTCATGTTTGGTTCTTATTGCTGGTTGTTGGTGTTGCTGCCTGTGTGCCGAGCCTTCGAGCCGGCTGAGGGATCGTACCTCGTTCAGACGTTACAATCACGGGATCCGTCTCGCCATGACCGTGATGCCGAGTGTAACTCGACCCCTTGCTTTTTAGTTGACTTCATAGTACCACGAGCGTTAGCTCCTATCATCGGCCCTAGAACATGGACGTGATGGATTCAATATCGATGGCGATATCGATGCGGATATTACCCGCACATTTTGAGCCCTTCGTGACCAAGTTCTGTGGGAGAAAACCAGGGAGTAAACAATCATGGAACGATGAATGCCAACTCGTTGGCATAGCCTGTGGCCGCGAGTTCACCTCGCCATGACCATGGAGCCACGCCTCTCTTTCGCTTTTAGTTGCTTCTTCGTGCTCAAGCCCTTGTATGCTTGTACCCCGTTTGACCATCACGTTTCTCTGATTCTTGCGGTGACAACCACACCGCTTCGAATCCGAGAGATATCTCAGTGCCAGTGCACCCTGGTCGGGTACCCTACGAGTGGCTTACGCACTTGGTGTTCTTGAGTGTCGCTCCTTCCTATGCCTCGTCCTTGTCGCAGCGTGTGCGTTGGAAGAAGTAGACCTTGTTCCTTGTTGTTCTTGCTCTTGTTGCACCGATAGCCCGCTCTGTTCGATCCTGTCTTGCCCGTGATGATTGGAACAAAGACCGGACTATTCCCTTTTGTTAGCAAAGCTATGGTCTATGTCGTACCTCGGACCCATGCGTGTTGACCCGATCGACCGTCTAAAACCATCTTTCCCGAAGATGTATCTGAGAACATGACATGGATGTGCCTAGCTAATCCCCGCGTCTTTTGCCGTGTTGAGCGACTCTCTTCTCGGCTCCTAACGTTATTATGTCGTGTGGATCGAGAGGACCCGTTGCTGTACAATCTCTTTGCGCTACCGCATTCTACCATAGCGGACGAGCCGAAGTACGTTGGAGCCAAGTCACAATAGTGTTATTCGTTCTTGTCTGCCTCTTGTATCCAATGGTGACATGCGGGATAAGGCTGTAAGAGCCGAACCCCGTCGTTCTTCTTTCTTGGGGCCCGACTTCCAATCCCCGTCGATTCAATGGCACCGGATCGGAAGATCGTGAGCCATGGTGTGCTATGGATAAGCTTTGGCTTAGGCTTAAACCATCTATTCTAAAGCCATACTGGCTTGGCCATGACTTAAGCTTGTGCTTAGCAAACCACCATTTGTGATTCTTGGCCCGAGGAAATCGGACAACCGCCGAGAGGGCTAAGCCGTGTATCTCTTATTGTCTCGATGGCGTTATTGGATTTTCCTGCGTCTTGTCGTCTTTTCAAGTGTTGAGTGTTCTCTTGCCTTGCGTGTCGCTTCGTGGAGTGGCTGACGATCGGACCAAGAGAACGAGGACGACGACAAGGACTGTGGAATGGAGTCAACACAGGAGGAGGTGACCCCGCTAATGGAACACCAACGAATGGAGAATTGAACCACTACTACCTCTACATCGCAGGTGTCATGGCAGCACCCTCTTTTAGAGAATCCTATTAGACATTGCATAATATCTAGAACTGCTAGCGCTTTATAATTATTCCTTTGCTAAAACTTTGATGCATGCTACTACCTGAGCCATTATTACCTCGATGCAACCCACTCTACCACGTCACCACCTTTGCGCGTTAAGCCGCTTATATGCATACATACTTGCACGCTTGCTTGCATATTACACCACTATACTTATTATTAACTCCACTTCGCATTATATCGGGGATGTGATGCTGGTGGTGAACCCCCTGGGAATGGTTTGGCTATGGGTGCCAAACTTGGTGGTGGGTGAGCGTGCTGCGTGAGTCTTGGGTGCGTGGAGAGTGAGGGTTGTGTCGACCGAGCTAGAATAACAACGAGCCTAGGGAGAGTCTTGCCATGTGGTGCTACCTGGGCACTCGGATATGGAATACCTGTGGCGGGTAAATGGTAATTGAGGTGGCCTTGGGTGTGAACCTCGGAGAGGTGGAGCCCGGTGGAGGAGGTGCTTTGTGGTGGCACAATGAAATGGAAACCCCGATGAAGACATTACGCTTGGTCACCCCTAAGGACTTACTAGTACTCAGATTCACTGGGAATCCTTTACATCCCACTCGCCCTATATGGTGCGGGACGGTTGGACTACTTGGTAGAGCGATGCCACTCACTGCTAGGCGAGCGTGTGCAAGGAGGTACAGGTGTGCGTGGTTTCCCCCACACCCTTCCGAGACTTGGGAGGCCTTGTGGATCGGCTCTTGACATCCTGGTGGGCCCCGGCTCGCATCTCGACTCACAATGATCGCCCATCCCAGACTAGACTTGGGATGTTCCAGGGCTGAGAGGTAGGGTGGCATCATTCTAGGCTAGCAAGCGGCCAAAATCTACCTAGACGAGGCACCGTCGAGGATGGCTATCTTATGGGTATGTGAAACCTCTACAGAGTGTATGGTTGATCGATCGATACATATGCCGACTTGTCGGCTATGGACCTTTCCTGGGTTTCGCTTAAACTAGATAGGAGATGAGTCCTTCTATCCTCCCACCATGGTTGGGGTATTTTCTGGTCGTGAGCCTTGGGGCTACGGGCCGTTGAGACAAGGCCGAGAGGGAGTTGGCCTGTCGACCTGAGTGTGTGAGATGAGATAAGGTGTGGTGGTGTGGAGGTGGTTATGGTTGGGATGGGTTGGTGGATGGATATGGATGGATGTGGATGTGTGTGGCTGGGAATGTGTTAAAAACTGGACATTACTATTACATTTCTACTATTACTTACTTCTCATGCGCTAATGATGCAAACCACAGCCAAATGTTAGGATCGCCAGATCCTCTTGTTTTACCTTTTCCACTAAAGCTCATCGGTGCTGACCATGGCCTGCACACATCTGGCGGTGTCTGATTTCACCTTCTTAGAGATCTTTGACTAGAGAAGGATTAGGAGGTCTCGTGCCTACGCTCAAGTTTGGTTCGGAGATGGAATCTACGCTGCACTACGCCAACTCTGATGATGACCCGTGAAGGAGAAGCCTTCACTCGTTAGTCTTCCGCTAGATTAACTCTGTAATAGGTGTGTTCCCCAGTGATGTAATATCTTGTATTCTTGTAATCTTACGATGTATGACTGTGATATCGACTGATATAAGATAATATGATGGAATCAACTATTGGTTTCATCATATTATAATTCATTCTGTGGATTTTCCCTTCGTGGAAAATTGAGGATGTTTCAGGTTTGTCTCCCCAGAGTACTTTGGGATGTTGGTTGGTGGCTGATACCTTGGCGGGAAAGCAGCATTGAAGATGTGATGGCCCAAGGCCTGAGGCCCCGGTAGGCCAGGGCTCGAGCTTTGGTCCTCACCGCAGTCGTAGCGTCCGCCACATCGAGGGTGGTAGCCATATCTGGCTCCCTCTCTTGGGTCATCGTAGGCATGTCTACGGGCGCCGAGGGTGTTGCGCACGTCACGGTTGTGGCCGAGACGCTGACGCACCAGGACCGCGGTGTGCTACCTACTTCCTTGTGGTTCCTGGTGGACTGATGCGCCCCTGCTGGGGCATTCTAAGAGCGTGCACTGGCTGGCATCGAGCTCGTGTCGCTAAGACAAGGAGCTCTCGGCCTGCTGCGCCGCCGCATGCTCAAGCAACGTGTGAATCTCGCGGTGGGCCTGACGATCCTCGGGCGTCGTGGCCTCTGGAAGGCCATGGAGCAAGGCCACTACAGCAGCGATGTTCTAGCTTGCCTGGACAAAGCGAGGGAGGGCTTCATCGTCTACGACGATCCTCTGGTTCACGTTGTGGGGCCATGGGACGTGCGCGCCCACCGTCTCCGTGGCGCTCTATCTCCTGGTTGAGCTTCGTGCATTCTTGCTCGAGCTAGAGTCACGCTTCCTTGATCTCTCGGTGTCAGGCTTTTAGCTGCTCCACCGACATGCGTGGCGGGGCCGCTATCTCCCTCTCAGCCTCGTCGCCGAGGTCGTTTGTTGGAGTAGCCTCCCCCTCATGGATGTTTTCGACGTGCCCCTCGGGGGTACCCACCATGAAGCATTCACGAGAGGGGTGATGGCTTCCCCTGTTGGAGTCAGAGCCAGAGGGTGACCCTGGCTCCTCTGCCAGGAGGTCATGGAAAGATTATGTGACGTGTTCGATCACCCCATGAACTCGTTGTTCGCGAGGATGGGGTCATCTTGTTGTGCCACAAGGTGGCTAACGGTCACCGCGGCATTGCGGAGACCGAATGGAAGCACTGTTGGGGCGCTCTGTGTGGGGTGTTCCAGAGAGAGGATGAGGCGGCGCGGGTCCTCCTTGGATGGCTGGGGTCCTAGGGAGACGCCGAGCTGGCGCTCAAGCCTCCCGTAGTTGAGGCCAATGGAGGGGAGAGGTTGGATGGTGGCGTGAGCCCATGCCAACTCTCCTCCCACCGTAATGATGAAGTCCAGGTCACCGAAGCGCATGTGTGCACCTAGGACCCAGCTGATTCCATGGCTAGCCATCCATGGCCGGATGTTAATGTTGGAATGCACAAAGGTCCCCTACCTGGCGTGCCAACTATCGGTTTTTTGAGTAAACACCAACGAGTAAATTTGTATTATTGCGTGTTGGGCCTGGATGGTGTGCTAAAAGACACAAGGTTTATACTGATTAGGGCAAAATGTCCCAACGTCCAGTTTGTGGCTGCTGCTCGTGTTATTAGCACTGAAAGGTTCATAGTAGGGGTTACAAATGGACGAGAGAGGGACGGGTCCCAAGTCTCTGATGGAAAGGTTGAAAGGACGCTAAGAGCTTGGTTGCTGCTTAGCCGTATGTTATGTAATGCATGGTGTGTTCTATTGATCCATCGTCTTAGTGGGGTACCCTACCTTCACTTTTATAGACCAAGGGGAAGTAGGGATTACAGATGGGAGAAAGGAGAAAAACCAGAGGCCAAGAAAGTCCTTCGAAGGTGCCGGGTCATCCTTTTTCTCTGAGCCAGCCCTACTGACACAGTAGACTGTCCCAGGGATAGCGCCCTACTGAGCGTCTGTCCATAGATGATGCCATGCTCTGGCTTGATTAGCAAGTGGTCGCGTCCCATCCTACCCTGGTGGGCGGCGCGATGGACCGGGGTGTTGATCCACAAGCCTACGGGGAGCGGACGGCGCAGTGACTGCATGTCCGTCACTGTAGAGGACACGAGTCTCCTCTTGGACAATAGTGGTTTTCATATGGTTCCATCAGGATCCGCGCCCGAGGGCCAATGGCGGTGCCCACAACACTATAAAACAATTGTCGGCGCCCACAACACTGTTTGGGCTCTAACATGCCCGGAAGGGCCTTAATGCGCTCGATTTGTCATATCCTGTCGGTACTTTCCTACAGGCATGCAGGGTATGGTGCAGGGTAGGGTCCTCGGTATTGCGGTTGACTTGAGTGTCCTGCCTTATCTGTGCGTGTAGTTATGAAGGAGCAGCGCATAGACGTCGAGCGAGGCTGAGCCAGCCCCCGAACGTCGGGCGATGCAGAATCTGCCCCCGGACGTCGGGCGAGGCGGAGCCAGCCCCGGACGTCGAGCGAGGCAGAGCCAGCCCCGGACGTCGGTCGACCCTAGGGGTCGGGCGAGACGGAGCCTGCCCTCGGACGTCGGGCGAGGCAGAGCTAGCCCCCGGACGTCGAGCGAGATGGAGTCTACCCTCGGACGTCGGGTGAGGCGGAGCCAGCCCCCGAACATCGAGCGAGGCGGAGTCTGCCCCCGGACGTCGGGTGAGGTAGAGCTAGCCCCAGGACGTCGAGCGAGGCGGAGCCTGCCCTCGGACGTCGGGTGAGGCGGTGCCAGCCCCCAGACGTCGGGCAAGGTGGAGTTTGCCCTCGGACATCGGGCGAGGCGGAGCCAGCTCCTGGACGTTGGGCGAGGCAGAGCCTGCCCTCGGACGTCGGGCGAGGCAGAGTCAACCCCCGGACGTCGGGCGAGGCGGAGTCTGCCCTCAGACGTTGGGCGAGGCAGAGCTAGCCCCCGGACGTCGGGCGAGGCGGAGTCAGCTTGGGGTGGGGCCCATGGTCTCGGTGGACGGACAAGGAGTGACCCGTTAAGCGGTGAAGTCACACTCTTGATTGTGTGGATGAGTCAGCGTTCGACGGTTGTTAGCTCCTCCTCTTTGGGTACCCTAATATTGGTCCCTGACACCTAGCGCCTGGACGTCCGGCCCCCTAGCGGCGTTCGGACGTAGGACCCAGGTAGCTCTCCCCCACTGCATCCTGTTCCCCGCCGCATCCCGTTCCCCACCCACGCCCCTGACTCTGTTCCCCACCACGACCTTATCCTCGTTCCCCACCGTGCCCCTATCCCCATTCCCCTACCCCGCTAGGTTCCCCCACGACGCCCCGTCCCCCACCACATCCCGTACCCCACTGTGTCCTGTCCTTGTTCCCCAACGCACCCTGTTCCCCCACCGTGACCCCTGTCCCATCGCAAACATATGGAAAAACTATGTAGTGCAACATCGGAATATAAATACTGCAATATCGCAAAAATATATAGTGCAACATGAAAAACATGTACTGCAACATTAAAAAATATGTACTTTAACATAGAAAATTATATGCTGCAACATAAAAAATCACGTACTGCAACATCGAAAAAATATATAGTGCAACATCGAAAAAACATGTACTGCAACATCGAAAAATATGTACTGCACCATCGAAAATTATGTGCTGCATCATAAAAAATTATGTACTACACCATCTCAAATAGTAGTACTGCAACATCGCAAAAATCAACCATGAAACTTGGAAATGGAAATATTCGAAAATCATCTGGAGCAGCAACCCAAAAATCCCATTGCAACATTCTACAATCATCTGCTGCAGCGTCCCAAAAAACTCATTGCAACAAGGAGAAACATATAAAAAAAAGGACGTGCAAAACAACAAGGGGATGGGCTCTGCTCCAGCCCCTAGCCCATCACCTTCGAACTCACCGGAGGGAGGAGGGAATAGCACCCGAGAACTCATCAGAACCCTAGCCACCGCCGCGTCCCTCAGATCTAGAGGAGGAGCATGAGGAGGAAGAGGAGGAGTGGAGGACAAGGGCTAAGATCTAGAGGAGGAGGAGGAGGCTCAGGTCTAGAGAAGGACCGACCTACCTCGTTGGAGCCATCACCGTTGTCCTCATCTCCGGTGGGGGGAGCGGGAGCCAGGTCATAATGGAGGTCGCTGACGGGGGAGGAAGGGAAGGAGCGCAGACAAGTAGGGCGGCAGCGAGCTGGACGTGAGCGCGGTGTCCATCCTAGAGAGCGCGTGCGGGTGGGCGCAACAGCAAGCGGCCGGGGGCATGTGGTGGCGGATGGAAATGGCGAGGCGTCGGAGGAATCGATGCGGCCTTCTTTTCTTCGGTGGCATCTGTGTCGGTCTAATTGGGCCACAGGTCTAGGTGCACGGCGCCCGGACAGGACGGACGCTCGCAGAGTATCATTATCGTATAATTAAAGATCATGGCCGATCCACTTTTTGTTTTTTTAAATTGATGGTAATAATGCATCAGTAGGGGTGGGCATAATTAACCAAGACTGAGAAACCAAACCGAAACAACCAAGACCGAAATTGAAATGATTGAGACCAATAGAATTTTGGTCTTGTCACAGATTTGGTCTTGAGTTCTCAGTAATCGAAATTATAACGATTAGTCGGTTTTAGGTCTCGATTAACCGAATTAACCGATGAGACCGATTTTACAAAAGAAGCACACCAAGGCCTTCCAACACCACCCAAGAATGCAAACCCTTGCTATACAACCCATCCATCTCTAGTTCTCCACTCACATGGTGAAACACTCCGGACCACTGTCTTCCTCTTCTGTCTTCTTCCTGCCTCCTTGCCCCTCGAGAGTCCTCCAGACCTCCACCCAAACATCTTCTGCATCCTCTGCAGCAAGTGGCGGCGCCTAGGATCCTATGCAACCGCCCCCTCTGCATCCTCTACACCCGGTAGTGATTTCTCCTCTGTAGCTAACAACATCTCGTGTGCGCCCTGCGGCAGCGTCTTCTGTGCAGCCGACAGTGGCATCTTGCCTCTTCCTACTCAAGCCGCAGCTGGCGCAACTGACAATGCTTCCCCGGTCAGATCCGACGGCCCCTCCTATGCCTCGACGATGATGAGCGTCACACCACATGCCATTCCTTCCTCAATAGTTTTAGTGCTTCTCCCCTTGACCACGGGGCTTAATGAGACTAGATCTGTTGTGCCTTGGTCACTGCTCCCACCACCCCACACCATGACAGATTGACAACTGAAAATTTTGCATATACTAGCTTTGTTTGTTGGATGCAGATATGCTTGATTCATAGGTAGTGGGGCTTTGACTGGGGCTTTGATTTTGCTTTGTGGATGAGTTTTTTGCTAATTATTTGGGGCGATTAGTTAGGTCGACGATCGAGACCGAATAGAACGAACCAAGATCTATTTCCTATCACGAATAACACATTGGTTATAGTAGAAAATGGTCTCATCTGTGTCCCACTTCACTCCCTATATATATGCTAACCCTGACCGCACCTTCACATGCATAGGTGGCACAGTTTGAAACATATAAGTGATGACTAGTAGTGTACTAATTGACCACTGAAATAGAAGAAATCACCTCTCCACATATATTTGGTGGATAAGGTCTTAGGGTAATTTTTTTTCAGTGAGTAATGGTTCCAATCAATGTCTCTGAAGAAAAAATGGATCTTCTTTCAAGGACTTTTGGGTTCTCAAAGGGCTCCCTCCCTTTTACATATTTGGGTTTACCTCTAAGGCTGACTAAACCAAAAGTGGAGGAATTCTTGCCTTTAGTTAATAGATGCGAGAGAAGACTAGTTAGCACTTCCTCTTTCCTCTCTCAAGCAGGAAGATTAGAGCTTGCAACTCGGTTGTCTCATCTCTTCTGACTTTCTTCGTGGGCACTCTTTCTCTAACGGTTTCCATTATTAACCAGATTGATAAGTACATGAAACACTATCTAAGGATCAAAAGCCTTGAGGCAAATGCAAGGAAGCCTCCAAAAGTTGCTTGGACTTTGGTGTGCAAAGCCAAAAAAAAGAAGGTGGTCTTGGAGTTCTAAATCTGAAAACTCAAAATGAAGCACTTCTTGTGAAAAAACCTACATAAGTTCTAGAACTGGAAGACATCCCTTGGATTAACTTAGTCTGGGAGAAACATTACCCAAATTGAAAGTTGCCTAATGGCACAAAAATGGTTCTTCTTTATGAGAGATAGCCTAAAACTTATTGATAAATTCAAAGGGATGGCTTTAGTCATATCTTTGATGGAAGAAGTTGTTTCCTTTGGGATGATATGTGAGAAATAGAGTCCCAAGACTGCATTTCCATGAACTACTGTCTTTTGCCAAAAACAAGTCCATCATAGTGGATAAAGCTTTCTCAGTGAATGAAACATTCAGCCTTTTCTATCTTATTGGAGGAAGCTTATTCACATTTTCTCCAGTTGGCTGCTTTACTGGACAACTTAAACTTGAAAGAAGGTCCGGACTCTTGGGTTTACATCTAAGGTTCTCCAGTATATATTTTCTTCTTCTAGAGCTTACAAGTATTTCTCTGGGCATGTTGAAGTGCACCTAGTTTTTTCCTAGCTCTAGAAATTCTCTTGCCAGCGTAAGCACAAGGTGTTTTCTAGTTATTCTTAAATGATAGACTAAGAACAAGAAATATTCTTAGAAGAAAGAACATGAATTTTGACAGCTTTGATTGCGTTCTCTGCATATGGTCCTCTGAAGAAACCTTGAAACACCTCTTTTTACACTACCCTTTTACCATTAGCTGTTGGAACATCATTGCTTTCCAACTACCTCATGATTGTTCAAGATTTCAAGTTTATCAAATTGCTCAAGGCACAAATTAACCTACCATTTTTGGTTGACCTCTTCATGCTTCTCTGTTGGTGTATTTGGACGAAAAGAAATGACCTCATCTTCAAAGGAATCCAACTAAGTGCTACAAAGTGTAAATCAAATCTTAAGTTAATCCTGTTGTTGCATAGGGTCCATAAAGAAGAGTAGAACCTTCCTTAGTTTCATGGATAAAAAAACTCTGTGTACCTCTTTGTTCCTTGAGCTAGTCTCCCTCTTTTACCTCTTCCCGCTTCTTTCTTCTAGATATTGTACATTTTTTAGTTTGTGTTTTTTAATTCTCCAGTAGGGGATTTGCCCTCCCTGTCCTTAAAAACATACTTATATATCTTGTAGATCAGATGTACTCCCTCCATTGTAAATTATAAGTCGATTTGATTTTTTTTTTAAGATCCATTGATTTTACTACGTATCTAGACACAAGTGTATATCTAGATACATAGCAAAATCTATATATCTAAAAATACGAAAATGTCTTATAATCTGGAAGAGAGGGAGTAAGTTGCATACACTACTCCCTCCAGTTACTTAAAGATGATGCTCAAGACAGCTCAAAACAACTGCATACATGCATGTAGCTAGGCAAAAAATTTAGTTTCAAGCGTCGTATTTAGATGTCCAGAGGCCGTATGAATATAACTTTATTTTATCATATGTACATCTTTTTATTCTAATACACTCACACTCATGGGTTTGTGCCTTGGATCGCAAACTTAGAAATAAATTGAAGAAAGTACTGTACTCCCTCCATCCTAAAAAAATGTTGCTATAGGGTTCTTACTGGTCAAACTTCTTTAAGTTTGACTAGGTTTGTAGAAAATATTTGTAATATTTGTATGTCCAAAAAAATTATTTTAAAAATATATTCAGCAATTTACCTGATGATACTAATTATATACTATAAATATTAATAATTTTTATATATTTGGTTAAAGTTAGAAATGTCTAACTTCTCGAAAAGTGAGAATAACATATTTTATGGGATGGAGGGATTATCTTCCTGTGTGTACCCTACTTTGCTTCCCTTCTCTGGTTATCTAAAGAGTGTGGAAAGTTGTATACTGATTAATAATCCCTTTGTCCTAAAAAGAATAGAAACCCCATTTCCAGAAAAGTCAAACAATTTTCAATTTAATCAAATGATACATAATAAGCATCACTAGATTAATTATTGAATATATTTTCATAATAAACTATGTAAAAATACAAATATCGATAGTATTTTTCTTTAAACCTAGTTAAACTTAGGATAATCTAACTCTTCGGTGAGATTTACAATTTTTTTTGGAACGGATGGACCAGTAGGTAACTAACGGAACTGAGAAATATATACTAGCTTTAGGAAAATACACAACAGCAAAACAAGTTAGAACAAGCGCTAGGTACAAAGGCAAAAAAACACTTGCTCATCAATAATCAATAGGACGGATCGGAGAAGGGATGAACCAGATTTCATCAACACATTAATAAGGCTTGACTCTAAATCATTTCGATGGATGTCATACTCAACAATCTATTCCCCCACTCATAAGATGACCATTTAAAAATTAAAATACCAACTATATAATTCCCCACTGTCAATGTCTAACCCCACGGTCGTTCGGATAGCAGTCATCACCGTTCACCAGCCCTTGGGGCCAATCCACAATAGAATGATAGAGCAACCTATGACACCAACAGGTCATGCCTTGACGAGAATTCTGTGTTCTTTATTTTGTCCATAGCCAACGGTCAATTCATAATATCAATGTTGATAGATGACGTGCACATAAAACAATTAAGTATGAAGTATTACTTACTTGTTATTATGTTATTCATACTAGGCCCTGTTTGGATCATGCTCAAATTAGAATGCTAACTCTTAGCACTAGTTAGCAACCTTTATCTTGCTAATTTGCTAGTAGTTAACATAGCTTTTAGCACTTGCGTGTTTGGATAATGGGTTGCTAATTTTTAGGTGCTAAGTATCTATTAGCACACTGGATCCAAAAATAAACCAAGCTAGTTGGTATAATAAACCGTACACCCACTACTATGGGACAGACAATCACTGTCGGTCCATGATTGTCGGACAATTTAAGACCGGCAATGATAGATGTATCACTACGGGTTCATAAGCAAAAAGCCTATCACTGTTGGATTTTAAAACCAACCGACGATGATAGTTACAATCATTGTCGATTGGTAGTATAACCTGGTTGATGGGAACCGTTGCCACTGGATTGTATTTCCAATCGGTAGTGATTAGTTCCTGGTACCCGGACCTAAAACTTTGTTTCAATGCGTTTAAGCTCAGGATTTCACATCCACCCACACTCTCCCTCATGTTTTTCTTTCCCTTATCCTCTTCCTCTGTCATGTCTTTCTCACACACTCCTCATATCGGTAGATATCCCGATCTCCTCGCCTCACCTCGGCCTCAGCATGTGGGTGGAGCTCCCCGATGAGCGCACCCTGGAGCGATGGTGGTAGCCCTTGTGCGTGGGGAGTAGCCGATGGATCTAGCGCGAGAGGAGTAGGCAACATCCCTGGCGCGTGTCCCCAGCATGGAAGCGGCGCCCTAGCTTGTGGCTAGGCCGGTTCGTTGAACCAATCTATGATCCCCTCTCTCTATGATGCGATAAATTGATCTATGATTGTTCAATCTCTCCCTCTCTGTGTGATGTGGATGTGGATGAATTGGCATGTGATGTGTTTAATCTCCCTCTCTCTCTATGATGTGGATGAATCGATGTGTGATGTGTTTTGGTCCTGTTTGGATACCCTGTGATTATAATAATCAGTTTATACAATCAAATTTTGATCAAACATGATTGATTATATATGTAACCAGAGAGAGGGGGTCACAACCCCTGATTACCATAATCTCATAATCCAGGTGAGACTAGGTTTTAGGGAATTATGGATGTTGAAAGTCTTAACTTTCCCCTCATCGATTGTCCAACTTGTGCCATACTAAAGGATAATATAGGAATTTCTCACTTAACTAGCTATATTCTAGGGACCCAAACACTATGATTATTATAATCTATAATCCTAATTATAATAATCCTATGCATAATCTAAGTTATAATAATTTAGCTATGATCCAAACAGGCCCTTAATCACCCCTTCTCTCTACGCGGTGCTCAAGTCGTCTTCGGTGGCTACTAGGCAGGGCCCGTGGCGGCAACTATGCGGGCTGGGATATTTTTCTTTTTTTGAAACTAGTATCACTGTCCAGTGCCAAACCGGCAGTGCGGATTCCTAGGCATCAGTGTCGCTTGCCCACTGCAAGAATTCAAAATCCAACAGTGAAGCTAGTCTATGAATCAACAGAGATTGCCATATACTCCCTCCATCCCCAAAAGTATGCAATTCTCACTTACAAGGAGTCAAGCAATTTCAAGTTTAACTAAATATAAAAAAATTAATATCATTTATGATATTGAATAAGTATCATTAGATTAATTATGGAATATATTTTTATACTAATACAATTGGAGACCTAAATGATGATATGTTTACGAGCTTTGCTGTGATACTGTCAAATAACTGTGATTCGTTCATTTAATTAAATCGGTTACAAGGTAACAAGTGAAATATATATTTATTTTATTTTTGTAAAATAGAATAAATAAGGATTTTTTAGGAATAAAAATATATTTTTTCTAGATCCGATTGATACATGTGTGATCTATTATTAGATATGATAATTCTTTTTATTTTGCAATTTTAGATATGGCATAATTTGATTAGCATATAACTTACATGATAGCTAATTTGATTAGCATAACTTGGACATGATATAACATGGCATAATATGATTAGCTATATTAAAATTAATGATCCTAAAAAAAGCTATATTAAAATTAATTAAATTGAACCTTGGTCCGCACCTAGGATGCACGAACCAGGACGGCCGCACCCACATGAACATGGAAGATCCGCAGTACCGCTTCTGTTTCTCCGTGAGGAGGGGATTTAGGAATATACTTGTTTTTTTTTTCTTTTCCTAGGTTAATTAATTAATTAATTGATTCATAAAATTATAAAAATAATGATCTAGATTTGTTTAAGGTATTACTCCATCCGTCCCAAAATAAGTGTTGCTATGATATTCGTGTCAGTCAAACTTTCTTAAGTATTAGCAACATTTGTATCTTCAAATAAGTTTATTATGAAAATAGATTCAATGATCTACCTAATAATACTAATTTATGTACTACAAATATTAAATTTTCTTGTATATATTTAGTCAAAATAAAATCGTTTGACTCCTCAGGAAGCGAGAATGACACTTATTTTGGGACGGAGCGCTTGGCAAGTAAATCGAGTATTATTACTTTTTTTAGGTATATATTGTCAAATTTAGAAAAGTTTGAATTGCTTAAAACTTAGAATTATATATATTTTTTTTGGACGGAGGGAGTATGTACTACCCTATGGTAAAGAAAAAAAATACTCACAGTGTTCAGTATGGAGTATGTCATTTCAATGCCGTACGGTAAAAGGAAATATACCACTATGAATCATGGTTTAATTTAGGGGCCATGTTCGCTACAGAAGGAGTACTAGTGCAGGGCTGGGTGATTGCTGAGGAAGATGACCAAGAAAGAGCTGATGTATAGTCACGTGCAAAACATACAACTGATGAAGAAGACCACGATGACATTATATCTAAACGTTTTGGGTGAGAAAATAATAGCGATAAACCTCATATTTTGGTTTCACCACGGGATAAAACAACAAGGATACTTCTAATGCACGGCCGGCCTTGCGTTATGTTAGCCGCACGGCCTGCACCTTTCTTCCTCTCCGGTGTGCGAGTGAGCAGCTCTTCCTCCTCGCCACCAGCCAGCGGCTCCACCCTCGACCCTGCCCTCTTCCTCCTCCTCGCGGCATCTTCCGTCGTCTTCTCTGTGGTAGAACCGTCCGAAATAACACACTTACGGAGGCGTTTGTCTTCCACCAGACACTAAGCACCCCGAAAGCAAGCTACATCGGCGGGTTCCGTCGAGCACACCCTAAGAGAGAGCCCGAATAATCCACATTTTTCCAATAATAAGAACGAGTTTACGTAACTTAGTCAATTTCATACATCCAAAATTCTCACAAATATATTATTACAGTACCAAATTCAGAGTGCGGAAATTTAATATCGGAATGAAAAGAAACATCTATCGATAATATATAAGAATCCGTCTGTGCCCACCAGAAGAATCCTTCACACAATGGCTACTCCTCAAGCAGTACCTGCAACAGGGGTAAATAAACCCTGAATACACAATGTACTCGCAAGACTTATCTGACTATTAGGAATAATTTCCCGACTCCAAGGGATATGATAAGCTTTATGGTTTGTTGGGTTTTCTTTTTGCGGAAAGCAATACTAATAATGAATCCTTATTTATGTTATTATTAGCGGTCACGCTTAATTCATTATCTAGCCATTCTATGTAAGCACATGTTCTACTTTCAAGCAAGAGTTGAGCAAACAGTTCCATTTCATCACCTTTCATCTTTCAGTTCTTACTACGGTGATAGACTGTAGACAAGCCATACCAGAACGTCGGCGATTAGCGAATCAATGTGCCCAACTGGGTACCTAGAAACACACGCCCCGCTTGTACCCCAGGCACAAGCAGGAACAGCCCATCATTCTCCTATCACGGGGTCCAAGTCTCCGTCCAAAATTGAACTTCAAGCCCCCGCTCCTAAATCCTGGACTCAGTGCGGTGCTTAGATCTCCACCATCCTCGGCTCCAATCAATCGGTCCGGAAAGAGCCGGAACCCACGATAAGAGAGCAACAAGCCTTCCCTGCACCCATACCCATGTATGTGCTCGAGATAATAAGTCCGTGACTTGTCTAGAACCCAATGCAACGGTCGGTCCTTAACCGACACAGACAGGGAAAACGTGTAACCAAGCTATGTCCCGTGGGCCACAGGACACAACCTCTTACACCCACTAATACCCATACCATATCCCTGCCCGATCTTCATTTTTACTTTCCACCATTTTATCATGAGTGATCATAATAATCACCTATTATGAGTAACGACAGGTTACTCACGCTACCGGTATCCTGAGCATAGCAGCTACTTGACCTATACTACTAGGACTCGTAGGTAAGTATATTTATGCATGTAGTTTCCATAAAATGTCTGTAACGTAAATGGACATCATATATATATATATTCAATGATCATTCAAAAATAGGGGTTATGCACCAGGGCTTGCCTTGGGCAGGCGGGGTGTCAACAAAGTCAACAACTGATGCCTCTGGGGCTCCCTCCTGAATGAGAATCTCCTCCTCGTACTCTTCAATGATCTCCTCGTACTCCTGTTCGTCTGCAGGCACGAACTCTACCAACTCGTTATCTACATGCATAAAATGATGATGCAACACTTAGTAATATGGCAACAACAACTCTTAAAATAACATACACCTATCCTTACCACTAAACAGGTATGAAATGTTGCATGTATTTTCTTAGCAACTAAAAGCGTCCATGTTCTTAATATTAATTTACTATACATACGATAAAACAAGAAGTACTAGCTACTATATTTATCAACCTATTCTAGGGTTACAAAAATTACAGTGAGCACATAATAATATAATGAACCTATTATAAAAATTTCATGGTTAAAGCTATCACCAATTTATCACAAAAATTCCTACAAATATTAAGCTAAATAATTCTAAGCATTCCTAAACGAATTAATGATTCTATCATTATCATAGATAACTGTAAACTAACTACACCAACAGATAGATAACATTTTTGTGAAGCTAACAAATTTTGTTTCGCTATTTTTAGACTTTTACAAGATTTTATATTAATTACCAAAGATCAACTTAGAAAATAAAATAACAAACATTTCTAATTTCCTGGAAAAAGAAAAAGGCCAACGGCCCCAAGCAGCCTAGCCAGAGCGCGGCTCACGCGCGCGGCTAAATATCTGGTGTCCACCAGAAGAAAATGAGCAAACTTAGTAAGACGGTTCACAATGACCCAAATAGAGTCATAGCCCTTGGATGTGCGGGGCAAACATACAACAAAGTCCATGGAAATATCTTCTCATTTTCACACAGGGATCGGCAAAGGCTGCAAATATCCCAGGGTACGCATATGATCTGCCTTAACTCTCCCACAAGTGTCGCACTCTGCGACATACTTGGTGATGTCCTACTTCATATTGGACCACCAATATAAGTGGCGCAAATCATGGTACATCTTGTTACTGCCAGGATGGATAGACAATTTGGAACGATGAGCTTCATTCAAAATCATTCTTCTCAGCTCCTCATTTGATGGAACCACTAATCTGTCCTTGTACCTCACTACACCTTGCTCATCAATACTAAACTGAGGACCACGCCCTCACTACACCTTGTTCTATGATAATTTGCTCAAGTAAGTCTGAGACTAAGGCAATGTGAGCTAGCATCTCAGCATGGTTGAGAGACAAATGTGCTCCTTCAACCTGATATGACTTCTGGCTCAAAACATCAGCTACCACATTGGCCTTTCTGGAGTGGTAATGTGCCTCCAACTTATAATCCTTGATCAATTCCAACCATTTCCTTTACCTCATATTTAACTCAGACTGAGTGAAGATATATTTGAGGCTCTTGTGATCAGTAAAAATGTGTACTTTATTACCCAACAAATAATGCCTCCAAATTTTTAGAGCATGAACCATAGCAGCCAGCTCTAAATCATGGGTGGGGTAATTCACTTCATGCTTTTTTAGTTGGCATGAAGCATAAGCTATCACACGCCCTCCCTGCATAAGCACACATCCCAACCCCATCTTCGAGGCATCACAATAGACATCAAAAGGTCTGTCAACATCTGGTTGGGCCAAGACAGGACCAGTGGTAAGAAAGTTCTTTAAAGCATGGAAGGCTTCCTCACAAGCCAGGCTCCAAACAAATTTAGCATCTTTCTAGAGCAGCTTGGTCATTGGCTGAGCTATTTTGGAGAAATTCGAAATGAAGCGCCGATAGTATCCAGCCAAACCAAGGAACTGACGAATCTGATGCACAAACTTAGAAGAATTCCAATTTAGCACATCCTGTACCTTGCTTGGATCTACAGAGATGCCATCAGGTGTTAGGACATGCTCCAATAATTGCACTCGATCTAACCAAAATTCACACTTGCTGAATTTAGCATACAGCTTGTGTTCCCTCAATCGAGTCAGTACTATCCAAAGGTGTTGGGCATGATCTTCCTTGTTTTTGGAATATATCAAGATATCATCAATGAATACCACCACAAACTTGTCCAACTCCGGCATAAAGACTGAGTTCATGAGATACATGAAGAATACAGGAGCGTTGGTGAGACCAAAAGACATGACTAGGTATTCATACAACCCATACCTAGTAGAAAAAGCTATCTTTGGTATATCTTGTGGTCGAATCTTGATTTGATGATAGCCTGAACAGAGATCAATCTTGGAGAACACCATGGCACCGGCTAGTTGATCGAACAAAGTATCAATACGAGATAAAGGATACTTATTCTTAATGGTTATCACATTGAGAGGGCGGTAATCCACACACATCCGAAGAGTGCCATCCTTCTTCTTCATAAAAATGGCTAGACAACCCCATGGTGAAGAGCTAGGATGGATGAATCCCTTTTTCAACAACTCTTCCAACTGTTTCTTCATTTTAGCCAATTCCTCCAGGGCCATGCGGTATGGGCGTCGAGAGATAGGAGCAGTGCCAGGCTGTAACTCAATGGAGAACTCCACATCTCTATCTGGTGGCAACTCAGGTAGATCTTCAGGAAAGACATCCGGGAACTCACATACCATAGGAATAGAGACAAGATCAGGAGAAGCCTCAGCATGAGCAGCAACAGGTAAGGCTGGATCTGAGGGCATAAGAAGAGACATCCTATCCTTAGAAGAAGGAAGCCGTAACTCCACAACTCTATGCTTCAGATCCAAGACTACCCCATAAACTCGCAACCAGTTCATTCCCAGAATTACATCAATGCCTTGCCTAGGCAGCACCATGAACTGGAGACGGTAAGTGTGAGTGGCTAATACTAAGCCCACTATGTCTGTTCGAATATTAACGCACAACTGCGCACCCGGAGTACTGATTCTATAGGCAAAAGGTGTAGCCATAAGAGGTATATTGTGCCTGTGTGCAAATCCCATGCTCATCAATAAATGTGATGCACCAGAATCAAACAACACATAAGCTGGATGGGAATTAATGGTGAACATACCAGCCATCACCGGTTTATTTTGCAATATTTCCTCAACCTCTATGAAATTAACCTGTCCAGATCTGCTCACTGGCACTTTCTTCTTGATAACTGTCCGCTTGATCAGACGAGAGTTGGCTGAGGGCTGAGTAGACTAGGCTGGCTGGTTTTACGGACACTCTCGGACATAGTGGCCTTCCTTGCCACACTTGAAACAAGCACCAGGCTTGTTCCCCTATCCTTGACAAGGTGGGACCTGCTGTCCCTGGGGCTGCTGATGTTGCACCTGCTGAGTAGGTGCATGATACTTAGTGGAAGGTGCCTGAAAGATCTACTGAGGCTGTCGAAATGAATGCCCACCCGAGGACTGATAGGGCACCCGCCTAACAACCTATACCTTCTGCGCCTGGGGGTGACTAGAAGACCCAGTAGCCACCCGCTTGCGCTTCCATTCTGCCTAAGAGTCACGCTGCAATCCCTCTAAGGCAATAGCAGCGTTCATCATCGCCCCAAAGGTCTGGTAGTTTCCTATATATAACTCCTTCTGCAAGATGCAAGAGAGGCCATGATAAAAATAGTCTCTCTTCTTCTCATCTGTATCAACATGAGTCCCAGCATACTGCGACAAGTGGTTGAACTTGTTGACATCGTCCATCACAGACATGCTTCCTTGCCGAAGGTCCAGAAACTCTATCAACTTTCTGTTTAGAATACCAGCAGGAATATAATACTCTCTGAAGGCTACAGTGAACTCCTGCTAGGTCACCCAGTGATCCACCGGCTGCATGGCATTAAATGTGTCCCATCATGCACTAGCAGATCCTAATAGCTGTTGCGCTGCAAAGCGCACCTTCTGCTCCTCAGTTATGGTGAGAAGCAGAAACTTTTACTCCAGGATACGAAGCCAATGCTCCACATCTAGAGGCTCAGTCATCGGCATGAACGTGGGTGGGTGCATCTTTAAGAAATCCTGATAAGAGCAGGGTCCCTTAGGACCATGGGCACCACCCCCATTCCCACCATTGCCTCCGTGGCCTCCACGGGCTAAGCCACTAATAGCCTATGCCAACAGCTCCTTGGCATGGGCTGACTCACGACGAGCAGCCAACATCTCTGCCATCATCTCCGCATGAGTCATCGGAGGTGGCGGTGGCGGAGAAGGAGGAGCCAGAAGTGGAGACTCATGGCTCTCCCCATTGTCGTTCCCATTGCCCCGACCACTTTCACCTTGGCCCGCTCCAGCACTGGTGCTCCCGCGACCTCAAGTTCATCTAAAAATAGATAGAAACCAACCACTTAGGACAACCCTCCAGATCAGGAATAAGAGATTTAGAGAAATAATAAGACATTTATTGAAGCATTCTTTTAGTTATCCTATCAATTCACTAATTCAATTTAGACGTGTAGGAGGAATTTAGTTTAAGCAAGATTCTCTTATCATGATGTATGCATTGGCTTGTACGTTCACTCAAGCCGGAATATAGCGGCATTCGCAAAAATTTTGGCACATCGTACACTCAGTTTCTGCTTTCCTAACGATTCTTACGCAGTGTAAGTCAGTGTACCTGCAGAAAACTGATTAGATAAAACCAGTGCCGCTATCCTAGATAGACCATATTGCTAGGGCTTATACTTATTTAGATAATTTTATCGTATCCTACTTTTCGCAAAACTTTTGTTGGTCAAATTTTAGGTTTTGGAAAAGAGTGATGAAACTCGTAGACTCATTATTGGCTCTGGTACCAACTGTGGCAGAACTGCCTGAAATAACGCACTTACGGAGGCGCTTGTCTTCCGCTAGACACTAAGCACCCCAAAAGCAAGCTACATCGGCGGGTTCCATCGAGCACACCCTAAGGGAGAACCCGAATAATCCACCTTTTTCCCACAGGATCCAATAATAAGAACGAGTTTACATAACTTAGTTCATTTCATACATCCAAAATTCTCAGAAATATATTATTATAGTACCAAATTCAGAGTGAGGAAATTTAACAGTGGAATGAAAAGAAACATCTATCGATAATATACAAGGATCCGTCTGTGCCCACCAGAAGAATCCTTCACATAATGGCTACTCCTCAAGCACTGCCCCAAGCGGCCCAGCTAGAGCATGGCCCACACGCGCGGCGCGCGGACACGGCCCACGCTACGTGAACAACGGTGGAGCCCGCGCGTGAGCTGGCTCTTTTGCTAAAGAGCCCCCATTCTCTTTCCTATTTGCGAAACTAACTCAAACACTATTTAACTGAGTCATGGATTTGCATCTAGCTCCCTGCCCTTAATCGAATTCTTGTTTTTCAAGGTCCCTGGCCAGATCTAATAGAGGCCGCAGCATCTCCGACCAAACACCGGTGAGCACGGACCTCCCCGACATCAATCATCACCACCATAACACTCTACGTGCAAAGCGCAACCGATCAAGGTATCAAACACCAAAAATGGTGTAGCACATAGACGTGGCCATGTGCCGTGGCGGGGTCTGGCCGTGGCAACATCGGCGTCGGTGAAAGCACCTAGCCCAATGCCTATATAGATACCCTTTATCCATCCATAGGCTACGGGCAACTATACAGAAACCCTATTTGAATCGCTACTACACCCAAACGTGCTGGCCACGGGAACGACATCTAAACCCAGTTCACCGGCGGCGGCGAATGCGTCCCGATGATCCTAGACCTTAACCGGTTCAACCGTCTACCCTAGGAGTAGTGGTGCCTCACCAGAGACATGTAGGATGGTCTGGACGAGGTCGTGAGGCTCGACAAGGTGGTTGACCACGTGCATGGGAGTGCTCCAGTTCACGGCGACCGCGGTGAAGGTGTTCCCAGTGATCTGCTGCTCCTTCGGTGAAACTGCTTCATGGGCGAGGCGACCAAGTCAAAGCGACGCCAAAGCACCGATCGTTAGAAGCAAAGGAGCAAAGAAACGATGCCAAGGCAGAGCACCCCCCTCCGGCGGCCATGGTAGACCACCGCGGGGAAAATGCCTCGCATTACCTCACCGGTGGACGATAGCTCAGCGGTTCTATCCTAACCACGAGCTAACCTCTCAAGCTAGGCACGGTTGCAAGGAATTGGACGAAGGTGGTTAGGTCACGACGAATTTCGAAAGGGGTAGTTGGCGTCAATGGGGATGCATTTGGCTTTAAGATTGGCTGATGGCCATGATAGGGCCAAAGGGAGGGAGGGAGAGGCAAGTCTGGCAGGCTAGGAGGAGTAATTACGGAGCCAGAGAAGCGAGTCATCAGGTGATGGCGACTCCTCCCTGCCGGAGGCAGGGGTGGCGTCGCATCGGGTGGAAACGACAAGGAGTAGGGGAGGGGTAGGTCAGAGCTCGGCTTGTCCTTGCCCAGGCAGGACATGGACAGCGGCAGCGGGACACACACGTGCGGCTTCGACGCCATAAATGGCGAAATGATGGCACGGCGGCGAGGGGCAACCCACGTGTGGCAAGGCGACGGTGTGGGCAGAGGCCATGTGCCGGCCACAGCAAGCCAAGTGCGGCCCCGCGCGCAGTAGCCCCGCGCAGGCGAACATGAGGGTGGCAGAGCCACGTAGCGCGATGGCCGAAGCGGGCAGCAATAGCGCGGCAGTGGGTTGAGGGCGGTGGTAGCGCAGCTGCAGCTGGGCCATGCATGGTGCGAGCGGTGCATGCAGGGCAGCGGGCAATGGCCAGCATCATAGTGCTAGCAGCACAGCCGACTCGCGGCGGCCAGAGGCAGGCTCGGCCAGCGGCAGCGTGCAACGCAGCGGAGAGGAGGGCCCGCTGCCAGCCAGCCAGCCGAGCATGGCCAAGCACGTGCGCTCGCTCGTGCGTCCGGCGCGCTGACGATGGTACAGGAGCGCGGTGACCGAGTCCACGCGATAAAACTGGGCGAAACGTTGTGCGCACGATTTTTAAAGCGCCCGAAAAACCCTAAAACATGGATCTAATCGCCCAACCACCTATGCAATTCTTAAGAGGGCATATTAAGCTACTAAAACCAGCCCTAAAACCACACCGCTCTTCAACCCAATTCTCCTACAAAAACTACCAAACATAGCTGTGTCAACCCATTTTCCAACTTATGAAATTTAACTAAGCCTTGATCGGATTCGCGTCAAATTCAATTTCTAAGCTATTAGGTATGCTAGCTAGTGAATGCATTTTTTGACTGCAAGTATTTCATCGCCATCTACAAGGTTTGTACTTCGAACTTTATCAAAGTTCCGTATATGCGTTTTATAGCATTTTCGCTCAATAAAAATTGGTTTTAAACCCTAAATGATATTACGTGACATTGGAATATAACTTTCATTTCGCGTTTTCGTTGATCGTTTCGAGTTACGAAAATTGATCTACACACTATATCACATGCATTATCACATAATCATGATGCTCAAGAAATGTTTTAGCAAAAGATTTTCAGGGTAACATCAAGGGTGTTACATTCTCCCTCTCCGGTGCCTCTCACCCCTGCCGCTGCTCACTGCCCCGCCGTGGGCGCGCTATGGTTTCGCTAGAGCTCCATGGCCGTGGAGCCCCGACAAAACCCTAGCGTGCCCGCGGCGGCCACCTTCTTCCCATCCCCCCTCCCGTCGGTGCCATGGCCTGGGCGCCGCCTCCCCGACCTGGCCTAAACGCCTCCACCGCCTCTAGGACCCTAAAGCCACCCTCCTGCTGTCCCCACCGCCTGCTCGGCCTGCCTTCCCCGAGTCCTCTTCTCTTCTAAGCCCACCGAAGTTGGGGAAGAAGGGAGTTGGGGAAGACGATGCTGGTAGCTGCAAGAGGAGAAGAGAGAGCGTGTGGTGTGCTGGGGAAGAAGAATAGTGCCAGAGGCGCCGAAAAAATGGCCGGCCTGTAACAAGTATTTACCTTAAAACAAAGTAGTCTTTACCAGTATTTTGCTTGAATTTTCTCACATATTTGATATTTCCAATGAATTATGTTTATCGAGATGAGTTCTAGAATTAAACAACGCTCCTATACAGATAAATCTTTCATCCATTTCCTACTATAAGCTAGGTAATAGCTCATATCTATCGATATAACTAAATGGATGGCCAAACGGTCCTTTTTGTGTACTGTAGAAATTGCATGAGCCTTGTTTGAAAGCACTTGTATCCACCTTAATCAATGTACGTTGGAGACCCTAATCCATTCCACACAAATGGATTAAGGTAGATACACAAGAGCATCCAAATAGGCCCTGAAGTGATGCTCTGTCATCCTCGTTACATATGCGTGTATAGTTGCGAAATGAGATCATCACATACATAAACATGCTTTGTGTAAGAATTGATTCGCATATAGTGCCAACTTAACTGCCTCTCGAGCGGTCGGCCTTAACCGATCGAGCATCAAACTGAGAAAACTAATTAAAGCAGATGCACCCATTTCCTAGAATTAAGGAATTAAAATTAGAGCAGACAAAAAGGCCACAAGCATCCGCCTTTTGGTTGTATAGAGAGCTACAACACGGCATCTAACCCTACTTGTTATAGTCTGTTCGATAGATATATAGAGAAGCACACATGCACCAACAGATTCCAAAACAGTGGTCTTCAGCGTGATCAATTTAGTCTAATGCATGCATGCAACAGACACATCACTACTAGCCACATAATTAATCATCGTCCTCCATCATCAGCTACTGCCTAATGGCCTAACTAACAAAACAAACTCAATTAGATACATAATTGGGGCGTCGATCGAAGACATTGTTCAGGTGCAATGCTCCTCCATGCATGCATGAACCATCAATAATGCATGCATGCATGCATACTTGCTTCACAGTTTGTGATTGTACCTACGTGCATGCATGAATCATTTCACGGAGCTTTTGCTTAATCATGTATCATAACAGTATTATATTAAACTACCTGTAGTTATCCTCTCAAACGGGATCGATGACATATGATAGATGCAATGTTTTCAACATATATATACTACTACTTCATTCATCACTTTCTCACCTGATCTTTATAAAACTACAAGTACAGTGTAGCATAGTCAAATGAAATTCAATTTAATTAGTAACAGGAGAGTAGTACCTAATTATTATTTTTTGATTACACAGTACACCACATACACTTATAACACACGCACACTCATCCCTATAAATATACACATGCAAACCGTACCCCTATGAGCATCTTTCAACACCGGCAAATCCTCGAGAGATTCAAGAAGTCATCATAGGCGCCTCGCTGTCGACACTGAAAATACAAAGCTGTTAAATCCTGGTTATTCACTTTAACGGGGAGTCGAACCTAGGACCTCAGGTGCTACTAGGCTCTCGTAACCACTAGAGTACATGCTCTTTCGCGAGTAGTACCTAATTATTGGCAGACAGGACCCAGTTCCGTTCGGCGCAGTGCATGATTGAACAATGTCACGGATTAATTAGTAGTGCTTGCTAGTTTGATCAATCTATTAGGGCATGCACGTAAGGTAAAGTTTTAGGTGGTGTTTGGTTCAGTGACTAAAATTTAGGAGGTGTATTGGGAGGATGTTGTATGGGGTGTTCGGATACTAATAAAAAAACAAATTACATAATCCGTCAGTACTCAACGAGACGAATTTTTAAGCCTAATTAATCCGTCATTAGCACATGTTTACTATAGCAAACATTGTCAAATCATGGACTAATTAGGCTTAAAAGATTCGTCTCGCGAATTAGTTGCAAACTATGTAGTTAGTTTCATAATTAGTCTATATTTAATACTCCATGCATGTGTCCAAATATTCAATGGGACAGCGACTAAAATTTAGGAGAGGCAACTAAACACCCCCTTAGTTTGGAAGGTAACAGGACACTTTGAGTCCTGCATAATTTATGCCTTAGATTCTGGGAACAAATGTCATCAGATGATAAGAACATCTATCCCGGCCGGCAGGACGACGCTTTTAGTTTTAATTTTAATTAATTTCACTTGCACGCTTGGATGGAAGAGGTGTAGCGAAGCTAGTTTGATTAAGGTCAGAGGGCACCGACTTTACCAGACAGAAAGGATTTGTGCAATGCTAGCATAGTTTAGCCTCTCTTTTTGTCTCTTTGTCTGAATGTCTTTACAAAAAGCTGTATTGCCTGACTGCCTCCTCTTACTTCCTGTGATGTTAGCAGCTGCTCCCTCCTTGCAAAAAAGAATGCATTTTTCACTTCTTGAAAAGACAAATAATTTTAGATTTAATCAATTTTATATGAAAAATAATAATATTTATGATAACAAATAGATATTTTCATAGTGGACCTATTTGGAGACATAAATGTTGTTACTATTTTTTTCACAAACTGTATTGAACTTATGAACGTTTAATTCATCTCAAAACTAGAATTGCATTTTTTTTTACCGAAGTATATCCTAGCTTCTAATATATCTTTGTAAATAATAACTATAGCAAACATGGGCAAGGTAAAATAAAACCCTAGGTATACACATAGCCTTTTTTTAGTGTGTTCCTGTGGTTACTGTGGTCTTGATTTCTGGTTGCCATGGCGACATATATCTATGCACCTAATCTACTATCGTTCGTGGATAATTGGGGTGCACACTACAAGTTAGAGAGCTAGCTAGGTACATATATAGCAACTATATATAGCCTATGACTTGTGCACTTGAACTCACTAATTTTAGTGTTTATCTAAGTGACGCATGATCGCTAAACGTGGCACTTACTACATCCATCCATTGTAGGTTGATTTGAAGAATACCAACATGCATGGTTTTATTTGAAGATTTGATGGTTAAGTATTTGTGGGATAAATTAGTAAAGCAGTGCTTGTGACAACGAAACCATTTTGATGAAGTTATATTAGCATGCATGACAAATTCAAATAATTGTAAGCTCAGTATATGTGGAAATGCTGTTTTTTTAACAAATATATATATAGTGGTACATACATATATATGGAGTCTCTCTTGTCTATTCCTCTTGGCATCAAAATATAATTAAGGACCATGAAGGCATCATTAATTCAATTAATTAACAATCTAAGTTTGACACTTTGCTTAAAGTGCTGATGTGTATAGATGCCAATCAAATAAAGGGAATAAAACATGATGAGGTCGGTGTTATTTATTTGCCTAATTGTACGTGATGTATTTAATTTGTTTATCTTGTACTTTTTTCTTGTCGAAATAATACATTCTGTGAGAGGAGAGACCACACACACAGAGAAATTAAATGAGGAGTTGAGGACGCATACACCGGGCTTTATGTTGATTATTAGTTTGCTTATTATATACAAGAAAACAAAACAAATAACATGCATAGGTGTACCAACTGCCTCGTCGCCTTTTTGGAACATGGCCACCAAATACATTTATATTACGTATACGTAGAAGACGTCTTTCTTTCTTTCTTTCTTTCTTTCTTTCTTTTTAATTAAAAAAAACAAAATTCCGATCTAGAAAGCGAAGGAAGCACACTGAGCCACTGACAAGGAGAACGTGAGCGACGACGTCAATTGCAGCGCCGTCTAATAATTAAGTAATTAATTAGGCGAACAAAGATTAGATTAAGACAAAGTATGTAGATGCACTACTACACAACGTGGCTTTTGTCCCGGTTGGGAAAGGGCTTTTGTCCCGGTTTCCCAACCGGGACTATGAATCCGAGACTAAAGGTGGGGATCTTTAGTCCCGGTTTGCTACTCTTAGCTTAAAAAAAATAATGTCTCCCACCGCTGCGCCCCGTGAGATTCGAACCCAAGACCTCATGCACTGCCTCGCGTGGAGCTTACCACACCACCTACACAATACATCTAACAATGGATGGGATGCTTTCCTTTTGAACTAACCCATCGGGGGACCATTAGTCCGGGTTGGTGTTACCAACCAGGACTAAAGTATGTACCTTTACCAACCGGGACTAAAGGATGTACCTTTAGTCCGGGTTGGTATTACCAACCGGGACTAAAGGTTGGAGGACTTTTTAGTCCCGGTTGGTGGCTCTAACCGGGAGTAAAGGAACCTTTAGTCCCGGTTGGTATTACCAACCGGGACTAAAGATTTTTTAGTCCCGGGGAAAAAAAAATACCGAGGCTAATGCTAAATTGAGACATCGTTCTAAAGTCTGTTCTCTAATAGTGATGATTGGCTTTGCATGCATGCATTAGGCCGCAAACACGTTGGATGACAACCTACGTGTGCATGCATGTCGAGCCATATTATAACATACTAATAATGTGGCCGATCGTCAGAATTCAGATGGAGAAATGCATGCAGACGCCGGCAACATGTCATTTTCATGGTCGGTTTGTGATTGCCATTTGGATATTACAATTATTTTATAGATACTTCCTACTTTTTCCGTCCCTAAAATATTACGATTCTAAATTTGAGACAAGTCAAATTTTTTCTAAGTTTGACCAAGTTCATTAAAAAAACATTAATATTTATGTCTTCAATTAGATTTATTGTGAAAATATGTTCCGTAGTTAATTTAATGATACTTTTTCATTATCATAAAAGTTAGTAGTTTTTTGTATAAATTTGATAAAGCTTAAAATTGTTTTACTTCTCAGAAGGCTTTTGGGAACGAAGGGAGTATGTTCTAACAAAAAGAACTCTTCTATGTTGTTGTAAACATTTATTTTCAGGTTTGCTAATAAATAATGGCTGAATGTTTTTCTTGTTGGTTTTTACTCGCTTATAATGGTCTATATATCTCTTTAAGATCTGTGTAGCTGTGTTTCACCTTTTTTTTACTAGGTAGCGTGCCCGTGCGTTGCTACGGGACAGTAAAACTTTTGTACTAAAAACACAAGGATCGCACGATAAAATAACAATACTGTGAAAATGTTAAAGTGACATTTAATCCAAAAAGCAAAATTCATGAAATTAACACCGTCACGAAGAGCACGGCGTCGTAGGCTCACCGACTCGGTAAGGGCCGAGCGACAACCTTGCCCATACCTATAACAATCAAAAACTTAATGCATTAATCAAGAATTTATGAGTAATCAAGTATGTTTTAGAGAAAGAAGAATCGATGTGGTAAAGATAGAAAGGATAAATAGATCAACAGAACTATCAGAATTGTCATGAACTCTTTAAGGTTTTTCCTAAGCAGCTAGTTCTCAGTTTGCTATACAATGTCAAATGATTTGTGCATCCACCGGATAGCAATCTGGACACTAATAGACTTCGATCACATTAAAGAAGTTGCCGATGCCAGACCTTAATCTTTGTCCAAGAAAATACAAAAGATATGTCCTACAGCAATCGTTCAGTGTACAGTAGTCACCGATGGTACTTCTCCTTATCCTTGGTCGCTCTTGGAGGCTGCAACTTCATGTCACCATTGAAATTGTTATTGGTAGCAGACACATTGCTCTGTTAAGATATTATCATATTGAAATGGTTCCACGGTATTAACAAATTCATAAGGACTTATTGCTGGACGAACAGCTAGGAATTTGTTTCAATCTGTAGTGTATAACACTTACTAAAATTGGATAACAAGCAGAATTTTGAACCACCACAAGATGTCTAGTAGAAGAGAGAAATATACCTTTTTTCTTGATCACATTGTATATCTCAAAACGAACCGTGTAACCATGCCTTGAGATACCTTTCTATTTTGATCTTCAATTGATAGAAAAAACTGTCATTTAGGATTACATTCTCTTGGATCAATCCATCTAACAATGACGCTAGATCCCACAAATACATAATCCGGTACCACACAACAGCATCGATGACCAAAGAATCAACATACTACCAAGATTAGCTTAAACATGTGTTGTCAAAGATCTTGATAAATGGAAGCAATTTATATTCTATATTTCATTTGCCGTGAAGGCATCAACAGAATGAAAAACGAAGCTGTAGGAAAGACTTATGGAAAAAAACAAAATTTTGATTTGACTTTTGGTTCTCGCAGACAACTGGTTACTCAGGGGTTAAATACTAAATAATCTGACAGTATATCAATCCAGTTTTGGTCTTGCTGATATAGGTTAGCAAGCAATATCAAAACTAAATAACCAAGGAGCATACTATCTCTGAACCTGTTAGTCTATGTAATACAAGTCTATAAGGTGATAGCAAAATTACTCGCAAATAAACTGAAGATTATTTTACCAGACATCATCAGTTGTGCCGGGACGATTGATCACTGATAACATTCTTTTGGCTTATGAGTGTGTGCATGCTATTAATAATATGAAAAAAAATGAAAATCCGGTCTCTCTGCAGTGAAATTAGATATGCATAAAGCATATGATAAGAGTTGAATGGAGATTTTTGGAGGTTACATTTGTTTTTTCTAGTCATGCCTGATTAGCTAACAGAGATAAATTTTATCATTTTTGTATTTGTATTGAAGAAAATTACCAAGCTTTATCTAGTGAATTCGATCGCACAAATAGTGTAGATATGTATATGTAGAGTTGTAGATCACTAACCTGCTCTTCTAGAGTTCCATGATTTTGGCATAAAGATTTATATTGCAGTACCTGACATGTAGTAGTGGTTTAGAGGCATGTATTGGCATGAATAATTGAGTTCTTGCAACTAAAAAGCAAACTGAATGCAAGAAACATCTCAGCTTTTTTGAGAATACATCCCAGTGCAATCCAATACATGCATTCCATCAAACAGTTTTAGGCTTTCACTGCACTCAACAAGTGATTTAGGATTAGTTCGTCAGAATGAGGATATTTCCATTTTATTTTGTCCAAAAAAGCATAAAGTAGGAAATTTAGTATAGCAGTCAAAACATAATATGTTTTTGTTTTACCATCGAAGCAGCATTTGCCTATTAGATTATCTGGTCAAAATAAAATTGAAATGTAATAGTGAACAAAATCAATGAGTATGATAGGGGAACTAGAAAAATTACTGGCTATGGATAGCTTTCGGCCCATAATTTTTAGTCTTCTAACAGATGTCAATTGGGAAAAAACAAACATTATCGTTGAAACTATATAAATGGTGGAAAAATATACATATTGTCTGAGAAATCGCAGTTGATCCTCAATCGCCATATATTCAGTATATACTCATTGGATCCAACATAATGTTTGGTTGAACATGTTCGGGTGATCCAGCTCAAATATCCAGAAAGAAAAAAAAGACAGATTACAACAAAACAAATGGTAAAAACCACAAGCACATTTCTCCGGGAAATTCTTGAACGCCAGAATGCTCATTTGTGAGTGGTGCTACAGGGGCACATCTCTTCCATGGTCACGAAGTCCCTTACATACGAGCGAACACCGAAGTTGGAGATGTCAGATATGAGCAATACGTGATGCTAGAATCGGAGAGGGAAGAGGGTAGATCTTACTAATCCAGGAGGTGAAGCAGATCAAACCAGGAGGTTTGCTTGCTGCTGCTCTGCCTTCCCGGGCAGCCGGCCGGTCGGGCCCAGCCGCCGCGGTGCTGCCTCTTGCCTGCGGCGTGCCGGAGCCTGCCATTCCTCTGCCTCCGCGTCCGTGTCTCCGCCCGCAGGCTCGCGCCACCACCTCCCCGGTGCTCGGCTGCTGCTAGCTACTGTGCCCGGCGGCCCCATGCTCACGCTCACGGCCACGCGCCACCACCACCACTGCCTGCCACCGGTGCTCGTCGGACGCCGCAACTGCCTGCTTGGCCGAACCACCAATTCAGCGATTGTTTCGGTACGGATGGAACTGACCGATGCTTCCTTTTTACAGAGCGCTGATTGGGGGAAGGGGAAAGAGTGCTGCGCTTTATGAGACTGGAGCCTTCCTTTTAGACGGCGTTGCCGTAAACGTGGATGGAGCAGGGAGGCGTGGAATCATGAGACTGCGGGCGGAGGTTTCCTTTTGGTTCGTCCGGCGCGAGGTTTCCTTTTGAACGCGAGCGGGGTGGCGAGGTTGGAGCCGTGGTATCGCACGGGGTGGAGAGAGGCAGACCCAAAAAAAATTTCACAACAAAAAATATCCATGTTCTTTTTAGTTGCAGGAGACGGGAGATTCTCATTTTCGTCCGTGGCCTAGTTCTGCACCATGTTGATTGTATACGTCTTGGACCAAATTTACCCAGTAGATGAAGGGGCCATGTCCCAATGTAGCCCAGGTCATGAAGAGCCCAAGCCCAAATCTACCTCATGGGCATACCCAAGCCAAAGAATGGTGCCCTGGCCATGGGCGGTGGGCCAGGATGGCATTGCTGTCTTCAAACTGGGGGCCAAACCCGAAATACAACATGTGACCCTGCGTCCCTGCTCCTTATATTTGAAAAATACTTACAAACAACTGAAATGTTTTCGAATTTCATAGTATAACTAGGTAGCGTGTCCGTACGTTGCTATAAAATAGCTAATATTTTATACTAAAAACACACGGATCGCACGATAAGATAACAATACTGTAAAAATTAAATACCAACGTTAAAGTGACATTTAATCCAAAAATCAAAGTTTATGAATTTAACACAGTCACGGAGTGCGCGGCGTCGCAGGCTCACAAACTCTACTTTATAGACATTTCCGTGATGCGGCTAAGATAATGTTTTATATTGGTAGGAAGAAATCTCCGATATCCATTTCTTTCGTGCTCATAAACTAATGACTCTGGTGCAACAAAGGGAAATATAAAGGAGCTATCCTCCTGAATACGCGGAACCAACGCCACTACAATCGTGCCATCCCACGACCACTGGTATGGTGTTGTTTAGCACTATTATTCATTATTATTGTTAACTTGCTTCGTTGGTTTTATTCAAGTAATTTATGTTTGTAATTATACAGGTGCTAATTCGGTTGATCCCACATTGGCACATGAGAAAAGTGGGGAAAGTCGACAAAACTCATGGTTTTGAGAACATACACGTGTAATAGTTATGAATGGTTACAAAACGAAACATTATGAACAATACACTCAAAGTGTCATTTTTATAACAATAATATAACACATGTTTAATTTTTATTATGCCATCGCACAAGTGTATATACAACATCTCCGTGTAGAGTCTGATAAACCATTTAAAAATACCTAGGAACAGCAACAAATATGGCATTAGTGAGATATTATTTGTATAATATAAATTGAATGAAAAAATGCATTGTATGCGTTAGTAATGTTCTGTTACCTCGCATATGGCGTTAGAACCTCCTTAAATACAATATTCTTCGTGAAAGTTCCATCCGCTATCGGGGTCTTCTTATCCTTATCTTTTTTATTTGACGCATTCTTATTTTTTTCCCTCGGCATTCTTTTTAGCATTTTTCTTCTCTACCTTTTCGGCCTCCTCCTCTTGTGCCTCCACATCAGGCGGGAGGGCAAGGATCTTAATATTGGTTCTTGACGTGGCTCTAGACATCGCAACGTACAACTGACCGTGAGAGAACATGGGTGCGGGTAGGTATACACCCACGTTTGGGATAGTTTGGCCCTGTGACTTGTTGACCGTCATGGCAAAGCTCAGCCTGATAGGAAACTGCTTCCTCTTAAACTGGAACGGGAACATCTCGTCATTAGACGGGCATAGCGGTATTCGGGGAAGGAATACCCGCTTCCCAGCATGCTGCCCCACCACGATTTCTGTGTTAGAGACTACTGAATGCCTATGATTGGCCCCACCAAAGAATCCAAACTCTCAGAGACTACTGAAGCTGAAGGCCACCAGAGAGAAAACAAAAAACTATACTGAAGAAAAACAGTACAACCTGACAGAAGAAGAATTCCAATATTATAAATTTCAGTGCATGCTGCGTATACCTCTGTATATTATGTTTCAGTGAAACATAGGATGAACAAGGCTTCACTTGTCCGTAGCCATTGTCGGACAAATAACAGTGATGAGCTGAGGTTCTCGGACTGAAGGCACTCCCTATCGATTGCACTGGTATCATGTAATGGTGAATGATCTGCGCCTCCACATATGCGAGGAATATAGTAGCATCTATAGAGTGCGGGATTAAAAAATCATCAGTTTTCCTACATTGATAAGATCATCAGGAATGCAAAGTGTGCAACTAATAACTAAAAACTTACACGAGTGGCACCAGCAAAAGCACAAAATATCGAAAGAACACCAGTGCCGCAACCCACATCCAAAACTACCTGAAGTTATCATTTTCATAGACCACAAGAGTTAACTGAGCAGAACAGAAAGCTATATCATATATAGGAAAACATCTACCCAAGACTTATACATTGCTAGCCGGCCGGGGGTGTCGGCCAGTGCTGGCTGTGGCCTGGCTAGGCCCGGATGTGGTTTTAGCCGGCCGTGGCTGCCTGACCCTGGGTTTATGGTTTTGGCCGGCCGCTGGCTAGCTGTAACCTGACGGGGTTAGCTGCTGGCCGGCCGGGGGTGTCGGACAGGGCCGGCTGTGGCCTGGCCAGGGCGCGGCGGCGGTCGTCGGATTGGTTCCTGCCGCCAACATATTTACCCGTCGGTGGATCACAGGACGTACCTGATGATCTATAGTTGTTCCTTGTATCATCTCACTCTCAGCATGTGCGGGTTTCACCATGTGCTGAAAACAATTGCTTCTTTCTAATTTTGCTTCCCATGTGAGGAATATGGTTTCCAGTATTCTTTATTGTAACTTCTTGCTTGGTGATTCACTTCATCTGTTTGCAAGATGGGTTGTTGTTCTTGTCTATTCAGTTGAACAAATGTAATGAGAGACTAACACCATTCTGTTCCAATGGGATAGCTCAGAGCAATGGGGAAACTAACACATAAAATAGGCTTACAAAATGCATACATATCTGTGCAGCAGGATCTCTCATTGTGCAAAACCTATATTATGAACTAAATTAATTTGGGGAAAATCAGAGAGCTCACAGAAGATGGTTTCTAGGAGGAGCAGATATTCAGATTATCAGAAGAGTAGAAAAGCACTGAAGCACCCAAAAAGAAACAAGCCTTGTCCTTTGCCTACAATGTGAGATAACATTGCATCCATATATTCGCTGCCAGTAAAGCAGATAATCAGTACTCATCAACGGAAATCTACATCCAAAAGTTTATCTCCACTCTCCCAATTTCCAAAAAGAAAAACCTCACTCAATAGCCTTAAAGAAAATTATACCACAAACCTTAATTGCTGATTCAACTTCTCTTAGCCTATGCATGTCTAGATATTTCATTCATGTCATGCACCATCAAGTCAATTCCATATGACCATAAGAATAAGTTTAGTAAGATCTCTTTCAGCAACCTTCTCAATTCCTAGCAATGAGTACTGTAGCAGTTCACCAATTGCTAATCCATCGTCAAACATAGGAAACATATGTAGTCTAAAAGTGAAAAGGAGTACATTTTTTCTACCTTGTTCTTTATCAACGGGAGAATGTATAAACATGTACTCCATCTCAAACAAATTGGCAACGTGTATACAGAAGGTACTCCATCTCAAACAAAGGAACAAAAGTCAATATACACATTACAACCTGATTTGACTTCAATGGTAGTAGTAAAAATAGAGAAACCTGGACTCAATGGCAGTAGTCAATATATACATCAAAGTAACCTTCAACTGCAGTGACCAGTACTGGACTTAGTACAAATATGCAGACTCAAGCCTCGTTCTTAACCCATCAGAATAAAAAAAACAAAGTTACAAAATAGACGATAGATATCATAATATTGTATGGATTCCGAAATGCGCACTTCCATCTTTGAATTAGAAACAAAATTGGGATCAGAACACTGAAGGCAAGTGACACCAATAACCATACATTGCCAGACCAAATGTACGCTGCATGAACGTGGAAACAAATGTTTCTTCGCCAACATAGGCCAGATTATACATCCCACAATGGAAAATTAAATTTACATCATATAACCTTAGGACAAGAGAAGTGTTGGCTAATTTTGCTAGCAAGATACAGAGAATAGGAAAAATAACTGAGGAAGAAAAAAATTAGTTTCAAGGAGAACCCCATTCGATATACAGGTATTGGAAAGAAAAGGGCAAAATGGATCTATTGAAGGCATTTGTCAATACCCGAGGAGGGCTTAGAAGTCAATGGCAACATGATGCTCCGTTGGACCAATGCAATCTCGCTGCAATCCGAATAGACATCAAAAGCATGTAAAACATCTAATCAGATCAAACAAAGCATACAGGGGAGCAAACATCTAATCGTGAAGCTTTCCAACCTGGACGGGAGGATGAGCACACGGACCGTCTGCGCCGCTGGACATCGCGGCGCCTGTGCCGTCGGGATGCCGTGCGGCCTCCGCCACCGGGACATCGCGTCGCCTGCGCCACCGGGATGCTGCGCCGCCTAAAGCCACCAGGATGCTGCGCCACCTCCACCGCCGGGATGCTACGTCGCCTCCGGCACAGCCGCCATCGCCGCTGCCGCGTCGAGTCACCGTGGTGCCACGACCACGGCGTCCGCTCCGACCGGAGGACTGCTCCGTCGCCCGCTGCCACTGCCGAACAGGAAAAAAAGCAAGCGTGGGGGCGACCTTGGCGAGGAGGCGAGCGTTCGAGGGAGGAGGCGACAGGCAATTTGAGGAAGGCATCTCGCGATTGGGGGAGAGGGGGCACAGGGAGGGCCAATTTGGGGAGGGTCACGGAGCGCCGGGTGGAGATTGGGATGACCTTCCATTTTTACTGCGCGCGGTATCGCAAAGGGGAGGGGCGGACCGACGATTGTCACACGAAATGGTGGTCTTACTTTTTTTCTTTTTAGCTATAGGAGAGGAGATTGTGCGGAATTTCTATCCATCATCCGACTGATGGGTATTTATATGTTTTCATTCACCCTTTGTTGGTTGCCGTTTGTGTCACGTGGGCTCAATCTCTTTTGTTGTTTTGGCCCATTTGTATGTCACGTGGAGTCGAGAGGGAAGCTTCGTGTCCATCTTCGTCTTCTATCTCTTCCGTACTCGGAGGAGCTGCGGCCTGCGCGGCGTCGCCGCTCACCTCAGCTGCGGGCATCGTCCCTCGCCACAGCTGCGTCCTGCGGGCGTCGTTCCTCACCTCAACCCCACTCCCCTCCACAGCAGCTTCGATTTGGTCGCGCCCGTTGTGCTCCCTCGCCTCAACCCCAATCCCCTCCACAGCAGTTTCCGTTGGCTGTGTACAGGATGTCACCGACGGGCGAAGTGGGCTGCTCCGCCCAACAGGTGCGCGTATCTGAAGACTAGTGTTGATTTTCCCCCGTTGTGATTCAGTTTCCCCATTCTATTTAGGTTCATGTGATGGCGCCTCCATCCCCTTCTGCATTTCGCTTCCAGCATGCCATGTCAATTAGTTTGGCATATGTTTATTCTATTGAATTGGATCCATCATTTCTAATTGCCTATCAGTTAGTTGTCTTGTAAATTCACTGTGTATTGTTTTTACGAACTGTAGTTTTGTTATAATTATTTCTTCAGTGAGAAATTCATTGTGTAGTGTTCTTATAATCTGTAGTTGTGTGATAATTATTATTTCTTCAATGCGATTCAGTTATCCCATTCTATTCAGGTTCATCTGATGGCATACTCATTTGTTTTAAATTCAATTTGTATTCTTCATTTCTATGTGTTGTCTGTGCCAGAACAAATTGGTTCTTGGCTTTTTGTTCTAGTGCGCTGTTTGTTCAAGAAAGAGAGAGGGAGAGGGTTCTGTTTTTTCTCTACTCGCTTTGCGTCTAGTGCCTGCATTGCACGCATGGCCCCTTGTGCATGTATTTCAGTTCAGACTTGTTATTCTTTATTTATGTTTTAGTTTTTGGAATTTCTATGTGTATGGATAAGTAGTAGCCTTGATACATTTCTTCAAGAGTATCTATTTTTTCAGAGCTTGTTATTTTCAGTATTTCATCAGACATTATAATTGCATGACGTGTCATTTTTAAGCAATGGTGATGTATTGTCAATGATTAGTTTCAGTTTTATGATGTTTACAGTTAAAATATTACTATTCGTTTCAGTTAAATGAGTTCAGAGATTCAGTGTTTTTTTTGTTTGTGAAATTAAAGGAACCATAACAGATGATTCAGTTTGCTCAAATAATATAATTCTTAACAGATTATTGCTTGTGGTGGCTAGTGCTCTGGTTCCTCTGTTTTCTGGTTTTGACAGGCTAGGATGCGGACTTGTGTGTTTAATTATATATGGTGGTTAATTTCCTTGAGTTGTTGCATTGATATAAGATATGATTTGTGTTGAGTCCAAAATGCATCGATCGATCTGACCCGGAGTTTGATAGTGCTAATTATATTTGAATGAAATGCCTAGACAGGTCATGCATCGATCGATCTGCCCCGGAGTCTGATATTGCTAATTATATTGGAACTAAAACTCCTAGACAGGCCATGCAACACTATTTGGTTGCATAGGTTTTAGTGAGGTTAGAGAATATTTGCAGATGAAACGTGTAATTATTATGTTTGTACAGAGTACTATGTTATTCAAAAACAAGAACATGCATTGCACATATTTCATTAAGAGAAGAGGGAGTGCAACCAACATCAAGGTAATCTGTAGTGCACCTGAACTTTCCAGCTCCAGTTATCTGATGTTTCCAGTTAAAATGATACCATTAGTTTCAGTTTAATTAGTTTAGAGATTCAGTTTTTGTTTGTGTGGCTCACGTTTCATAGTCCACCTAAACTTTTCCACTTTTTCTGTATTGCACGCGGGAAACAATTTTAACTGGAACGAGCAGTACGATGTGCGCGGGAGCGAGAGCTCGATGAGCCGCCAGTACTCGCCGCACCACGTCGTCGTGGCCGACCTGGAGAGGGCGAAGCGGAGACAGGGGAGCACCGATGAAAAAATTGCAGACACAATCTGCAATTTTTGTTCTGAGAATAAAAAACCCATTAGACAAAACCACAAACCTAACAAAATCTGATATGTGTTGTCACAAAGACAACTCGACGATTTACAATTATTTCTATAGTCAGACAATGACAAAAATTTGATACGTTATGACACAAAGACAAATTATCACCCCTTTCATTCTAGGGTTTTAGTTTCAGTTTTGTTATCAGTTCACTTTTTAGTTTACTCTAGTTTTATTTTAGTGTAGTTTTTCAGTCAAAGTTCAGGTTTCAGAGTCTCTAGACTTCAGTGTCAGGTTCATTGTTGTTGTTAGTTCAGGTTTCAGAGTACCTAGACTTCAATTTTAGTTTCAGTTTAGTTATGAGTTCACTTTTTAGTTTGCTCTAGTTTTATTTTAGTTAAGTTTTTCATTCAGAGTTCAGGTTTTAGAGTATCTAGACTTCAGTTTCAGGTTCAGTATTTTTATTAGTTCAATTTTAATTAATTCTTGTTTTGTTTTAGTTAAGTTTTTAAGTTCTAGTTCTTCAGTATAAGTTGATGTAATTTCTCCAAATCTTCAGTTTAAGTTATTCTTAAAAATAGCTTCGGCATATGTTAAATTCAGTATATCTTCAGTATATGCTACTGATGTAATTTCAATAGTAATAATATAAGTGTTTAAATTTTATATCAATAATCTTCATATAAGTTTATATTTAATCCTTTTGGCAGATCCCCGCTTTCAAAGAATGTTGGTATGAACATGCTGAGGTAAAGTTAGACCTTGAGAACTTCTCAGTTGTCTACCCTCCTGTCCCTAAACAGAGGAATATGTAAGTTGAAACTATTCATTTAACATATACAATTTTTTTGTTCTTCTTCTTGTTGAGATGCACAACTTAATATTATTTTTCTATCAGCAATGATTGTGGGATATTTGCAATTATGTTCATGGAGTTCGTGAATAACGACACTGATCTTAGATGTTTCTTTGATCAATCCGACATCCCCAACATAAGAGTCAAACTTGGAAATGCTCTATTTTTCAGCAAGAAAAAATTTGTTGATAAAACACTAGTACAAAACTTTTTGACCAGGTTAGCTTAGGCTTTTTTGTTAATTTCTCATATCTTTAGTCTTTTACCCGTTGTAACTATTACATATCTTTTTCTATCTTCTATTCAGCAGGGCATGGATCCTCGCATCTGTAACTAGAGGAATTTCAAACTGTGAATAAAAAAGGGGCAGATCCAGTGTCGGAGGCTCCCACATGAGTGGGGTCTGGGGAAGGGAAAAACCGAGGCAAGCCTTCCCCCGCAAAATCTGCGGAGAGGCTGCTTCGAACCCGTGATCTGGTGACTCAGTGAGACAGCTCTCACCACTGCATCAGGCTTGCCCTTCAATTTCAAACTGTGAATCACATTTAGAAATGATGTAGACCATAGTTCTATAGATATACATGAGTTGTAGCCTCAACAGTTGTCACCATAATATACGTTCAGTTCGGTTGGCATTAAAGTTCCACTGTAGCAGCTGGAAACACTGTATCAGCTGGAATTTTGTGGGAGAAAAACACTGCTCCGGCTGGAGAAAGAAGCCAGCCAGCCGAACATGCTCATAGTTTCCTTTTCGAGACAGTATGTATGGATGATGTTGCATCTGTAACTAGAGGAATTTCAAATTGAGAACCACATTAAGAAATGACGTGGAACATAGTTCTATAGATATACATGAGCTGCAGCCTCAATTGTTGTCACCATAATATAGTTTCCTTCTCAATATACTATGTATGAATGATGCTTTCTGTATTTTTTCTGGGATTTGCATGTTTACAGAATGTGTTGATCTCTGAAATTTTAGATCATACTAAGTTCTTTATATAATCAGTAGAAATGCTTGATACCTCACTCGATTCAATCTGTATGTTATGATAGAGCTGCGTAATTGTTCCTTTGGTTGAAAATCTGGATATGTACAGAGAGGCACGTGGCAGGAGAATCTGGTTGATATTTTGGTTACTTGTCAATCAGTTTTTTATTGCCCTGCATAGAAAATCTGGATGATTATATTTTATTTTTTCAATCGTTTTTTACTTTGGCGTTTTATATACAATCCTACAGATGATGTGTTCAATTATGATTGGCTGAAAAAGTGGATGATAACTGTATCAATTGTCAACCGGATGATGAGTAGTCACTAATTGTATATATATTATTATAAAATAATAATAACTGCAATAGGCAGTCATGCTAATAAAAGAGTAAACGCCCAGTCTCCGTTACTGATATCTTCTTATATTCTATCAACTAATAAAAAGCATCTTTTGTTTGGTATTATTCAAAATAAAATTTTCAGTTATATCTTCATGGGTACCCGACGTGTAGGTGTAGCACGGCTGAATAAGTAGTTTCAAAAGGCCACAACGCACTTTGATCGTCAAGTTGGAACACCAAATTAATGTTCAAGGCCTAGTTCTGAGCCCATGCCTCCAGCATGACAGGAGAGTGGATGTGGCCGGCTAAGTATGGGCCTTAACAGCGCTCAATGGGGCTAATGATTTGGGCCTCGCAACAATACTGGGCAACGGCACGCTCCAAGACCATCGTATCATTTCCTCTCCTCCAAGACTTTTTTTTTTTTGTGCGATATTTATTTTGGTTCGTCCGTCTGCCCATGCCTGCGATCCCACGACATCTCCCGCATGATGCGTCCTTTTGGTGCGATCCCGCAAACCCTCGCTCTATCCCATCCACCCTCACCGCGCCGCCGCCGCACGCGTCCGCCCGGCTCCCGCGCCCTACGGGATACACCGGTGACGAGGCCGGCTCCTTCCACGCGTGCCTCGCCCACGCCGATCCAGGACGACCGCGCCTCCGAGATCTTCGCGGCCCACCGCGCTGCTTGGATAGATGCCGAGCGTCGCCTCTAGGTCCACGCCGTCGCCGCCGCCGGGGACGAGGCCGCCTCCCTCCACGCGCGCCCCCTCCTCTGCGACGCGACCGGGCCCTGCCGGTGGCTGCCCCCTGCCACGGTCGGCACCCCACGGTGGGCTTTGATCTGGCGGCGGCGATCCCCGGCGTGTGTTGCGCCGCCACGGTTGGCCCCGACGGTTATGGCCTCCAGTGCCTCTGCTACAGTCTCTCTTCTCTTGCACTGTGGTGCCCTCTCTGCTCCATTCGTTTCTTGGCGTCTCCCAGGTGAAGCAACACTATCCCTCTCCTCTCTATCGATCCCATTGCAGTCTCCTCTATGTCCCTCTTCTGATCTGTACTGGAGGTTGAAGGATTCATCCCTTTTGTACAAGAAAGGCACGTGATTTTACACGCTAATTCCATCCCCATCTCCATTTAATTGTGTTCTAGCAGAAAAAAACAGAGCTTGGCTTAGTGCGCTGTGCTGATGCTGAGTATATGTATGCTGATGTTGTAATCTTTTCATCAGTATATATAAGTGTGTGACTATGGCGCTGCTTTATTTATTTTAGTCTGAGCATATGCCATTGCTGATGATGTACCTATTGCAGTTTGAGCATATGATGATACCTATGAGGTGCTTCTAATAAACCAGAACATATTTTTGTGCCTTTGCTATTTTGCATTTTTTGGTTGACCATATGTCAATGGAAATGATGCTGCAAACAGATATCCTTTTTTGAAATATATGATGTGATTTTTGCTAACATGGACGGGCTGTCCTCGAGGGAACCCTAGCTGCTTTGCAGCGTTAAATAAGAGTATTTGGTCATGATTATCACTCTTTTGTGGTTTTTTGTTTGTCATTGCGAGTGAGATATTCCTATATGTCAAACCTGACAATATTTACATGCCATTGCTATTTTGCATTTTTCCCCGCACATGTCAGTGGCAATGTTGCTTGACACAAATATCTTCTTCTTAACTATACCATGTGAGAATATGCAGCCATGATTACCACTGTTTGTGTTTTATGATCTTTTTATTCTGATTTCAAGTGAGTCATTTTCAGATGTTTTTATGGATATTGCTTTCTACACTTCGGCTGCAGTTGGGGTGCACTCAGGGTGGCCATGTTAGTGCGAAAAGTTTTGGCTGTTTGATTCCGGTTTTACAGTCGCGTTTTCCCCCGCCGCTTTTTCACTGTGACATCTAAAAATATCCTGTGCTCCTATGTTCTCTAAACACACCGCTACCTCTCTCCATCCAACTCTACTCTCTATCCCTCTCTTTGTGCCCACCGGTGTTTTATGATGTTTCTATTCCACTTTTTTTTTTTTGGAACTGAGGCATTTGGCATAAGGAGTGATATGAGCCATTACATATACATGGTCCTTTTTTGTATTCTTAATGAACTGAAAAACTTTGGCATGTGCAATGATGACCTACTTTTCCCTGCCAACAGTCCCTTCCCACGCCTGTTTGCTATCTGCAAAAATCATTGCGATTCAATATTAAGGTATTCTGATCCTTGCTCCTTCTTTAATTGTTCTGATTCCTGCTCTTTCTTTAATCATTCTTTTCTTCTTTGCAACCTGGTACGTGCCTTATGTGCTGTTACGAATTTGATTTTGGGTTTCATTGCATGCTGTAATTGAATCCTAACAACAAGGGATGAGTATGCTGTTATTTTTTAACTTTGAGGTTAAACTGCTGCAGCCAGGTAACTCCTTAGATAGATATGAAATTTACTATTACTTATTATTGGAAATATTTCTGTCTTTAGGGGTGGTCAAGTCTCTATGCTCGATCCCTTTACTGGCACCTGTTATTAGAGATATGTTATCGTTGACGATGTCGCTGATAGCTTGGCTTCCTTGCTAACATATCTTTGCAGCTGCTCAATTTTTTCCCTCGGGGTTATCAGATCCCTTTTTGTGCAGCTTTCTTTTTATTACACTGAGATTTTTTTTTGTTTGGGCTATCCACCAATCCATTTCCATGCCAATAAGTCACTTTAGATTAACCTAATGAGCATGACCTTATTCCACCTGATACCACTAAATTTGTTGTTCTCTTCAGCCTGCGATCCATACGGAGATGATATCCCCATTACTGTAGTTTCTTCATCGTTTTTGGGTGCTCAAACCATTTTACCATGTACCATGCCTTATTAGAAATTTATGCAGTCTTATAGAATGGTCATTCAGATTTTAGAGCCGCAGATTAATTATTCTGGAGTATAGCTTGATCTAAACTTATATAGTTTTTGTTCCTGCCATATGTTTTTGGCAGTCATGGAAAACACAATGATATATGCTCCTTTGAGTTCCTTCATGTCCAATGGTTGCCTAGATTTGCTTGCAAAGTTGGTTCAACCAAAGCCCTCGATGGTGCTTTCCAGTTAAACCTTGCTATGTGTGCTGGCCTTAACTATGTGTTGTCCCCTTGCAGGTTTGGGTTCTCAGACCACTTGAAGAAGGGAGAGGAGTTCAGCCAATTCCTGAGGTACCATTTTGATTATCACTTTCTGTGACCACTCCTTGTTTTTGTAATATTTGTACATTTTTTTCGCGTCACTAGAGTTGGCTCAATTTAGTTGAATCCCATGCGCATATCATTTATCCTTATGCGTCATTTCTGTGATGTCCTGAAGTTCACGGTCTGTAGGATTGCCATATTTTTATAGTTTAGTAGTGTCATATATAACTGAAAATATTCTATACAGAATGTTACCTGCTCTTTTTTCAGAAAGCTCTGGAATGATTCGTCAATGCTCTCAATTATAGATCTAAAATTGGTTGTAGTTAGGATCAATCTATTGGATTGGCGTACATACAATTGGCCATGTTATTTTCAGTACAAAGATTGAATTGAGATGTTTGCATTTTGGTCTCCATGCAAGCTTTGCTCCTGCATCTAAAGCTCTCTGAGTTTACCAAAGTCATCTAAATCTCTAGGCTGTTAGCTACAGCTCTCTAGGATATCCTAGGTTACAAAAATATTGACATGGTGCCTCTTGATTTTTTCTGCATCTTCAGTGATACTACACTATTCTCTTAAGTTGAAGCTACCAGCTATAGGTTTAGAACATCCTTCTACGTATTCCTATGTTCATCTTTTTTTGTGCTCACTACGAATATTGGCTTACCGTTCAGTCGCATTGCTGTTTGTGTACCCAAAGTGTTTTCATAAGATAGGCCGGTTCTTTTATTTCCCTATAGGTTCCTAGAAGATTCTTCCCTCATGTCTAGCGCTGGAACTATAGGTTAGTTTTTGTTCTTTCCATCCAACCTGGTGGACTACATCTGTTTTATGTTCTTATCTTTTTTTTGTACTTTGCAAACAATTCCATGCTATGTTATAAGCTACCTAAGTTAATGTAGGACTCACACAACATGGAACCACTATTTAGCTATGCATACATCCTTACTATTGAGTTGGCATATGTTGTCAAAGTATATGTAAAGATTGCGGATAATAGCTATCCAATTAATTCAGACTCATGCCCTCATGTCTGTTACAAACCTGCCTCTATTTGTCTCAATGCTCATGTTCTCAGGACCTACTTTGATTACTGCTCACATATAGAGGCTCATGTGTATGCTAAAAGGGCCTTCTCTCCTTTCCAAAATTATGCGTCCATGTTTTCCGTTACTTCATGTTTACAACCATTTTTGGTTACTGGGTGCTTCAAAAATCAAGATATGGGTTATCAACTCATTATTGCTTCATGCATATTGTTCATTTGCTATCTTGTCTTCCTGCGTTCTTTACGGGTGATTTATAGAGCAGCCCTGATCTTGCAGATATCTGTACTCATCTCATGTTGCTACCTTTTTTACATTGAATTTATTTCTAGTCTTACTATTTCCCTCTTGTTTTCGCATTTTGATTTACATCAGTTCCCATGCACCTTAGGTTACTGTCTCTTTTTAGGCTGATTTGGATAAGGCACTGTTATTGAAAACTTCAACACTACTGCATTTCTTAGCCTTTGTCTTTTCCTGTTATAGGCATTGCTCCTTAGCATTATTATCAGATCAGTCCCTGCTATTATTAAATATGTCTTTCTACGATAATTTATAGAGTGAACCATAGACAAAGAGTAAATTTAAAAAGTACATCTTGTTTATTTGCCTTTTGGTGTATTCAATTCTAGGTTCCTGTGTTCATGTTCAGCTAACTGAATAGACATGGGTTTAACAATGTGCGTATGTGATTGTTTATTTCTAAGAAAAATGCCTCCATGATAATTTCTTGCCGCAACGAAACTATTTCTCGAGGTACATGATATTTTCTCTTTTTGTATACAACTGCAGAGGACGACGATAACGCTGTCAGAATACATTTTCAAATACATTGCAGTGCTTCCTTGGTGCACGTCCCCTTTTTCAGAAGGTTTCGGTGCTTGATGGTTTTCCAAAAGGGTGGGTTCTTCCCTATAACTATTACATCAATATTTCCTCTTGTTCTGCTTAAAATTCTCGCACATATCCATATGAAACTGTATGCTTATAAAACATTGTTGATCCTCCATATTGAAAAACATTCTTATCTTTTTCTTGCCCGAATTCTTGCTGTATGTTACAGCATGATATTGTTTGCTACGTTCTGGAAACATGCTGTTCTTTGCAATTTACAATCTGTAGGCATCAGAAAATTAGCCTTGGTATTCTCTTTCGCCGAAAACAGTTTCCTTGTTAAGACCATGTCATTCAGATAACACCGTGTCATTCGGAAACATAGGGTCTACTCATGTCACTATCCATTGATAACCATTAACAAACAGAACTATTTTATGGTGATATATGTAACCTATCTCCTGCATTTCCAATTTACAAAAATGGGGAATTAATTTGTGTGGGCATCTACCTTACTCGAATGCGCGGGGTTATATTTGTAGTGGTAGTAGTAAGGCATTGAGTGTACTGCAAAATGTATAATGCTAGCCCATTCATACATAATCCGGGCTGCACCTATCTGGAAATTTTAATTCAAACCTGATTTGTATTTTCCTTTTCCTTTGTCATATTACAATTTCAGATTGTTGATGGCTTCAATGGAGCCTCGTCTATCATTTTTATCATGAATTTTATCATGCTCATACACGTTGTAACTAGGACTGAATTAGGATTGACATTGCACCAGCTTAGGGGGCGGCAGCTTTCTCACTCATTGCAGCCCTGCAGGAACCCGACAAGGTCAGGCCACCGACCCAACTCGCCTTCTGTCGCCTCATCCCTGCCCTCACTAGGTCTTCTTTTTACTTTTTTTCCTGGTCAATGCATTATTCTCCCTGTGGTTGCAATGCCCCTGCTTGGCTTCTCTGGTTGGACAATAGATGATAGATGATGTCCAGTTAGAAGATGAGGCATGATGTTTATGCTTGCACGATCTGCTGATAGCAGCTTCCAGCGAAGCGGTTGCTGGCTGGGGTGGGGTGGGGTACTGGGGTGGGCGGGACTGGGATGGCACGTACACGGGAGAGGGAGCACGGAGCAGCGTTGCCTCCTCCTTGTAAACACTGCACCACTGGACAACACGGCGCATGATTTTTAAAGTGAGGCTCTTTTGGGGTAATTCATTGATTTAATTTATTGACTACAACACTGACCTAAAAGTTTTTTATTTGTTTGTAGGCCTACGCAATCGTCTGCTTGTTGATGAAGCCAGATGTTGCCGAGTTCAAGAATTTGCTAAGGACACCGTGTCGCGGCTCATACATTTAGAGAACTAAATAATATTGAAATTATTTACACGCTTGTGACATGCACTTTGAATAGACGATGGGTATGGATTTAGTTTAATATAATAGTCATTTTGTGTATTTTTATTGGTCAAACATGTTCAAAATATGTGGATTGAGCAATGTTTGTCTTACATATTTGATTGCTTTATTTAGTTTGTAATATCGGAGACTTCTTGCCGATATAAAACATTATTTTAGCCGTATCACGGAAAGATCTATATAGTAGAGTTTGTGAGCCTGCGGTGCCGTGCTCTTAGTGACTGTTAATTTCACAAATTTTGTTTTTTGGATTAAATGTCAGTTTAATGTCTTACAGTATTGTTATCTTATTGTGCGATCCGTATGTTTTTAGTATAAAAGTTTAGTTATCACGTAGCAACGTACGGACACGCTACCTAGTATATATAAATAAATATAAACAACTAAATAGGCCAACAGCGCTTCCGGTCTATCTTCGTTCCTTTACATCGAGACTCTTTCTTTATTTTTCTTATTATATTTTTATTTGATTTCAACCGTCACAAAGTGCTGTTATATACGCCATAGGGCCATAAATAATTGGAGGATGTTTATACAACACATAAGTAAATACTACGTTAGTTAAAAAAACATTTTTGATTGAGTAATGTCAGATTTACCCTCCTAAAGCTATCCCTAGATTTTTAAAATCATCCTCCAACTTGAATATAGAATAATTTACATTCTTGAGTGGAGGTGTTCTGAGTTGTTTTAGTTGTTAGCTAGATGTTAGGGTAGTTGAGTTGCTAGTTGGGTCGTTTCGACCAAGTTGACTTAGAGTTGAGCAAGTAGTGGAGTGAAGTTTCCGGTTGTTCGGTTCGATGTATTGAAGTTTGTGACTTTTGGAGTTGGTTTTCAATAAAAAAAATTGGGCCAACAATTTACCTTTTATTTTCTCCATCTCATAAAAATTGCGACAAAGCTTTTGTTGTCTATTTGGAAAAAACTTATAGTTGAATAGAGAGAGTATAATATATTAGTAGATATGTAAAAGATAAACATGATTACCCATCCTCGGGGCGACAACGGCGACCCTAGAAGAGTAGAAGCGATGGAGGCCTAGGAGTCTGGGTAGAAGAGGATAATCCTCGGCGGCAGCGACAGAGGACTCCGACTGAGGCGATTGCCATTATCCCAATGACGGCGGCTGCTCTATGGGCGACGGCGACCTTGGAATCTGGTGAATTGGAAGCGGATCCAATCGGCTCGCGTCTAATCGACTAATCCTAACTGGACGACGACGGATGAAGGTAGGCTAACCGGCGACGCGTGGCGTCACCTCACTTGAAGCGGATGAAGATGACACCAGCGGAGGTTCATAGCGATGGTGTACTCGGGGTAGCGGCGACTTGACGACTTCCACTCGCCGAATCTGACTGTTTCAGGAGAGGATGTTGGGATGCAGGAATGTGCTGAGGTGGTAGTTTTTTCCTTTTTGATTGTGTGTTCTCCTCTTTATTAATGTGTGAGTCTAAGTACTATTGCATTTTTTTGGCTGTGTATATCCTTTTGGATATAAAGGCCTGGTTAATGAACCCTTTATATAAAAAAACAGATAAACATGATTAGCCATCCTACACGCAACATAAGCACATGAGCGATGGTGTGAGAAAGCATAAAAAAAACTCCCGACTTTGACCCAGCAAAAAACCTTTATTACCAAACATTCTTGCCAACAAATCACGAAAAACTCTATAGCCAGGTTATTCTTACCAAAC